>CM034148.1:772466936-773666936 GCA_019776745.2 Taxus chinensis | reverse complement strand
TTACAAATTGTCGCAAACTAAAAATAAATGTTCTCTAGTCGAACTGAAAGCAATCACAAATTGAAAATCATTGTCTGAAGCACAAATGTGATTGTTGAAGCCCAAATGTAGTCCCTGATTGGAACCACCTTAGAAGATTAGAGGGTTTTCATCCTCACATTTGAATACACCGAAGGGTTTTCATCCTTAGATACAAAAGTAGGAGTAGGAAATAAAACCTTCAATGCCAAAATGCATGAGAGTAAAAAAAGATCCCTCCAAATGACCCGTCAATGCTCTTTTATAACTTTACTTTTATTTTTCCGAAGGAAATGACTCCAAAATCAAGCTCTCCTTTTTTATTAGCACATTGACATTACTTTATCAAAAAATAAATTTTATACAATAATAAAACTTTATCAAAATGTTACTTTTATGATAATAAAACATAAGTGTCTTTTATAAAGTTACATGTTTGACACTTAAGTTGTATTATTAATTTATTTTAATTTATTTGAAAAGAATACATGACATCAGAGCAACCTTCTGCAGTCATTTCATAATGCTTTTGGTCTCTTTCTTATAGTGAATCTATCATTTTTTGTTGATTTCTTCAAGGAATAAGTTTTTTAGCATTATTTTGTTGTTGGTTTGTTAATTCATACATTTTTAAGAACCTTCCTATTGTTGATTTTTAAATTTTTTAGTGGTGTATCATACTTGGCATGGGATTATCTATGGATTAATCGAGGCCATACTTTTCCTACTACACACTTATCTCTAGACACCTAAACTTGACAATTTCTCACTTGGTAATGCCAACATTGATTGTGTCCATAAATCGTGACTTGCACATACATTATGAGCTTAATTACATATCCTCATCCATGTTGCATGACTTTCTTCCTCACTCACATTAGTTAGTCGCTCATAACACTACTTGTATCAGTTCATAATAATATATTCCTCCCAGGAATCATTCCTAGAAATTTATAGAATCCCTACACATGTTTGTATGAAACCATTAATTTGGGACTGAATCATCTAATGATTTAGTCTTCGGCATCCTAATGGTTACTTTCCCAATTTGATATCTTTTTATGAGTCAGTATTTTCCTCTTGGATTGGCCTTAATGTGAATTGTGTAAAAACCCCTATATAAGAAATTCAAATGCACTCATTTACCCAGCTGAAACTTATAGGAGAATTACAAGAAAATATCATTCCTAAATCACTTCTATCTCTCTTAATTTACCCTCAAGCAAAAAAATTATCTAGGAGCATCCCTTACAAAGGTCTGAAGCACACTCAACTATATTTTAGAGTCACACTTCCCAAACTAAAGACTAATCACGCCAAGTCAAACAAAGGATGCCAAGTCATTTCTTACATTATCAAGTGATCGGTTTGTCAAATCTAGTTGCACAAATATATGTATCACATGATAGGTGGAGAATTACATGTATTTTGAGGCCTTTTCATAATATTTCAAACATAGGAAGTGTATGAATTGTAATTCAACCCAACCACTAACCTTTTTTATAGTGCCTCCTACCCATGGTTAGGGTTTGAAGCTATTTCCTATCAAATAGAAGGTTTCGTGCATGTGAAACACCTAGGGTTTATAATGAAGAATATTTTAGAGGTTTGTAAAATCACATGAAGTTATAGAATGCTAATATCTCATCGTACAAAAATACCAAATAAGTACAGAACCTCCAAATGGTTTTTTATACATCTAATGGTTCAATACTTGTTTATTTTGCACTCTTAGGTCTAGACGAAGCACTTGTAGATCATTTATAACCTTATTAACCTTTCATCATTTCTAGATCATATTTCTAAGTGCTTAATCAACTAAGTACACCTATCTTCTTGTACATTGTTGCATTTTGCAACCGTTTCAATGAATTATCTTACGTGTTGCTAGTATAGATAAATTTTGATCTACAAATTGGTATTTAATCAATAATTTGAATATGTCTCTTGTTTCTAACTCTTAATCTAAAGATAATAAATAAGAATATATACCCATTTTGTTTATTTTAGGTTAGTTATTTTGTGAACCCATTTATCGATTGAATCCTTGATCTTTCTCACACCCTAAATACCCTAGGTTTTCATTTATTATTTCGTGCATGATCCTTTTCATCAATCTATGGCTGGTTCTCATTTGTGGTATCATGTATCACACAAAAAAATCTATGATCTTTGCCTTAAGCCTAGAAGGATCCATTACCACAAGTTGATTTGGGCTACATCCCTTTAACCATGTCCATGCCCATTCTAAATTTGTGAGAAGGGACCCATATTATAATCCCACATGTCTATATATACTCATCCTATATCATCTCCTACATGTATTTTATCCAATATAAGATCATTCATATTACTATGAGACACCAAAGAACTTATATCAAACCTCTTTTTTTTGCATCAAGCTCATCATAAGATTTTATAGGGACTTGATGTCCATAATTTTGATTAAAAAGACAAGGTAAGCAATCATTTGGGGGAAATCAAACTCTCCCTCCACATCCTTTTGTTTCTTCTTCTAGGCCTAATGTTCTACCAAGAGGATATGATATATTGAATCAATTAGATAACACACGTGATAACATATATATTTTATAGTTGCTTAAGATATCATTGGCTTATAAGGACATTTTATGCAACGCGTTATAGTTTACTATCCTCCCCATTAATACTCCATGGTTTTCCTTTGATTATATCATGGACATATTTAAAATCATGGATAAGGATATTGCTTTAAGTCCTATAGAGTTTCCTTCTGAGCATAAACTAAACCAATGCCCACAATTTCTCACCACTGCATGTATTTAAGGATTTATAATTAAATGAGTATTAATTGATAATGGATTTCACTTGAATGTTTTCCCTAGTTCTTTTCTCTAAAAAAAGGGTATGCCAATTAGTTCAATTGATAATATAACCACTTTTTTTGAGACTTTGTCAATTACACAACACACCATTGACACAATCACTATAGATGTTTCAATTGACCCTAAGAAGATCCCCAACCTATTTCATGTTATTGGAAATTTTATTCACTATAATCTCCTCTTAGAATGATCTTGGATCCATGTTATAGAAACAATGACATCTGCTTTTCATCAGTGTGTCAAATTTATACATGATGACTGAATACATTATTATTAAAAATGAGGACCCTTTCAAATACTATAAAGTTGACACTTTTCTTCTAATGAGGTGTTTATTACTCCTCTGATGATGAATATTCCTATGGATAAGTTACCCACATATATGATTGGTGATTAAAATAACCCTCCTACTATTATGCCTCTTATACCATAACCCAATGATTTTATATCTAGTCAACCTACACAACCTTGTGCCCATAATATAGCATCCCACTTTGTACATTCTACTACACTTCTACCACATATGTTTGAGGTTTTCAGAGGTATCCATACTAATTAATGCATAACAACAACATGGCTTGGTTACTTAATATTATGACAATGATGATGATACTATATAACTATCTGATGAATGTTAGTGCCAATTTAATTTCATTCTCGTTAATGAGGAAAAATATATGTTTCATAGTTTATTTGTGTCTACTATCCCTGAGAACTATTGACTTAAATATTATCTGGAAAATACAAATATAAGCTGTTATTCTAAACAACCAATTATTCCTAAAATGAACACGCAACTTCTGGAACTTGCAATCGTACTCATATTGCATCTCTTTCGAAACCCTTGAGTCCAATCAGTGTAAAATCTAGTGATTGTTTACACCTTAAAATATTAAAAAATACAATATAACCAAACATATAGGAATTAAGGGTTTATTACAGGGGTTATTTGAAATTAATAAATTTAAAATTAAGCATGATCAATCATGATAGTGCATTAATACGTGCAACAATGATAAATGATATAATGATAACTCAAAAAAACAAGAGGAGATGAAGACTTAGTTGTACATAGATATACATACTAGGTAAATAAGTTGATCCAAACTTGAAGATGCTTCATTTCTAATACTATGACTAGAAATTGACCCTATCCAAGATCGTGCATCTCTTCTTAGAAGGTGGTATGTTTTTTCCCTCTTCTATATATTTTTGGACCTATTTGCATTGAGATTTTGTAACTTCTCACACCCTATGTTTGTCTAAAAACCTATGTCATTTTATTTTACTCTAGCTCACACAACCTATACTGACTTGTAACAAGTGGAAATCCTAGATATTTGCAATACCCTTCATCAAATCGTTAGATAATAAAAGGAAAAATTAGTGTGTTGATGAAGCTAGACTACCCTTGGTGATCAACCCTTGTTGAACCAATCCAAGTGATGCATTACATCCCCTCGAATGAGAGTAAGCCTCATGTAGTTCTCCTAGTGATTTTTGTAAGTGTGGATGCAATCTAAGACAAACCCCTACGTGTTCATTCATATCTCTTAACACAAAACAAGATGATTATAGAGTAGATAATGTACCCAGTATGGTAGTAGTGTGATGTGTGTGCTTCAGTTGCCTAGACTAAACCCTTTTTCCTTTAAACACTATTGAAAATTCTTAGATTGACCTTTCCTTTGCTAAGAAATGGCTCTATGACCTCTGAGTGTTTTTAAATGGAGGAAGCTATACCCCTTAAAATGGTTGAGTTCTTCATACCTATAGTGGTGACTACTCTAAATGATGTGAAACTACTTTAAAGTGATTTTGGAGAGTCTTGAGTGCTTTAGTGTTGATATTTGTAATAAGATCTCATGAGAGTTCTAGGTGAGTCATGAAGTGATATTGATTTTATTATATAGGCTCCTATAGGTTAAATATCATGTTAATGCTGACCACGGGAAGATGAAACAACATGCATATAAGATATTCAAATTAGAATAAAGAGATTTTAAATAAGAGGGTCCAAGGTCATACAAGTTGGTCATGACCATAGGCAACTTCAGACCCAATATGTATGGTTTTGGATACGCAAACACTAATGTAAAATCAAAATTTTGGGAGTGATGCTTATAGATAAATGATTGCATTGGTTAATTAATATTTATTAGATGAATGACATAATAGGGTGTGGATATTAAAAAGTCAAGGGAGAGATAGAAATATGTGTTGATTGAGTTTAGAATGTGAGCATTTGTCTCAGTAAGGGAGCATAGCCAAAGAATCATTTCCAAATGATAAGTTACCAAATTTGAGTGTCTACATCTGACTCCTTTAAATGTGTAATTTAAAACTTCGTATTTGGGAAAAACATACTTGAGTGTGCACGCAAATTTTTTATTCACTGGATAGTTGTCTTCATACATGTTGGTGTTGGCATGATTCATGGTGAAACATGTAACAAAAAGTGTATTCAATGTCCGTAATAGAAATTGAACTATAAATCAAATGTAAATAATGATTGTAACTTTGTAAAATTGAACTTGCACAAAGTAAAGTAAAATAAATGTGAAACATGGAAGGATTACAGTTTGTTTATTTTGTGGAGGACGAAGCTCCCATTATTATTGTGATTTTGGAGAGCCTTGAGTGTTTTTGAGATTTGGATTTGTTGTTGAAATACTAAAGGATTGGGGTTATTATCCCCTAATTGTGTCAAAGATAATATGGAGTGTTGAGTGCATGCAAACTAACATCGAAGAGGAGAGAGAGAAAGAGAGAGGTATCAAAGCACCCTTTTAAGATGGAAGAGTAATGTATCAGGATATTTAGCAACCTTTTATCTGCCCCCAAAAAAGTGAAAAAGGAGAGGACAGACAACCTATGAAGAACTTATCTATTTTGATACCTTCCAAAACCCCACACACCACACCTTTATAGTCATATCCATTCCAATTTTTGTAAATAAACCACACAATCGAAAAGGAATGGATGCATGATGCCCCTATTATGTGTTGTATAATTGATTTTGGGTATGAAAATGCCAAAAAAAATCAAAGGAGAAGAATGTTCGTGCCCCCAAAACCTTGTTCCTAGAATAGGAAAGGATCATCTAGAACAACAAATGAATGAGAAGCTACAGGAACCTTATAAATGGAGTAATAACCAAGTTTCTCTCACCACTTCTGAATTCCCTACTAATTTTTAAAATTAATCAGCCATACAAAGTTCACCCAAAGATGGTGACTACCATCATATCAGAGATTCTATTTTTTAAAACATAGGAGAATGGTTTCTTATGGTGACGATATATCAGGTAGAGACCACAGAGAACAAAAATTCCAAACAAGTAATGAAGTCGTCATTGAATGTAAAAAATTTTTCTATGTAATATCATTATGAGAATGAAAATTTGGTTTCCCTTCTCCTTGTCAAAATATGTAGAGCCATCATGAGAGCATGGTATGACCAGTTGATTATGTTTGAGCTTCATAAGTTGTATGAATTCAACCCACTATTCCATGATGGTACGTACTTTTCTCTGCCCATTTTTTGGGTGTGAGTATATTATTCGCTCGCCTATGTAAATTTTCCCTCCCATGTACCATAGTTTCCCTTTCTATTGTGTGTTTCTTTTTCAGCTTTTTGTGTGTTTCCCTTTCATGTCATGTGTGTTTTTTTTCCCTTGTGTGTTTTCATCGCTTGCGTTAGCTGGTGAAGGAGTGAATTTATTGACCAATTATCAAAGCACTAGTCTACTTACCCATGAGAGTTATGAATTTCTTCTTTTCCCCTTGCAGTCTAATGTCCCCAAGTTAGATCTGTTAGATCCATTTCTGCACCACCTAGGCCTCTCCATAAGGTGGGGGGCAGGAATCAAACTGAAAAGACATCAATTTAAAAGAATATCAAGCTAGGGAAAATAACACAGCCATGTTAAATAAACATGCAGAACAAAAAATAAATAAAGCGTCTAACATGAAACATAGAACAATAAACACATTCGTTAAAAAAATCCAAAGGAAACACATAATAATATACGAAAATCCAAATGAAATAAAATCAAAATGGAAGATAAAGAGGACTATATATCTCCTACCAATGCAATAGATATAATTTTTTTAACATCACAGTATAAAATACCATCCTCTTTCCTACTATTAAAACCTATAAAGCAAAAAGCAAAACTATAGATCTTTCGTTTTGAGTTTCAAAACCTAATCTTTATCTAATTTACTTTGTGTTATTTTACACCCGTGAAACACTAGGTCTAAATGTTTTTTTGTTGATATTTGAAAAATAACAAAATAAAAATGTTTTCCATCGTCAAATTAATTTAAAAATATTTTATTTAAATTCGATATTGTCCACTTGAGGCCAAGAAAAGGAATTAATTAAGATATTCCAAAGGAAATGCGAAATGCATCACCAAAAATATAGAAAGATATTTATAATCAATGAGAAACTACAATTCTACTATTTTAAACCCATAGATCTTCAAACCAATGAAACATTTGTTGTCTTATAAATCTGGTCCATGTTGTTTGGATATGTGGTTTCTTGAGGTTCCTAAAATGTGTTCTTTAGAAGTAAAAATTGATATTCTTGAAAGTATTTGTATGTCAAGACTTTAATTTGAGTTTTATTTGTTGAATTTTAAGTGTCTAAGAATATGTTAATCCTATGTTGTTAACAATTGTGAGACAAGATGATTAGCATTATATGTTCTTAAACAAAAATTGTTGATGATAAAAAAATATTGAGGGAGTGAGAAGTTTGAAGTGATTTCTTACATTCAGAATTGTTTCTTCCTTTGTATAGATATGGAAAGTGGTTTTTCTCTAATAATACACTAGACTGAAAATAACACATTACTCTTAGATTTAATTCATATATAAAAGTGTAGTTCAAACTTAATTCCTTAATAGTGGAACACCAAGAATGTAGGAAAAATAGAAATTATTAGTACAATAAATTATTAGGGTTTGTAGGATGATACTTGATTTTGTATGAATCAAGAGACTATCATTAGTGACATAAGATGAAAAGAAATTCTAGTCAGAAAGGTGAACAAAATATAAAAGTGGCTAAGAAAACATGGATTTTTTCCTCGATGACAAAATACATACAAGTATGATAATGACATAACCAAATCTATACAGTTATGGATATAAAACTTGTTTGTTTAGACAATAAATCACACACTTGGGTACATTTCTAGGTCCTAAAAATATGATATCATTTACATGATTCCTAAGCAAGAAAACTAGTGATTGACAACTATCTTTGGCCTTTTTTCTTTGTCTTATGTTTTCTATTTGGTCTTGCACACCCTACAACCCAGTCATGATTTTATTGATTTATCTTTTGTGGCTTCATACACCAGCACCCAACGAAGATAGAAGCGCCCATGTGATCTTATCTCCTCTGGGTGCCCCTAGCCCTTTCTCACCTTACTCACTCTTTTTAGGTCTTTTTTTCTTTTCATCATATTTTTCACTTATGATTCGGCATTCTAGTTATCAATTATGAAATTCAAACAAGAGAATCATATAAAATACATAGTTATGTGTTCAAATAAAGGACCAAGCACTAAGCATTACTATCATCACCTAAGATTGCATTCAAAGGGCACCTTAAGCACTCCAATACATCCATCTAGCATCCATTCAAAGGGGAAAAGACTATATACTCTAGACATACACGACATAGAAAGGGGAAATTCATTTTATTCCATATACACACTGTACTACATTGTTATATTCTAGCTATAGCCCATTATCAAGTACAACTTGCACAAGGGAATCCTAGGGCACAATTTCTACACACACTTACAAGAACTACATAGAGTTTAATATGTAGTGCAACACTCGGTCATAAGTTCACTCTCGGGTTGACCGTCGGGGTTAGTTTGACACCCTATTATGCATTTTACTTTTTAGGTTTGATGTGGTTTATGGGCTTGTGCCAGTGAATATCTATTTTACAGGTTACAGGTACCTTTGACAATCATAGTGCAGATAACAGGTGATCAACATAGAATAATTGTGACACCCTAACAACAAAACAAAAATTGGATCCATAGGTTTTGCGTAGTCATGGGCGCCCAGATCTAGTCATCAACACCTAGGCACCCCTGTCATGCTACACGTGCCTTTGTCCAACCTTATTCACAAGCTCCAAAATCTATAGATATTAATAACAACATTTTTTGCATCATGTTCATCACTTCTCCCTACCCAAATCAATTCCAGATTGCACAAATATCATCTAAGTCATCTTTCCTCTATCTCTTGCTTAGGGTTTCATATTTTAAATCTTAGTTTTCTTGTGTCATTTATGTGTTTTATTATTTATTTCACTAAGTGACTCTGCAATATTTATATTTAATTCAAATTAAATTAAATCATTTGGTGAACCCCACTCGTGATCAAACATTTGGATCCTCATTTTGCCTATTCTACCCGATCTTCTTTCACAGCTCCTCAAATCTCTTTGCATGACCTACTTCAAATGCATCCTCCTTGCAAGGTTGTTCTCCAAAAATCCCTGGACAATATTGTTAGGAAATAAGAAATAAAATATGTGGAATAATCCCTCACAAAATTGCAACAGTATAAACTAATATGCAGAAAAATATTATAGATCTTAAATAAAAGTGCAAAATAAAATAACACAACACAAAGAGACAATATTTAACATGGTTCACCCAATTTGGGCTACACCCACCAAGAATCACTTGCTCAGATTTTATTACAAGCCACCGCTCTCTAAATACAATACCTAGATCTGTTTGGAGCTATGCTCAACAATCTCTACAAAATTTACACCCGAATTCAAACACATCTGTAATGTTACATTATTGTCTACCATATGCACAAAACCATATAAATAGACAACTGCTTAAGTAGTTTTACAAAACCGTGGGTATCAAAACCATGGACCAAAACCATCCCATAAACCTATGGGTCAAAAATCCTGCCCATATGAGAAAATCATGTTTCCCAATATATCGGGCACGTTTTAAGGCCAATTTTTTTTCTAGGGGCTACGCCCCCGAACGCCTGCTACTGGGGGCTACCACCCCTGCTCGGGGCTCGGCCCCAAACTCCGGCGAGACAACTATGTAAAGTGTACAGTACTCTTAGTGTAAAGTCTTCAACAATTTCTCACATGAAAACAGGCCCTACAAACTAACAATCTCCCACTTGGAGACTAGTTTTCCTCTGAGCAAGCTTCTCAACCCTTCACTAGTTTCTGTGAAGACCAACCAAAGTTGAACACAGCTTCAGTTTTTCCCTTGTGACCACCTTGGTCATCATGTCTACAGGATTTTGACTGGTATGGATATTCTCCAGCTTCAACTTCTCTTCCTCTAAAGCTGTCCTGATGAAATGGTACCTTAACTGTATATGCTTCGTCCTAGAGTGGAAAAAAAGTTCTTAGCTAGGTGTATAGCACTCTAACTATCACTATGAAGCTTTCCTTCCTCCTTCTTATGCCCCAACTCCTCAAGCAATTGTTGTAACCAAATCATTTCTTTGCTTGCCTCTGTGGTAGCAACATACTCAACCTCTGTGGTTGATAAAGCCACCAGCTTTTGTAGTCATGAAATCGAGCTCACTGTTGTCCCACCTACAGTGTAAACATAACCTATTGTGCTCCTCCTGTTGTCTACATCTCCAGCCATATCGGAATCTACATAACCACACAAAGTGGTGTCTGATCCATTGTAGCATAAAACTGTCCCCATGGTCCCTTCTCAAATACTGAAGGATCCACTTTACTGCATGTCAGTGATCTCTACCTTGATCACTCATAAATCTACTCACCACTCCCACTGCATGGGAAATATCAGGCCTAGTGCACACCATGGCATACATCAAACTACCAACTACTGATGAGTAAGGTACCTTGGACATATGGTTTCACTCCTACTCTGTCTTGGGACACTGCTCCTTTGATAACTTGAAATGGCCTGCCAAAGGAGGCCCAACTGGTTTAACATCCTGCATATTAAACCTCTCCAAGATCTTCTTAATGTACTCTTCCTGAGATAAAGTGAGCTTCCATTCCTTCCTATCCCAAGATATCCTCATACCAAGGATTTTTTTGGCTGCCCCCAAATCCTTCATAGCAAAGGATTCACTTAGCTGCTTCTTGAGTACTTTTATTTCCTGCATGTTTTTACCTACAACCAACATGTCATCCACATACAGACACAGGATAATATAACTGTCCATCCTCAAATTTCTTTGTATACACGTAATGGTCAGAATGACATCTAATATAACCTTGCTCCATCATGAAGCTATCAAATTTATTATACCATTGACGTGGAGCTTGTTTCAAGCCATACAAGCTCTTCTTCAGTTTGCACACCATCTCCTCTTTACCTTTGACCTCATAGCCCTCTGGTTGCTGCATATATAGTTCCTCCTCCAAATCACCATGGAGAAATGTAGTTTTTACATCTAAGTTTCTCTAAGTGTAAGTCTTCTGTTGCAACTATTCCAAGAATAGTTCTAATAGAAGTCATATTTACTACAGGAGAAAAAATCTCATCAAAATCTATACCCTTTTTTTGTGCAAACCCCTTGACCACCAACCGGGCCTTGTATCTTTTCTTGCCTCCTTCTTCCTCTTTGACTCTGAACACCCACTTGTTCTGTAATGCTCTTTTGCCTTCGGGTAGCTTCACCAAATCCCATGTCTAGTTCTCCATGAGAGCCTGATGCTCCTCATTCATGGCTTGCTCCCACTTCTTCCTGGTATCTACCTGCATTGCTTCATCAAAGCTCTCTAGCTCTCCACAATCAGTGAGTAATAAATAATAAAGAGAAGGAGAAAAACGTTCAGGTTCTCTTCTTACCCTAGAAGACCTCCTCAATATAGGAGTTTTGGGTTCCTGTTGAGGAGGTTCCTGAACTGATTCATGTGTCACTTTTCCATTTGGAAGATCCTCTACCGCTGCATATTCTTTCTTAGATTCTTCCTTGTTTTCCTACAACTATTGCTTATACATGAATTTCTCATTAAAGACCACATCCCTAGATCGAAAGATTTTCTTTTCCTTAATACTCCAACATTTATATCCAAATTCATCACCACCATAACCAATGAAAGTACATTTTTTTGATTTAGCCTCTAGCTTGGTCCTATCATCCTTGTCTATATGAACAAACACCTCACATCCAAAGACTCTAAGAAATGAATAATCAACTTTCTTACCATACCAAGCCTCCTCGGGTATGCCTCCATCCAAGGCACTTGAGGGTCCTCTATTTATCAAGTACATAGTTGTGCTCACCGATTCTATCCAAAAAGGAAATAGGCAGTCCTGCATATAACCTCATGCTCCTAGCATGTTCCATTATTGTTCTGTTCATCCTTTCTGACACCCCATTCTACCGTGGAGTTCCTGGAACCATCTTTTTCCTATGCGGATTCCATTCTTAGAAAAATAATCATCAAATTCATTGTTGCAATACTCCCCTCCATTATCTGACCTGAGACATTTTAGCTTAAGACCTGTTTCATTCTCTACCAAGGATTTCCATTTAACAAAAGTGTCAAATACATCATATTTGTTTCTAATACAATAAACCCAAACTTTCCTTATTGCATCATCAATAAAAGTAACATAATAACTTGAACCCCCAAGAGATGATACCTAAGCCGCCCCCCACACATCAGAGTGCACCAGCTCTAACTTACTCTCTTTCTTTGTAGGTCCAACCTTGAGAAACCTTACTCACTTCTGTTTCCCATATATGTAATCCTCACAAAACTCCAAACCTATTTCTGTATATCAGGGCAAATCCTTCTTTATGATCTCCATGCCCTTATGGCTCATATGACCAAGCCTATAGTGCCACAATGTTGTATCTATTTATAAAGCCACAAGATTACAAACATTAGTGCTATAAGTGGTTAAATACAAGGTTCCAACCTTCTTACCTCTTGCCACCACAAGAGCACCCTTGGTAACCTTCCAAGATTCAACTGTAAATATCACAGTACAACCATCACTTCACAACTACCCTGCCGATATCAAATTTCATTCTTAATGTAGGCACATGTCTGACATCCTTCAAAAGCCAAGTATTTCCATTCTACATATTAACCTGAACAAAACCTTTTCCAACTATGCTGTAAGGCTCATCATCACCAAGAAAAACATGCCCAAAATCTCCTTGAACATAATCAACAAAATAATTCCTATGTGGAGTAGCATGGAAAGAAGCCCCTGAATCTAAAACCCAAGATTCAGTAATATTGTGCAAAGAAAGAATCAAAGAATCCTGACATACATTACCCGTTGCCACATTTGCCTCCTTGTTTTCTTCCTGTTGTTTCTTCTTATCCTGAAGCTCCCAACAATCCTTCTTTGCATGCCCAGACTTTCCACAATGCCAGCATACTATCTTGCTTTTGGATTTTGACCTTTCCCGATCCTTTGATTTTCCACGGCTTCCTCTATTCTTTTGTCTCCCTCTATTTTCCACTGTCAAAGAATTCCTTGAAGTAGAAGATTCACCAGAGCTTTTTCTTCACATTTCCTCACTTAGAATCACCCCTACAACATCCTCAAACTTCAACTTTGAGTTAGGTAGAACCACAGTTGCTTACCACCATTACCAAGCTATTCCAACTCTCAGGTAAAGAGCATAGAACTAATAAAGCCCTAATTTCTTCATCAAATTCTATTGTAACCAAAGCTAGCATATTCACAACCATATTAAAATCATTTAAATGATCTGCTACTGAACCATTATCAGACATCTTCATATTAAACAAATTTTTCATTAAAAATATCTTATTAGAGGCAAAGGGTTTTCATATAACTTCCCTAATGCATCCATCAATTCTTTTGTAGTCTTTTCCTTTGAAACATTAAATAATACCAAAGATGCAAGACACAGTCAGATTGTTCCAAGTTCCTTCCTATCTAGAAAATCCCATTCTACATCCGTCATGCTCGAGGGTTTGTTCACCTTCCTCAGAAAGTGAAATATAAAGATCCTTTTGATAAAGGTAATCTTCCATCTGCATCTTCCAAAGACTGAAATTCTACCCGTTGAATTTATCAACCCTAGATCTTCCATCATCTACCATAGCTCCCACTCAAGATAAAACTTTCCTTGTGATTCAAAACTTCAGCAAACCAAACCAGGCTCTGATACCAATTGTTAGGAAATAAGGGATAAAATATGCAGAATAATCCCTCACAGAATCGCAACAGTAGAAACTAATATGCAGAAAATATTACAGATCTTAAATAAAAGTGCAGAATAAAATAACAGAACACAAAATAGACATAGTATTTAACGTGGTTCACCCAATTTGGGCTACATCCACCAAGAATCACTTGCTCAAATTTTATTACAAGCCACCGCTCTCTCAATACAATACCCAGATTTGTTTGGAGCTATGCTCAACAAACTCTATAGAATTCACACCCGAATTCAAACACATCTGCAATGTTACATCATTGTCTACCATATGCATAAAACCATATCCAATAGAAACTACTTAAGTATTTTTACAAAACTGTGAGTATCAAAACCATGGGCCAAAAACAATCCCATAAACCTATGGGTCAAAAATCCCGCCCATATGAGAAGAGCATGTTTCATGGTATATCGAGCACATTTTAAGGCCAAACTTTTTTTTCAGGGGGCTACGCCCCTAAACCTTGAGCAAAACAACTAGGGAAAGTGTATAATAATCTTTGTGTACAGTCTTCAACACTTTCTCACACTCTGAAAACAAGTCTCCACAACCTAACACAATAAAATATATTAATTAGTAAATGAAACTAATTAAGATGGTTTAAATGGTAGTAATCTTAAAAACAATCAAACATACTTCACAAAAGAAATTCCCACCATGACTATTTACAAAACATACAAATGAAAATTTAACAAACTTACAATTTGTAGAATATTTCGTTGGACATAGGAATTATTACAAGTCTCACCCATGAATTACTCCAAGTGTGGGGTAAACAGCATATGATTGCAATGCAATGGTTATGGGAGAAACCATTCAGTAATTACAATCCTCTTGAGTGGGACACGTACGTCAATTCACAGGATCACAAAGAATCAGCCAAGATATTTCTTGCAGGGATTATTACAAAACATGATAAATGAGGATGGGATGGCCTAACTTATTTAGTAGGGAATTCAGTGCTTATCCACCATATCTCAAGATAGATAGGAAATCGCTTCCGAGCCAATAGATACCAAGCTCGGTAGAACTCTATGACCTTTACCAAAGTAAAACGGAGCTCATCTTCTAATATAAGAAAATGGATCATCTCGCAAGGAAGAGACCACCTTTTTAGTAAATTCATAAACTCATCACACAGTGGGATATGACACCACTCTTTGAAAATACATTGAGCAAAAAATATTGCTAATTCCTGGTTATGAAATAGGACTCAGTTACTGAAACTTAGAGCATTTTAACATGAGAGGGCCCACTGGCGAGCATATAACTGTGGACCACAACTTCCTTTTGTAGTTTTTACTAGGAACCAGCAAACTTGATGGGGCTGGTAGGAGCTCGAACAGTGAACCACAACACATATGCAATGACCATAAATGATGCATTTTTTTAAGACTTGTGATCTATAAAACCACTATGCGAAAAACATAGAGAGACATCTAAAATTTACCCGATTTTTAAATCTAAACAAAATAGTCCAGTTTAATAAAAAATTTATTTAAAACTAGAAACTAACCTCTATTTTAATTGATCTACTAGATTTAGCTGAAGTTAGGACACACTTGTATGCTTTGCAAACCCACACATGAAAGCTTTAGGAATCTTCCCTACTACATGCAACAAAGTCATCAAAGTAAACTTCACAATCCTTTTCTTGGATCAAATACATGTGTTAAATACATTAGACCATAAATATTCTAGACATATAACTATCAAAAAACTTCATGAGGAGGTAAAATGCAAACGAGACCAAGAGTAATTGCAACTCAAATGAAGAATGCACATTTACCCAATCTCAGCTCTGATACCATGAAAGAGTTTGCATTTGATCGAATTAGAAAATTATGCAAAACATCACGAATATAGCTTATCACTTCATTTAAATTCGGAATGTCAATTATGGCTCCAGCGTAGTTTGACAAGGATCAACTCAACAATTGAAGATCTTATGAATCAATAGTAACAAATATAGGTCGGGCACATAGCCAGGAAAGACCTTCGGAGTTTCTTAGCATACTCATAAATCCTAGGAATGAAAGGGTACATCACTAGGGTGCTGAAACAACCTATCAGTGCATGACACACATTTTTAGTCAAGATTTTACTAAACCTACCACCCATGAGTAATATGTCCCTTCATATATGAGTGGATGGACATCATAAGATCCCATGACACCATTAAGATTACTTTGATTTCTCATATGGGCAAAATGGCTTAATTTCTCTTCACTAAACATCGGCTAGTAACATAGGTGTTATCATATTAATACGCAACAAGGAGTATACTCACATCAATAACACATAGCACGCTAGTATGCACATGTGACACCCCAAGGTAAATCCACTAGGAATTATACAACACATAGTCTGAAACGCTTATAGCATCATGAATCACTTCATTGTTTCATATCATAGAAATTTTACACCTTGGAACGCTATCAACTACACAGCTTCTCAATAAGCAGTTTTATAAATGGTACAAAGGTCTTCTATCTACTTTATGTTATTAAGTATTCAATCAACTGCATAAAGTGATGGGAATTACTATTCAAACACAAACATCCTTATGCACATTTTGGCTAATACATCTCTAGGTTGCCTAATCCATTTAATTCACTAAGCAACTTACATGATTACTAAGAAAGAAAACTAGTTTTGTCCTGTAAAAACTCCCTTTTGCATATTTACTTGTGTCTTCTAAACTGACATGGGAAACCTTTATAAAAAATTGCACTACCAATCGACATTTGATCTTAATCCTCTTTTTCGATGGCATATTGTAACTCACTAGCAAATCCAAGTTGGGAAGCACTTAGCACCAGGTAGCTATTGTTCTCTTGCAATGCTCCTACTCCTTATTTAACCTGCCCCATTATCATTTTGGACACCTTTCACTTATTAATTACATAACTAGTTTGAAGTCGGCCGAGACCAGTTTTCAATTCATGACCATTACCTAACAAGGGAATCATATGAAATACATGAAATATGCTTTCAAATAATAAGGGACAAAGATTCCACTATAATTTACATATCCTATCACCTAATCTTGCATCCAAAGGCTAAATATCACTTCAGAAATTGACATGTTTGAGTGGGGTCACACTCATACAGGTACAAGCTCTATGCATAACTTCTACATGGGACAACATGAGGAAGGGAATATACATCATTCTATTCCACTACACACATTTACATCTGGAGCACTTAGGAAGTAATCTCTCCTACCACTATTGAGCTAGGTTCCAAATTGTATAATTAGGTTGTCCTAGGGCATCATTAACATACACTCTCACATAGAATATCATGGATTCTAAAATGTAGTACAACACTCAGTAATAAGTTCACTCTGTCGAGTGATCATCGGGGTCAGTCCGAATTCCACATTTTGAAACATACTTGGATTCCAGAAAATTTCCCCATGTGAAGTTTTAAACAATGTATAAGGTGAGCATTAGAAGGTGTTTTTTACAAGATACAGGTACATGGCCTTCTTATTCACCCTATAGTGGAACCAAAGGAACAAATAGAGCACTAGACCTGCAAAGCTCCTCCTACACATAAGATGATTCCAAATTTTGGATCACATTCTCAAGGATACCCATATACACCCATATTTAATCATTTGCATAGTGCACACATATGTTTCTATCTCTCTATCCTATGCACATCTTTCATAGCTATCCCTTACTGAGTTTCAAAACCTCTAACAAACATTTATGGTCACTCTGACATAAACTATCATAACATTGTTCACCTACCCAGAAACACTTCCAAACTGCTATTAAAATCAGCTTAAGTACACTATATAAATAAACATCCTACTTGCTTCCAGGAGTTTCATATATACCGAAACATCAATCTCATGCATTCTACCTAACCATACTTATGGTCCATAATGATCATTTTTACATCATGGTCATTGTCATGTATCTTCACTCTGCAGACTCATGTGATTTAATTCCATGTATATTAAATCAAACTGACCTCCATCATGAAACAATTCTTATAATGTTTCCAAGAATCTCATACCACCATACACTAGGTCTACAATTAGACTAGCTAGAATGATCTAAATCAACCTTGAAAGAACAAGATCATCCTTTATGAAACACATGATGGCTCATTTCATGAACACATATGAATACATCTATTTCATCATCATCCTCTAGCCTGCTCTAACCATACGTAAAAACCTTCAACTTTATTACTGGATGAGAACATAGTTTGATCGATGCCTACAAGACCATGGTCCAAGGCACCATGAAAACTACACCAAACCAAGTCACTACCAATCATGATTCAAAATTGAACTTCATTTACACCTCACGGGGACTCATATGAAACTTTCACACTCTTTTCCATCAATGGCCTTTGATATCAATGACAACACCAAGACACAATGGCCAACAATCTCCCCATTTGTCATTGATGGAAAACCACATGTACTTCTCCCTCTTTTTACATTAATGACAAAGGCATACTTGTACCAATATGTTCCTCTTCTTCATAAGCTTTATAGAGTCATGCTTTGGTTAGAAATATCAACCAAAGCTCTCATTCTAGTTCAAAACTTTGAAATTTCACTCAAACCCTGATTTTAAACTCTTTTCTAGCATGTAGACACCTCTAATTTGGGATAAAATACCATCATCCACCATCAAAGCATGCAAAATTAGCCATTTCACACCTTAGAACTCTATTTTTACCTTTAAGAAACCACTATACTAGACCTGTACATGAAGTAATCATATCAAGAACATGCCAACAATGATGCACAAGAGAAAAAGTTCCACTATACCTTCATTATTGTGTCAATTTAACTTGAGAAGACACAAATTTGGCTCTAGGTCTTCCTCTTCTTGCATTTCTCGACCTTTGGTACTGATTTACATGAATAAACCATTTAGTGGTTTTGAAACTAACTATGACACACTACCAAGAGAAATTCATTCTTTGGCACAAATCTCTATCACTCTGCCTGGACTTAATACATACTCCTTTGAGAGAAAGCATAAAAAAATTCAAACTTAACTTGATATCTTGATAAGAAACTAGCTTAGTTACTTTGGCCCTGCCCTAAACCATCTTCTCAGTGTATCACAATCATATTGGGATGATCTAATGTATTCATGAAGCATGAATAGCTTTTTCTTGAAAGAAAGACTTCATAACATACCTTAAATATCTTGAAGCAATCTATAATACATTCAATGAAGTGAAAACCATACTCCCCCTGTCATCGAGGAACAATACAAACCTGTTGCCACTTAATTGTCCTCTTACAGTCAATTTGAGGGAAACTGATCATTCACTTCCAACACTCATACCATTGCATCTTTTAAGATGATACAAACTTTCTAGATCATAAGGACACATTTGAGAGCACCTTATTATATCATTGATAGACTTGACCGACATATTTCACCTGTAGGACCACTATACTTTGCCCATCACACTGTCTTAGACTTGTAGGTGTACAAATTTGACCTCTTAGACCATAGATAGACTTAACAACTCAGAGTGTACACATACCTTGTGATCCTAGACACCTAAGATGCTTAGAAGTCCTTAAAACACTCCCATAGACTTCTCTCATTCACACACATACTTGAAAACTGCAATCATTGTGCTAAAATAATACTTTTATCTCACTATTTCAAGCTCTAAGTACACTCTTTGTAATGAAATTACTTGTATAATTCAGATCACGAGCAGAAATATAACACCAAATAACACAATATTCCAGAATAATAATCTCAATATGCAATTAGAATAGCTTCGCCACTTTGAGGGGGCAACCTCCAGACCATACAATAAGACTCAAATGCTTCAAATGATCATGAACTAATACCTAAAATCCCCTATATATATACTATTCATATGTTATGGCCAACACCAAGGCTGACCTAATACGCATGAGAAAGTATAAATGATATAATAAAATGATATGGTAAGCCACAAGTCGGCTACTCATATCCTAATATAAGCAGTAGGTTAAGGGCGTAGCATGCCCTTCCCCTTCAAAGCAAAATTTTCCCCAATGTTGAGAAGCTCTAGGTGTTGTTGCAGGAATGTCATATCTTCCCATGTTACATCTTCATTGTCCATATTCTTCCACTTGATCAGGTACTCAGTAATAACCAGTGTCCTCAATCTTTTAGTGCGTGTTTGAAGGATGCATTCAGGTTCCAAGATGACTCTCCCCTCCTCATCGAGCTCAGGTAACACTGTTTGGGCTGATACTCTCTGTCCAATTACTTTCTTTAGGAAAGAAACATGAAAGACTGGATGTATTTTGGTTGATTGTGGAAGTTCTATGTATGCTATAGTACCAATCTTCTGCAATACTTGATAGGGGCCTTAATACTTTGGTGAAAGTTTGTTATCCTTTTGTTGTTGTTTCAAATACATTTGCTTATATGGTTGTAACCACAAAAAAACCCAATCACCGACTTCAAAATGCCTTTCTGTGCGATGTTGATCAGCCTGTTGCTTCATGCAGTTTTGTGTCATGACCAAGTTCTCCTTGAGACTAGAGAGGACCTCTTGTTGATATTGAATGCGTTCTTCTACTACTCTAACCTATGGTTGTCCTCTCAATGATGATGTGATGGATGGTGGATGGTACCCATAGAGTGCCAAAAAAGGAGACATTTTAGACGAAGTATGGAAGGAAGTGTTATACCACCATTCTGCAAGTGGCAACCATTGGACCCATCTTGTTTTTTTATCTAATGTAAAGCAACGGAGATATCCCTCCAAACACTTATTTACAACTTCTATTTTCCCATCAGACTGGGGATGATAAGAAGAGCTATGAGCTAACTGAGTACCCAAACATGAGAATAAATCAGTCCAAAAATTACTAGTAAATATAGGGTCTCGATCACTTACTATAATCTTCGGTGTCCCATGAAGCTTTTGAACTATGTCCATGAAGGCTATTGCTACCATGCTTGCAGCAAATGGGTGTGCCAAGGCACAAAAATGAGCATATTTGGTGAGTCTATCCACCACCACCATAATTGCATTTTCCCTTCAAACTTTGGCAATCCTGTGATGAAATCCATGAAAACCTCTTTCCACCGCTCACTAGGAATAGATAGAGCTTAAAAATTTCCTGTAGACTTAACAGTTTCACCCTTCTTCCACTGACACACCAAACATTTGACCACAAATTTCTAGACACCTGCTTTCAACCCTTCTCAAAATAAATCTTGCTTAACTATGTGATAAGTTTTTAGGAATCCCAAATGGACACCCACAAGAGAAGCATGGAGCTATAAGAGAACCAAAATTTTAAGGATAATGTTTTTCCATAAGTACAACTAGTCCTTATACCAAAATGCATCCCCCTTACAATTTTTTTGTGTGAATTTATTAGATCCTGTTGGATATTTTGAATGAGATTCTGGGTTTTTATGTCATTTTTTCATTCGGATCTTGCCTTATCTACCCAATCTTCCTGTAGTATGGACATGAGATTTAATAATGTCTTTATGGGATCATATCTCCTAGATAAGGCATCAGATACCACATTTTATTTTCCTTTTTTTTGTAAATGATCTAAAATTCATATCCCAACATCTTAGTGACCCATTTTTGTTGTTCTTCAGATGAGAGTCTTTTCTCTAAGAAGTATTTCAAGTTGTTACGATCTATCTTTACCTTGAAGTGACGACCCATGAGATATGGTCACCATTGTTTGACTGCAATAAGAATAGCCATCATTTCCTTCTCATAATTTGGTTTTTAGAGGTTCTTACCTTTCAGCTGAAAAATCTCAAATGCAATGAGGTGGCCCTCTTGCATAAGTATTGCGCCTATGCCACATCTTGAAGCATCACATTCAACAATGAAGGTTTTGAAGAAGTCTGGGGCAGCCAAAATAGGAGTGGTACACATGGCCTTCTTAGTGATTCAAATGCTTGGGTTGCAGCCTCATTCCAATGAAAAGAGTATTTTTTTCAATAAGGATGTGAGTGGTGCTACAATTCTACCATAATTCTTCACAAACATGTGATAATAACCCATAAGACCTAAGAATACCCTTATGTTTTTTTAGGGTTTTAGGAATTGGCCAATCCACCATAGCTTAAATCTTATGAGGATCCACTTTTACGCCTTCATGAGACATGATATGACCCAAGTATTCTATCTCTCTTACCCCAAAAGAAAATTTGGAGTGCTTGGAATAAAGGTGGTGTTGTTCAAGAGTTTCCAATAATTCATTGACATATTGTAAATGTTCCTCCCAAGTCTTACCTTAGACTAATATATCATCAAAGAATACCAAGACAATTTTTTGTAAAAATGGGCAGAAGATGGAATTCATCAAACTTTGAAAAGTAGATGGCACATTTGTAAGGCCAAATGGAATTACAAGAAATTCTTAGTGGCCACAGTGTGTTGTAAATGTTGTTTTATGAACATCTTCATCACAAATTCTTATATGATGGCATCTTGATCGAAGATATAATTTTGTAAAATAAATAACACCATGTAATTCATTTAATAAATCTTCAATGACAAGAATATGATACTTATTTTTCATTGTGTATTTGTTGAGCTCATTATAGTCTGGACACATGTGCCAACCTTAATATTTATTTTTGACCATCACCATTGGGGAAGAGTAAGCACTTTGAATATGGGAAATAATACCTGCTTCCAACATATCTTGTACCATCTTCTCAATCTCACTCTTTTAGAGATAAGGGTACTTATAAAGTTGAATGTTGGGTGGTTAGCTTCCTCGTACTAGTTGAATAACACGATCATGATCTCTTTTAGGTGGCAACTTTTTTGACATATCTCGAAACATAACCGAGTGCTCATTGGAAAAATATTATGATAACACACACGGGCTCATAAAAAACATAGTGTGTAGTATTATGCATAATGATGTGATTTGGTGTGTGACATTTAGAATTTTGAAAGTTCAACGTTGTTCAAGGACGATTTCATGATTTTACCTAACATAACCATATCCAATAAGATGACTCATTGTGCATTGACTTGAGTTATCACTTCGGCCCTATTCTTAAGCATAAAGGATTGGGATGCATATGGGTCACTTTTTGTTTTGAAGCAATATTGTAAGGTAATTGTTCATCCATATAAGGATTCCATCATTTTTGTGTTACAGATGATTCTGACACAAACAAGAGATATAGTTTAGTATATTCAATTTAGTTTGATTATAATATATACTTGTAATGATTGAGTTAGCAAGCTGAGATATGCAATTTTTTTATCATGTTTTGTAGAGTATCTTGGTGTGTGAGATTGTTATGAGTGTTTGATGTTGCACTTCCTTTACGTTTAAGTAATAAAGATTATGAGATTATATTCCATTATGTTATGTTTTTTATTTCATGCATATGTTACTATGTGATTATGAGGGTCACATAATATAAGGAGTTTTTTTATTGAGACCTCTAATTATGACTATGCCAAATTATGAATAAGACAAGGCCTTTTTGTTTCTAGAGAAGTCAGAAGTGAAAAAAACTATGTTGCACGCTAGTGAAGGTAACAATTGTAAAAGTATACGTTGCATACGTCACACTCAATGTTGAACAAGATCTTGCCACAAGTCAAAGATTCATTGAGATAAGTTACAAGCATATTGATTTGAAGGATTCTAGAACAAGGTTCAAGTGACATTAGAGGCCCATGAAAGTGCGTGATAAAAATAGATGGTCAATAAGAACACCATAAAAACCATTTATTCTAGTAAAATGGCTCATAATGCCCACAAATAGGATTTTTATCATAGAACACTTAAATTTATAATAATTTATTATTAATTTCCATACACATTAAAATTCAAGTTTATAAAGGACACTTAAATTTCTAGACATATTTACACCACCATCCAATATTTCCCAATTCAAGATCTCGAAATAAAGCCTTATATATTATTTTTGGAGTGTATATGTCCATACCTAAATTCTTTGACCATATTAGCTTTTACTTTTCATCCTTAATTTGAACATGGTTGACTTGATCACTTGCTATATAAGCTTCCCACTCCTTAGCTTTACCACTAGGAATTCCAATCCTGCCAGCATTTTTCCATTCTTGTCTATACACCGATGTGAGAACAAGATCATCCACTTGACATAAATATCCTTTCTCTCATAGACTTTGGATTGTATTCTTAAAAATTCTAAAAATAACACCACAACCATCCCAAAGATCTTAATCTATCCTTATTGTGTTTCCTTTTCTCACTTTCCACATTAACCACCTACTAATTAGAATAAAGAATATAACCACATCTTTCCAAATTATTGGTACATAATGATGATATTTTAAAGGTCTTATTATCCAATCCTCAACTGAGTCTAGATTAATATAATTTTGATAAACCACTTAACTCCATATACCTTTCTCGGATATAAGTCTCCACGTACATTTTATAGTTACCTTAGTAAATAAATGCATATCTTCTATCTCCCAACCACCCATCTCTCTTAGAAGTGAAATTCTCTTCAAATTTTACCAAGGCAATACCTCTATTCTCCTGATCTCCTGGCCATAAGAATATGAGACTCAACATTCTAATCTTCTCCAACATAAATTTTTGAATATAATAAAGAGAATCCAAGAAACAATGATTGCTTTGATCTCTGAATTAAGAAACATTAGTCTTCCACTTTGCAAGATCCATCTATTATACCATGTTTTGAGACTTTTATCCACTTTAAAAATTAACCAATCCCAATCCTTAATTCCACAATTATTTAGCTTAATATAGAACCATATATTATTTGAACCTCTACGAAAATGCACCTGTTAAAAGGAAACATCTAGGATAAATTAATAATGTCATCCTCGGTTATCACTGTGAAGGGTAATATAGAATTTCCATATTAATATCCATCCCTATTACAGTGCAATATTGGATGGTTGGTAAAGTAGGTTGGTTGTTTCCCACTCCACCCAGATTCAAGTCTTGTTATACACATGCACTACTAAGTGGAACGCTCTTGAATTAAGGCTAGTTATGGATGAACACCATTTGGATGTGTAATGAGACCCCCTATTGTGTCTCAGGTGATTGGGAAAGGGACCCGCCAACCCTTGTTTATGGATATATATATATATATCCAAATTATCCTTCAATTTGAGGATTTCCCTTCTAGATCCATCACATAATAGTCGAATTTCATAAACAAATAAAATATGGGACATATATAAATATCTTCCAACCTTAA
Organism: Taxus chinensis; assembly: GCA_019776745.2. Classification (NCBI taxonomy): domain Eukaryota; kingdom Viridiplantae; phylum Streptophyta; class Pinopsida; order Cupressales; family Taxaceae; genus Taxus; species Taxus chinensis. The sequence continues at coordinate 773,641,600 of CM034148.1, read as the reverse complement.
TACTCTTGAAAGTACTATTTTTCTTAGCCTCCTTCAACTTCATGCTCATTCCCTCAACCACAAAGAGAAAAAGTAAAGTAAATAAGGGACACCCTTGTCTTGGTCCCTTATCAAGCCTGAAAAAAGGATAATTTGTGTCATTGATTAGAATTGAGAAATACACAATAATTACACAACTCATGACTTGATTGAAAAATGGAACCTAAAATCCCAAATGGATTAACATCAACTTCAAGTATAGCCAAATTTTCCTATCATAAGCTTTTGATAAGTCTAATTTTACCACCATGGCTTGGGGTATCTATGTTTTTATGGAATGGATACTCTCTTATTTAACTCCACTTATTTCATGAATTTTTCGACACTCAAGGACTCGAAACTACTCATTTGAGATTGCACCATATAACAATCTTTTAACTCTCCTCACTATAACATTAGCTATAATTTTTTAAATGAAATTACATAATGAGATTAGTATGAATTCCTAAAATGTGAAAGGAATGTCATATTTTAGAACCATGGAAATAAAAGTGGTATTGAAAGATGACAACAGATCCTCTTCAGTGAGGTCATAAAATTCTATGAATAATTCAATAGGCCACCCATTATGAAAAAAGATTTTTTCCTTTTAAAAAAATTTTAAGACCTTTTGTAGCTCATATTTTGAAACTTCCTCTATAAAACTTACATTATATTCCTCTTTTAGAAAGATATGGAGAAAGGTTGTCAACTTTTTCACCTCTACTATAGTTTTTTTTGGCTCTCCTCCTTATCTATTTTATTGAAATGATCCACCCCTATTTGGGAAATATCCTCAAAACTGGACACCTCATAACCTCCATATTTCCTTATAGTATTCCAAAAGGTATTTGCATTTCTCTTATGATTATAACACTTGTGTAAATACTTAGTATTTTCATCCCCCTAAACAAGCCATAAGGCTTTGATTTTAAGACTTTATGATGCATATTTATTGGCCATAATTTTCCTTTTATTTTCTCCTATTATTTTACTATATTTTTAAAAACATCATCAGGATATACACGTCTCTTGAAGATACAAATCCTCCAATTATTTTTCAACTACAGTTATTTCCTTCTCCTCTTTAATTTTATTTTTCATATGCTTGAATAACAGTTGCTCGTGTAACTTTTTCTTATAAGCCTTAAACTAAAGGGCTGCATATTCCCTTAGTATATCATCACAAGGAATCTATTATTATTTAATCAATCTAACAAAATAGTCCTCCTCTAACCAATTTGAGTTGAACTTGAAAGGATCAGGAGCCTTCCTCCAGGTAAGGAAAATTCCAACAAAACATGAAAATGATTTGACTCACCTCTAGTCTCTAGAAGCAACCTGATGTATAATTTGACATTGATCATGCCTTTTCTGTGTGCGGAGTGACTATTGGAATCCCCTTTGATCTTGGAAAACACCCAAAATCAGCAATCAAACGTTGTTGGGCTGTTACTGGATGTGTGCAACTGCCACTGGCGAAACCAGTGGTTTTTGCAGACCGGTGGTTGCATAACTGCTGTGGCGGTTTTGTAACAGGTCTGTGTTAACTGGAGGTTTTTTCATGGGATAGAGAACTCTCTGTTGCAATGGCTGAAAACCGTCCTCTCTCACTCCCAGGGTCTTACTGAAGGGCCGTTGACCTCCATGGATACTTTTGGGTCCCCTTCATACTGCCAATTGGACCTGACTGCATGAACAGGCTGGTAGATATTTTTGGTTGATGCAGGATTGCGTGTGGACCTGGATGCTTTTGCATCATGTATGTTTGTTGTCTTTGGCTCTGTGTACAATTTTTTGGCTTCAAAATACTTTTTTCTTCAATACTGCTTACTATGAACTTATAACACCCAGTTGTGACAGTGAAGCTTCAAAAATACATGCATTTTATTTCTAGGACACAACCTTGACCACACACACTGAAGAAACACCACTTGAAGTCACGAGTATCCTTTTGTCATGATTTATAAACATGATCAACAATTGCATACCTTAATTCTCCTAGGTTTGTACTATTCATACATCATGGGCACTCACATTGACTATCCTGAGATGGTTGCTTTGACCAAACCATCATTTGATGACTCATACAAACTTCAAACATTCCTTTTAGAGCATTATAACCTTTGATGTCATGATGAGATCATCATACACAAAAAATTTAGACTCAAACATCACAATATGACCATGACACAACACTGAATATCAATGAATACTTGGAGGGACCTCACATACACTATGATTTATCCCTTTGAGACAACTTCAAGATTCATACTCACCATACACACTTGGACACACATGAATCATTCTCTTAAAGCTCATAACAAAGTCATAACACATTATTTGACTTGGATAAGACTCTTTGAGACATCACAGACCTTAAGAACACATACTCACGTACATGAAATACTACGAGACTTGAGTCTTGCCATAAATACCATGACTAACCATATAGAAAAATAAGATCATGCTAAACGACTTAAAAATACACACCTCAACACAATGAAGAATACACACACTGACCAAGATAGCTCCCCCTCACTTCAATGCTTCATTTTCACCTATGCACCTCTAAGAAGCCTAACAAAGGCATATATCATCATGTAGGGGCTAGATGATAGACCTAAGAGGGTCTCAAGCCTTCTTTTGTCTCCTTGACTGATTCATTCTTTTTTTATCCTTCATTTTTCACATCAAAATCTTACTTTTTATCATTCACACTCTTGGGATCCTCTTGAGCACTTTGATTAGCCTTTTCCTTCTTCTTGTACTTCTAAACTTGTTTCTTGGATCCATGAGTTTCTTTCTTCAACTGTCCTGCATCACAAAATCTTGCAATGTGCCCTACCTTGTGGCACCTAAAGCATTCCACTTGTCTTCTTTTGCACTCAATTGCCTTATGTCCATAACCATGGCAAGTAAAGCAATATCCATTGAAATTTCTTACATACCTTTTAATGTTTGTTTTTTATTCTTGTAATACTTTGCAAGATGTCCCTTTTCATTAAAAACGTAACATACAACACCATATCTCTGACCAAACTTTTTCTCCTTCTAGCCTTGACATTCTTCTTCATTCTTTCCTTCACAATGATGCTCCTAAACTTTTCCTTTACAATCATCCTTCTTCTCAACCTTAGGGCTGCACACACTAGCTTTATGTCCATAAACACCACACTTATAACAATTAACATGAAACACACCATACCTATATGTATTTTGTTGTCTGATAGATATCTTCCATGATATGGAAGCTTTGAGTTCCCTCCCATGCTTGGTTGCATTCTTTCATTAGATCCTTGACTTGATTATCCTTCATTTTTCTCTGATTTGAATAAATCCTCTTTGAATCCTAGACTTGTTCTATCACAATATTCATTTTTTTTCCTAACATTTTATTCAAACTTTATGAAGTTTCATGAAAAGATGTTACCTGGCTTGTAATGGTATATAGATCTCTCTTAAGTACCTCTTTCTCAACCTAATGTTTGAGACACTCTTCTCTCTTGATCTTCAACTCAACTAGGGCTTCCTCAAGTTGAGTCTTTAAAACCTCGATTAATTCCTCATTATATGCAACCAATTACTCCAACTATGTTTCACAACCTCTAACAGACCACTTTAGTTCAGAAATATCCGCCATCATCATTGTCACCAAAGATCTCCCTCTAGCTTGTTAGGCTACTTCCAAGGGTCTGATCTGATACCAATTTTTGGAAGTGACAATGATTGAGAGGGGGGGAGTGAATCATTCCCCAATAAATCCTTTTACTCTATACTTCAAAACAACAAACACACATCTTCATGAAATACAAGTATCAATGCATAATCATAAGAAAATACACTTCGCCGTGAAACATACTTAATGAAACGATCATAAGATATACACAAAACCACTTCTTATTGATATTCAAATCAAATTACCACTCTTTATTAATTTTCAAATCAGATCACAATGAATAGATGTCTTCAACAATAGTCAACAAGATACACTCAAGAGGAACCAAGATAATAAACCTTGTCTCATTAATATATATGAAGATATACTTCTTTGAAAATGAATTCAACTCAATATCAGACCTGAAGATACTTCAAAAACCTGCAATGACATCAATCATGCTATGAAACTAGCATTCAAACACGATAGATCAAATTTTCCCTTCTTCTTCAATTCGTCATAAAAAAAACATCCCCATCTTTACTTCGCTCAAATCCTCCTCATGAAAAAACAAAAAACTATTGACCTAGAGTGAAATTCCAAGGGTTTTGGGCTAGGCCCAAGGGGGTTTGCTTTGCAGAAAAGGTTTCTTAAAAAGAAGATAATAAAGGGTTCCAAAAGACTAGCAACAATGTACCCAAAACATCACTTTTATAGCCTCTCCTTGATTCAAATACAAAAGAGATTAGTTTCCCTCCTTTATCTCAACCATACCCACATAAAAAAATCCCATAAGAATCACTAGAACATTCACAATTGACCCATATAGGTCATCCATGCTAAAAACCCTCATTCATGCACCAAAAATCCCCAAAATGCCATCACTGGAATGAGAAAAATCCCCTCATGAAAAAAATATTTTTATTCAAGCCCTAAAAATCACAAATTATGTTTAAAATTATATTTAAACATCATCCAGTGTCACAATTTTCATGAACCAATCATATTATTTCATTTAATGGGCCCACTAGCTCATTACCTTCTCAAAACACCAGTTTCCAGCACCTTGTCTTCACTTTTGGGCCTCAAGATCAGCCAAAAAAAACCAAAATATAACATGTGACCACTATATGGAAATCCCAATACCTATTAAACACATTTATGCAAGTTTTAGCTCATGAAACATCCACTAGTTCTAACCATAACAAGTTTTGGCTTCACCATATCAAGCTGCCCAAAAAGTAGTTTAACAAATGCAATTGATTGAAACCCTTCCTGACACTTTTAAGACCTCAAAATTGATTCATTTAATTCCAAGTTCATCCTTATTCACATTCCAAGTGATAAGAATCATTACCCAATCCATTTCATGCACTAACTAACTCAATATTTCAGAAAAAACAGTTCTATCATGGAAAGCCAAAAATATTCTTACTCACAAACTATCTTAGACAACTTATCAAATATCATCATCGTGAGAAAAAAATTATATCATTGGAAATATCTCTTAATTCTATTTCCAAAACAACTTTAATCGTCTCATAAATCTTCGTGTAGCTCCTGGAATGTCAACTTTACTAAAGACTGCTATAAACTGCTCTAAAAATGCCCTTTGACTGGTCAACAAAAATAAGTCACACTTTGCTATTTTTATGAATCTTCATCTGAAAACTATTTGGACATCAATAAAAACTCACATGCTCAAAACAATGTCCATTTGTTTAGAAAATCCTTTGGACAACCTTGTTCCAAAACAAATTTTTTTAGAAACTGACATGTTTGAGTGGGTTCCACTCATCCCCATAAGCCCTACCATAACTTTCTAGAAATATTAAGGAGTACTATACATGTTCCAATCATCATCCATGCATAATCAAATAAGATTGGCCACTTAGGAATCAAATATGTCAAACCACTTTCAAGCTTGTGTTTTAAGCACATAGAGTTGTTTACCTTTTTAACATTCGTTCATAAAAACCTAACGATGAAATGACCTAATTAGTTTTTTGAAACCTTCTAAGCTCAATGTATAAATATCCCTGAAATCCAAAAGGTACCATCCAAACCACGAAATTTAGGGTGAGCATCAGAAGTTCCAATTTGATCTGGAAATAACATTGTTCTTGACCCTGTTTTACCAAAAACATCATAACATGCAAAATACTCATCATGACAACCTGGAATTTTCCCACAAAACAAGGAAACACTCTAATAACATATTTGATCATCTCCATGTCACAAATATCTCTCCATATCTCCATCCTATCTCATTTTCATAGCTAACCATTATGATTTTGCAATGTAAAGGCTAGGGTCAATTGAAAGAACATTATAAATCATCATGAAAACTCAAAAATGGTCCTAACATACTTGTTATATCATTATACAATCGAATACATTCATCCATGAGCTCATATTGTTCCATAACTTATCCTCGTGCAATCTAACAACCATACCTGGTCCAAATGAGCACCTGAAACATGGTCACCAACCTGTATATTCACCTTGAATCTCATATGAGTGCCCAAGAACTCTCCAAACATTCTCTACATCATGTCAATGTGCTTCTCAAGTAGCCAAGAATCTCATACCACCATGCATTATCACCTAGGTAAGGTAAATCACGTAATTGGGCTTGTAATAATAAGCCATCCTCATTGAATCAACATGTGCAATCAAGAAAATACCTGAATCTCCATGTCATCATCAATCTAAGCATCATCTAACCCTAATATATCATGCAATTTTTCATTAATGAGGTTTTACATCAATGAAAACACCTATGTAACAACATGCCAACAATGTAGACACTAAATCACGCACTTGGGTACATTTCCAGGTCCTAAAAGCATACTAGCATTTACATGATTCCTAAGAAAGAAAACTAGTGATTGAAAACTATCTTTGGCCTCTTTTTGTCTTATGTTTTCTATTTGGTCTTACACACCCTACAACCTAGTCAGGATTTTAATGATTTATCTTTTATGGCTTTAGACACCATCGCCCAAGCAAGACAAAAGTGCCCAGGCGCTCCTGTCCCATATGGGTGCCCATGACCCTTACTCTCTCCTTTTGGGCATATTTTATCTTTTGGGCATCTTTTTCACTTATGGGTTAGCTTTCCAGGTGTCAATTACGAAATTCAAACAATGGAAACACATAAATACATAGTTATGTGTTTAAAATAAAGGACGAAGCACTAAGCATTACTATCATCACCTAAGATTGTATTAAAAAGGAACCTAAAACACTCCAAGGCATCAATCTAACATCCATTCAAAGGGGAAAGTGATGCATATTTTGCATACACAACATAGAAAGGTTGTGTTCATTTTATTCCATCCACACATTCTACTACATTGTTATATTCTAGCTACATCACGCTATCAAGTGCAACTTTAACAAGGGCATCCTAGGGCACAATTTCTACACACACTCACAAGAACTACATTGATTTTGAGATGCAATGTAGCACTTAGTCGTAAGTTCATTCTCGAGGTGACCATCGGGGTTAGTATGACTCCCCATTTTGCATTTTCCTTTTTAGGTTTGATTTGGTTTATGGGCTTGTGCAAGTGAATATATCTTTTGCAGGTTATAGGTACCTTCGATAATCATAATCTGGACAATAGGTGATCAACAAAGAATAATTATGACACCCTAACGACACAACAAAAAGTAGATCCAGAGGTTTTACACAGTCACATGCGCCCAAATCTAGTCATCAGCACCCAGGTGGCCATATCCTGCTATAAGTGCCCCTTTCCATCCTTGTTTGTGAGCTCCAGAATTTACAAAGATTAATAACGACATTTTTTACATCATGTTCATCACTTCTCTCTACCCATATCAGTTTCAGATTACACGAATAGTAGCTAAGTCATCTTTCCTCTATCTCTTGTTTATTGTATCATTTTTGTATTTTATCATTTATTTCAATAAGTGACTCTACAATATTTAGATTTAATTAAAATTAAATTAAATCAATTTGCATCTGCAAAAGTTAAGTGTTAAAAAAATTCTGTATTCTTTAAGATTCAAAAACATCTCATGATTTATGTGAGTTCACTGTGATCACTAGGAAATTGTTCTTCTTCTTCAAACTATGGTCCTACCTCTAGGTCTACAAAATACGTAAGGAAAAACAAATGTGTTTTGAGGCATGTGTTGAAATAGAGAAATCCTAATATTTTTGATATGTTTGAGGCCTCTCAACTAGTGGATAATTTGGAAATCAACATAAGCCTAATGCATTCAATGAGCAATATTGTGTAAAGAAAGTGTCCCAATTATTATATTTTCAACTTATGTAGACAACTGGTAAGTGTTATAAGCTTCTACATATGCTTGAAATTTTATTTTGGTTTAAGGATTATTCAAAAATATAAATATTTGTTTCATTAAAAATCAATATGATTATGATCCAGACAACAATCCATGAAGCAATTCTAGTAGGGCAGCTTCTGGGAGTCATAACTTTTGCACCGTAGCTCCGATTGAATCCGTTCAAAATGCATCAAAAATATTGGAACATATAAAGTATGGTGAAGATGTTTAGAAATTTTAAAAGAAACTTTTGACCCCTAAAATCTGCTCTTGAATGCCTCAAAATACATTTTTAGGAGTGTTGTCTAAAAATAGTAATTTCTAAAAATAACATTTTCACAAAACTTTTGCATATGTAATTCATTGAAGATGAACCACCTCATCTCCCTCGAGATCGGTGACCTTCCACATTCTTCTATATGTCTCTTTATATTTCCATAATTAGGTATATACGTATATGTAACCCAAAAGGGAAGGACACACATCTCCTTGTAGAGATAGGTATTGTAATCACAGTCTTCTGAACAATATACATCTATTTTCAGAGATAGTTTTACTGTTTACATATGACACAATTGTTATTATGTCCTTTAATCCCAAAACCCCTAAATTTTAGATAAGTGGTATTAGAGCGAAGTTGTCTTGAGAGTGTATGATTCCCAGAATGAGCTCAGGATATAAGAAGCTTGGGTGGTCCACATAAGATCGTTCAGAATACTTGACTGCTCATTACATGATAAATCAAATGACAGACAACACTAAGAAAAATGATCATATCAAGAAAACGGTAAATGAAGCTCTCATGGAGAAAAAGGAGAAAATGTTATAACAATTCACACATGTCCTTCAACATATACAAATTAGAAATCCTACCTCCTCCTATGTGAACCAACCCTTCAGTGCCCTAACACCCTTCAAGGTTCAAGAAAATTTTGATATTCCTATTTTTTGGGTAAAATAAATTCTAATGTAGTAGAAAACTGATTGGACCAATTATCCTCCTCCTTTTTTGTCAAAAAATTTAATGATAAAAAGAAGATAACATTTTATCTCTTGAAATCGTAACTTTCTATCAAAAATTGGTGAGAGTGTGCAATAATTGACTCAATAGGGTTGAACTAGGAATTATAGAGGAACTCACATGAGATGATTTTTTGGATGTCATAAAGGAAGAATACTACCCTATTAGAGCCTATGATGATCTATACATACTATTGGAGCACTCAAAATCGCACTTGCACTTGAATCAAGATGATCTAGGGCTTTGAGGCAACATGGAATGATATTTGTAATGTGGGTTTTGCAAGCTAAGATCAACCTTCGGAGAAGGCCAAATTCCTTTGCTTATTCCTAATGCTAAACTAATCCTAAAGAAATAAATGCAACTATCTGACTCTACTATAACATTCTAAGGGACCAGGGTGAGAAGGAGATCTATGAAATTAAAAACCTAAGCTAAGGGGAGGTGATAGAAATAAAAGCAAGGGGAAGGACACTCTCAGATGAGTGAAAATAGGATAAAATGAGAAAAAGGAAAGGCATACACATGTGCCACAGTCTAGAACAACATTCAAACTTTCATTTTCATGGAGCACAATAGAAAAGAAACCCTAAAAAATATAGATAACGTGCATAACACAGCCACACTACAATTATGAAGGTAATAAGATGTAATAAACACAGACTATGGAAAATAATAGCCACAAAACACATATTTTATTGCTTCAAAAGGATGAACAATCTAGTTTAATGAAGGAGGGAGGAAAAATCACCAAGCGATCATCTAGATCAGAGGCCTACAACTAAAAATACAAATACACTACTTTAAATAGTGCCCTTGCATTCCAAGAGGGTCTAACCTTTACAAATGGGCATTATTTTACATTTTATAGAGAAGATGGGAGAAAAAGAAGAGGGAAAAGAGAGGGAAACTCATATTTAAGACTACAACCACCAATAAGATGCATTAAATGCCTTGAAAATATCATGGGATTTCTGTTAAATCCATTTCCCCACACCATGTTACTTGCAGAAGAAGGAAAAAGACCATGTTTCATTAAATATGGGTGGTTGAGTTGCATGTAAAAGCAAATTAATGGATTAAATCACATTTTCCTCTTTTCACCTACCAAATATCACTAAAATATAATTTTCAAGATCCCAAAGTGTAGCCCACGTGAATATCTTTCCAATGAGACCAACCACATCTAATTTAGAGCCCTGAGTCAAAAGATATGGATGTCTGAAGATTGGTAGTGTGGGAGTAACACGCCAGACACGTGTCATCTTCTGATTAGTCACGGGAATTCAAAGGTTTAATACAGGTGTTGGTCTCTACCACATGGCATGTTTGTATTCGCTACAAGGATCTGTTCACAATTGGAACTTTTTCATTTCTCATTGTAAAATGCACCTATTGTCAAATCCCAAATGTTTGACACGTGTCACACTTGCATTGGCACAAAGGTTATAGTTTGAGTTTCATGCGCGGGATCTGGGGGAAAAAGAGAAAGTTTTTAAAGGATACAAGGATGTAGAGAAATTATACAAGCATGAACAAGGGAATGTGTGAAACTTGGGGAGAGGGATGCATATTTGCATAGGCATGTAAATGTGCAAAGGAAGTCCGAAGACCCACCAAAGGAAATCACATAAATTTGGAAGGAAACAATGCGCGTGAAAGCAAATGTGCAAGGAAATGGAGTGTGCACAAGGGAATGTGCAAGACTTAGGAAGGAAAATACATGCATGTAAGAGGCATGTAGAAGGATTGTGATAATGAAAGGAAATCATGGGGGTACATGCTAGAGGGAACATGAGCTCAAGATACAGAAGGGAATGCGCAAGTAGTGTTCCCAAAGGGAAAGAAGAGGACAACGTGCAAAAGAAGTAGGATTTAAAAAGGGGAAAGGAAAGAAATGAGAGCATGTGAATCATGTGCAAAAGAAAGTAAAGAAAATGGTAAGAAGTAAGGAGAGGGCACGAGAGCGCGTGAGGGAATTGCAACCATGAAACTGCACCAAGAGAGAAGACCAACAATGCACAACCTCAAAACATGATTCCAAAGCCAATATGACATTGCATTGTTGCCGAAATATCCAGGGGTTATTTTGGAAAACAGTATGGAAACTTTAGGGGACATCTTCCTACTAGATAATGAATATCAGTAGCCTTAAAGCATCCATTGGGCATGGAGTCATCCTAGAAAACATGAAATTTGATCTTAGACCTAAAGAATTGACCCCTGAAGTTGAATGAAACAATGTTTAGACTTTGTATTGACATGTGTTATTCTCAATATGAAAACATCCCAATTCAAATTTTAATGAGAGTGGAAAATTTTCCAACATATTTTACACAATAATTTAGGAAATGCACGTGAGAACTATTGGGTGTTGCCCCCAAAAGATAAGGCCTACAGCTGAACTAGTGTCATGACACACTTCTTCTGAATGTAACCTCCTTTGAAACCTGCATTAAAAGATGCAACAAAAACTACCATCCTAAAAGCAACAAGAGAGTGAATGTACAGGTGCGCGTGAGATAAGGGAAACCTAGACTACTAACAAAACATTGTGTGCAAGGCACTTAGAGGAATTGAAACTACCATAATATATACAAGGTGTGATGAAACAACTTAATGGGAATGCTTGATGTAGATCTTGTTTATTGAAATTTTTAGCACATCTCCATCAAGCTGAGACAACTCAAAAGAGTTAGCCTCCTTACAAGCTCTGATGATGTATGGCCCACTCCAAAGTGCATCAAAATTTGAATGACATCCTGGTTCAGCTCTATTTGCATCCCATTTTAAGACCAAATGACCCACCATGAAATTTTGAGCCCTAGCCTTTATGTCAAACCATTGTTTGGTTGATATTTGATGTTGTTCCAATCTGACTATGACAGAGTTTCTCAATTATTCAAGTTCAACCAATTTTTTTGTTCTGAATTCTCTTTGATATGTGTCCTCAAATTCTAACCGATGGGCCAATTGTAGTAAGGAAACTAAAGAACCAATTTTGTAAAGCAAAGTGCCAATTTCCTTCTTCACCATGATTCTATCATCCTAGAGTGCACACGAGACCTTTGTGTACTATTACCTCTAGTTGATATCCATTGTTCTTTGCATGATTATGATCAAGTTGTTGTTAGTAGAATCTGCCAAACCATTTCCCTGAGGGTAGTAATTTGAAGAATTCTTCAAATAGATCCTGAGACCAAGAGCTCAATCAGACATTTTAGTGCCATTATCAGATATCATTGTTTGAGGGATGCCAAACCTTTTCACAATGTCTTTAAGGAAGTCAAGGATGACTAATTCAGTAGCTTCCTTGAGTGTCATAGCTTCTATCCATCTAGTAAAATAATTTGTTGTTGTCAAAACCCACTTGGGAACCGCGCTTGATGGAGGATTAATCATATCAATGAAGTCAAGACTCCATTGGGAGAATGGCTGATCATATTGGATTGGATGAAGTGGAAGGGAAACCGATATCTTTTTCCCTTTGAAGAAAGCACATTCTTTACATTTTCTAACCGATTTGTGTGCATCAAAAAATAGCGTAGGCTAGAAGTATCTCACTTTTATAATTTTCATTGTTATAGCTTTTGCAGAGAATTTTCCACCAAAGAAACCATCATGGAACTCTTCTAATACTTTGTTGACTTGCACACCTTCAATACATCTTAGCAACACTATCATTATTCCTTTTGAAAAGAACACCATCAATCAAGGCATAAGGAATAGACTGCAATCTCAGATGTCTTCTCTTTTTTTTCTTAGGCTGGGAGGACATGCACTAGTATTCAAGAATGTCATCATTACATCAATCCAGCTGTACACTCTAGGCACATTTACATCATCTCATTGAGTTTCTACAGTGTGCGGAAGCTCCTCATTCATGAAGAAATATGTTTTTTGATTATTTTGCGTATCCAAAGCAAGTTGCTTATAAAGTGCTCTCCCTCTTAGTAAATTTATGGCCTAAATAGTCACATTTTATTCCATGATTTTGGTCACTCACCTAGATCTTTTCTCAATGATTTCTGCTCCCATAATGAAGTCTCTCACACTAGAATGTGAAACTAGAATCTTGATATGATTATTGGCAAGCATACTTTTGAATTTTTTTAGCGTGTGCATAATGGAAAAGACTTGTTTTTCTATGTGATTTTATTTAGATTCACAATCCTTCAATGCCTGACTGAAGAAAGCCACTAGTTGTTCATGTTCTTGTTCATTTATTTAAGTCAAAATAGCAACAATGTTGATATCAACTCCATATGCATATAGGATAAAATCCTTAGAATAGTCAGGGTTGACAAGTGTAGGAGCTTGATTAATTTCTTATTTGATCTTGACAAAGATTTTTTTCCTTCTTCTCTCCACTTGAAAATTAAGTTCTTCTTGAGTATGAGAGTGATGGGTCTAATCAATCCTGGAAAATTAGGAATGAATCTCCTAAAAAATTTTATTTTTCCAAGGAATGATTACATGACCTTCTTGTGAGCTAGAAAAGAGAGAGACAAGATGGTTGATATTCTTTCAGGATCAATAACAATACCATCCTTTCAAACAACATGTCCCAAAATATTTCCTTGAGGAACAATAAAAATACACTTTTTGGGGTTAAGAGACACCCCAAATTCCCTACATCTCTAAAATACTTTCTCAGGATAATTGATATGATCTTTACTCTGCTTTGAGAAGGTGGTTATATCATCCAAGTATACAAGGATGAAATCACTAATATATCATTTGAAGGCAATGTCCATTACTATTTAGAATGTAACACCTACATTTGATAATCCTAAAGGTGTCTTTTGATAATCATATGTTCCCCATTTGGTTATAAATATTGTTTTAAATTGATCTTCATCCTTGACCATGATCTGAGTGAAGCCTGAGTAGTCATCATTCATGGAAAATATTTTAGCACATGATACTGTGTGTAGGATTTTCTCCATAGAAGGCAAAGGTTAATGATATTTTAATGAAGCTTTGTTTAAATATTTGAAATCAACATAAAGTCTAATTTTACCATTATTATTTCTCATCGGAATAATAATTGCTACCCAAGTAGAGTATTTAATGGGACATGTTATTTTTGCCTCAATCAGTTTGGATAATTCCTTCCTCATGAGGGGTTTTGTATTAGGATTGACAGGTCTCTATTTTTTTTCTAATTAGCTTGACATTACGATCAAGATCAATGGAATTTTGGGCAATGCTCAGATCAAACCCCTTCAGGTCTTCATCATCCTATGAGAAGATATCAACATAATTCTGGCATAAGGAGATAAAAGCTTATTTTTCGTCTTCTATGCATATCAAGTCCCAAACAATAATTCCTTGCCTTGCTCAGCGGTGACTAGGTGGTAGTTTTATTACTTTTTTGTTATGTTCTTTTCTTCTCCTCTGAACTCATCATCAGGACTGAAAATATGTTCTAAGGTGACCAATACTTTAGGTAACTTGTTTGTCTTTAACTGAATAACTTGATCACCATAGATGTCATGCAAATCAAATTGCATTTTGAAGAAAACTTAGCCTCATTTTGGATAAACTAAACAATTTGTTCATCACTGTCAAATACCTACTAGTTGGTTTCATTATCTAGAATCGATGGCCTGATTACTAACTTAACATGTTGTTAACTTCCTTGAATGAAATCTCCAGTTGGTGAGAATTGTGATCTAAGGGATGCCATTTGGTATACTTCTTTGTTCAATTTCCTTGGCACCACCTGCAGATTGAGAGCGTCAAAACTCTCCAAGAGGTCCCAAACTCTATGTTTATAAGCTTTTGAAAGCTTATTATTTGTGGCACATTTTTTTCTCACTTGGTGGATGACCAACTTAGTATCTCCAAATATTTGCAATTCCTTAATATTTCTCTTCTCAAGAATAAAGAGACCATGCACTAATGCTTCATACTATGTTACGTTATTGGAACATGCAAAATGCAACTTATACACAAAGAAGAAATTATCATTCATTAGGGAATTCAAAACAAAACCTACACCAAATCCATTCCTAATTCTAGATCCGTCGAATAACATCTTCCATAGTCCATATGCATTATCCTTTTCTTGCTTGAGTGATGCAGGAAAAGTGAATTCTTCTTCATAAATACAGTAGGTTCCAAGTCCAATCTCCATAGTTGTATCATAAGGATCAAAATCATCATGTTCCTTATGTCATTTATATAATAAAAGATCAGGTATCAAACGGGGAAGAGGTTTCTCTTCTAAAACTGACTCATGTTCTTGGTTTTCTTGTATAAGACAATTTGATTGGAGAGGAGAAGGGTCACAAGACTCAACATGAAAGGAAATATAGGCTCATCTTGAATGGTAAAACTACTACCATATTTAGTTCTTAAAATAATATGAGAACAATATAAAGATAAGTAACCACCCACCATAGCTGTGAAATATTTTGATAGGAAAATGGCAAACAAAGGAGGCAAATCAATGACTGATACATCTTGAGTTATGGTTAGAATTGGACAAACCTGAAAGATTAACTCAAGGTCTTTGATGAATCTGAGGATGCTAACAGTTGAGCCATCAAGTTGCAAAACACATTTTGAAATAGGGTTGTACTAAGATCCGAGATATCAACAATATTTTTGGGCATTATAGAAGTACTAGCCCCTGAATCAATCATGCAACTATGAACCAATTGTTTGCCTATAATCAAGGACATGTAAAAGGGTGGGGTTTTGAAAACTTTTCTTACTTGTTTTTCCTATGCTTGACACAAAATGATAGCAACATGAGTTTTTTTAAGAGATGGATCCTCTAGAGGGAGCTACACAAGAGCTTCATGGAAGAGATCACACTGTGATGGAATAGCCAAGACATCCCACATTGTGACATTTACATTTTTTTTCTTCATCTGATCCACAATGTCGAATGGAATTCCTAAGGACTTGTGCATTTTAGGTGCATCATTATCTTTTATTTAATGTTCTAGAGCTGATACAGGCACCTTATGTTACAAAATTGCTTCATTTTCCAAAGAAGGCTTGCGCGCAACCTCACATGCACTTATGAGTAGACCATTATTTCCTAAATTTACACCAAATTCCTGAGATGAAAACTCACTTTGATTGGCAAAATATGGAGGTTGCACGTCCAACACTCTCTTCTTTGACCTTGTGTTGTTAGCAACTTGAGTGTGCAGTATGTTGGAACTATCCATAATTTGGTTCATTACATAAAATTCATCAACCCCAAATAACATAAGATTAGTCTCAGGATTGACCTCTTAGGTTTCTTCATTGTTAGGTTCACATGCTTCATGTTGATTTAAAGAATTCTAAACCATGAAAGCTTGCACGCATAAAGAATTTACGCAAATGTGTCGATTATATGGTTGATTGCATGGAAAACACCACTTTGTTTCTTGTATCACATTGTTATAAACTAGAACTAATGCTTTACTTGAGTTAGGAACAAGAAGCGGTTGAAGAAAATAAATTATTTGAAGAGGAATTTGTGGATCTTGAGCATACCATCTATCATTTTACATATTCTTTCCATAATGTTAATTTGAATATTTATTTATAAAGGGCTGAAAACTTGTATTAAATCCCTGGTCGGAAAGATAATTTCTAAAGGATTGAGACTTTTATTTTTCCAAGGTGATTTAACAAAAACAAAATTATTAAACCCTAATATTATAGAGTCACATATGATAAATAAGCACTAAAGTATAAATTTGACACAAATAATAAGCTAGATAATTATGAAACCCTAAATGCAAGAAAGAGAGAGAGTGTGTGTGTAATGCCCCGCCTCGAGACACTAGAAAACCACACCAAAAGTGACTAAAAAAATTTGGGTAATTTTTTTTAAAGTGAACTAAGATAATACTAATGTGGTTGCTTTACCGTTTCCCCCTTAAAAAATATTTTATATAAATTTATATATTTTCCAAAATTAAAAAAAAATCATTAGCCCAAAGCAACTTACTTGTTTATTTCTATTAAGTTTACTAGGGCCACCCTAGTAAAAATCTACACACCCTTTGAGATTAATTAGTTTCCCCCTTTTGTTTATTAGTTTGCCCACACACCCCCTCCCCCCACCTCTTTACATATTTCTCATTCCCATAAAATACTCATGACTTAAAGTGAGTAGGGTTAAATGAGAGCCCTAGGATAGATCTAATCTTGACCCTTGATTTTGAAGTTTACCCTAAAATTACCCTAAACATCTCTATGTTTTTCTTTTCGTTTCTATTCCTCTTCTCATTTTGTTTTGTGTTGTCATTTGTATGCAGAGGTTGTGGAAGAGCTAAGGGAGAGAAGGATTAATGGGATTTCTCTTTTGATGAGAAGGATCTTAATATTATTTCATTAGTATTTCTTTTGTATGCCTACCCAACTGAGATCTCCTCATGTTGGGCATTTCTTTCATACCCACATGGTCATTTTAGTTATTTATTTTATTATAGAGGCATATCTTCATGATTATATATATATATATATATATATATATATATATATTCTTAACATAAATAATAATAAAACCAGAATAAACTAGAATAATATATTGTTACCCTAACAACAAATCCAAAAATGCTCATGGCGTCATAGTATGTGAGCATGTGGCGGTGGTTTGGAGAGGTGGTTGGCTGTAGGTAAGGAGGATAGGGTGGACGGTGAGGGGAGTTTGGGGACTCACGGTGGTGAGGGCTTCGTGGCTGTGGGGAGTGGAGAAGGGGTTGCGTGGAGGGAGGGAGTGTGTATGGCACGACGGTGGAGGGGGGGGTCTGCAACAAAACAACACGGAGGTTGAGGAGTGTGGCAGCGTGGAGAGCGGTGGGAGGTGTTTTTTCACACAGGTTGGGGATAGGAGGGTGGATGGTGGTATGGTGGGTGGTTGGGGTGTGTGCACGGGGTTGGGGAGGGGTTTGACCCTCCCCACGTTTTCTTTACAAGATTGAAACACACAAAAAAACACTTCCACCGAAAACTTTGATTATTGAATTTTTTTGTTTTAATAAAAGTTTATATATATATATATATATATATTACATACAATCTTAAAACTATTTCAAGTGTAAATTTAATAGACTATGTTTAAGTATTGTTGTGACATATGAAATTCAACATTCTTTTCCAACATGCATATATTTGGATGATTTACTAGTTAATGTGATAAGAAGATTGTAGCAAGCTATTTCAAATGATAAAAGTGACTTGGAATTAAGTTCACAACTTAGTGAAGGAGAGGGTATGTTCATATTTGATTTAAATATTATATCCATTTAATTTTGGTAATAAGGAAAGAGAGAAAACTAGTTGTATTCTATTCACTAAATTTCAAATTTTTTTTAAAGAAGAGATGCATTTCAAGAATGGTATTTTGTTTTACATACAATCATGTTACAACCATTTTACAAAAAGGGAATCTATATCAAGAATAATAATATTTCCAATGATTCGACTTTCCTTCGAAATGGAGCCCCAACAATTCATATTAAGAAATTTTCAACCATACAAGCTTTCATTTTCAAGGGTTTAAGTTCACATATGTAAAATATACCCAAATACATAACTACTTGAGACCTTATTACAAGATTTCTTGCAAGATTAAAGGGATATTTCTCAAGCAAAAATGACTCAAGTTTAACAAATAATACCAAATAAAAAATGGGGATTTTACAAGATAATGAAAGCTTCCACATAGCCATATCCATAAAGTTACAATGAGAGTGATGTTTATAAAAAGATGAAGAAGATAATGAGAAGCCAAGATGACAAGAGTCTCCAACTATCTTCCACTTGAGCTCCAACTTTGAATGCTTACAAAGAACCAACACAAGGAGAAAAATCTTGTTTAACCACCCAACCTTTAGGCATAATTACATGTCTTCCCAAGGTTGGAAGACATGCTAGCCTCCCCCAAGCCCATGGGAGAGAGAGCTAGCTTCCACAAATTTTTCACAAGATAAAGGGAGACATAACAACATTATATTTTCACAATCAAAACAATCCAAACACTAAGATGAACACCAAATTTTTGCAAATAAGGAAAGGAGGAGAAACCATATTCTACCTCCAAAATGGGGAAGAGAAGAATAGATATCCAAGGTGCCAACAGTGTGGTCCAAACATTGGATGCACACAAAAAAGAATCTTCACAACCTCCTTATTCCTCCAAATCATCAAACCCTCCTTATTTCTCCACCCATTAACCAAAATCCTTCTTGGGATGATTTTCAAACCCATTGGGTTTCCTCTCCAAGAAGGGAGAAGGGGGTTCAAACCATATGAACCACCTTATCCACCCCAAACCATATGAGGGGAGTAAAAAAAAGAACCTACATGGCTTGCCCATCAAGCCATGAGGTTTCAGAGGGAAAATCCCTCTCTCTTTCCCCATAAACTCCAAAATCTATCATGCCATATGATGGATAAAGAAAAATAAAACAACACAAAGCATACTCAACAAATATCAACACACAAGAAACAACACACACATGTTAAACAAAACAAGACTAAGATATAACATAATATAAAATATAAAATGAGCTCAAGGAGCATACCTCCAAAATCTCTCCAACACTCTAGCTTTTCCACTTCCTTATCCAAGCACGCTCTAACTCCAAAATCACCAAGCCCCCAAGCATAAGCTCTAAAAAAAAGTTCTATTCTTCCCCCATGAGGGAGAATTTGAAAAAAATCCAACAAATTTCCTCATCAATGAGGGGGTGACATGTGTCACCCCTTTCTTCCCTCCAAGTCAAATATTCTCAAAATAAAAGGGAGTAAAGATAAACTAACTTTTAACACTCTTCTCCCAAATTGCCCAAAATGAAAAACAAAATAAACTTGTGCAAATTTTAACAAACACACATACCAATCCATCTTACATGGATGGTGACCAAAGAGAGGCAAAATGGGAGGGAAACTCCCTTTATGCCTAGAAATTAAGCCCCCTACCTATTAGGTAGGGTCCAAGGGCTTATTTTCATGCTAAGTGAACTCCCAAACTTAAAAGGGGTCACTTAAAATGCTATAAATAGACCATTTTCGGGTTTGGCACATTTGGACACAAGAGTAGAGGATGTGGGGCCCACCCAAGGGTTCACTTGTGACCCTAATCCTCTCTAATTAATACACAATTACCCAAATACCAAACTTAATGCAAGTGGGGACCATTTAGTCCCCAAACCAAGTTTACTTAACAAAATAAAACATCCTAAACAAGATTAATTTTACATGACATACTACATTAAAACTGAGGGTCACTCATGGTGCCCAAAATGATGAAATCTAATACTAAGGCCTCATACAGGTAACATGGTTAGGGCTCAGCCTCGTGGGCTATTTGTGCACAATTTGTGTAACCACCCTGAAACCCACGTTCTCTTGTGACTTGTCACCTACACACTCATTGCACACATTAAACGCACCTGTCCGATACAGTGTAAATCAATTGCTAAATAAGTGATCAATGAAATCTATGATATCCTAACATCATCATGGAATCGTAAATGCAAAAACATGCTTAATTACACCCAATTTACCATGAGTTAGCCATAGAGATAAATATAAATGACATACATCCATAAAATATAGACATGCGACTAAGAAAAGTATCCAACATATATTAATTAGGTTCAAACAACATCGTAATAAGTTAGTATCCCCAACATCAAATGATATGGTGTCAACATACTAATCAATTCAAATTGGCGCTACGCGCCCAAATCTCCATACATGTCCACGAAGGTCAAATCTCACAACATAATATCCAAACTATATTAAAATCCTTGTCAAATCATGTCTATGAATAAATAAATCAACAGGTAACTGAGGCTATAAAAATGTGGGCACTACAGAGAGAGTATGGACTTAGTTGATTTACGCTTGATGTTGGGATTGTGCAGACTGGAGAAACTGATAAAGAGGAAGGGTAGACTGTTGCAACTTTGCACAATAAATTATGGAACTGTCAGATGAGCTTAGACTAGGGTGTCAGGATTGGGATGAGGGCACCAAGGTGCCAGATACCTTTACTGAGTGCATGTGACTACGTAGGAGCTCGGAAGCTAATTTTTCTAGTGTCATAAAGTGGTCGTTGATAGTCATTGTTGGTCCCCTGTATGTCACACTATGATTGTAGAATTCACCTGTAACCTGCGAAGAGATGATGACCTACAAAAACCTCAAACTACATAAAATACCAAAAATAAAATATGCAATATGGGGAGTCAGACTAACCTCGACAGTCACCCGACTGAGTGAACTTATGACTAAGTGTTGCACTACATCTTAGAATCCATGTATTTCTTGTGCGTGTGTGATAGAATTGTGCCCTAGGAAGCCCTTGTGCAAGTGCATGTGATAGTAGGCGATAACTAGATGTACCAATGTAAATAAATATGTGGATGAAAAAATGAACTTCCCCTCTTATGTGTGTATGCATAAAATTTAGTCCCTTGTCCCTTGAATTAAAGTTAGATAGATACCTTTGGATGCAACCTTAGGTGGTGATAGTAGGTGCTTAGAGTTTGGTACTTTATTTTGGTCACATATCTTTGTATTTATATGATTCCCTTGGTTGAATTTCATAATTGAAAACTAAAAGGGCCAATCAATAGGAAAATAAGATGCCCAAAAGATAAAAGAAGCCCAAAAAGAGAGAGTAAAGTAGAAAGGGGTTGGGGTGCCTAGAAGGACGAGGGCCCCTGGGCGCTGACGTCCTATATGGGTGTTGGTGTGCAAAGTCATGAAAGATAAAGCAATAAAGTTGAGACTGGAGTGTAGGGTGTGTAATACCAAATAGAAAGCAAGAAATTTAGAAAATACGCCTGAGACATTAGTTAATTACTAGTTTTCTCGCTTAGGAATCATATGAATGCAAGTGTGATTTTAGGACCTAGAAATGTACCCCAAGTGCGTGATTTTGTGTCTACATTTTCCCCCATTTTATGTTGTTGATTGATTCATTAATAACATAAAGTAGATAAGACATGCACACCAGATAACCATGTACAATGTGATGGCAATAACATGTCGAAGAGACAAGTGAAAGCTGGAGTGATAACAATGAAGCGTGGAAGATAAAAAGTAGGAAGTGACCCTAAGGGTGAAGTGTGTTGTGTTAGATTGTGTTGTTCCTGTTATTGTCCTTGATGTGGGGTTGCTTCTTGTTGTGTATAAAGGATGGACCTGCAAAAGAAGAGCAAAATAGTAGTCAAAGTCATGTATTATGAAAAATATGTAAAACTATGTAAATGTGTGTAAAAATAGTAAAAGGAAAGTGTGCACTTGATGATCATGAGTGTAAAAGGGTAGAATAATGTCCTGAACATGATGTGTAGAGAATTTTTTTTGGGTGATCTCACACCAAGAGTGATTTTTTCGTGCGATCTCATGCTAAGTGCAAGTTTTTTTGGGTGATTTCATGCCAAGTGTGAGTTTTTTAGGAGATCTAACGGCACGTCAGAAGAGTGTTTTGGAAAGAGGTCTAGTGTTACTCTCCTTCGATGAATACTTCCCAAATAAACACCACTACATATGGTACATCCTTTGTTTAGTTTCATATTGATCAATGTAGAAAATGGATAAAGAATGCATTTTGATTGCTGGAGGACTATGACTATACTGTAAAAACTACCCTGTGAACTGCCATGAATTATGATGATCTTAGATTCCCCTAGTCGTAGATTCCCAGGAAAGGTCAGGAGTTCCCAAGTGCTAGTGTTTGTATTCAGGAACTAGTGTCTGTGCTGAACAAGGACCCAAGTTAGATTTTGGGCCATTTATGAAATTGTAGCCCATGTTGTTCTTGTGCTAAACCGTACTATGTTATAGCTCTAAGTTACTGTATGGGGTGACTAATTCACCCAATGTATGTCCCCCCTCATTTGGGGTGCATGCAATGTCTCTAGGAGAATGTGGCCCAAAAAGAGGACTTGATGTTGATCTGGAACTGTATTCCTTGCAAGGGGGAATCTACATGGTGGAAACCAAAGCACATGTAACCAAGATGGATAGATACATGTGTTTGTAGAAAAAAATAAGCAAGCATGTCATGGACAAATATGGTATAAAAAAATAGTGAAACAAACAAGTGTGCATATAAGAGAGAGACTGTGAAAAGTGGCTTTTATACATGGGACATCACTCACAATGTCATAAGACAATCAAGGCTGAAGCAACCAAAAGCATATAGTGTGCATACAAGACAAAGGGCATAGCCCGCTAACAATAACATACAATGGAAAACATTAGCAAGAAAAGTATCAAACAACCATGGTGGAAAATAGTTCTTGTAAGGAAAATGTTGCACATGAAGCACCCGTTAGCATGTTAGAAAGATAAAGAGTATGTCAAAGTGTGTATAGTGAAATGGAAAGTAATGTGTAGTAAGAAGTAGGAAATACTGAAACAATAACACCTGTGATGTGTAAAAGCAGTAAATGTAGATGCCCCAGGTGCCTCGGTGGGACTAGTAAGAGGTACAATGCTAAACATCATTATTGTGTGTAAATATCTGTGGAAAGTTTGCATTTACAACTAAATACCAAGTGAACACATATGTGTATATAGAAAAGATAATGACACAATGGATATCCATCTAACATAGTAAGAAAAGTGTACATGTAAGTAAAATAAAGAAAGAATAAGTTCAACCAAGATATGCAATATGATGTGAATGAGTGGAATGGTATGCAATTTGAATGTAATAGGAGTAGTGTGCCCCCAACGGATGCAGATGAATATGAGATGAGGTTTAATCATAAAAAACCCCTCAATAATCAAGAAAGAACCATATAACAAGAGTGCATCATTAGTAAATGGTTTGATAATATGCACTTGATATCTAGATCAATGAAGCATAGAGCATAATGTGTAGAATATGAGAGTTTGAAGTGTGAGAATGGAGTGCTAGAAAGATGTATCAGGAAGTGTGGAGCATGAAATTTGTAGTGTGTGAGGTTCATGGATGTAATATTCCCTTAAGAGTCAAGTGTGAACCTTAGCACAAGAGTGTTTCATAGGGTGATTATGATACAAAGTGTATCAAGTTGTGTAATGATGCTTAGAAAGATGCAGTATGAATCACGAAGCATAATTATAGAAATTATAGACACCTGATGATGTTAGGAGGGGGGAGAGAAGTAAGCATGATGCCCCCAAGTGTATGAGAGATGCAGATCTAGTCAATGTTGCTAAAGGGATCAATGTAAGGAGTAGTTTCCTTGACAAAAATGATTGGTTGTTAAAGTGGGGGTTATGAAGGGATCTCGAACGATATGAGTTGGAAGAGGCCTGCTAGAGTTTGTTGGTCTTGTTTAGTGATTGATTGATTATTTGGGATTATAAACTTCATAGAATACTTGGTAGGATGAGGTGATGGAGGAAGAACCTTGAGAGGTGATTGGTTAGTTGGAGTGCGTTGTATAGGCGGTGTTTGACTGACTGAAGAAGGGACATTAGAAGTGATACTCTGATGCTCATTGGCCATAGAAGGAGCTTATTTAAGAGCCCATTTGGATGTATCATTTGGAAATGGGCATGTAACAAAATGTTGTGCAACAAATTAGATAATTCCCTGATGCTCAAGGTGCATGATTCTTCATTTTAAAGCATAGCAATCATTGTTATGATGTCCATTGATTCAATGATAATTACAAAATGAGAGACCTTGATAGTTGGCAAAACAATAAGGAGGATAATAGTGAATAGGTGGCAAATTGATCAATTGGTGATTGAAGAGTGCAGGAAGAATGTCATGGCGCTTAGAATTATGATAAAACTTGAGAGGTACCGGTAATGGTAAGACTTGAGGTTCACTAATATGAGCACATGTGGAAGACATAAAATTGGTATGAGATGAATGAGATGTAGAAGGAGAACTAGCATGTGCCTGAGAAGCATCCTTGAGATGTTGCATTTCAGATTTAAGAGATATAATCGTTGATTCCATAGATTGAATTTTGTCTTGAAATAGAGAATGAAAATCCTAAATTGAATCTAAGATGGGTTGATTGGATGGAGAATCACGAAGGCTAGGATCATTAGAGAGACGATCAAAAATGGCACTTGTGCAGGTAGAGTATTGCGAGGTAGATATATAGTGTTTAGAGATTTTTGAAGAACATCTCTACAAGGTGGATGAATTTGAAGTAAATCATGCAAAGAAATATGAGGAACCTTAGGATCCATGGATAGATGTGCAAGATAATGATCTGAATGACTGATCACAAGTGGGGCTCACCAAATGATTTAACAAAAATAGAATTTATTAAACTCTAATATTGCAATGTTGTGTATATGATAAATAAACACTACATTACATATTTGACACAAGTAATGAGCTAGATAAATATGAAAGCCTAAGTGCAAGAGAGAGACAGAGAGAGAGAAAGTGAGTGAAGGAATTAGTTAATTTACACCTAATGCAGGTACTGTGTAGACTAGAGAAACTGATAGTCAAGAAGGGCAGATTGTTACAACTGTGCACGATAAATTATGGAACTATTGGATGAGCCTAGACTAGGGTGCCTGGAATGGGGCAAGGGAGCTTAGGTACTAGAGACCTCTATTATGCACCTGTGACTGTGTAGGAGCTTATAAACTAATTTTTTAGGTGTCGCAAGGTGGTCATTTTTGGTCAACTATATGTCGCAATATGATGGCAGAATTCTCCTTTAACCTGCAAAGAGACGATGACCTACAAAAACCCTCAAACTACATCAAATACTAAAAATAAAATATGCAATATGGGGAGTCAGAATGACCTCGACAGTCACCTGACTGAGTGAACTTATGACCGAGTGCTACACTACATCTCAGACTCCATGTAGTTCTTGTGCATGTGTGATAGAATCATGCCCTAGGAAGCCCTTATGCCAGTGCTCGTGATAGCAGGCGATAGCTACATGTACCAATGTAAATTGATGTGTGGTTGGAAAAATAAACTTCCCCTCCTATGGATGTATGCAAAAAAATACAGTCCATTTTCCAGTTAACGAAAGCTAGATGGATGCCTACGATGCTCTTATATGCCTTTCGATGCAACCTTAGGTGGTGATAGTAGGTGTTTAGATCTTGGTCCTTTATTTTGGTCACATAACTTTGTATGTATATGATTCCCTTGGTTGAATTTTGTAAGTGACAACTGGAAGGCCAATCCATAAGAAAATAATATGCCTAAAAGATAAAAGAATCCCAAAAAGAGTGAGTACAGTAGAAAGAGGTCGAGGGTGCCTGGGTGCTGGCATCTGTTTTGGGCACCAATGTCTAGAGTCATAAAAGATAAAGAAATAAAGTTTATATTGGGTTGTAGGGTGTGTAAGACTAAAGAGAAATCAAGAAAGACATAAAAGAGGCCCGAGACAGTATTCAATTACTAGTTTTCTCTCTTAGAAATCATATGAATTGAAGTACGCATTTAGGACCTAGAAATGTACCTAAGTACGTGATTTTGTGTCTACACAAGGATATAATTTTTTTATACAAATTTCTAATCAATGGTTTCATTTCATCATCCTCCTTTTTCTTTTTGGGAGAATAAGATGTATAAATAATGGGTTGGGAACTTTTCTCAAGAATGGGAATAATGGAAGGTTGATTAACTTGAGAAAATTTAGGAAACAAGGGAATATTCAATATATGGGCTATTTTCCATCTTGTATTACACAATTTTCAGCCCTAATGGCTATTGGATAAGCATCAGGAAATTACATAGCACCCAAAGATTACATCATAACAACAATATCAAAATTCAATGCTCTTAAGAAATAAAGGAATGCACTTTGTGGACTTGGTCTTAAGAGAAGTGGAATTCTGTCCCATGTTTTTTGAAACCTGAAATTGAATTCAACCATGAGCTCATTAAGAGCTCTCTTGATAGTTGTCAGTTGCTCTAACAAGAAGATGTTGTTTGCCTTCTCTTCAAATTGATTACACAAAGCTATACCAAGTTCATCACATTTGTGAATAGAGGTGGGTCTCAAACATCTATACAATTGAAGTGATTTTCCTTTAAGTGAAGAAGTAAGGATCCTAATAATGACATCATCCTCAATAACTAGGTAGACTAAGCATACATTTATAATGTCCTGAATATGGTCAGCAAGGGTAGTGTGGTTCTCACTAGTGACGAAAGGAATATTATTGAGTGCAGTTACTGATATATCATATTGTGCATTAAGGTCCAAAGGACTACCACTATTAAAACTGAAAAAGGGAAGATTTATCTGATGCGCCATGATAGGAATGGGTCTTAGAATTCTATAAGGGGGTGAAAAAGGCCTACTAGGAGGAGGAGTATAAATATCTCTTCTTACAGGAGATGGTGATATTTGGACGACTCTGCCTCTTATTCTTCTTGGAGACAACTGCAAATATTCAAAAGCTTTACCACATGTTACGCTATGTCTTGTTTGTATTCTTCTCATGAAAATGAGAATCTTGACTACTGAAACCAATAGATATGGAGATTAGAGTAACCAAATGTGTTAAAAAAATCCTCCAAAGGCTATAAATTACTAATTCACACACCAAAACTCAGTAACAATGAAATTTAAACCTTATTGAGTTGTCCCATTGAGCGTGCTACAACTGTTGTAGCTCAAAAATTACACCTGTACATGAATCAGGATGATCCAGGGCTTTGAGGAAACATGGGATGATTTATGCAATGTAGGTTTTGCAAGTTGAGATCAACCTTTGGAGAAGGTTAGATTCCTCTAATTATTCCTAATGATAAACTACTCTTAAAGAAGGAAATACAACTATCTAACTCTACTATAACATCCCAAGGGACTAGGGTGAGAAGGAGATGCATGAAACTGAAATCTAGATCTAAGGGGAGGTGATAGCACTAGAAATAAGGGGAAGGAAACTCTCAGATGAGTGAAAATGGGAGGAAATGAACAAAGGAAGGGAAAACACATGTGTCACAATCTAGAAGAATAGTCAAAATTCTATTTTCATGGAGCACAACAGAGAAATAACCTTGCAAAAGAGAGATAGCATGCATAACACACCCAAACTACAAATCGGAAGGAAAGAAGATACAATAAACACTGGTTAGGGCATAGAATAGCCACAAAACACATATTTTATTGCTTCAAAAGGATGCACAATCAATTACAATGAAGGAGGGAGGTAAAATCACCAAGCAGTGATCCATATCTGAGGCCTGCAACTCAAAAATACTAATGCACTACTCTGAATAGTTCCCTTTCATTCCAAGAGGGTTTAACCTTTACAAATGGCCATTAATTTACATTTTACAAAGAAGATGGGAGAGAAAGAGGAGGGAAAATCTCATTCAAGACTAAAACCACAAACAAGATGCATTAAGTGCCTGTAAAATAACATCAGAGCTTTTTCAAATTTCATTTCCCCATGTCAGGTTGCTTTTAGAATAAGGAAAGATACCACGTTTCATTAACTCTAGTTTGTTAAGTCACATGTAAGTAACTACACATTAATTTCTTGAATCATTTTTTCCTCTTTTCACCTACCAAATCTCACCAAAATCTGATTTTGAAGATCCTAGAGTGTATCCCACGTCAAGATATTTCTAACAAGACTAATTGTGTCTAATTTGGAGATTTGAGTCAAAAGATATGGTTGGTTGAAGATCAATAGTGTGGGAGAAACATGCCAGACACGTAGCATCATCTGATTAGTCATGGGAATTCAAAGGTTGACTGGAGGTGTTGGGTCTCCACCATGTGTCATGTTTCTATTCGCTACAAGGACCTAGTCACAACTGTCACTTTTTCATTTGTCATTGTAAAATAAACCTAATGAATGGATCCCCAATGTTGGACACATGTCGCACATGGATTGGCGTGGAGGTTACAGTTTGAGAGACATGCATAGGAGATGGGGGGAAGAATAACAATTTTTCAAAGGTTTCAAGGGTGTAGAGGAAGTATGTAATCGCGTGTAAGGGAGTGTGTAAAGCTTGGGGAGAAGGATGCATATTTGCATAGGAATTAAAATGTGCAAAGGAAGTCTGAAGACCTGCTAAAGGAAGGCATGGAACTTTGGAAGGAAATGATGTGCGTGAAATAAAATGCGCAAGGAAAGGGGGTGCACAAAGGGCCAAGAGTGCAGCAAGAGAATACGCAGGACTCAGGAAGGAAAAGGCAAGCACGCTAGAGGCATGTAGAAGGCTTACAATAATGCAGGATAATCTCGCAGATGCACACCAAAGGGAGCATGAGATTAAGAGACAAAAGTGAATGCGCAAGGAGTGCACATGAAGGGAAAAAAGAGGAAAGTGTGCAAAAGAAGAAAGCTTGAAAAAGGGGAAAGGGACGAAATGTGGGTGTGCAAAGCTTACACAAAAGAAAGCGAAGAAAAGTGGAAGAAACAAGGAGGGTGCACGAGAGCGTGCGAGGGAACTACAACCATGAAACTACACCAAGGAGAGAATACCAACAACACGCACAACCTCAAAACATGATGCCAAATTCAAGGGGATATTTTAGACAACACATGCAGTGGGAGAAATTCCACCAAGGTAAGGACCAACCAATTCAATATTATGTTGATAATTTTCATTCTCTGTTTCCAAGACTAGGAACTTAATACATAGAGTAACACAAGATCCTCAAATATTGCAATGGCCTACAATGGTACATAGGGTAGGATATGGAACTCTTTCAATTTCATACCCTTGACGAGGTTTACAAGTTCATGATAAAGATTTAACAAAAGATAGAAAGATAAATACAAAGAACCAACCTCTGAGGGGGGAAAATGATAAGGAAGGTCAAACCTGAGGTCAGGGTCAGAATAAGGAGTCATAAGGAAATAAAACACAAAAAGAGAATACAGGGAAGTGGTATGACCTCCACAAGACTAATTGTCATTCCAAGAAAGAATGTTGAGACATCAAGTCCTTACTAATTGAGTCACCATCTTCAACACCCATTGCTCTACCAGTAACACACCCCGAGGTGAGTGATGAAGAAGATGAAATTAATTATTGAAATGGATGTGATCATTTCCACCTCACAAGTCAAGAAGATGGATGAGAAGGAAAGGATATTTCACTCCAATATTTGGGTAAAGGGTAAGCCTTTGCATTTTATTCTTGATAGTGGAAGTCAAACTAATTTAATTTCTATTGATAAAGTGAAAAGTGTAAACTTTCCTGTAAATCCACATCACCAACCATATAGTATCGGGTGGTTGAACCCAGGAAGATATGTCCATATCACATAATAATGTTTCCTCCCATATGCAATCAAACCCTTAGACAATGAATTTCTGTGTGATGTTGTTTGATTGGATGTTTTTGATGTGCTCTTGATCCAACCATTCATGTGGGAGAGACATATAATCTATGTGTCACAATCTTAAAGGGTCGTCATTAGCATTGGGACTTGACGATATCAGATACCTAAGGTCATCCCCTTTAACTCAGTTTCACTCATCAGTTCCAAGCAATGTGAAAAGTTGGTTAGGGAAAACAAAGCAATTTTTCATCCCGATGATCAGGCCAAAAATGACCAAGAAAGTTGTTGTGGCCACCTTGACCACACATTCAATACAAAAAATAAGCAGATGGATCAAATCATAGCCGAGTGTGATGATCTATTCCAGTCACCCATAGGGGTGCCACTTAAGTGCAAGGTAAACCATGTTATTTATTTGGTCCCGAGATTTCCTTTACCTAACAATCTTGTGTATAGCAAGTCATTCCTTGAAAATGATGAGATCAAGAGGTAACTCTAAGAGTTGATTCAAAAGGGACTCATTAGTCTGAGATCTTCACCATGTGGAAGCCCAATTGTCTTGGTACTAAAGAAAGATAGAACATGTAGACTTTACATTGACTATCGGGCCTTACAAAAATTACTGCGAAGAATTGCTACCCCCCTTTCGAGGATCAATGATTTATCGGAAAAAATTCATGGTGAAAAAATCTTCACCAAAATTAATCTCAAGTTTGGTTATCATCATATTCCCATCAAGCCCACAAATGTCTGGAAAACTATATTTAAGTATCGGGAAGGTCTGTGGTCATGCCTTTCATCCTAACTAATACTCCTACGACATTCATGAGGATGATGGATGACATCATGTGGCCCTACACCAAATCCTTCATGGTTGTCTACTTAGATGATATACTCATCTATAGTTAGACATGGGAGAAACATCTACAACATGTTCAATAAGTACCCTCAAACCCTTTGAAAGACATGTTGTATGCAAATAATAAAAAATGCACATTTGGGATGAGGATGGTTCAGTACCTAGGATATGTTGTGGATGAAGGAGTCCATGTTGACCCAAAGAAGATCCAGGTTATTCAAAAATGGCCTACTCCAAAGACTCTTATGGAATTCTGTAGCTTTTTGGGTCTTTCCAATTTTTATTTTCGGTTTGTATTGGCCACTGAACCAAGTGACTAAAGTAGGAAATAAGGCTACATTCAGATGGGGGAGGTGCAATAGAGAGAATTCAAAAATTTATAAGACAGATTATGCTCAGGCCCTGTTATATCCTTACCTAACCTACGTCGACATTTCAAATTGATGTCAGATGCATCTGAGTATGTCATTGGAGATGTTATCATGCAGCATGGCCACCCTATTGTATATCATAGTGAAACACTCAATGACATAGTTAGAAAGTATCCAACATATGATAAGGATCTTTATGCCATCATCCAAGCCTACAAACAACAAAAACCTTATATTTTAGGGAAGGAGACATTCATCCACATAGACCACATGCCATTCAAATTACTTTAAATATAGAGGCTAAGGAATGAGAGACACTAGAAGTGGGCCACATACCTATGAAAAATCCACATGATAATAAAACATAAGAAGGGAAGTGCCAATTCAACAATATATTGTCTGAGCCACCCTCTAATTACAACCCTCACAACTATCCTGGACTTTTATCAACATGAGACTTCTATTTGGTGCACTTTGTATGAGATAGATCTTGAATTTTCAAATACATATTAGGCTCTCCAGGGGGTAAGCATGTCCCTGATTTCTATCTACATGATAACCTCCTTCTCCACATGGGACACATCTGTGTTCCAACTGGTGAAAAACATAAGATGATATGGGGGGACACTTTAGCAAGACAAGTGGACAATTTTTTGTGGATAAAACAATGGAAGTACTCTAAAAGAAATTTTATTGGCCCAATCTACAAAATGATGCGGTTAAGTACATCAATTCTTGCACCCCTTACGTAATTACCAAACTAGATAATAAGAAACAAGCATTGTATACACCATTACTAGAACCGACCAAGTCTTGGGCCTCTATCTCAATGGACTTCCTCTCAAATTTTCCAACTTCGAAACATGGAAATGATTGTGTTTTTTTTGTAGTTGATCGGTTTTATAAAATGTCTATAATGATTGCTTGTAAGAAAAATATTTCTGTTGAAGAAATTGTTAAACTCTGTTTCAGTCATATATGGATCACTTTTGGGCTACTCCAGTCTATGATTTTTGATAGGGAAAAGAGATTCCTAAGCATCTTTTGGTCAACCCTATGGGGAATGATGGACACTAAATTATTGAATTACAAATCCTTCTACCCGCAAAATGATGGAGAAACAGAGGTAGTGAACCACCTAATTGTCCACATGCTTCATATGTATCACTCCAAAAACCCACGTACATTGGATGAGGCACTCCCTTACATACAACATGGATATAATTGAGCCCTTCAAAGCTCCACCAAGCACAATCCATTTCAATTTTGTTATGGGTTCCAACATATAACACCTATTGATGTTTGCATTCCAGTGCATATAATGGAATACACACATCATGAAAGAACTGAAGCAGAAAAGGAAACAAGGTTCATTGAACAAATTTGGTATACTCAACAACAAGTCCATGATATTTTATAGAAGATAACTGTAAAGTATAAACAACTCCACCATAAACATAGGGTTCCACATCTTTTTCAGGTAGGAGATAAGGTTTGGTTGTAGCTTTAGAAAGAAAGACTTGCATATCCACACAAGAAGATCCGTCCTCTATGGTATGGTCCATACACTGTCACCAAAAAAGTGGGAGAAAATGCTTTCGAGTTGAATCTTCCACCCTACCTTGTTATGTATCCTATATTTAATGTGGACCTCCTCAAACCATATAATTTACCTCTGTTGGAAAACTCAGTTGTAGAGGAAGAGTTGGACATATTTGAACTCAACCTAGAAAGATTTTCTCTAGTTGACAAAGACCAGATTGTGGACACTTGCACCAAGACCACCAAAGGACGTCCTATTCAGCTCTATTAGGTGATCAAGAAAGGAAATTTCAGTCATCAAAGAGAATGGATCACCGAATATCAAATCAAGAAACAATTCCCACACCTTATTGGACTCATTCATGCAATGGGGGCCATTGATTTTGAAGGAGGAAGGAATGATCCAGACAATAATTCAAGAAGTAATTCTAGTAGGGCAACTTCCATGAGTCATAAATTTTGCACAGTAGATTGAATTAACTTCGTTCAAAATTCATCAAAAATCTTGGAATGTGTAGAATATGGTGAAGAGATGTTGAACGTTGTTCAACAAAGTTTGACCCCCAAAATATGCTCCTAAATGCCTTAAAATGCAATTTTTGTAGTGATGTCTAAAAATAGTAATTTCATGATTTTTTTATATGTAATTCATGGAAGATGAACCACCCCTTCTCTCTTGAGATTGGTGACCTTCCACATTATTCTATATGTCTCTTCATATTTCCATAATTAGGTATATAAGTTTATGTAACCCGAAAGGGAAGGACACACATCTCCTTGCAACGATAATGATTGTAATCACAATCTTCTAAGCAATATACATCTCTTTTCAGAGATAGTTTTACTATTTACATTTGGCACAATTGTTATTTTGTCCTTTAATCCCAAAACCCCTAAGTTTCGGATCAAATTATCTCTCTATGATTCTCTTAGTGTGTTTTGTGTCTTAAATGCACTAGTGAACCTTTATCTTGATATGTACTTCTTGAATTTATTTATTTTGGAGATTTTGTGTTCACACTAGAATTGGTTGTAGGTTGTTTTGTTAATTGGTTTATTTTTATCTAGGTTCGCACTAACATGAGAAGGTAAGCTTGATTTAGGGAGTGTTGTTTATTAAAGCAACTAAATGTGCACGTATAGAATTATTTGACTGCACATATTTAGTTTGCCTCTTATTTTGTAGTTGTTCACAACTTATTGCTATTGTGAAACTACTATCCCAACTATTTAACTTGGCACTCCATTTATAATTTTGGTATGGAAAACACACATGAAAAGAAGATACATATACTCGTACAGTGATATGAGTGTTGTGGTCATGGTGTGTCGAAGAGATCTTGATGAATGAGATTGTTGTACGATCCTATATGGTATTAAATGTAATGTCCCCTTAGGGAAAAAATAAAAGTAGTTTGGATTTCCCAGGAAACCATTATGCAATGATATGATTTTTTGCAATCCCTCAAAATAATAAATACCCAAACCTTGAAATATACCTCTGAAATATCCCTTTAATGAAAAACTTAATAAAAAATATTTTTTCTAACAAACCCTAGGGCATAACTAATAAAATTGATTTTTCATAAATGTCCTTCAAGTTAAAATATTACAAAGCTAGAAATAACCACAAAAACAGATTTTTGGATTTTTTATTTTCACCCCATAAAACAAGAAAAACACCCACATGAGATTACAACAAATTTTCTGACGAATGACGCCTTCGATGGCAAGGAAAGACCAAATGATATGTGTGTAAACCGAAATCGATGAAATCTTCTCACAAATGATGCCCTAACGCAGGTCTATAATCCCCTAAGGGTGACCTCGACCCTAGAAGTGGATACAAATTGTGCCCTAGTTATCCTTGACTGAAGTATTGGTGATGTCTATCCACTAGCTAAATTTCTTCGCTAGAAACACATATCTAAAGCAGGAAAGGTAGAAAATATGCCCTAGCTGAATTGCAAACTGTTACAAACTAAAAATAAATGTGTAGAGTTGAACTGAAAGTGGTCACAAGTTGAAAATCATTATTTGAAACAAAAATGTGATTGTTGAAGCCCAAATGAAGTCCCTGATTGGAACCACCTCAGAAGATAAGAGGGTTTTCATCCTCACATCTGAATACACTGGAGGGTTTTCATCCTCAGATGCAAAAGTAGGAATAACAAATCAAACCTTCAATTTCAAAATACATGAGAGTAAAAAATAGCCATCCAAATGACTCCTCAATGCTCTTTAATAACTTTAATTTCACTTTTCCCGAGGAAATGCTTCCAAAAGCAAGTTCTCCTTTTCTATTAACACATTGACATTACTTTATCAAAACCTAACTTTTTTACAAGAATAAAAAATTATTAAAATGTTACTTTTTAAAATAATAAAACATAAGTGTCTTTTAGAAAGTTAATTTTTTGACACTTAAGTTGTATTATTGATTAATTTTACTTTATTTGAAAATGGGACACGCCAACATAACAACCTTTTATAGTCATTTCTCAGTGTATTTGGTCTCTTTCTTGTAGCGAATCTATCATTTTTTGTTGGCTTCTTCAAGGAATAACATTTTGGCATAATTTTGTTGTTGGTTTGTTAATTCATTCAAATTTTAAGAAGGCATATTGTTGATTTTTAAATTGTTGAGTGGTGCATCATATTTAGCATGCGATTGTCTATGGATTAATCGATGCCATACTCTGCCTACCATACACTTATATGTAGACACCTGAACTTGACAATTTATCACTTGGGCAATGACAACATTGATTATATCATATATCCTGACTTGCACACATTATGAGCTTAATTACATACGCTCATCCATGTTGTTGAGTTGTGGAGCTCAATTACTTCAATTTAGCATGCAATGGAAACTTGCTGGAAAATACATTAACCGTCATCGGTTAGGGGGTAATCGGCATCGGTTACCCAGGCCCAACATCAGTCAGGCAAGGAGGAACTAACATCGGTTAGGGCTAACCAATATCGGTTACCTGTGCAAGGATGTTTTAATTAACTCTCAGGAATTAGATCTATTTTAGCATTAAAGTATAACTATTGATTGTAATTACATGGCTAAGTGCCCTAAGTCTAAAAATGACTATATAAGCATAACGCTAGGATTTAGAAGAAAAGAGATTAACAAGAATTAGAAAGAACTTGCAAAAGTTTGGTGAGAGAGAATTCTTGGTGATGAAGCAAAAGCTTGAGGAAAGAAAGTACTTGTACATCTGAGAGGTGTGGAAGATTGTAAATCTTCATTGTATATCTTGTTAAAGATTTGAATAATAGATTGGCTTGTTTCTTAGTGGACGTAGCCCACACTGGGTGAACCACGTTAAATCTGGTGTTGATTTTTTGTCTCTTGGTTGGTATATTTCTTCGGGTAGAATATCTGTTTTTATTTACATGTATGCTTAGATATGATATATTGTCTGTAAAACCGGTGTGCTAACCCCAACACATGTTGCATAAATTTATTCTTCATTCACTTTACTTAGTTGCTCACAAAACTAATTGTATCAATCCACAATAATATATTCCTCCCAGGAATCATTTTTATAAATTTTTAGAATCCCTACACATGATTGTATGAAACCATTAATCAAAGACTGAACCATTTAATAATTTAGTCGTCAGCCTCCTAATGGTTAATTTCCCAATTTTATATATTTCTACGAGTTGGTATTTTCATCAAGGATTGTCCTTAATGTGAAATTACGTACAAAACCCTATTTACAAAAATTAAATGTACTCATTTACCCACCAGGAACTTGTAAGAACATTGCAAAAAAATATCATTCTTAAAACATTTCAAGCTCTCCTAATTTACCCTCAAGTAAAAACATTCTCTAGGAGCCTGCTTTATGCATGTTAAACTTGAACTAAGACATTTAAATGAACCTAACACCAAGTAGATCCTAACTTAGTTAAATTCAAGAAAATACATAATGATAAAGCAAAAAAGGAAGGTATTTAAACCACAAAATATGAATCTACAGTAAGTGCAAACCTCATTTTGATATTTTTTATGTACTTTAGATGTAGATACTTCCTTATTGATCTGAACGTAGATCACACACGATCAAGGATTTATCAAGCAAAGAGGAAGAGATCTCATCAAGTATGGCTTAATTACCATATTTATTCTTCTCTTAGTACTCTTTAGCAAGTAGAAAGGGAAGGTATTTAACAAGCCTTTCAATAACATGAAATGCTCTTCTCAAGTGTATTGTCTTAGGGGGACATGGTGTAAGTTTGGATAATGTGTACTAGGTTTCTTAGATAGCTTTCCATTTTGGGAGAAGCTTGCAACCTAGTGAATGTGGGATAAAGTGAATGTAGGATTAGAAAGGGATAAGTATGATTAGAAGAAATTAATTAGAGATTAGCGACTCATGGGAGTTAGGGAAGGTTTAATTAATCAACTAGGATTAATTAATAGGCCAAGATAATCTTATATAAGCCATTTAGAGTTTTAGAGATGATTTAGAGGGAAATTAGTAGAATTTGAGGGGTGTGAGAGGTGAATTTAATCAATAAGAGGGTTTATTGATTAAATACAAGATTTAAAAGTTAATTAATTAATAATGGTTAATTACTTAATTAAAAGAGGATTTTAACTAATGAAGTGACATTAATTTGTATCTAAGATGAAGGACAAAGTTAGTTAACTAGCATACCTATCTTAGAAAATATATGTAAAAGACGCCGAGAGGTATCATGCTTGAGGCTCCTAAATTTGATTCCACAAATAAGTGGAATAAGCGCCTTGAGAATGATACCTCTCGAAGTCTTTTACATAGATTTTCTAAGATAGGTATGCCTGTATAATATCTAATGAAATATTATACGTTTATAAACTATACTAACCATACTATATATATTATATATTATACTAATATCATACTTACAAATATTATAAAATAAAACAATTATATAAGCATTTATATTTAATATATTCTACATTATATATTATATTTAATAACAATGTATTATATATAACATACATCATTTATATTTTATAACACATGTATTGTAGTTTATAAAATATAATACTATATATATTATAAAATAAACCTAACCTAATACTTTAAACATTATATTATATAATACTTATATTATAATAATATTATAATACTTTAAACCTGACCTAACGCGTTCATTTTTGAAGATGTCCTTGCTAGAAAAGTGTAAAATTCTGGTGACTTTTTTCAACAATCAATTTCCATCAAAGTGTTTATGACTGCTTATATTTTTTGGATTGATTATTTTAAATATGACAGAAATATCCCATCTTAGCCTTAAAACACCAACTATTCGAGTGCGATTGTGTGCATACCACGTCGGTCATCGGTAACGTGCATGAATTTTCCCCTTTCTAGTAATTGATGGGGACATTAAATACTTCACAGTCAAGATATTTCTATTGGACAACTCTTAAATGTGAGAGTGGAAATGACCATCCAT
Source organism: Taxus chinensis (assembly GCA_019776745.2). NCBI lineage: Eukaryota > Viridiplantae > Streptophyta > Pinopsida > Cupressales > Taxaceae > Taxus > Taxus chinensis. The sequence goes on along the minus strand of CM034148.1, from coordinate 773,603,112 downwards.
CATGATTTAATTATGTATTGTCTTACAACAATATCCTTACATTGCAGTGTTGACTCGGTGCCTCTGCTGGATGGAATTGGCGCTTATGGAAAATTATGCCCCACAGTGATCAGAAAATTCCTCCATAGTGTAAGGGAATCCATAAATGCACGTAGTTCACTGCTCTTTTTTATAGGCAACGCTACGATTTAATCAGTCATAAATCCCAGTTACTTAGGGTAGGGCAGACTTCTGATTACCTAATAAATCGACACCAATTCAATCAAAGAATTGAGAGGTACATGTTGAAGCACATATGAAAGTCGGTTAGATGTGGTGAGTCGTGACCAATTTAATCAATTGGGACGCGAAAATAGTTATGTAAGCCACTTTAAATTTAGTGTATTCCGCAAGGTATCCGTATGAGGGGAAACTAGATCTTTAAATGCTTGCCAAGAATTTCGGTGGTCTTTATGCTTTTATATAATTGCTACTTTATCATTTGTTTCTTCCCATTCAATTCATGTTGTTATTGTATCACGTGAGAGCTTATCCCATTCCCAAGAAATTCATGTAGATCTATACAGACGTAACAAGATTGTATCACGTAACTGGGTCAATATCTCGTATCTTTGTTAAATAGAGCGAGGGGAAAATGGGGTGGATATTGTAGAGTGTACTGATCTACATCGTGTCGCTGCAATATCCCTTGTGAATTACTTACTAAATAGGATGGAGATATTCTCTACTTCCAACAATGGTAAGGGCAATCATAATGATAGCTTACACATTCTTATGTTCCCATGGTTCATTCACAGCCATATCTCTGCCTTCATTCAACTTCCTGCAACACTAGTCACCAAAGGCGTCAGTATATCTTTCCTCTCAATCCCTGTTAACATTTCGAGGATCCACCTTCTCTTTCTCAAAGAAAACAAAGTGCAGTTGGAGTTATAATTTCCCTCTGTAGAGGGTGTCCCTCCAGGCATAGAAAACATTGTAGATCTCCCTTCGATGCAGCTCATGCCTCTGTGAAAAAAAACCATATACGGATTAGAAAAACCTTTCCCATCTCTTCTACGCCAGATTTCTCCGGATTTAGTAGTTTTTGACGTAATACAACACTGGATCCTTGTGGTTGCTGCTCATTTAGCAATACCCATTGTGTCTTTCTCCAACATACTGATTGGTAACAATCTCACCCAGGTCTATTTGAGTGTTAGAGTTATGAGAGGGATTTCAATTTCAGAAGTAGAATTACAAACCCCTAAACTTGTTTTTTTTTTGGGGGGACGGTTAATAGTAATTATTTTTAAAAGGTATTTATTTTTGTCTAAGGGTTTGTGCATAGTATTAATAGGGTATTTCTAATTTAAGTTCACAAATCTTAAGCATACCATATATTGAATTAAAGTTCCTATCTCAAAAATAAAAATGAGCACTGCTTGTTCATTAAAATAAAATCAAAAAACATAAAAGCGACCCTTCCTTGTGTCATATAATATTTGGCAGTAGTTTAGATGTTTTTTGTGATTTTATTCGAAAAATATTATATGACTTATGTATTAGTCTACTCTACTTTATCTCTAGACGGTGGCAAGAGTTTTGGAGCAGTGTGTGGACATCCCTCATGGTAAAATAGAAGGTAGTTTTTGTCAAATGTTGTAGTTGTACTATATTGGTATGCTCTCTGGCGTAATTTGCAACTCATGTGCAATTGCTAGTTTATATAATTACACTGAAGGGATATCTTCAAGTTGAAATAAGGGGGGCTAAGGCTTGCAAACACTGACAAGATGTGATCGGTTGTATCAATGTTAAATCCAATGGCCCCTTGTTTTTTGATACATGCATCAGATGGTTTAGTTTGTTCTGCATGTGTCACATCCTGGACAACATGGTACAGAAAATGGGTATCGAGAATATCTTTTGTTGCTCCTCCCTTTCCTTCCTCGAGTTTTCCATTTCCATCTGCCAAAAACAAAACCACTTTTATGTTGTTTTTGTTTTTTCTATGGTGATAAAATGGTGAGCTCAAAATGGCAAGCATCCCTGGAAATCCCTGTGGCAGCCTCACTGTAGTGCATGTGGGAAATGGAAAGAGACTTCTGTGGGTTTAAAATATGGCATTCACTCAACATGTGCAAAAAAATTAAAGGAACACTAGATCAGGGCATCGGTTGTGTGTGCTATTGTGAAAGTGCCTCCTGATCTTCGTCTGATGGAATTTGACTTGTGAGTCAAGGAATAACTTATACTTTGGACTGCAACAACCTATCTTATATTTATGCCATAATCGACGGGAACATGGAGGGTACATTGTCATATTTTCTATGATTTAAGCGGTGACTGTAATTTTGATTCAGCAATTCGATCAGATAGACATGACTCAAATAATACATACGAAATACCCAATAAACGTTTTTGGCACTCGAACACAAGTTAACGAATATGTAAACATTAAGGGAAATGTTTTTGGTGGTATAGGTATATGTAGCTCATGTTTTTAACAACATAACATAGGTGAGTGTAATTAAGGCAAAGGGCGTACTCGAAATTCTATAAAGGGAAGGAGAAAGAGGTTAGTTTTGGTATTTTCGTACAGGCCGCATTGGTTTTTTTATAGTAAAATACAACTATATTTTGTTTGAGGTCGTATGCTTTGCAAGCAAAAATTGTAGCATTGTTTAAGACATAGCCACCTTTCATGGTGGTGCTGCGACTCGCACCAAACCCCTACAACCCAGGAAGGATACATGCCATTTTGAGCTTCTTCACATGTACCTTTCTTTGCCCATATGCATGTATGTAGGATTTGCAATGTAAAGTGCAACTAATTTTATTTTGACTAAGTATAATATATAAGGCATGTGAGATGTTTAATAAATTCCTGAGGGCTTCCTCATGTCATGGAATGCTATTTAAGAACTTTGTAAACATATTTGCTAGCATCCTCTTAGCTTGTGCCAAAATAGAGAGCTTTGAAATTAGGTACGTGGATATCCATCAAATTATTATGGCAAAGAGATTTTTGGTTGGGAATACCTCAACTAGATATGTAGGTAAGATGTTGAAGTGGAAATATATTTTTGGTGGATGTTGTAGTTGGGAAAACCTTAGTAGATATGTATGCAAGATGTGGAAGCATACATAAAGCACATCCACTATTTGAGAAAAATGCGTAAAGAAATGTGGTCTCATGGATCATAGACGTAGTAGGGTATGCATAACATAGGGTCAGTTGAAAAGGCCTTGGAAAATTTTAAGCAAATGCAACTAGAAGGTGTAAAGCCATAGTCCACAACCTTTATCCTAGTATACTCCTAACTTGTGTTAAAATGGGAGCTTTAGAGCAGGGTATGGACATGTACAATTAATTATAATGGAAAAGAAATATTTTTATATTATATGTCGTAGTTACAAATTACCTTATAGATGTACGTATGTAAAATGTGCAAGCATATACAACACATAGGAAGTGTTTGATAAAAGACCTCAAAACAATGTGGTTTCATGCACTGATGTGATTGTAGGATATGCACAAAAGTGGTGTTATCCATGAGGTTTTGAGAATTTTTAAAGGAACACCCCGAAGAAATGTGGCCTCATAAATTATGACGTTTACAATCTATGCACAAAATAGGTTTCGTAGAAGAGGCGTTGGAAACTTTTAAGCAGATACAATTGGTAGCGTGTAAAGATAAGACACCGCTACCTTTTCCACCATCCTCCCAGTGTGTGCCAAATTGGGAGCCTTAAAACGTAGAGAATGGACACTTGATACTTAGAATATAAATTACTATCAACATAAATATTGCACCTTTCATTTGTTGCAAATATCAGTGTATTTAACCATTGCACTCCACCACAATTGACACAACCCGTGTTAGGAAATAAAATAATATATTCATTTTGACAGGATAATATAAACTAACATCAAAATACTTAACTATTGACCAAACTAATGTACTCTATAAGGCTCTTCCCCATTGAATATGTGATGTGGTTATCCAACATACATGACAGCACTGACGTTCCATGATACAAAATGCATGTTACATGATTGCATCATGCATAACATGTTATTAGGTGGGCCCTACCTATAAATTGAATTTTGTTTTTTTTTATTGAATCTAAATTTGTAGGGCTACACCGCATAGAATTCTTAGGCTTAACTGCCAAAGATCGAGGAGTTTCCATTATGCCAAGTTCATCTAGGGCACAATCCCAACCTCATATGTTATTTATTGATATATTATAGGATTGAAACCTTAATGGATGGCTAGGAAACACCTTCCACACCATCACACACACCGTTAAACCATAACCCGTTCAACGTAAATTAAATTTATTTTCAAATATCAATGAATTATTAGTAGTTACAATTTGATGTAGATGGGTTAGTAAAGCAATACATTCATAAATGAGAGGTCACACATACATATTTATATATAATAATAGGTTGTAGGCTGGATAACCATTGTGATCGAATATGGCTATGCTTTTTTAGTTATTATGACTATGGTTTACATTTTTACTAAACACAAAATTTTCAACAATGTCTTCAAATTTTACACAATGCCATTTTTATCATAATTACGCCAGAGGTGTACTCCAAATTATATAAAGGGAAGGGTAATAGGTTGATTCTAACATCGTCCATACATGTCATATCGACGCAAAATCAGACGGTCCAAGTGCTTCAAAGAACAAAATTTGACGACCATACCGACATTTCTTTTTTTTTACAGCAAACACCACATTTGCCACAATTATTTTTATTGTATGCCACATCTACACATTGTACATTGTGCAACAAGCACGCCTAAAGGAGCGAGAGCTGTCACATGACCCACAATGGTTTCGATCTCTCTATACATTAAAACAACAATTTTTACAGCACCGCAATTTAACTTCACCTGAAATGTCATTTTGTTTATAAAAATGCTTTTGTACACTACATGACACGCTCTTCAACTCGTAGCTTGTGGGTGTGTAAGAAACCAATTGAGAGCTTCCTTCATCGATATACGTCATTGCCATTTCTGTGCATCTCTCATATTCATTGCAAATAGGATCAATACCAATGCCAATGCTGTCCAACATTATAATAAAACCATGATACACTCTGTTAATTGACCTGCTAACTTTATAAAGTTACAAACAAACTCATAAATTGAGAGGTGGCTTCCATACTAAGAGTAACAAACGGAAGGAAGAAGTGTTTCAGATAGTGCTTCACAAGATTCCTGCACGAGTTTTCTTTATGACATTACTTTATAATTCAATGAACTTGTTTATTTTTGTTTCACTTACAATATCAAGTACCCATTAAATATGATAAAAGGAAAGGGATACAGTTCGACACATTAAAAGTTTTAACTGATCATGTCAAAAGGACATTTACAAAGTACATGGAAAACGTCAAATAAAAGTACTTTCAAATATCATATCTTATTTTTATTATATCAAGATTTCAATTTTACTCTGTGTTTATGAATTTGATCTGTATTAAATCAGATATTCAATTTCACGCATATTCATGAATCAAATGTTTATTTTTTGTTTGCTTTGATAAATTACATTTGTGAGGAAACCCTAAGCACAGATGCTACGACCGAGGAGTATCTCTAAACTCTAATTCACACCAGAAACATTCCCAAATATTTTCATAAGTAATTACATCTTACATTTTGATCTGCACATTAGATGGCCACAAAAAAACAAAGTCTTTTTAGGAAATCTTTCAAATAGTTTTATTTGTATGAGTACATCGATAATGTTAACTAAAACCGCATACACATGAATTAATTATTTATAAAAAATTCCATTTGTACTTGTGTTAGAGGCCTACTTCACATAAAGCTTGCAACACACATTCGCCATGTGGGTGACTGACATCCATCCAGACATCAATGCAAAAAAAGTTGCAGTCGTTGGCAACCCTGCTATATGTCTGATTCAAGCATCCTTAATTTGGAAGTATGTGATAATTTTCCATTCAATTGTTTTCCTATTATTTATTCTTATTTTATTGGGCACGTGTCTATGTCACTTTCCATGTCTATCTAAAAAACAATTGAATTTTCTTAAGTTTATTTGTTGAAAGTTTACACATATCCTAATCTTTTGATTTTTTACGCCAAAGGTGTTGCCAAATTGGGTTGGGGTAGGTCGTTTTGACATCAGCTAGTGAGTTGAGTGTTTTAGATTGAAGTTTCATGGATGTTAACAATCAGACACACTTTTCATCATCTATGTATCTTTGTTTCAATGTATATACCTCCCTTGCATATACTGGGCAATTGTGTAAACGATGTATGCATATAAACAAAGGTCCTTGTCTCGTCATTGCCTCGTCCACATCGTCGAAACCCTTTGGATCATCTACTCACAATAAAATCGAGCCATCGATTTTCCTCTTATCTTTCCCTATGGATTGGTGTAGATCCAAGATGCTTGAAGTTCAAAACCTATTGATTTATATATGTCTACTAATTCTTTTCCTAAAAAATTCCATATCGAGGATCGACATGAAATCGATTAAGTAATTCCATCTCGGGTGTTGAACCTACGAATTAATATGCCACCCAAAAAAATCACAGGCTTTTAAGAAATCTTTCAAATAGAAATCTTGCTTGGGCCAAAGGCCTGCTTCACATAGAGCTTGGAACACACAGTCCATGTGGGAAACTAACATCAATCGAGACATTAATGCAAAAAAACAGTCATCGACGGCGACCTTGCCATATGTCATGATTCAAACATCACTTATTTTGGAAGTATGCATGCTAAAATCCATACAATTTTCCTATTCTATATTCATATAGATTTTGGCACGTGCTTGTAACTTTCCATGTTTATCTAAAAAACAATTGAATTTTTTAAGTTTATATGTTGAAAGTTTAAGCATATCCTAATATTTCTATTTTTATGCCAGAGGTGTTGCCAAATTGGATTGGGGTGGATCGTTTTGACATTAGCTAGCGAGCGAGGTGGTTCAAATTTCAGTTTTCATGGATGTTAACAATCAGACACACACTTCTTGTCATCTCTGTATGTCTATTTCATTGTGCACACCTACACTGCATATACCAAAGGTTTCATCAATGGTGTATGTATATAAACATAACTCCTTGTCCGTTAAATGACTCATCCACATCACCAAAACCGTTTTCCATCTCCTGCACGGAATAAAGTTGAGCCATTGTTTTTCCTCTTATCTCTCCCTGTAGATGTGTGTTGACTTGTGGGTTAGATGTCGCTAATCATATAAGTATTTCCATCTTGCGTGTTGACCTCCTAATCATATAAGACTTTTCCACCCTCAAACAGCTTCTTCTTCACCCATCTTCCTCTCTCATTTTTTTCTCTCCCTCCAATTTTACTATTCAAAATATTCCCTTCGGCATTTCCATCATGCATTTCACGTACGATTTCAATTTTTACTACCTATTTCCTACCCCAAATTCTTCCTACCCGTAACATCTTATGTATTAAACATGACTTATTTTAATATCATCTCCTTTATTTAAAACTAAAATAATACCCTAACTCTAAAATACATTACCTAAGCCCTAAAATATCCTTCCACATGGCTTAGTATGCTTTTATTTTATAACTTTTATATTGCTTGGCTTGTTTTATGGTTGGCTTATGTGCAGGTGGAGGTGAAGATGGAGGGAATGAGGAAGTGAAGTGATGGGGAATCGGCGTGAGGGGGAAATATGGAAGGGATGTGGGTATGGTTGGACGACAGCAATAGGGATGACGGTCAAGGGTGGGGTTACAAAGAAGAGCAGAGGCGCGGCGGAGTGGGGGTTGTAATGCAGAGGACCATCTCATTTTCACTCAATCATCAAAACAAGACCAAGAGCTAATAAGTACCATGTTTTCTATTGCTATTCTATTGGTCTAATAGAATCTACTAAGCAATTTTTGATTCCTTCATGGACCATCCCTTCTTCCTCTCTATTTGAACTTCTTCTTGTACTTCTTGTTCACAAATAGTCTTAATCAAATCTTGCCAAATTTGGCTTATGACATAACTCAGTCTTGGTATCTAATTCACCTATTTCCCTGCCTTCCTATGATACTATAACATTCATTCAAATGTATTTACAATGTTCAAAATCTTACCTTTTTTCCATTGCTCTAAATTGTCTTTATTGGTCTTTATGACATGGTTATCTACTCCACACATGAAAATGGGACTCTAAAGATACTTCTCAAATTATATCACCTTCGATAGTGACCTTCTACCGCACTTGATATTCCCTCAAACTTTTAGCTTCTCACTCCTTACACAACTCCTTTTATCTTCTCTTTTGTATTTTTGCTCCTAGACCCTTACTAGGTCTGTCACAAAGTACTATCAAGAGTATATTCAATTCTAAGAGCTCTCCAAGTATAAGGTAGATGGTTCCATGCTCCCATTAAGGGTTTACAAGTGTCTATAAACTTTCAAGTATTAATTCCCATTATAAATAGCACTTGCTTTGTAAGGTAACTCATCCAATTAGCCTTTGGACTATGTTTTGGACAACCTACACCAACTGTCAATAATATATCCACTTTTATCCCTTAGTTCTTCAACTTTCTTGCATTATATGGTTCCCTGATTAGTTACCATAATATCTTGAGAAATTTAGAGTAAAATGACCTAGTTAAATGCCTCAAATTTCAAATCCTAGCACCCTTTTGACCGTGCAACACTGTGAAGCCCGAGAAGGGTATTTTGATCATAATTTTCACAAATGATTGATTCAACCCCTGAAATTTTCACCCACGGTCTATTTCTAGGTGATTAGACTAAAAATCATGTCAGTGGAGTTAGGTAATATGTGCAAAGTCTCCATTCATGCAACTATATATTGTCCTAATACATTGAAATATGGAATAAACCCTCAAATGCACAGTGGGATATATGAACTTAATTAAATGTCAAAAATGAGTTATTCCTTGATAAAATGTACTTGATACACCTCCCTTATGATGATACACCACTTATCAAAATGTCACAGTCCAGTGATGAGCATTTATCAATTGGTTACAAGCCATCTCAGTCTAGAAAACTTACTTTCTCAGAGCTATTCACACAAGGGTATCTCCATTTATCAATGCATCTTGTCAGTTTAACATAGTTATAAAACATCATGTCACTCCTATGATACTTCACAATTACAGTTAACTAATACAAAATCTTGCACTAACCTTTGTCCACAATTTTGTTACTTAGGGCTTAGTGATCATGCACTTGAAGACCCTACATCAACAACTCTAAGACTTCACCAAGGTCCCGACATATCACTTAAAATGTGCTTAAACACCACATCAAAATATATATTAACTGCAAAACCTTGCTAATAAAATTAGAAATCAAAGCACTCTTTCACATATTCTACCATATTAGGTTACTACTTATTTTCAGAGATTAACTCAACAATATTTTACTTCCATACACATATTTGACCATGAGAAATCATGTAAGGACCTCTGTATTGAATGGGAAGGTAGTTTCTTAAGCTTTTTCCACATGTACATGCACTATATTGTCAATATACTAGGAATTTATCCCTACAAAAGCAGAGTATCACATATAAAAACCATTCTTTCATAACAAATTTCTAGTCTTCTTGAATTTCTCTTACTCCCTTCCTCGAGGGAATTCCAAAATAACTATCATCCATTCAAATTTATCTCATTTCATGCTCCATACTCAACCCTAACTGATTTTCATGTCATGACTCAAAGTCATATCTTGACCTCTAGTTACATCATTTGCTCCTTTTACATACTAGGAGTCTTTATTTAACATGATTAGCCTCTTTTCACTCACTCTCAACACCTAAGACCAAAAACACATCATAAACAAGTCCATAATGACTTAAAGTGCCTCACAATTTCAAAATACTAGTTTTGGAGGGAAAGTTCAACATTTAATTTTTTGAAATTTAGACCTTACTTAGAGAACATGACATGGACTTCAAATGACCATTAATGACTTTTAGGAACTTCTAAGACACGTTGCACACCAAAATTTCTTTGACAATTCAAAATGTGTCCCAAAGAGAGATGCTCTTGCATCAGATTTCCAGCGGAAGAGCGATCGATGGGGATATGGCGGCCGAGGGTGGGTCGGCCCAGCTGCCCACCCCCAAACAACTGTTTTTGTTTGAATAGCGGCCGAGGGTGTCCTTTTTTTTATTTCAAACCAAAAAATGAACCACTCACAACATTACAACCCTGGATACCATTGTAGGAATACCTCTTGACGTAATTAACGAAGTGTCATTAATTGACCGAGACAAAGGGGAATGTTATCTAATTATCAGAAAATCACTAATTATAATGTAATGACGGTAAATAATACAATAAGTGTAATTTTAGTGTCAAAATTGTGTGGTTGAAATTAGGTGTCTACATTTGCCCTTCTTTGATGTGGTGTAGTGCAAGCGACGCCATTTCAAAGATAATAGAAAATTTTGTTTTATAGGGGTAGAATAAGAATTAGTATGATGGAGGATTCCCCCTCAAGTGTTGATGGGGTGATAGAAGAAGTCTATTGAAGCTCGAAAATAATAAAGAAATGATCACGAAAAAATAAAGGCCCCTTGCGGTGGTAGGGATTCAAACTTGGCTCAGTTGGCCATTATTTGATTTGAGAGATTTTGGTGCCAGTGCATGATGAGGGTGAAATAAGGGAGGGTAAAAAACAACTCATTGTTAAAATTGTGTCTTAGTAGATTAGAAGAAATAAGAAAGGCTAGTGAGAAAAAAATGTTAGGTAGAATGAGAAATTAGTCAGAATGTGAAGAAATGACATAATGGAAGGAAAGATCATAGCGTAGTGTACGTATTGTATTGGCTTAGAAGTACCTTTTTATTTGATGTAAGAATACAAAAAGGGTAAAATGAAATGAAAAGACATAATACTAATTTTTTTGTAATGCTAAAGAACTGACTCAAAGAAAAATACATAAGTAGTGTAATACAAGAAAGTAAACAAACAAGCAGGAAAACAAACAAACAAGCACAATCAAACATACCTAAACAAGAAATGTTTAAGTCAATTGTACCAATGTTTTTGTTATCTAGCTTCAATACCCAAATGTTTGATTTATACGAAAAGGGTTAAAATGGTGCCCCAAGAAAGGATATATTAAATGGATTGGATGGAGGACATAGAAGTCTGACGAAAAGAAAACATGCACTATGAAAATGTATCGAGTAACGATATATGTTGGGAAGGTAGACATAGTAAGAAAACAAACTTTGTGGATGAAAGAAGATCACAAGATGATCCACATGTCATGCGCTAAAACTAGCAAGCACTAAAGTAGGATGTTTTGGTGGTATAGTTTCCAATTTTTAATGTTTTTGAGTTTTCACCATTTTTGGGTTTTGAAAGTTTGTGAATGTTTTTTGAGTTTTCTAAGATTTGTGAATGTTTTTGTATTTTCTAAGGTTTTTGAAATGTTTATGATTTAAAAAAAAAATTGATGTTTCGGATTTTCCAAAGATTTCTGTAAAACTATGTATAGGAGAACAAAATGCCAAGATTCTCCTAGTGAGCAGTGAGAATATATAAGGAAAATTTTTGTGCATATATACAAGAATAGGATAAGCTGGATCAAGGCCAAGAGAGATAGGTTCAACGAGATTTTAAACACAAGCCAAGGACAAAGTTAGGAAGAAGTGATCCAAAATCATAAGAAAATTGAAAAAACATTCACCAAAATTTGCTTTAAATGATAATTTTTTGAATGGATTTGAAAATTACGACATTTCCATATTTTATTATTGTTTTTAAAAAGCAGTGAGCTATGTGGAAATTAGAGAAAGAATAGAAACAAAATTGCAAGATAATGACACCATCCATTATAATGGAGTTTGACGTCAAAGCCTACGTCTTCAAGTCCAATTTAAGGGACTGATCTGTTAAATAATTTAAAATAACACTTACAAAGGTGTATCAAATGATTCAGACCTCCAAGGACTTGTCACATTATTCACCTTGAAAACTAAACCCTAGCTTCCTTTGGAAAATTTTCTCTAATTTGCTTCTAACTCCCACAATAAGCCTATAACTATACATAGTCTTAAAAGATTCACTATTTAAATAAAACATCACTCATTTTATAGTGTTTCACCACTGCGGGCGTATTGGTAAGGCACTTATCCTCTTACCACTTGGTCATTGGGTTCAAGCCTTGTCATGCGCACCAACTTGCTTATTTGGGAATCCTTATCCCACATGCATAGGGAGGAAAAGAGCTTGGTAATTTAAATTGACTTTAGTGGTTGGTTTGTATTGGCTTGACAATCACTTTTGTTGGCCATGTTTCTAGGCTAGTGGGTTTCCATGCTAATTTTGGCGGTGTGCTGAGTTGGAGGATGTGGCGAGTAGTTAGAGGGGGTTGACGAATGAGTTGGAGGCACTGGAAGATAAGGAAGGGGTGTGGCGAGCTAGCGGATAAGGTGGAAGGTGGGTTGTTGAGTAGTGAGCTGGCTAGGGGACAACTCAGCTCGGTCGAACGAGTTGGGGTAGCTTGAATCACCAAGTCGGGTTGTCCATCGAGGCATCAATACAATGCAAAATATAACATAGTTTCAATACACTGTAACATATGTCCCACATGCATCATGTGATAACAAAAATGAGAAAATATATGTACAGAAGCTCCAATATGTTAATGTGAAGATCAAAGGCAAAGACACCTCTCCATTAAAAAAGTGTGTCGATCATGGATGAGTGTCCCCAACTAGCAAATAGTTGGGCCAACCCGTCCATAAACAGGTTTTGAAGACCGATGTTACAAAAACAATTTTTCTTCAATACCACATGTGCCACTTGTTGCAATTTCATTGGTCTACTTGGTGGATGTGCACGTGTCCATGTCACTTGCGTGTGGTCCATTAATTTTTCTAGTTGGCTAAAATTTTCAGCGTCTATATCTTTTGCATACGACCTCTATTTTTAGCAAACAAGATACCGTCGAAAATATCTCGATCTAATCTACGCAATGCAACTGCCTATGACAGATTCTGAGAAGATCATAGATCGATGTTTCTCAATGAGAATCCTCTAGATCAAGAAGTGATCATTCCCTAATTGCAAGGTGCTTGTGAACAATAGAATCCTCCTAGGTGCCAAAAATTAGTTTTCATTAAAAGACTTCTCCAAAGTGCCACAATTGCATGGTTTTCACATTTGAACAAATTTATTTTTTGTTTTTTTTTTTCCATGAAAAATCCTCTTAGCTCAGGTATAGAAACGCTTGAGATGCATGATGTTCATGGGATCTTGAAGCTCTGAACCACCAGGATAAGTAAGTTTATAGGCCCTTGAACCAAATTTTGCAACCACAATGTATGGTCATAACCAGCTAGGTTCAAAACTTCATCTATTGTCATGCTCTTTGGTAGTATTGAATTGGTTTTATTTTAGAACAAAATCTCCAACCTAAAATTCACGAAAAATAATGTGTTTGTTATAGCTAGCATAAATTCGATTCTGATACACTTTGAGGTGATCTAAGGCATGTAGGTATTTTTCCTCAAGCAATTCAAGCTCTGCTAGTCTAGCCACTTGGTATTCCTCTTTATTATCTAGATAGTCTTTCAATGATATTAACAAAGAGGGAATATCGATCTCTAAGGGGATGATAGCTTTAGTGCCGATCATAAGGGAATATGGTGTTGCACTTGTGGGTGTGCGAATAGAAGTTTGGCAGGCCCATAAGGCATGACAAATTTGGAGATGTTAGTTACGACCTATCTTGCTGACCAATTTCTCCATAATCCAAACATTGGTTTTATTTATGGCCTCAGTTTTCCGATTACCTTGAGGGCAATAAGGGGTAGACCACTTTTGGCGGATTTTAAAGCGTTGGTAGAGGGCCTTCACTTGTTTGTTCTTAAATGATTTGGCATTGCTAGATATAATAGCATAAGGGATGCCATATTGACAAATGATTTGGTTCGTGATAAATTTTGAGATATGAGCACTAATAACATAGGTGAGAGGAATAACCTCCACCCATTTGGTAAAGTACTCAGTTGCGGTAATGATGTGCTTATAGCCATAAAATGAAGTAGGTGTAATCTTCCCTATGAGATCGAGCCCCCATTTGGAAAATGACTATGGTGTAGTGATAGGTTACAAAGACTGAGTTGGTGCATGGATTAAGTTGACATGCTTTTGGCACAATACACATTTATTCATGTACTGACAACAATTTATCTCCATAGTATGGCAATAATAGCCTACACGTAGAAGTTTCAATGCAAGGACCATGCCACTAGTGTGAGCACCATAGATGCCTTCGTGCACCTATTTGATGGCTTGGATAGCTTCTTCAGAATTAAGACAACACAACAAAGTTCTAATGACACAAAATTATGAACTTAGTATTATTACATCATGCCTCTAGTATGTCATTATATGTATGATTCCTAAGAAAAAAACCTATGATAGATATCCAATTCATTCGTGACATGCCTACATCAAACACCCCAAGTAGAAATAAAGTGAACTCTTGCAAATAAGTTAATAGCTTCAAGAGTATGACCTAGTTGACCAATCTTTGTCAAACTCATCCACGTTGCATCCTTACTGTAAAATTTCTCTGTTTCACTAAGTATTTCATATATTCTATTCCACATGTACTTTTCACTATCCTTGAGTCCAATATTTTCACTCTCTTATCTCTCCTTTTCTAGTATTTATATTCTCCATTCAACTATCTCTAACCATTTTGACCCTTGCATGCTTCCATAAAATATTATTTTTTCCCACTCTTGTTCTCCTTGTGCACTACCTTCTCCTTGATGGTATTAATATAAATAAAAATTATTGAATATCAATTAGATATATAATGCTTCAAGTAACTCAATCTTATAAGCATTAACACCCATTTTTTACAAATCCTTACATGTTCCTATCTTCTTTATCTTAAGTTTATTATATGTTTCTTGTGGAAACCTCTCGTTGCATCAATACACCAACACTTATCTCCTATCTCAAACTACTTGATTTTGCACCTCTCATCTAGTTTCTCCTTATAACACAAGTTACTTTGCTCCAACTTTATGATCATATCTTGATGTAATGCACACATATGCTCTTAGTATTCCAATTTTGTACTTATACCATCCACTATTCTCTCACAATTATGTGATTCCTCTTGGGATTCTCCCATAGAATATATGAAATGGATTCCTACTTATAATAATGTAAACAAAATCATCATAGAAAAAATCTAATTTCATTAACACCATGTCCCATTATTTTGGCTAATCTCCGACCAAGTTGCACAATAAATTTCCCAAACTCTTATTTACCACCCCCGCTTGTCCATATGTTTGTGGGTGATATGCATAGCTAATATTCAATATCATCCCTATATTTATCCATAAAGTTCACCAAAAATGAACTAGACTCTATTTATCCCTATCAAATACTATACTAAATGGTAACCCATGTAACTGCACAATCTCTCTAAAAAATAAGTTTATGATTCCTAAAACATCACTAGTCTTCTTACATGCAATAAAGTATGTCATCTCCAAAAACCTGTTGAATACCACAAATATGGAGTTTTTTTCTCTCCATGTTCTCGAAAACACAAGCATAAAATCCATGTTAATTTCCTCCTAAAGTTTCTTTGACATTGGTAAGGCTATAACCCTGTGTTTTTTGTTCTCATTTGTCCAACTGAAAAAATTTGCATTCCTTCATATATTTGCACACATCCATGACCATTCTTAGCCATATTAACACTCCTCCAATTGCGTTAATCTATTTTCACTTCCAAATTTACCTCCTAATCTTTCATTATGCTTCTTCTTAATCAAGTTTTTGTGCATTGACCCTCTTGGTATACATAATTACACTCCTTTTAAGCAACATTCCTTATTAGATAGAATGATCCAACCATGGTGTCTTTTCTATGCACCATGGTTTAATGCACACCCCCAATGCATCCTTAAAATCTTTTTCCTAAGCATATAACTCCATATTTTCAAATCCCATGACTTCCACTCACATTTCATTCAACAAAAGGTTCCCCCCAGTGCATCCGCAACCTTGTTTGATTTTCCACTTCGACGTTTCAATACAAAAGAGTAACTTTGTAGAAACTCCACCCATTTCATATGCCTATGATTTAGATTTACCTGAATATTGTTGAACTATAATGCCTAATGATAAATGTACAAGATAAACTCTTTTAGAAAAATATAGTGTCTCCACTTATTTGATGATTGTACAATAACATCAATTTTTTGATCATATACTAAATATTTCCTCTAGGAATCATTCAAATTCTCACTAAAATAGGATATGGGTTATCCTTCTTGTCTTAACACCATGTCTATGAATATGCTACTTACATTACAATCTACTGAAAAAAACCTTATTGAAGCTTGGCAATGCTAACATTGGTTAGCCTGTAATTATCTACTTTAATTATGGGAAACTTCATTCCATTTCTTCCATCCATACAAAATACTTACAATATCCTATCATTGTCTCTATGATCGTTGCACATACTCTAATGAATATTTTAGCGAAATTTCTATAGAAATTTGTGAGTCCACAAAAAATTCTCACCTCGGTCACACTCCACGGTGATCGCCATTCCGTTATTGTGTGTACCATTTCACGATCCATTTGCAAGCCTTCCTTGGACAACATAAAACAAAAATATACCAACTCTTCACACATAAAGTCAAGTTTTTTATGTTTATTAAAAATATCTCCACTTGTAAGTGCCTCATCAACAACAAAAAATTCCCAAGGAAAGGCTTCAATACTTCATTCATCAACTACATATATGTACTTGGGACATTAATAAACCTGAATGACATAAGCAATCAATCATATAGTCCTTCCTTGGTCTTGAATATCATTTTCCACTCATCTCCTTCCCTAATGTGAATTTGATGATAACCACTCTCCAAGTCAATATTGAAAAATTAACACACACCACTAAAATAATCCATTAAATCATCCATCCTTAGTAATGTAAGTACGTACTCAATTGTAATCATGTTTATGGCCCTCGAGTATAGACACATGTACCATTCTCCTCCCTTCTTTGGTGCTAGTATTGTATGTATTATGCACGTACTTAAGCATTCCCTAACCAATCCTTTGTCTAACAAAGATTGCACTTGGAATATTCTACATTTTCCTCAGGCGTCATCCTTTATGGTTCCTTATTTAGAAAACTCGATCCAAGTATCGAATCAATTTGATGGATAATGATAAGCATTGATGGAAATCTATGTAGAAAATATTTAGTCACTATTTCTAGAAATTTTTCTAGTAGTTTGTACACTTGTTCTAAAAATTCCTCATCTTCTACATGCCCTTTTTGCATCATTTTTGGCATAAGCACAAAGCATGCATTTTTAATCTCTACTTCTTGCATGAACTCTTTACATGATACAACCGAAACTCTTGCGCACACTTCAACTTCGTCCTTGCTTTTCAAGGGAAATACATTAAAATTGTTTCCATCCCTCTTTACACAAATAATGTTTATGTACCCATCATGAATAGAATTTTGATCATACTACCAATGTCTCCCTAGAAATAGATGGAAAACATCCATCAACATCGCAACACACAACACTTCATGACAATAATTCCCAATCTAAAATTTGACAATATTTTTTCTTATTGACCAATACTTGATGTCCCTTATGCAGCCATGACATCTTATATGGGCTAGGATGCACCATATTCTTCATCACCAAATTCTCCACCATTTCGTGAGAAACTAGATTATCCATGCTACGGTTATTAAAAATCACCTTACAATATTTGAATCTTGACTTTCATATTGTTCTAAACTACTCATTCCCTTGTGCTAGCTCATCCTCTTTCTATGCAATATTCAAAAACACCTTTCTTATCATTAAGGATTCTCCAAAATTTGGTCCTTCAAAATGCTCAAATGATCCTATGAAAACCATATCTCCATGTGTCATATGCACACTTCCTTTTGTGTGCCTGCTTACTCCCTCACTTTACAGATTATATGACACTCATACACATGATTCCCTACTTATCTGAAATTGAAACATATATTAGGCAATCCTATTCATTTTTTGCAACTAAATATTTCACATCCACGTGATGGCCGTACTTCATTGTGCATGTGCTTACGCCTGCACTTGCACACTATTGTGTCCTTCACCTTGTTTTTTGATTTTTCCACAATCACCACTTACTCTTATATGCATATTTATTCTACCTCTTCCCCGCGATGCACTATAACTCTTGTGTGTCAATTTTATTTACTCTTTATCTCAAACTGGTAGGCTTATTAAACTATATGAATGTACATGAGACTTAACTCCTCCTGCATGCCAAATCTCAAGCCATTGACATACCTTATGATTTTCTCTTGATTAACCTTCACATGTCCAAATTGAATCCTGATATAAGAGAACTCATTGGTATACTCCTTGATTGAAATCTTTCTGTATCATATTTTTCAACCTCCTAAATAAGTACATAGGTCAGTCTGTGGGCATAAACTTTGTTTTCATATTCTAATCCAAAAAAGGATCTAGAGGTTCCTAATTATATGTATTCTCTTATTTGAAACTTACAATACGTATCCTCAGCATATTCATTGTTTTGGAAATGGTCAAGTCAAACTAATGGTGATCCAAACTCCTTCGAATGAAGAAAAAAATTCATTTTTGTTATGTTCCATGTGATAATTATATAACAATCATGGAACCGTTGTGACGGTTGTGGAATTGCCACTCATCACATAGTAGCAGTTACATAACCACCACGAAAGTTACACAACTACCACATATAGGCATTGGCATTCACATAACCACAATGATAGTTGGCAACCACCCCTTGCAGACGACGACAGGTCTGCACCCGATGACGCCAAAATGAGGAATATGAATAGTTGAAATTTTTTCGGATTTTAAAATCAGTGTGTTTCGCCTTTCCTTTTGTCCTTGGGCAGAGAAACTATAAATACAAACACATTTACTCATTCAAGTAGGTGATTTGGAATGAGTTCAAGTGTGAGCAAATGAGGAAGTTGGAATTGTTTTTGTTTTTTCATAGACAACTGAGTTCTTTCTTGTTGAGGATTGTAAGCAAGTAATACATAGTGAAGGGAAGCAAATGAGAAAGGAGCTTTAATCCTTCTAGAAGGTCATATATTAATAGTAAACTTATAATTGTTTGGAGATTTACATAGTGAAGGGAAGCCATTGCTTACCCAACTAGAGTTTTTCCCACATTGGGTTTCTCTAGGATAAAACTCTTGTCTCCTTGTCTTTCATCTCTCAATTTTAGTATTGTGTGAATGTTTCTTTCATAACATACTTGATAAAAGATTAGTTAAGTGGTTCATTAATTATCACTAAGTCAGAATCTATTTATGTAAAAAAGAAGGCAGTTTACGGATCAAATTGTTTTTGTGTGGTTTTACTTGTGTTGACATTTTCAGTTAGATGCCCCTCACCTAGAAGGGTAGTAAAATTATTGAAGGTATCCTCATTCCTTTTGAAGAAAATATTTCCACAAGAAGTGGAAGCAAGAAATTTAAAGCATGGATCATACTAGAGATGCATGTGAAACTCAAGAAGAACATTTCTACAAGTTGGAGGTGGTTGTGGAAAATCTATTCAAAGATGTGGGAAGTATTTTCTTTTCTATGGGAAATTTGGAGTCTATCATGGGATTACTCATGGAGAAGCTTGGTGTTCCAAAAGAGGCTCTAGGTGATTATAAAGCAGACACTCATGAGTATGAAGAAGGAAAACCTCATTCCAACCTTACTCCTCCATTTAAAGAAGAGGCAAAGATAGAGATTCAACCTTTGATGGGGACTCGAATGCAGAGAATATAGACCATTGGATAGCTCAACTTGAGGTATATTTCAATTTGCATCAAATCAATGAGACTCAACAGGGTTCCTTTGTAAGGTTAAAATTAACCAATCATGCTTTAACTTGGTTTGAAAGCAATGTTCATACTTTGGTTGTTAAGAAGCTTCCTCCTATTTCTAAGTGGGATGAATTTAAGAAGATAATAAAATAATTCTATTATATTTGTTATGAGAAAGAGAGGTCGTGTATTGGCAATATCTCAGGCAGAAGTAAGGCCAAATTGTGTGAGAGTACAAAAAGGTACACTATTTATGACTAACCTGATCAATATCGACAGGCCTACAAAAAGATACATCTTGTTCCACACTTAACCACTTACATGGGCTTTTGTCACTAGGCAAAGGGTTGCAAAATCAGAGCCGCGGAATGAGCCCACATATTTCTCCCAAAAAAGTGCAAATTTTTGTGGGGGTGTGGAGGGTTGAAAGGCTATTTGTCCCTATGTAAGACTAACCCTACTGATCTTGCTATGTAACCCTCTTGCAATTAAAAACGGATTTTTTTGGTATATGGTTGTGAATTCCCCCTCTTTCTCTAATCTGGTTATGTTGAAAGAAAACCACATTTACATTTACAAAATTGTGTGACCCTATTCGACACCAAGGCCATCAACCTATCCTATGGGGTACAACAAATTTTGATTTGAGCAAGATGGAAATCAGCAAGAGAAATCTGTCAACTTCTAGTGAGGTACAGCAAATGGAATTTTTTAAGATTCATACTAGGCAGAATCCAAGGAGGTAAGTGGATTCCAAGTTTAAAGAGAAACATGTAAAGGTGGTAGATCCAACAGCCTACGGGGAGTGGCTCTTTAGAGCACTAAACCCTCTTCTATCCTGCCATCCTTTCTAATACGCCTCTGCCTTTATGCTTGGATCAGCCTCATTAGTACCATATTCTACAGGTACCATCAATACAAGAAGCGATTCTTGCTGTAATTAGTACTGAAATTGTGAATGCAATAACTAAGAAATTAGAACACAAAGGTCCATTTATTTGCCGCCTTTTTTGGGTAGACAAAATGAATCTGCCTTGCCCTGTTATCAGTGCACTTTAACCCTACTCGAGCCTCCTTTGATCCTCATATTTATTATTCTTCATAAATCTTGGATTGCTTAATAAGTTGTGTACTTTGTGTGATTTTATTGATACACGTATATAATCAAATTCAGGTAATCAGAGTTTTTACATAAAAAGATCTCAAAAAGATTCATAGGTAGTATAGAAATGTCCTGTTGTTTGGTCTTGGCCCCTAAGCAAAAAGATTCTCCTCATGACGACAGGAATTTGTCATGAAGATAAAAAACCTCATTAATAGATTGATTCAATTTGCAAAATTCTCGCTCTATTCAGATAAACATCTCAAAAATATATAAAATACAAAGTGCGACAGAATTCTATATTAATGATGGTATTGAATCTTGATGATGTTCGTGTTCAGGCATCTTCTGGGTTACAGGAGCATCTTTTGGCAGTTCTCGATGTAAACCGTGAAAAACTTTGCAGACTAAAAATCAGGTAGATTATGCAGTATTCAGGAAGTTAACAATGAAGTAATACGTAAACATAAGTCAATTCCCTCCCAGAGCATCAAATTCATAATTAACTAACTGGATCATGATGCACCAAACATTCTTATATGGTCTCACCCGTGTGTTTTCTGGATGTTATGCTATCGTGTTTTTAGACTGTTTTGTGCCTGCTGTAGGCATCAGATATCATTAACAATTTTCTACCTAGTTATGGATTAGAGTTCGATTAAGTTATGGATTAGAGTTAGGTAAAAACGCTATCAAAATAACATGAAAAAGGAAATTCAGTGAACACTCGTGGAGGCATCTGAGCCATATATTCTTGTCATCATTAAGTTTTACGCTTTGCTTCATTCCACTTCCCATTTAAATTACTGAACAGGACTTGAATATTTAAAACCAACACCTAGTTTGATAAATGTTGTTTGTTGAATAAGATTGCTGCAGGCTGAACTTTTATAGTGGAGTTCAATAAACACCACCTTTTAACACCAACGGTATTCTACTAAAAACAATTTGCAGGGGAAAAATGATATTTTGGAATATACATTTTTAAGGCCACTGTAAAATGATAACATATGTTACAGGCTTCAATTATGCTTTTGCTAGCGTATGATGAATAAATTGCTGCACAAGAACAATAAGTATTTAAAGGGGACCACTACAAGAAAGAGAAACCTCCTGGTCGCATCCAAATTGAATCCCAATTCCATTGTGTGCCCACATCCAATTACGAGTTAGGTTGCATACTCCATAACCAATTCTAACCACTTAATAGACTGCATGACCTTTGTTCCATCCTGAATGAAGTAGCAATATGCATCAGATGAAAAGCTCAATTTCTAATTATTTGTTCTTCAGATTCTTTCTGGACATTATCAGTAAACAAAGACTTCCTACCTCTTCTCATTTTGAACCGCGTGGTTTGCTTACTCCTATCATGTTTCATGGGTGTATGCTCATTGCTCTTTTATTACACAACTGCATAATAAAGTTGCCACGGGTTTCTTGAGGCAGACTTACTTAGAGAGAATGCAACCAGGCTGCAGCAGCAATTAATTTATGGCTTCCAAAATCAAATCACCCTTGTGTTGTATGAACCACAAGAACTACACTTGTGGTACAGCCAGTGAAAGGGTGCAATTCCTTTCTTTTCACAATCATTACACAGAATATCCTGCAGAGGTTTAAGAACATTAATTTCATCAGATGGCACTGAATAGAATAGATGCATAGATAAGACAGATTACAAATTATAAAATTAGACAAACAACGAGAATCATATGACGACGAAGTTACCTGAGTACGCCCTCGATATTCCTCTGGAAGCTCTTCTGCAGACAAAAGAGCATCAAGCATTCCAAAATATACCTGCAAGTAAGAATTAACCTTATCAGCCGACTTCTCGTCTAAAGTACACCTCACAAGCAAACATCTTCTCAAACACTAACATCCAAGGAAAAAATAAAAATATAAATGAGAAATGAATTCACAAGGAGAGTTTTTGACAGAAGTAATTGGCATGACTATAGAAATACTAAAATAGCCAGAAGATTTGGCTTTCACAACATCAACATTTATATAGTCACAAGATTTGGCTTTCACAACATCAACATTTTCAGCCTTGATAAATAGAATACCATAACCACTTTTTAATCTCACCAGGCAAGGAGATCCTTTATAACCATACTTAGCTATATCCATGTTCCACCAAGTTTCCGGGACAGGGGGATGCATTTCCGGGACAAATGTTTTTGGAGGCCATTTTTTAGGGGACATTGAGTATGACTATTAAAAATAGCGATTTTTTTAATATAGTAACTTTCAAATATTAATATGATAACATTAATGAGGCATTCATCATATATGTTCTACACATAGAACATTATTACATAACATTAGAGCTGAATTGAGATTTCACATAATATTCAATGTAGATATATATATATATATAATAATAGACAAATAATTTACATAACTACATGTACAAAACACAGTGGTCTACAAAATTCGCCTTGAATGATTGCATATCCATAAAACAATCAAATTCACTGCTGCCTAAAATGTTGTAATATAGAAAATAGAAGCCATACCTAACAAAAACAATCTTACACTAATCTAGCAGTAACAAAACTAAAAATCAATTCCAAAACATATATGATATATTGGTTTTATTAAAAAAAAACGATTTAGGAAAGGAAGAAGGGCACCTAGATCACATGTTCTATTGTGCAATATGCACATAAATGACATGAATTTTCAAGCCTTCAATGTTCACCAAAGGGAGATATTGCTTCCCACCATTTTCATATGACACACTTGGAGCCGCATATATTAGCATCCACAATCTTCATTTGCTCCCTTCAATATCATACATCAAGCCATTTTTTGACCCACAAAAAATGGGGCATATAACTGCTACATGTTGAATAGAACAGTCTCAATTTGTAAAGAACAACACCATCCATCCAACCTCCCCTTTGCATGACAAGCATGTCTATTCAGTAAGGCTTGCTCTATTTGTTATCTCGCCTAAGTTGGACCTTCAACTTTTTTCCACTCAATTGGAATCCATTCATCACATTGATGGCAGATTGTGCAACTTTAGAGGACTCGTAACTCACAAAACTTGCAAAAAAAATTGAGTTTTAAAAAAAGTGCTTGTGTGTTGGGACATAAAGCACTTCTAACCATAGAAAGAAAACTCTGCAAGTACTCACCAAGTTGGCAAGTACTCGCCAAAATTTTGAGAAAATGAATACTCGCAAAGAAAACTCGTCAACTCGCCGAGTATTGGCAAATATTCACCAATACTCGGCGAGTCTAAGCCTTAAACTCGTCTGACGCAGAATAAGGGGAAAAAACACACAAAAAATGTAGAATACATGGGGAAAACGCTGATAAAACACTGAAATTTTTCGTTTTTAAGGAAAATGGAATAAAAGCCTCTAGATACATTGTGGAAATACTGAGTCTGAGTGCAATAAAGAGTTTGAGCAATGTAGATACAAGTACCACTGGATGGTTGGCATTACAAGTGCCGAGAAAATAACGACCATAAAAAAGAGATGACACAGGACAAGAAATATATTAATACAGAATGCTTATTTACTTTGATTTGATGTACATGGTGATACCTAACTTTATGATGTAATGAAATGATATAAAATTATCGAACTAATGAACAGATATCTAATTTCAAATCACACATGTAGGAATAATCCTATGTTGCCAGGAAATGGAAACAGAAATGGAAACGGGTACGAAACAAGGAAACGGCAATTTTCAAAAAACCTTGGATACGAAACGTCTGTACAATATATTATTAAAAAAAATAATATATATATATATATATGCATAGTACTCATTTTATAATTGTAGACCATAAGAGATAATTGATAAAGCACTCAAAAAATTTTGAATTCATTGAAATTTGAACCTCTAAGTTCTAAAGAGTCATCATTCAACATGGTTACAATTTCAATGATTCACATATACATAATAATAATCTAGATTCTAGAATATATCATCTAGATTTCCTCATAATCATCTCCATGAACACCACTAGCACCGACATCTCCACTCCCACTAGCTCCACTCTCCCTCCCTTCTGCAAAAGATCCTGATTCTTCTTCATCAATGCCAAGCAGTGAAAGTTGGCTAAGAGTTGCAGCAGAAGCATCAAAGTCGCTCGTCTCAGGATCAATATCCCAAAGTTTGTTGGGACCTCTAACATAGGCTTCACTCTTGTGTGATAGAATGCGCAAATTGGAATGCACATACACTAAATCCTCGGCCTTCTTGGATGCTAACTTGTTCCGTTTGGCTGAGTGGATGAAGGAATATGTACTCTAATTCCGCTCTGCTGAAGAATTGCTAGCCACCTATTACAAAAAAGAAGTTAGAAATTTTCAATTAGTAATACTAATAATATTAATTTACTAAGAAGTAAGAACATAAATTTTTAGTTAATAAACAAACTTTTGATTTCATTTTAATATTTGATACCTATGAAAGGATTTTAATGGCAACATGTTGCAGCCACTTGGCATCATGGCCATGTGCACACCACCACATGCATGGGGGCATCTTGTACTTGTCAAGTGTTGCATCTATTTCACCCATGCTACTATTAGATTAAGAGACAAAGAGCGTCAGTTCACAGGGGACCGCACTAGTTACATCTGGATCAAGAAAAAGCCTCCGGAATGCTGCCTTAGCTCCACTTGCAACTTCATGGTCATCATATGGTTTTTGCCTACCAAGTAGTGCAAGTATTTCACTACTATAAAATTTGGGATTCAGGGCATAGGCTAGGAGATGCAATGGGGTGGTCATTTTATTCCGCCTTCTCATGATCATGTTTTTAACCTCACTGTAGAATTTTTCTTCAAGATCCTGCTCTTTTTGTTGTATGATGTCTCTAATTTTTTCAAGCATAGAGTCAATGCAATCATAGATCTCCCCTATGCAAACATTATATGTGTCTGTATATCTAATCATAGATAAAATGGGCTCAGTTAAACTAAGCAAGTATGCAACCTTTGCCCACCAAATATCATCAAGTATTATTGATTTTACTTTGATGGCTCTTTTTGTGTTTGATTGCCTCCACACGGTCCAAACATCATCAATCACCATAAGCCTTAAGGCTTGCTTTACCTTCACAAGTCATCTTAAGACAAGTGTGTGAGAGGCAAATCTTGTTTTAGCAACCTATTAAAATAAATTAAAGCAAGTTAATAAAATATAAAGTTAAATTTAAAAGGAATTCAATTGATAATTTGATATTTCATAAAAAGTTAGCAAATAAAAATTAGAAACTAGGAAATTGTTTGGTTACCTTTAGCAACTCCAATGTCGAGAACCTCCTAAAGATAGCCTAGGACATATGATGATTTGTGACAAACATTTGGATCTCATTTGCCTCTGTATAAACTTCCTCAATCTATGGTATTTTGCCAATCTTCTACAACATCAAATTCAAGGAGTGTACTGCACAAGGTGTCCAAAAAATGTGCTCATATCTCCCCTCAACAATCAACCCTGCTGCTCTACAATTTTTGGCATTGTCTGTGATGACTTGGACAACGCTTGCAGGGCCCACTGACTCAATAGCCTCAATCAAAATATTAGCAATAAATTGAGCATCTTTCACTTCACCCTCACAATCAACAGCCCTTAAGAACATTGCCCCTTTAGGGCACACTGCAACAATGTTGATTAGGGGTCTATTTCGGGCATCTTTCCATCCATCTAAAATGATAGATACCCCTGAGTCCTTCCATGAATCCCTAATTGGCTGCAAAGAAGTATGTACATGGGCCACTTCTTTCACCAACAATGTGGTTCTCACCTTCTCATAACTAGGGCTTTTATACCCTTTTGGTGCATCATTAATACCTCTCACCATTTATTGCCAATAAGGTGAGCGCAACACATTGAAGGGCCAGCCCAAATGCATAAATGCATCGAGCAACCAACTCATCAGCAACATCCCTTTTCTCATTTGCAAATGCTTGCTCTAATGGGCCTTTAGAAATTCTCTTTCGTGACAAACACTCTCCCTCTGTTGGAGTTTCAACTGCAACTTGGATAAAAGGATGGTTTGATGGGTTGGGTGGTTTTTCTGAACCCCTATTTTGCAAAGGAGCATTTTTAAATCTAGCGTACCACTGCGGGAACCTCACACAATTGTAGGGGACTGAAACTTGTCTGGTTTTATGCAATGACTCAGATCATGGCTTTTCAAGAAATATACATACATCCTTAGCTTAACATTAGGTTTCCATCATGCTCCAAATCATCTGTGCATTTTAAGAGACTGTTAGCAAGCTTTATAAACCTTAACAGGTCGAGAGGAATGACCATACACAGGTCTGTCTAATGTGCATTGACAGCACAGAGTTCTGAGATTACTTAGTTTTCATGTTTGAGAACAGAGTTAGAAGGAAGTTACCACACTAAGAAAGTCATTCTCACCTTTATCAACCCATAACAAACTTCATTCCACTATTCAGGAGCTTGTATATTATGAACAACATAAAAACTCTGTTTACTGTGTATTCCTGGGACTGTACATACAAATTTTGAAAGAAAATTTCCTATTTTCCTCCAAAGTATCCCCTTCTCTTAAACTTCTTGCCCCACCACAGGTTCCTCTTCTTTCTTCCTTCGAATGAATCCCCTATTTGTTGCCCTTAGAATTCAATTATTGTCATAACCACATTAGGTTTGCTCAACCAAGTGTGGTATAATAACGGTTTAGTTTGAATGAAATGTATAGCAATGGATATAGAAGGTGATCCCTACCTTCATAATATGTTAATATCATGCTATAAGGCCTTCCTTGAGAGATCATGAACAAAACACCATGCTAAAGTCAAGTTTTGGGGGGAAAATCCATCTGAACAACTTTGAGGGCTTCAAGTGCAAGTAAATGGCAAGGGAAACATGCCTTATTGTTCAAAATTAAATCCCAGACCTTCAGAAAGCCAAAATTGCAAAATTTCTCCATGAATGCTCCTGGATGCTCCTGCATAACAAGGATGGCACATGGAGGCCGTTTACTAAGTTCAAGTTCTCAACAAGATCAACTATGAATAAACACTATCCCTTCCTACGAAGAGGATCTTTTGGAGTAGCTGTAAGGTGTCTCGTTCTTTAGAACGATTGATTTCAAGTCAAGAAATCATCATTATCTTATTGAACCCTCGAACATCTACAAGACAACCTTCAAAGCCAATGAAAGTATGTTCAAGTGGTAGGTTATGCTCTTTGGCTTATTAATAAGTACACTTGTGAGTCGTAAAATTCATGCAGATGAAGAATGACATCATAGAGTCTTTCATAACTTCATTTTTTGTTGTCTACCTCGACGGAATTTTGATCTTCAACATATACCACATTCCACAAGTGCTCAATGTTGTGCCAACACAAGTTGTATGTAAACATGGAGAAAATTGAGATGTTCTTTTCCATGCAAGGAATTTGGTATCTAGTATATATTGTTGACGCACATGGAATTCGTGTGAACCTAGACAAAATCCACATTATTCCCGAATGGCCTATACCAAATATTCTAGTAGAGCTTTGCAGTTTCTTAGGGTTAGTGAATATATATATAAAGTTTGTACTTAACCATGTCACTTGGCTATTGAATCAAGCAACCAGAGGTGGCACCAAAGCATATTTCACGTGGTCAGCCACATGACAAAAAGCATTTAAAGACTGTAAATGTAGGCTTCGTTTTGTGTTAGTGCTTGCATTCCATGATCATCAACAATCACTTGAAATAGAGATGGATGCATTTGAATATGCACTTAGATCAATTCCTCATACAATTTGGCCATCCAATTGCTTACCACAATGAAATATACACTGTAGCAATAGAAAAGTACCCTGCATATGAATGAGAACCAAGCATGTAAGCAATGGAAACATTACATCTTGGGTAAGGAGACCATCATTCACATGGACCACAAACCATTGCAGTTCCTACAAACATAGAACAAGTTAAAGTAAGAGTGGCATCAAATCTGGTCCTATCAATTCCACTTAAACATTACCCATTAGAAGGGAATCCCCAATCCATCAATTGATGGTTTGAGTCAACCTCCAATCAATTCTTTCCTCTTTGTGCCTGACGTATGCGGACATGAGACTAACACTTGGCCAAAATTAATAATTATGCACATCTAATCCAAACTCCCAAAACACTATCAAGCATGGCATAGTGGGAAGTCAATTCCAAATTGCTACTAGCAAGAGGACTCTTGTATCATTTGGCACACAGTGTGTACCGCACAAGATGGAAAACCAAAACCTCGTATGGGAGGCTCATTTTAGCAAAGGTTGCCAGCCATTTTGGAATTGAAAAGACACTCAACATCTTGAAACAATATTTCTTTTGGTAACATCTCAAGGTGAATGTTGCATAATATATCAGATCATGTATTGCATATGCTATAGCCAAGCTGGTTAGCAAGAAACAAGGATGGTGTACACCTTTACTGATATGCCTCTTTAGTGCATCTTGGAATTGATTCTATAACTCTAGAAATCCTCATTGATACCCAGATTTTCTTTCAGATTTCCCAACGACAAAGCATGGTAATAATTATGCTTATGTAGTGGTTGATAGATTTTGTATATGGCAATCCTTGCCCCTTACAAGATTTCAATCTTAGCTTTAGAAACAACTCAACTATTCTTGAGAAAATTCTGCAAAGGACTTTGGTCTACGATGAAAACAAAGTTGAACAAGTCTATTGTATTCAATTCAAAAAAGCCCACACATGGGATCAAAGCCTTCTTCTTATTCAGCATCAAGAGTAGAAGGATGATTCTAAATATAAGCAATGCCATGATCAACATTGAACCCCATGCACCTTTTAGGCTCGTGATTGAGTAACTACAAAAAAATTCTCAGAGGACCTTAGTACAAGCTCCGTCCACTTTGGTATGGCACATACACTATTACTATGAAGATTGTGGGCATTGACACCACGATCAGCATCAACCGTGACTGACCTTTTAGGTTGTTGATTGAGTCGGGCTTTGTTTTCCCCACAAAAAAGACTCATAGGGCCTTGGTACAAGCCTCATCCACTTTGGTATGGCCCATACACTATAACTAAGAAGGTTGGAGATAATGCCTTTGACCTAAAATCTACCTTCCTGTCTTGGTCTTCATCTAGTTTTCAATGCAACACTTTGGCACCATTACTTTCCACCTTTGTTTGATTCATCAAATGTTGCATACACTACAAGCAGAAGTCAATCTTAATTGTGGCATACCAAATGCACATGCAATCGAGAGAAACCTCTCTACTAGATTGTCAAAGCAGGTCAAGTACATTCCTAGGGAATTGGTTCACAAATTTTTGAATTGCTAGCAAGTTTTTACATCAATTTCTGCAACTTAAAAGCAATGGGGACCATTGCTTCTCAAGGAGGGGCGGCTGGTTCAGGAGAATCTAGCACTTAAAGCAACTTTCAGTATAATATCACTACTCCATGCCATAATCTGCTTACAGTGCCAACTTAAGGACCTTTTCAAGCACACAGCCATACTGCAAAGTCCTAACTCTTCTACTATCATGCCACATAACTCCGACAATGTCAACCCTATTTTATGCAGTTATACAGCAGTGTTTTTTGAAAACAAAAATGCGAAGAATCCAAACTATCACATGATGAGCAGTTGTGTTTCTTGTAAGGCCATGTTCAACTCTTCATCTTCCACTTTTGTATAATATTGTATACTATTCATTCTTTGGTAATGAAGCATTGTATCAACTAGCATAGATAGAACCTTGTGCATACATCCAACCTCTCTGATCATTGTACAGAATTACGCATAATACAATGTTGCACTTACAATTCTAGCACAGTGTCTTACTGCTTTTATGTTCTCTTGTCTTTAAGCACTATGATTGATGACCAAGCCTCTTCTCATTCATTTGATACTGCCATAAACACAATTAGACCTGTTTGAGTATGTTGTGCCCTAGATCCCTCCTAGACACGGATCACACATTAAATGTTGGAATATCCAAACTAAAGGCAAATGCATTGTATGTTTACATACCAATCCTTACTAAACCAAAACAACACAACATGCCAGGAGAAATTTGGAGTAAATTATGGAACAGCAAAGCAGTCCCCAAAGATCAAAAAGCCTTCACATGAATAAAAGCTTCAGAATAAAATTTGGGATCAATGTATTGCAGGTAAGAAGGAAGACGAGAGATCCATGAAGTAGTGGTGTAATAGAAATTGATGTCTCTTCTTAATGGCAGGTTCATGGTTCAAATCTCACTCCCTGTTAAGAAAGCCCATTACTCAAGTCCCTGTTAATGGGGCGCCACGCTAAAGCGCTTCAATATGTGCACACTCTGTGATAATGCAGTCTAAATGCTTAATTTGCCATCCTTACTATGGGACCACGGCCGGTGTGGGTTGGTTATCCCATGTACCCTTAGCAAAAAAAAAAACAAGATCGCGAGATAGAAAGAAAGACAACAGAACCAACAGCCTATTTCTTTTGTAAATAATTGACTCCGGGCAGTATCTTTCATTCAATTTGCATTTAAATTTATGCAATGTATCTTATGCGGAATATATGCTTTGGAAGAAAGTAAGGTCTCCAGAACCCCTTATACAAAGACATTAATGATGAATTAAGATTTATTCTTCTAGGTCTCTTAATTCTCTAGTTCATGCTACATGCATGACACATTGACTGGAGATGGAAGTCTCAAACAAGAATTCAAGACTGCAGAGCATGCAATCGTGACAACTTGATGTGCAGTACTCCATGATATTTTTGTAGACACCAAAGGATATATAAATACACAATGAGAATTTGAGCAGAATTGTAGCAAGAAAGTGCATATTAGGGCCTCCCATACGAGGAATAACAGATTTATAGCCTTAACCCTTTAAGAGAGAGTATACTTTTCTGGTTTTATCTTTTCCTGTGGTTAGTCTGCCACATTTCTGCAGTTCTAGTATTTGGCTGATACGTGCAGGGAAGAGAAATATCCTCTTACTCTATAAAAAGTATAAGCATGGCTCCATCTATTGCCGTTTCAAAGACACGGCCATGTATTTTAATTGTTGTTCCAATTCTCTCTTCTATATGTACACATCTTTTCAATAGAGTTTGCTCATACCAGCTTTTCTCCGTTTGTACCCAACAGCTGATTCCTTGTAGAGATTCCATTTCTCTGTGTTCATATGCACTAATTAGTTAAATTTCAGCTATTAATATATTTTATGGCATTTACTAGAACTTGTATTACAGAAAGGCATTGCATGAATATCCACTTAAGATGTTTTACAAGGTTGCCTATCAAAGTACCTAATATATACAAACAAGCTGCCCCGCTATCAATCAACCCTGCAGACAATGACAGATGCCAGATTCGCAAGGTCATGCAGGTGAACAAGAAGTGTGCCTCGTACATGGAGGGTTGCCAAAAAAACCTTCAATTGATGCCTGAACCAAGTCTCCAGAGTAGGAATAAAAGTTCCATTTGGTGAAGACCCAAAACATTGTTACCAGATGACATTTTGACTTGGCCATGCCCACTTATCAACTTGAAAGTTAAAGAATATGAGTGTTATTTTTTGACAATTGGTAACTATTGAAGCCAGCAGTAATGACTTCCAATCTCTCTCTTTTTGTTTCGTATCTTATTTATTTCAGCTTCCTTATTGTACATTAGTTCTAACTTCTTGGAGGGATGCATCTTCTCTTTCTGACCTTTTGTCACAAAAAGATTACTGATATGACTTCGCAAGCATTAAAAAACATGCAAATTTCAATTTTGGAATCCCAGACATTACAGTTGCTCCTTTCTTCATCATTTAATTTTTCAGCAGGTATATTGCTCTTATCTTCACAGCAACTTCAGATTGTGATTTATAAATAATTTTCAAAACACATTTTCACTGCCATTTACAAAGGCAACGTACTTGACATTATAACTCCACAAGCTTTTAAAAATTAAAAACATGCAAATTTCAATTTTGGACTCCCGGACATTACCTATAGATATATATATATATATATATATATATATATATATATATATATATATATATATATCTTCCTGGTATGTTCCAGGAAGACCGCCGATGTGGCAGTTGACTCGTCAAAGTCGACTACAACCCTTCATTTCCGCCATTAATCTCCTTCCATCAGTCCATAGGTGGATCCCTCCTTGCCTTGCCCTTGCCATGAAACCATTACTGGACCACAGATCTAAATAATAAAAGTTCATCAGGAAGTCGTTGATTAGATGATATGCCCATGAACTCAAATAATTTGTTTTTTCCAAAACATCACCACCCACGCACCCACCTTCCCTTTCCAATACCTGCAAGACCCCCACACCCTTCCATTGCAAATTTTTACTTCAATTTGGTAAAACAAGGAATTTCTCCCTCCTTTGTAAACAATGGAAACCGAGTGGCAAATTGTGAAAGAATGTCTTGACGAATACGCATATGCTCCCATTCTACAGTGTTTAAACATACGATTTCAGTTTACCCAGAAGAGTTGCCGCCAAAGGACAAGAAAACACCCGTTCCAGATGATGGGTTGTAACTAAAAATATTAAATCCATCAACACAAATCATTGTCTAGGATGTTAGTGTACATTATTTGGTTTCATATGCCAAAAAACCCTCTATAACGTTTTTGATGGTACCCTCCATAAGGTTTTTGATGGTTTATGCAAAATACAAATATTTGATAATGTGTGTTCTGCCTCTTACTAACTATGAGCCTTATTAACTAAAATATGTGCTCTGCCTATTACTCTGTTGTTCATATTGAATGAGCAGCTTCTCCTTGTTACTTTCAAACTTGAAATATATCTCTGCAACTACATTGCTTTTTTCAGTCATTATTTTACATATTCAGGCCTCAATAGTATTCAATCCAAACTATGCTCAGATTCTGAATATATTTCTCAACCACAGAAATTATAGCAGCTGAGTTAATTTAGATATCAATTGTAGCTATTCATGGAGACTCCAAAGCTAATTATTAGCTCTTTTCTCTGTTAAAGTTTACCTCGTGGTAGGATCTGAAATGAACAGAAAAAAAATACACATATATCGGGTTACTCGAAGGCCGATTTTTATACTGGTCATGCTATGGTTTGAAGATTGTATCTTGTCAATATAAAAGAAGTTAAAACGACATTGCATGAAATTGATATTGTGCTCGCCAAACAATCCATATTAGAATGAACTGAGTGCCATCATTACTCAATAACAAACATTATTGAGTATCCTCTCTCTTAAGTCACTGAAACAAAGCAATTAAGGTATGTGGCCTGTTAAGAGTGTAGAAATTCGGGGAGAATTATGGATGAGAATAATCTAGGAAGCCTAAACCCAAAGCAAAACCCAATTGATGCTATGCACAAAAGCAAAAGAAAAAATAATAGAAGTAGAATTCCAAGTGAATGCCCAAAGTGAGGGTGAATAAAAGAGGAACCTCTAAAAATAGATGAAAAAAATAGTGTTACCAAAAGCCCTGTTTTATATGTTAATGTGTGCAGCTTGATACCCTGTTTTTATGGTACACTTGCGCTAACTTGATGCTTTGTTATAGCTATTGATAGAGACACCAAAGTTAATTGTTAGCTGTCTTCTTTCTTATAAATTACATCGTTGTAGGATCTAAAATGAAGAACGAAAATAAATATAGGGTTACTAGAAGCACTGTTTTTATATGGTAATGTCTGCAGTTTAATGCCTTGTTTTTATGACACACTTATGTCAACATGTCTGGATGGAAGGATGCAATTGCCTAGTATATAGGTTTGATGTTTTGTTTCGTTGTATTTCCTTAGTAATTGTAGTGTCAATTGATTTATGAATCGTAGCAAGTACTATCTGCATGGTTGTAGTATCAATTGATTTATCATACAAAGTAATATGAAGCTGATGTCAAATTCCAATTTTGCTTATTATGTGGAAGATAATAATGCGACCTAGGAGGAAATTCACCAAGTTCCTCTGCAAGCTGAAGAAAGAAAGGGAAGGTATCTACCCTCTAGTTGACAGATCATCCAGAATGCAATCACACAATGTATTTCTTCAATGTTATGTTTCACTGTAGCATTGGAAATAGTGTTTTCCCTTACTAGTTGTAGTGTCAATTCATTTATCATTACAAGTTGTAATGTCAATTGATTTATCATACCAAGTAATAAGAAGCTCATTTCAAATTCCAACTTTGTTCATTGCTTTGGAAGATGATAATGAGACTGCAAAGAGTGGTGGGGCTCATGCCACATCTAAGAGTAGCTTCCCCGAGTTCCTCCACAAACTGAAGCATGGAAGGGAAGATAGAGAGAAGATATCTAATGCAAATATAAAAAATGTTACTTTTTAGTTTGTTATATTCTTTACTTCTATTCATTTCTTATATTATTGTGTTTTTATTCAATTGTTAATATTCTTTTATTGTAATAATTTTTTTCAGTTGTTAATAGTCTTTTGTTGTATTATTTTGTTTTTATCCGATTGTTTTCATTCTTTTAATATTTTTATTTTGTAGCATAGTAATAATAATAATTAATCATATAATGTTTATTATTTTATGTTTTTAAATCAATGCTATATCACTTACTCAATTTTATTTTCAAAATCTAACCGCTGCACTTGTTTTTTCGGGTAAACAATGATAATAAAGAGTGCATTGTTGCCACTTGTAGGAAAAGTAGAAGAATGCAATGAATGCAAGTACCAAGCTATGCAACCTCCTCATGTGTACATCGACATAGTCATAAGGACAAGGTAACATGTGGGGTTTGAGAGTTTTTTAAAGTGGTATGAAACATGATAGTGATCTTGTTTTTTTTACTTTTACTTACATAGGAACCTATAAACATCTCTGATCGAGAATCAAATGTTTCTTGCAAGGATGAGGACAATGCTGAATCATAGCCCTCACAAGTTTCCTGTAGAGATGTGCCCCAACCGAAGTGTACAAGCACAATTCTTTGATGTTCTTCCATTTTCAATTCACATCTATATGCAAGTTACATACTTAAATGTTCATTTTCAAGACATTTATGTCTAATTTCAACTTTTTAATGAGTGGAAACTATATTTGAGTAGGAGGATAGTTACAAGATAGTTCAAGAATATGTTCTATTATTTTCCTTTTATTCACTTGTCAGTATTATTTTGTTGAGATAATTTTTTTCAATTGTTAATAGTCCATTGTCATATTATTTTGTATTTATCCAATTGTTTTTACTTTTCTAATATTTTTATTTTGTAGTATAATAATGAGAATATTTAATCATATGATAGTTATTATTTTTGTTTTTGAAATATTGCTATATTACCTTACCTAATTTTAATCTCGAAATCTAATTGCTGCACTTCTTTCTCGGGTAAACAACGATAGTGAGGAGTGCACTGCTACCAGTCGTAGGAAGAGCAAAAGAATTGAACATATGTAATGAACAAGCTAGACATCGACATAGTCATGAGGACAACGTGATATGTGGGGTTGGTTTGTAGCATAATAATGACAATATTTAATCATATGATAGTTATTATTTTTGTTTTTGAAATATTGCTATATTACCTTACCTAATTTTAATCTCGAAATCTAACTGCTGCACTTCTTTCTCGGGTAAACAACGATAGTGAGGATTGCAATGCTACCAATCGTAGGAAGAGCAAAAGAATTGAACATATGTAATGAACAAGCTAGAAATTGACATAGTCACGAGGACAACGTGATATGTTTCTTGCAAGAATGAGGACAATGCTGAATCATAGCCCTCACAAGTTTCCTGTAGAGATGTGCCCCAACCGAAGTGTACAAGCACAATTCTTTGATGTTCTTCCATTTTCAATTCACATCTATATGCAAGTTACATACTTAAATGTTCATTCACATCTAATTTTAATATCGAAATCTAATTGCTGTACTTCTTTCTCGGGTAAACAACAATAGTGAGGAGTGCACTGCTACCAGTTGTAGGAAGAGCAAAAGAATTGAACATATGTAATGAACAAGCTAGACATCGACATAGTCATGAGGACAACGTGATATGTGGGGTTGGGAGTTTTTTAAAGTGGTATGCAACAGGATTGTGATCATGTGTTTTGCCTTTACCTGCATGGGAACCTATGATCATCTCCAACAAAGAAAGACAGTTAAGTGTTTCATTACATATGAGGACGAAGCAGAATACGAGCTGCCACAGGTTTCTGACAGTGGCGTGCCACAACCGCAATGTACAAGGACAATTCTTTGATGTTATTCCATTTTCAATTCACATTTATATACATATTACATACTTAAATGTTTGTTTTTAAGATATAGATGTCTAATTTCAACTTTTTATGTGTGTAGACTATCTTTGATTATGAGGAGAATGGTTACAAGATTGTTCAAGCATTCGGTATCAAGGATCATTTTTTTTGCATTGCACTCCAATGTCGTGCGTTGTATGAACAAGAAATTTTGGTCAAAACAACATTTCAATTCACACTGTGCTGAAATGCACAAGTTACCTACTATTGTAGACTGTCAAGCAAAAAGGCATCCCCTAAAGAAAAGAAAATGGATGTCGGAGATTGCAACTTGGATCCACAAGTGTATGATATTTGCAAATGAAGGAAACTTTCTTTAAGGAAGAAAGAACGTGTTTATGGCATAATTTGAGCAAGGAAGGGTTGGCAGCATTAGAAAAAGAAATTAGGATTTACAATTCCGATCAGAATAGAGAGAAAAGGAAGCTGGAAACACTAAGGAGAAGGGACTTTGTGGAAGTAAGTAATAAATTGTGTGTCTTCCATTACATCATTTTGTTGACGAATATATTGACATTTTGTGCTTACAAATGAAGTACCTTAATAGGAAAAGATGAATATATTTCTGTCCCTAATTTTCATAGCTATCAATCAAGTTTTTGAATCAATTTAGTGATGTCTTTTATTTTTGGGTGGGGGGATGGCGTGCTTATCTTGTGTAATTGCAGGATAAGGATGGTATGCTCGGCTCCTTCTTTTGATGCTTGGCTCAACCATGATGTGTAGGCAGGGGAATCTTTTATTTTTTATTTTTCATTAATTATTTGTTTGAAAAAAGGGAAATGGCATCAGATCATCTCATCAGGGATTGGCCTAACTAACACTATGGGACCCATAGTGTTAGATAGGGGGGAGCAAACAAAGCACCCTTCGTTCAGTAGTACTATAGTGTGATATAGGGCCCCAATCAATCGAGGACCCAGCCCCAAACTATAGATAGGGATAGGGGGACGATGGATAGTTCAAGGTCAATCGAGAGGGTCGAGTGCCGACTGTATAGTATAGCCTAGTCGCCCACCCAACCTCCACCCCTATAGTTCTCAATAGAGAATTCTTCCCCAGTTCGCTGTCACTCGCTCCTCGGCTTATGGATTAGATAGGGGGCCCAACGTTAGCCGCCCTCGGCCACCCTCTTTCTATCATAAATGACCTCAACCGGTAGGGAGAGCCCCCCTCCCTGAACTATCTTATCTATATGGTATGGTGAGGGCATTTCAGAGGAAGTCGAGGGGATAATGATAATACCTCGCTCGACCTTTCCCCTGATCTCTACCCCAACTATTCATGATTCCAGCCAGGAGGACCAGAAAGTCGTAGTACATCGGCAGGTCGACCTTGGCCAACGAAGTGGAATATGATAAAACATAAAAAGGATGAAAGAGTAATGTGGCAGAGCTAAATGGATGTAAACGGTGTTGCTTTCGACCAAGAGACTAGACAGTTGATGGGACTCATTGGCCATGTCACCATAAAGTGGACCATACCAACAAGATAAGGTGCTTCAGACATTACAGTTGCTCCTTTCTTCATCATTTAATTTTCTAGCAAGCATATTGCTCTTATCTTCACAGCAACTTCAAATTGTGATGTACAAACAATTTTCCATCAAATTTAATCGTTGAATTGTTATCATATGCCAATAGGCATTTTAAAATCTTCATTTTCAAGGTGAAGGGAAATTTAGAACACAATTTCGTTGTCAACAGGTAACGAGTTGACAACAATCATGTTCCCCACTCAAAATTTGCATTACATCA
Source organism: Taxus chinensis (assembly GCA_019776745.2). Classification (NCBI taxonomy): domain Eukaryota; kingdom Viridiplantae; phylum Streptophyta; class Pinopsida; order Cupressales; family Taxaceae; genus Taxus; species Taxus chinensis. The sequence goes on along the minus strand of CM034148.1, from coordinate 773,564,042 downwards.
CTTTGACCTGCCCTATATTATAGATAATATTGGTGACATTCCATTTCCCTCATCCAAAATTACCTGTAAGGCGAAACCCTTAAAACAAGAGGTGGAGCTTCTAGTAAGATATTGATATCATTGTACAGTTCTTTATTCTTTTGTACAATTCTTGTTGTAAATATTGTTTCATATTAATATATGGAGCTATATATATATATATATATATATACCACTGTTGTTTTGTAGTTAGTTATTCTAGCTGAGATCATTTTGAGTTAGCTTTCCCATGACCAAATCTTGCACAAATTGTCTTATGGAGCCCACAAATTATTCCTAATTGTCCATGTGTGATTGGGTTTCAAGGCAACATCCCTAAAAGTATTAAATCTGAACTCCACTTTAAACCCAAACTTTGCATAGAAAATTTCTCTGAAATTAGATACCAGGAGGCAACTAAAAGTCCAGCTGCTACAAATGTGTCCCTCCGAGAATTCAACTGGATCAGTCGCTACCACTAAAACCAAAATAAACATTTATTTTGCGTTTACAATGCATAAACAAAAACTCTTGCACCTTGTTTCTCACGAGATCCTCTTTATCTTCTCCAAGTATCCAGGTCTTAGATGTCTGGTTTTTATCCTCCAGGAGATGTGATCTTCATTCAGATGTCATATATAGGATATGCCACATTGACCTTACATGTTAACTCATCTTTTCACTAATCAATCATCACTAGCCAGACAGTCAACTGTTTTGTAGCTAATACCATGTATTCTTAAAATTTTGTAGATTTTAGGTTCTCATTTTCTTGGTAAACCCAATTGAATTTTATTTGTTTCTATTTCTTCTTTTCTGTTCTGGGTGGAGCTTAGTCCCCTCGAGCTATTTTACTAGTTGTACTTTTTAGTCCCGCTTTACGATTGAGGTCAATCCCATACATGAATACACATTTCATTTCTTTTATGTTGATAATCACCTATACATCTTTCAGACTGAGTCAACATTATTATTTACTATATGACTTATCAAATTGTTCTTCTTGTGTCAAATTTTAAAATTTATATAAGCCAGAATAAGACTACGGGTTGCAGAGCATGCAGAAGTTGCAAAATTGATTGAGAAAATGATGTTAAGGCAGCATGTTTGATATCTCACCATTAAGGAACTTTGAGATGTGGACCATAGTGTAACCTTGTCAAGAGTTGGCAATTAACTGATTACTGTAATTTTGGAAGCAAATTATGTTTTTTTAATCAATTAATGTGGATGTTCGAGAGGTATCCACAACCATCTGGGAAACAAACAGGGCCCAGTCCTGGGCATGCTACTGCACATGCTACCCAAGGGGATTGGAACTCATAACCTCTTACCAATTTCCTCATTTGCTATTACACCACAGCCCTTGGGTTTAAAAGTATATCATGTTACCGGCTCCCCTGGTCAAGCAATATCCACAACAAACCGGAATTACAAGTGATAATGTGGCATGTACAGACTTGTTTTCAGAAGTCAGAGTAGTAAGGCCTACTCCAGATGAATTTGTATGGCAATATTTTAGTGCCCAACCAGCTCAACAAAAAGAACAGCTTACACTAATAGGACAATTTGATTTTGGTCTCCATCATTATGCACTCACAAAATTAGCATGAGATTTTGTAGTTTTCAATTGCATTCAAAGTATGGTTCAATAGATAGTACAAAATATAAAGTGGAAGCCATGTTTCAAGTCAATCTGTAGCAGTATTTTCAAAAGGTATCACAGACATCAAAAAAGGCAGTGGCAAGTCTTTAATGTTGTCTCTTGTATAGCTTATTTAACCAATGCTACCTCATTAGACTAAAAAAACCCCAAGCATCCAGACTCGATCCATTCAGAAAAAAATGTCCTTGTGTAAGTCAAAAACAGTATACAACAGTCACTAATTACTGAAAAACGGAATGAAAAAACATAAAAATTTAAGACAAAAATAACCAGAGGGATGAGATGACTTACAGCCATGTCTCCCAGTGACTTGCTGCATATTGGGCATGTATAATGACTGCATGTGTATGCCTACATTCATAATCACATAATATAAGAGTACTTCAAAGCCAATTTAGTAGTTGTATTTTAAGTAGCATGAAAGTTTATCAAATTAACTTACCTGAAAACAAGCCGAATGCATAAAGTGGCCACAAGGAAGCGCTTTAACTGGAGCACTTGAAGTGAAAAGAAAATCATGACATATTGGGCAATTCGACTCAAGACCTTTTTCCCGGCATCTGTGCACTGCTAGCGTCTTTGACATGCAAGCATTGCAAGTCATGCAATGAAAGAAATCAATACCTAGTCCTTTCCCCACACGACACAGATTGCAAAATGGGCAATGGTATATTTCCCTGGTATATACATAAGAGGAGACATTAGATTCCTTCAAAGAAAGAGATGCAAAAATGTTTCAAAACTTTCCTCTGCAAACATCGATATAACTTCTTCTATTTATTTTATTTTTTCTTGGACATAGTCCTATTAAACTGTTTTATTTTTTGAATTTTCTTGTACTGTGAATCATTTGAAGTAGTCTCAGATCCCCCCTGTATAAATATGGTTCAGGTCCTTGGGTACAACCAGGCAAGATATAAACTTTGGGCTAAGGCTAGAGAATACCCAGGACATCCAAGGGATGGGAGCTTAGGCCAAGCAGCAGATCCTCCTCAAAGAAAGTAGAAATGAAATTAAAAGATCAATGGCTAACACAAGTAAGTATCCAAATGTTGAACAAGGCATGTATCATATTGATGAATTGTTAATTTTCTTATTATTAATAATAATAGAATGAAAAATAAATTGTTAATTTTCTTATTATTAATTTTATTAGAATGAAAAATAAAATTCCTGAATCATGATTCATACTGATACATCAATGTCACATTTCAAGTGTCAACTCCTAATAAAGTGTTTTATAATAATAATATCTATGCAAAAAAACACATATAATCAAAAATCATAAAGATCATCTTATCCTAAGGATTATTATCTCCAAAAGGCTACACAAATGGGATGTGGCTGGTCCTCTTCATTGAGAGGGTCCAAATAATCAAGACTTCATCATGTCCTGAGGGCTATCATCTGCTAAGGTCTAAAACACAAAATTCAGATGTGACCATTCCTCTTCTTTGAGATGGTCCAAAGATCTCTGTGCCTCAATAAATTCAACATGATTACTATTAATGTCGCCCTCGTCTTCTATGCGATAGAGTAGCGGACCAATAAAATCCAACCGCAAATCTGTAGGTTCCTACTTATTAATTGGTAAGGTATCCCTCTAGATTCACATTCTAGGGTTTTCTTGGTTTAGACAAAGGATGTTATGTACATACACCAAACTCTCTACTCCATTATTTGTAGACAGGATTTTATGTAAATACACCAAATTCTCTACCCTCTAAATAGATTATGGATAGAACAAAGCTGTAAGTGGACCATTTTTTATTTTAATTTTGATTTAAGGATAAGCATCCTAATCCTTCGGACAACAATTGCATGGATTAGGTGCACAAAATAGCTGTCTTCTTCAGCTTAGTGCCAAGGACAGTGGGGCATCCATTCTGCCGAAATTGCACAGGGGACAATTGTGGCCTCATCCCTTTGTTTGGGTGTCGAGGCCTTTGCACTTGGCAAGAATTGATCCCTGGTGGGCTCTTTGTGAGCCAAACAATTTCTCCAATGGACCAATGGCCTGTTGACTAACTGGACCAATTTAAGTTGCCAAACATGAAAATAAACTGAAGGACAAGTTGACAAATCTATGGTGTATCATCCCAATGCAATCTTCCAACATCCAAGTTTCATTCTTAGGCAATGGTTGCCATGTTCCCTCACCTCTAATGTATCAAGAAGTGTCTGAGTTCAGTAAATTGTAGAAACATCAGTTCAGTTTCATCTTTGAAATTGTTTTTCTCAACCTCTACATGGCATTCTTAGATGTCCCTACGCATAGCATTTAGTGCAATAGTGAAGATGGCTATTTGAAGAAATCCAAGAAGGTTCTCTCTAACATATAACAAATCACACTTCATCATGTTACATCATTGACTGCCTATTAAATCTCTCCAATGCAAGAGGAGTCTATATATGCATTATAGATCATCTCCATTAGTGGATTTATAATTGTGACAACATACCAGCAGAAGGCACACTAATCATCCTACAAGATGTGTCATGTTTAATCTCTTGATTATAAGGCCAACTGACTAAGAAACATAATTGTGTCGTGACCTGTCCCTCTACTTTGCCCCTCATGAAACATCAAATTAAGTAGACGCGTCCCTCTGTGTTTTGATTAAATTAATTTATCTTCAGAATTAATGTCTTGCCAGGGAAACAAAAAAAGATGTTGAAGAATGGGTGATGATTCATACGTGTCTCGTGTCCACCCCATCCACTACAAATATCCTCACTAAGTGTGATTGTGATAATCAGCTATTGGATCTTATGGTCACCCCCTCATAATGTGTTATTGTCATCACATTTTAGTTACTTGGACATAAAAACTATGGGACGAGAGCAAAAAAAATCATGAACATCTTTTTTTAATCACAAGATCAAGTACCATTAACCATAAGGAATTATGTAATTGTATCCTCTATTTCTTGCCCAAATTATACATTAAATATGAAATTTTGTTACAGTCGACCCAACAACCTTCTTGTGTTCCATTGCCTCCAACAGCAAAAACCCACTTGAGCCTTCACCATTAGGCACAGTCTCTATGGGCCATTACCTTGAAAGATTCTAAAATAGGAGGATCTTTCACAAAAGAAATAGACAACTCATCATGAAGCTGATCCGTAAATTAGCTCCCCGTGATGATGGCGATTACCTCAAAAAGCCACAGAAGTTGACAGGAATGGGCAAGGTGTCACAGTCAAAAAGAGGTGCGAGATATAGGGACAAACACTAGTCAACAAGTAAGGTAACCCGAGTCAATCAGAATACAATTGCATCAGAGTTGAATAGCGTCGCAAAGTAAGACCATAATATAACAAAACTATAGTTGGAGAGAAAGTGAGAACTTCGGACAGGAGGTGTAAAAAATGTAAATTCCCTGAAGCTCTTCACATGACTCCGATCAGTAGCGTTGTTAATACCAATTGAATTGGTATTGATATCAGTAGACGTTTGTTTCAAGTCAATTATACAGAGCATATTAACAGGCGTGTTGAGAAGCAGCCAACCATATGCTCCACAATTATCAATTATAAGCAAATAATTGTTGTACGTCATCATATGCTCACAAAGGGGTTAGCAAATTAGTTTTAATAGATTTATACCTGTAAATACAGGTGAACATATTAAGTCCTGCCCCCCCACCCCACATGTTTGACAATGATCATTGAGTCAAGTAAATTACTTTTCATATTCCCTCTTTTGTTCATAGATTGGGTTTGTGTTCAAAATAATAGAAGAAATAACCAACATAATGGTAAAGTGCAAATTCTATTTCCTTCTACCACTGCACAAATCTATACACTAGGAAAGGGCATCTTCTATTACATTTTGTCTTGATTAGCGATTGCTATTTGTATTCATAAAAGATCAATGACAAACATAACTCTCTCATGACCTGTCCCTCCCCTTTGCCCCTCTCCTAAAACATCAAAATAAATATATGCATTCATTCATTTGTGTTTCAATAAAATTATTTTATCTTGAGAATTAATGTCTTGCCATGGAACTGAAAAAAGATATTGAAGAATGGGTGATGATTGATACTTGTCCACTGTCCACCCGATCCACTCATGTCCTCACTAAGCGTGATTGGGATAATCAGCTATCTGATCTTATAGTTATCTCCTTATCATGTGCTATTGCCATTAATGTTTGGTTACTAGGAGATAAGAACTATGGCCTGAGAACAATAAAATTTATGAACATATTTTCATAACTATGTAGATTGTATATGAAAGTTTGTTACAGTTAACACAGGGCTGACCTCTTGTATCACATTGCTTCCAACAGCAGAAACCCCCAGTCGCACACTTAGCCTTCACCTTTAGGCATATTCTCTATGGATCATTAGCTTGAAAGTTCTAAAATAGGAGAATGTTTGACAAAGAAACAAGACAGCTCATCATGAAGCTGATCGGTTAACTAGCTCCCCATGAAGATGGTGATTACCTCGACAAGGAGCAGAAGTTGACAGCAATGGATGGGGTTTCACAGTGACAAGTGGTGAGAGAGATGGAAACAAACACCAGTCAACAAGTAAGGTGACCTTAGGCAATACGAATACAATTGCACCAGAATCCAATAACACCACACAGTACAACCAAAATATACCAAAACTGTAGTCGGAGAAAATGTGAGAACTTCCCAAGGGAGGTGTAAAAAATGTACATTCCCAAAAGCTCTTCACATATGACTCAGATCAGTAGTGCAGTTAATGCCAATTGAATTGATATTGATAATTAGTATATGTTTACTTCAAGTCAATTATGCAGAGCATATTGAGAGCGTGTTAAGAGAAGCAGCCAGCCATACGCTCCACAGTTAGTAATTTTTGTTAGCAAATAAGTGACATACATCATCATCTGCTCGCAAAGAGGCCGGCTAATTAGTTTTTATAGATTTATGCCTGTAAATACAGGTGTATATATTAAGTCCTCCCCATTTGACAATGATCATCAAATTGAGTAAATTACTTTTCATATTCTCTCTTCTATGTTCATTCATTGGGTTTGCATTCAAAGTAATAGAAGAAATAACTGACATGATACTAATAGTATAATGTAAATTCTATTTTCCTGAACCACTGTGAAAATCTATATGCCTGGAAAGGGCAACATCTACTACATTTTTCCCATTAATTAAATAATTCAGATCATGAGCAGAAATATAACACCAAATAACACAATATTCCAGAATAATGATCTCAATATGCAATTATAATAGCTTCGCCACTTCGAGGGGGCAACCTCCAAACCATACAATAATACTCAAATACTCCAATGATGATGAAATACTACCTACAATCCCCTATATATACTATTCATATGTTATGGCCATCACCAAGGCCGACCTACTAAGCATGAGAAAGTATAAATGATATAATAAAATGATATGGTAAGCCACAAGTCGGCTACTCATATCCTAATACAAGCAATAGGTTAAGGGCGTAGCATGCCCTTCCCCTTCAAAGCAACATTGTCCCCAATGTTGAGAAGCTCTGGGTGCTACTGCAGGAATGTCATATCTTCCCATGTTGCATCTTCATTGTCCATATTCTTCCACTTGATCAGGTACTCAGTAATAACCCGTGTCCTCAATCTTTTAGTGCGTGTTTGAAGGATGCATTCAGGTTCCAAGATGACCCTCCCCTCCTCATCGAGCTCAGGTAACATTGTTTGGGCTGATACTCTCTGTCCAATTACTTTCTTCAGGCAAGAAACATGAAATACTGGATGTATTCTGGTTGATTGTGGAAGTTCTAATTTGTATGCTACAGTACCAATCTTCTGCAATACTTGATAGGGGCCATAATACTTTGGTGAAAGTTTGTTATCCTTTTGTTGTTGTTTCAAAGACATTTTCTTATATGGTTGTAACCGCACAAAAACCCAATCACCGACTTCAAAATGCCTTTTTGTGCGATGTTGATCAGCCTGTTGCTTCATGCGGTTTTGTGCCATGACCAAGTTCTCCTTGAGACTAGAGAGGACCTCTTGTTGATACTGAATGTGTTCTTCTACTGCTCTAACCCGCGGTTGTCCTCTCAATGATGATGTGATGGATGGTGGATGGTACCCATAGAGTGCCAAAAAAGGAGACATTTTAGATGAAGTATGGAAGGAAGTGTTATACCACCATTCTGCAAGTGGCAACCATTGGACCCATCTTGCTTGTTTATCAGACGTAAAGCAACGGAGATATCCCTCCAAACACTTATTTACAACTTTTGTTTGCCCATCAGACTGGGGATGATAAGAAGAGCTACGAGCTAACTGAGTACCCAAACATGAGAATAAATCAGTCCAAAAATGACTAGTAAATATAGGGTCTCGATCACTTACTATAATCTTCGGTGTCCCATGAAGCTTCTGAACTGTGTCCATGAAGGTTGTTGCTACCGTGCTTGCAGCAAATGGGTGTGCCAAGGCACAAAAATGAGCATATTTGGTGAGTCTATCCACCACAACCATGATGACATTTTTTCCATCAGATTTAGGCAATCCTGTGATAAAGTCCATGGAAACCTCTTCCCACCGTTGGCTAGGAATAGATAGAGGTTGTAGAAGACCTGGGGATCGAACTGTTTCACCCTTATTTTGCTGACAAACCATGCATTCTGCCACAAATTTTTGGACATCCCCTTTGAGCCCTTCCCAGAAGAAATCTTGTTTGACTCGATGATAAGTCTTCAAGAATCCAGAGTGCCCCCCTACTGGAGAAGAGTGAAGCTCAGATAGAATCCTATTTTTAAGAGTGGAGTTCTTACATAGGTATAATCTATCTTTATACCATAAAGCATCCCCTTTCAATACAAATTTTTCAGACATGCTTGGATCATTCTGGAGATGATGAATGAGGTTTTGTGTGGTTGGGTCATTTCTCCATTCAGACCTTGCCTCATCTATCCAATCTTCTTGTAATATGGATATGGCACATAACAAGGCTGCAGTTGAGTCATCTTTCCGCGACAGTGCATCCGCAACTACATTCTCCTTCCCTTTCTTATAGATAATCTCAAAATCATATCCCAACATCTTGGAGACCCATTTTTGTTGTTCTTCAGATGATAAACGTGCTCCAAGAAGTATTTTAGACTATCATGATCTGTCTTCACTTTAAAGTGTCTTCCTATGAGATATGGTCTCCATTGCTTTACTGCATGAAGTATGGCTAGCATTTCCTTCTCATAAGTCGGCTTGGAAAGATTCTTACCTTTGAATTGACGGCTCAAAAAGGCAATAGGATGGCCTTCTTGCATGAGAACTACCCCCATACCCACCCCTGATGCATCACATTCAACAATGAATGTTTTGGAAAAATCTGGAGTAGCCAAGACTGGAGTGGTGCACATGGCCTCCTTTAGTTGCTCAAATGCTTTGGTTGCATCCTCACTCCAATGGAAGGAGTCCTTCTTTAATAAAGTTGTGAGAGGTGTAGCTATGCTTCCATAATGCCTTACGAATCTTCGGTAATAACCTGTAAGCCCCAAAAATCCTCGTAGATTCTTTAGGGTTTTTGGAACCTTCCACTCCATCATGGCTTTGATCTTATTAGGATCCACTTTAACCCCTTCATGAGAGACAATGTGACCCAAATATTCAACCTCCTTGAGTCCAAAAGAACACTTAGAGGGCTTTGCATAAAGTTGATGTTGCTCAAGGGTTTCCAAAACCTTATTTACATGATGCAAATGTTCCTCCCATGTTTTGCTATAAATTAATATATCATCAAAAAACACTAAGACAAACTTCCACAGGAATGACTTAAAAATAGAATTCATCAAACTTTGAAATGTAGAAGGTGCATTTGTGAGTCCAAAAGGCATTACCAGGAATTCATAATGGCCTTCATGTGTCCGAAAGGCGGTTTTATGAACATCCTCATCCTTGATTCTGATTTGGTGGTATCCCGAACGAAGATCAAGCTTTGTAAAATAAACAACACCATGCAACTCATCAAGCAAATCATCAATAACAGGAATAGGAAACTTATCTTTGATTGTGTACTTATTAAGTTCCCTATAATCAGGACACATGCGCCACATGTCATCTTTCTTCCGTACCATCACTACTGGAGAAGAATAAGCACTCTGACTATGGCGGATGATTCCTGCTTCTAACATCTCTTGTACAATCTTCTCGATTTCACTCTTTTGCACATATGGGTACCTATAAGGTCTGATGTTAGGCGGTTGACTTCCTGGTAATAACTGAATAGCATGATCATGATCTCTCTTTGGAGGTAATCCCTTTGGTATATTTTCAAATACAACAGAGTGTGCATCCAACACTGCTTGCATATCTGATGGTATAATGTCCTTAGAATGATGAGCCTCCAATGAAAAGAGTTGTGCCACAAATCCCTCTGCACCCTTTTTTAGCATTTTGTGCATCTGATGAGAACTTACTATTTGTGGAGACTTTGCTCTTAAGCCTCTTAGCTCAAAAGTCCTTCCTTCAGAGTGAAATCGCATGAACAAGTCTTGGAAGTTCATCTCAATGGTTCCCAAAGTGGTAAGCCATTGAACCCCTAACACAATGTCTGCTCCTCCCATAGAAATGGCATACATGGGACTATTTAGTATGTAATCTCCCATGGAAAGCTTAATGCTATGGCATTTTCTAGAACAAGTAACAGTACCTCCATCAACAATCATTACTTGACATTCAGGAGCTGGATAAATGAAACAGTTTAGGCGCACTGCTAACTTATGATTGATAAAGTTGTGAGTACTTCCTGAATCAATCAACACTGTGACCCTCTATTTTTTAGGAATCCAACCACCTTTAGGGTTTGGGGGGTGCTAATACCTAAAATTGCATGGCATGAGATCGTTGGCTGAGGATCTCCTGACTCCTCCTCTGGCTCAACCAAGACCTCTGACTCTGCATCTTCATTATTCTCTTCATCTTCACTAGGCCCATCAATGTAGAACAACTTCTTTTCAGCACATTTATGTCTGGGTCCAAATTTACTGTCACAATTAAAACATAACCCTTTTTCTCTTTTTTCTTCAATTTGTTGAGGTGTCAATCTAACTGGCCGAGGGAGTGCTGGGGCCAAGGTGTTGCGATCTCTGGTATAAGTGAAATGTTGTCTCCTACTTGAAACAATTTTCTCCTCTGCCCTTCTTGCCATAATCATCGAATCAGAAACCTTATGAGGATTAAACATACACACCTCATGCTCAATGTGATCCTTAAGACCCCCAAGAAATAGGTCATTCAGATTCTCTTCAGTAATATTTTCCACCCGCAGAGAAAGGTTTTGGAAGTGATGAATGTAATCCTTAACAGATCCTGTCTGTCTCAACTTTGCTAATTGGCTGAAGTAATTATCTGACACACTAGAACTGTAGTGTAATTGCAACTCTTCAGTGAAGACTGTCCATGTAACATTGAGACCACTCTTCTTCCTTTGAGCACATAACCATCGATACCAGATGAATTGGTCAGGTTCGAGATACAAAGCTGCCATGGTCACCTTTTGTCCTGATGGAATCTGATGTAGTTCAAAGAAATTCTCCATTTGGTTGATCCAATTGAGTGGATCCTTTCCATCAAACTTGCGCATATCCACTTTTGGAAACATAGTACGGGCCTGCAGAGTGCTCGTATTTGGATTGTGCACACTCGAAGAACCACTCTGGCTCATGTGTCTATTATGTTGATATGAGGATCCACCTTGATTGACATAAGTATGATTACCCATCATATGCGTACTGAATTTTTGCATGAAATCCTCCAATCTTTGTCCAATCCTATCCACATCTTCTTTGCTAGCCACCCTAGATTCGAGGTCTCTCAGGTTAAACTCAAGTTGGCTTACTTTTATGGTCTGTCGAAGTAAACCCTAACCCTGAGGAATCTGTAGTTATATCTTCTGTCTCCAACTCCTCAACTACTATCTCATCCTTTTCTGGTGTTTTACCTGGAGTGATGGGATTCTTTTTTCCTCTTGTGGAAGGCCCCGCCATGATGCCCCAAAATAGTAGGATGTAGGGATCACGGTCAAATTTTAGGGTTTCAGATTTTGATAAGAATTCGGCCAAATATAAAAAAACTTGAAGAACAAACCCCAAATAAATTTTGTTTTTCTTTCTGAAAATGTAACGAATTTGAAAAAATTCCACAATTTGCACCCTAGGGAGCGATTTTATGAAAAACACTAAATTCTTAATAACTTTTGCAAAATAAATCAAAAAAGTCTAAAATTTTCAGGGAACCTTACTTGAAATGTTTCACAACTCTGGTAAAAATATCTCCCACCAATTCACTTTTGTTCACAATATATGGTGGAAACAAAAAATTAGGGTTTTTGCCCTAATTTTGGCCCAGATCGCAGCTCTGATACCACTTGTAATGAAATTACTTGTATAATTCAGATCATGAGCAGAAATATAACACCAAATAACACAATATTCCAGAATAATGATCTCAATATGCAATTATAATAGCTTCGCCACTTCGAGGGGGCAACCTCCAAACCATACAATAATACTCAAATACTCCAATGATGATGAAATACTACCTACAATCCCCTATATATACTATTCATATGTTATGGCCATCACCAAGGCCGACCTACTAAGCATGAGAAAGTATAATGATATAATAAAATGATATGGTAAGCCACAAGTCGGCTACTCATATCCTAATACAAAAGAATTTCTACCTATCCTAAGTTTTGGGACTTGTCAAAGTACCCCAATTTTCAGGACTCGTAAACTGGATTTGGCAATTTATAAGAAAGCACCCAATGGGGCTAAGAAGGCCAGTAAATACACACAACACCAAAAGGCCAAATTTAGACAGAGGATGGATGGATGTTTTACGCCTTCAGAAGTACAGACAAATAAAATTGTGCACACGTGTGATTTTATTGGTTATCATAGTAAAAATGATGTTATTGGTTTTTGAAAATAGTTAGAAGGTACAAAAGGTGCATACATGTTAAAAATATTTACACAAAATGGGAGCCATCATTTGGATACACGAAAGTACATCAACACATGAAGAAATTTATTGACCAACTAGCATTTCTATCGGAGGATAAAGGAGCTTGCTTGAATTCATAAAACAAATTTTAGCTAGAAATGTTTTCAATCTCTATGATAGAAGTGTGCAAGATAAGAAATGGCTCTCAAGGAAATCTTGAATAGTAGAAATTGAAGGGCCTAGCTCTTCAAGAACCCCAAACCTAAATAATGTGGCGCAATGAGAAGTAGAAGAAAAACAAACCATACACTAACTTGCAGAAGCAAGAAATAAAGAAATAGAAGGGATATGAGACATTACAGTATTCTGCATAGAAGAATATTTTATCTGTATTTTGGTTTCGGACTAACCCTCCTATGATTGTGATCCGCATTGTAGAAAGCCATTAGTAATTACCCTCCTCCTGATTGTTTCCTTTTACTCTCTATTAGAGTAAACCCCAAATGGGGCCATAAACAGCCACACTACCCATTCTTAGAAAATCAGTGGCCTGCCCTTAGGGCAGACTGATCTTTTTTCAAAAATAAGTGCTGCTGCTGGCCTATTATCCTTATTTGGGACTCGGGGCACTCTAATGGCTAGTCTTCTTATATTTGTTTCTTATTAGGTTCATTTTTCAGGTCTCGTACATGAAGTAATCTTAGAAACTCGTTTCTCCTTGATCAATATCTAGGACAATATCATTCTTTCTGATTATCACACAATCAATTATCTTTCTTGGCTTTCTGCAAATGCCTTCTTCAAAGTTATCAGATCTACAGCAATCAAAGAGGACTTTCCAGCCTTTGTTCTAGCATTCCGCATTAACTTATATCTTCACTAATATTTTGCCAAGCTCAAAGTAGGGATCCCAAGGAGTCACCATACATCAACCTCAGATTTGCAAACACAGCCCGGAATTCACAAACATAGGTTAGTAGTCTTTGTGCATAATTGCAGCTATTAGGGTTCATTGTTATGCAAGGTGAAGGTTTTCTATATTATTAATGTCTTTGCATATTGGGGGTTTGGGCTCGTATTGTCTCTAGGATATAGATTCACATTAGGGCTTATAATCTTGTATAGAATCTCATATTAATCATATGGGAATCAAGAAGTCGTGCATAGTATCAACACTTTTCCATTTATATAAAAAACACAGAAGTACTGGCTAGATCTCATGTTTGGATGGAGGTTATCACTGCTATGATACTATCTTATTATGGCATGCTCTATTTCTAAGTATTATTATTGCAAACTGCATATGACAATAGATATTATGTTATTGGTTTTGACCTACCACCCTTTCAAATCCTAGAAATACCTTTCAACTGTGTTTTTCAACCAGCTCTGTTGATCTCCAATTCTAGTGTTGCACCCTGACAAACCAGATTTTAGCTGCTATAGTCTATGTGAAAACCCTAGTTTCCTGTGATTACATGTTTCTTACCCATCTTGTAGAGCTCTCTACAGATATCCACATGTTTGCATCTACATATTTTGATGCACCCATTGGAACCTCGTGTCCTGACCATTTTCATTAGATCAGAGATCTCATGCTCTTACCACCCGGCCTCCGTATTTGGCTTGAGCAGTCCTATTTAAACTTATTTGGTCTTTTTCAAAATCTTTGCCTCTAATTAGTTTTCGTATTTCTGTTTTTGCATTTTCTTTTCTCAATCTTTCTGTGTTTTGTTTATGGTTGTAAAGATCAGCCTTCCGAAATGATTCAAGAAGAAGCAAACAAACCATTGAGCACAAAAGACTCTGTAATGTCCCTGTTTCCTTGAGGGTCACTATTTGGATTTCTTGCCATTCCTTCTCCGTGGCAAAGAAGTGGCAAAGGAGTGAAGAAGATGGAGGAGAACTTCGAGCTTCCGTATGATATGTTTTTACTAATTTTTAATATTTCCTTTTAGTGTTTTGTCTCTTATGTCAGGTTGGCTGGGTTTTAATTAATTAATGGTAGTTAATGAAGGAAAAGAACATCTTTAAGAGGCTAGCCTTGCCTTTTTGTACTTTGGCGCCAATCGAAGGATATAAAAGAAGATCTAAGGCCTCATTTGTTAGCTAGACTTTGGCACATTTTATCTTACTTGAGCATTGCGAGCTAAGAGCTCCTTGTTCTTGCATTTGAGGACGAAAACCCTCATATGCGACTTGCCTAAGAGGACGAAAAAACCCTTTTAGAGGTTTGAGTGAAGGACGAAAAACCCTTCATCTTGACTTGGGATCGAAGTATAAGGCCGATTTGAGGAGAGAATTATCATTTTCAAATTGTTGTTGATTTATTTCTAGTGGAGCAACCTACCTTGAATAGGGTTTTGAACATTTGGTGGAATATGTGCAATTTTAATTGATAATCAGATTTATCATAATTTCTAAGGCCGGACTCTAAAGTTTCGTTTTTGGGGGTTTCTAGGCCCTAGATCTACAATTTTCTTGTGGCTGCAATTAACTGGTCATACTTAATTTCCAGCAGTGTGTTTCTTCGGTATTTTCATTGAATTTTGCTCTTGTGGTTGCATAAAATATATGTAAAAATTGTGGCAGGTGAATTTTAAGTGTTCATGGTGTTTTGGCATATTTTGTGAAGAGTATAGTTCGCTGATTTTTTTGCATTTTCAGTCTGCTGCAATTAAAAATCGGATCTGCATAATTTTGGTGTTTGGGCTAAATTCCTTTTCTTTGGTCTAAACCCTTGAAAGGGTCATTACAGACTCAACCAGAAGGTACAGTCCAAATCTAAGATACAATCAGGTCCCTATGAGTATATCTCTCCTCATCCTCCCAAATGTGGGCCATGAGGACATATTGGGGAGTGGGGGTCCCAATTCCCTTGTCCATCCTAAATCATGCTGTTTTGAAATGAATGGCCCTCCCCCAACAGAGACAGCCCTGTGTCGTCCAACTCCTATTTTGGACACCAAGGAGGAAGCAATACAAATAGTGATGGACACTTGTCATAAAGCACTAGGTCTCTTAAACCAAGATTTTATTAAGCAATTTACCAAGCCTAAGGAGAAAGAACATCGGAAATCTCTAGATAGTGAAAGATATAGCACCAAATTTGTTCAAAGTATTACCTCCCTCTTAATCACTAAGCAACACCCCATAGGGATCATCCCCCCTAGGCACAAGAAGTCATTTCCCCCCACCTAGGAACCATAGGAGACCTTCACTCGACTGGGAGCATTTGGTGACTCCTAACCAAGGGGAATACTTTGATAGAGGTAAGGACCAATACCATTGGTCCCTTCAGACCAATCAGTCGCAGTTTCTACTTATGATGATGACTATTATGATAAACATAGGAACATATATGGATTTCCACCCTCTTCATGAGTATAGAAACGTATGTAAGAGAGCCCCTTCCTAGAAGATTGTTTGTCAAGAAGACCTCATCAAAGGACTCCTCTAATGTCACCATAGAGTTTGTGGGTACCCTTTACAATGGCAACCATTTCGGGAGGATGAGTATGATGACCCGCCACTATTAGGGTTATCATGGCAACTTACTCCATGGCAATGTCAATAATAGACGTTTCCTACCATCAATCAGCCCTATGAAAACTTTCATTTGAATCCCGTAAATCCTCACCTTAGGGTCATCCTCCTTCCCAATCCATCACCCAAACTCCCGAAGTTCAATGGCACTCCTGATGAGAGCCATTACGAGCTACTAATCAAGATTTTTTTCACACCTTACATATTGAAGCTCTTGCTTAGATCCAAAATATCCCTCTTGGATCCTTATTTAGCTGTTAAGATCATGTTGAGGATTTTGTCCCCTTTTTCAATGTTGCTAGGCCATTACATAAAATCAAATCCCTCACCAATATGAAAAAAGACAAAGGTGGGTAACTTTGATTTCGTTTGACGAAGGCACATAGTTGTACATTCATGTAGAATGAGATTCAATGATGCCCAACTCTTCGATATGTTCACCAACGCGATGTGACATGAAGTCCACCTCGAGATCCTCAAAATGAACTATCTACCATGAAGAGACTTTGAATGAATGTCTTAGAGTCGAAGCCTTAAAACGCTACACGAGGATTTGACCTTCACCCTCCAAGGGTCGTCCCCTCATCATGATGACAATTGGAGTGCTATTAGTGAGGGTGTACCCTATTCTCCAGCGGGGAAGAAAGATAAGAGATATTCCCACAAATTCAATGACATCAACACAATTGATAAACAAAAGAAGGCTCATGACGCCTATGATGCTTTCAAATAGCACTCCTTCCACAAGGTAAAGGGGCACTCCACCAAGGATTGCATGGCTTACAAACGTGAAGAAGATGAGAAAACCTTAAAGTTTAACCCCTTACTAAGCCTAATAACAAGATGGAGGCCACTAAGGAACCTTTCCCTAACCACCATAAGAAGAAAAGCACAGGGTTTAAACGAGAGAGAAAATGCATTCGATCACAATCCTCTCACTCTTATGATTCCCCATACTCTTTCCATCTCATCTCACAAAGAATCCCAAGCTAAAGACAAAAAACTTGTGAGCATTATCAAGTTTGAAGATACTCCTAGTATGAATGTTTCGTTGCTACACACTTTAGGCCACACAATCGAACCACTCGGAGATACCAACGAATTATGTGCTCCTAGTCAAGCCTCGAAGGAAGCCAATCCCAAAGTTTGATAAGAATTTCAACAAAACATTCCACCGCATGCTAGGATTCAACCATATTCTATCATTGAAGATCTTCAATCATGACCTGTTGGAATCTTGCATAAATCATTACCCTAGTATCGTATAAATCATTGCCTAAATCAAAAACGCCTCATTCTTAATGAGCTTGGTCTACACAAGGAGGCTCTTCCGCGAGATGTCAAGGTTTTGCATACCTCTCAAGCTCTAAGCAAAGGTCCCCTCATAAGTTTTAATTGTCACTACTTCCAATCCTAACATTCTTCAAAATCAATCCATCTTTCCTCTCTGCATTGAATGCAATATCAAACATTGGAACGAAGACGAAGGAGCAGCCATGAACATCTATTCGAGGCCCATGTATTCAAGGCTCTACATATTATCCATTATAATCTCCACAGATCTCATGATAACGCGTGTCAATTTCAACAGCTCAGTTGAGTTTGTGTGTAATGTCAAGCTTCTTGTCAAGTAGTTTGCACCTAAGACTATGAGCTTGAATTCATGTCCTCAATAGTGATCTATCATACAATCTCATTCTCGGTCAGCCCACGACAATTACCATGAAGGTTATCCCATCAGCCACTTGCCACATTGAGCAATTCAAGCATGAAGGTAAAATTCATGCCATATAGGTAGAACCTAGCCCGTGGTTGGCTCTAAACAAAGCATCTACAACTAACGAGGAGACTCTTGCCATTGTTTCCCAAATTGCAACCCAACACTTCCCTTGTCATGGATATCAAATTCGCCCCCACTATTACAAGAAGGCATTTGATATCCCGATGAATTTGATTGATTTGATAAACTCGTATCAAGGTAATTTCTTATTAACAATGAATAATATTCATAGAATTTGAGCATCTTTGACATTACGATCATCTCCCTAATAAATCTCAACCACTAACCTATTCTACGAACAATTCTTTAGAATAGAATAACAACCTATCTACGTGGGTATCATAACATAAACAAATCACCCAACTAATTTAGACTAACTAATTATAATGTGTATTGTGCTTGTGCTAACACGAGAAAATATCCAATATTCCCCACTTAGTACGAGCATAGGGAAAGCGAACACTACACTTGTAGTAAAACAAACACAAGGCGATGGATGAGAACACATGAACCAATCCAGCAAGTAAATACCAACATGTGCTTCGACACCTACTCTAATGGATGGGAACACATCAACCAATCCAATAGGGGTAGTGGGAATGGTCTCACTACAACTCTAAATAGAAATGCACACTCTCCATAACTGTACCATTCTACTACTACAAATGTGGCATGTGCCGCCACTTCTCTTTTCAATTCTGCTCCTCGGGGTTGGATAGGCTTCACCAAGCTAGTATACATCAAGATAGTGGGACTGTGTCCTCACTGTGTTTTTAGCGAGTGTGTCACCTCACTCAAATCGTGTTTGCAGCCATTGTACTCGATCATTGCCACCTAATCACTAACAACATAGATGATCACCATTTCCACTGGAACTATCCTTGGCTTTAGTCGTTTTGACACAAGTTTTGTTCAATCATCTGCAGTCGGGGTACGTCATCATTGCCACTGATGACTAACAACTCTTCAACTGTGTAGTTGTTTGAGCTCATTCTGGTTTGCCATTATTGCAATATTCAGCCTCTTAGTTAGCGGCAAACTCAAGGTTGTTGATGGACCTCCATCCTCTGTTTCCTCTAGCCTACTACAGAATGTTGCTCGCTTAGCAAGAAGGTTCTTGAAGCTCAACAGTTTAAACTCGTGTATAGATTCATATTTTCCCCCCAACAACGTAAAACTGGATTTTAGGGGAAATCAGTTTCAACTTGAAAAATGCATCCACTTACAATGACAACGCACACAACTGGCTCTTTGG
This sequence comes from Taxus chinensis, assembly GCA_019776745.2. NCBI lineage: Eukaryota > Viridiplantae > Streptophyta > Pinopsida > Cupressales > Taxaceae > Taxus > Taxus chinensis. Next base: position 773,544,831 of record CM034148.1, on the reverse strand, counting down.
ATTAGAAGGACAATAGACAACTAATGACACACAAATGGTAAAAACCGACACAAAATAAATCTCTCAGAAGTAACAAGACTTGTACCATTTTTCTAGTTGATAAATTTATTTATTGACACCACAAACTGGTTTATTTGGACACAACTATAGACCAACAAATAACAAAAATGTATAGATTGACATTGTTATTTAATAGAAAGCTAAACATGCCTCGAGGCTTATTTAAAAAAAATTAATAACTCATATATTACAAGCTTGGACAGATTAATAACCACTGTATACCTAATGATAATGAAAAATACAAAAAATATAAATCAAAAAATTATAAACTAAAAATAAACTACATACACCATAAAAACGTGAAGCCTTAAATGCGTCGTTTTTGTTTTAAAATATATACCAAGAAACAAAAAAAAAACTTCTACCATTGCACTTCTATACAAGCATTGCCGAGACATGGCACACTTGGACAAAAAAAATAGCTACGCCCATGCTAATAGTAATGGCTGCACTAACGTTCATACAAGTTGCTTTCTTTATACGCGCTTTAGATTTCAACACCACATTTGGCACTTTCAGATGTTGCTGGAGCTTTCACATGCTGCAAATATGTTCTACCACCATAACAACTGGTATAAAAGATTTGCTATTAAATATTTCTTTATAACACTGATTTGTGGACCACCCTTCAAAAATATTGCGTATTTTCCAAACGCCTCTTACGATGATTGATTTGAATGTTATGGGTTGTGCTTCCTTTTCTGACAGCTGTGCTTTGCTTTTATCGGGTACTCTGCACTTTTCTTTTATGATTAAAACTTGATTCTCAATAATTTGAAATCACACCGATACAAACAACTGTGCTTTGCTTTTATCAGCTGTACTTTCCTTCGTTGATGCTGAGCTTCTAAGAAGCACCTTTGGCTGGGAGAATGGCACCTTAGGACTTTTTATTGCTGCTGATCTGGCCTTTCACCTCCTAAGCACCTTCCTTCTTTCCAAGCGTTCACGCATCTGCTATTTGTATAATATGCATTTTTTTATTAATTTGCTAAAACACCTCTCTCAGGCACACAATGCCTCTTAAACATTAGCTTTTACTCTTTGCTGCAAAACATACAAAACGCATTTGACAGAGGGAAAATTTAAAAAGAAAATCAAACTGATCTAAAACTTTCATAACTCTAGCAACAAGACATTGGAGTTTCCTGTTGTAAATCTATTCTTCCATCTATCCTCAAAGAAACCTACTTTTAAACCTGCTCTGATAGAAATGATTGATCTGATAAGCTCATATCAGGGTAATTTCTTATTAACAATGAATAATATTAATACAATTATATGATCCTTAATTTTAGGATCATCTCCCTACAAACTCTCAACCACTAACCAACTACTACAATTCTTTTGAATAGATTAACAACCCTATTTATTTGGGTGTCATAAATATAATGAATCATCCAGCTAACTTAGCCAAGATAATTATAATACATACTATGCTAGTACTAAGACTAGAAAATATCCAACTGGATTCTCATCACTTTGAATACAAGAAAGCCTTCATTACGTCAATTTGTACTCCTCACCGTAGACCTCCCATGTTTGCAAATATCTTTTAGGATCTTTCATTCCCAGGTTGAAGTACAGCTCCTACCAACACCAGGAGTGGTAAATACCAGTCGGCGCAATGAATGTCTCCGTTGAGTAGTTCGCCGCCATAGAAGTTGCCTGTGGCTATCCAGCCTAAAGGATAGTACCAGTGTATCACCGTACCATGCTCCACGGAGCATATTACACTATTGCATCATGCATACCATAGTGTCACGTGGACTCTACCTGTGCATTTCATTTCTTTTCAAATACCAATGACTTTTTAGAAGTTTCTAACAATTTGATGCAGATCAGTTGGTAAAGGAAAAGCGGTGCACTCAAAAAAATTGTTGCAGGTTGATAAAAACAGTGTGCTTATCACGTGATGAACACGGTGTGTTTATCAAAAAAAAATTATGTAAGCGGGGAAGCGGAAATGAGGACCAGCTTGCAGGATGGTATGGATGGCATACATATGGAAACATGATTATGAGCCAGTGCTATCCTGTAGGCTGGATAGTTGTCACCATAGAAGCTACTTTCAAGTGTTGTTTAATCCAGCTCGATGCCAAGCACATGTTTGATGAGAGAGTCGCATATAAGAAACTCACTAAAGCGTCTCGCTAAGATTGCCTCCCTCCTTATCACCAACTTCGTCTCAAAATCTCTTTCAGCTCTTCTAGTGACTTTCCCCATCAAGAGCTTTTGCCTGCCCCTGAGTGCTTTGAAGAAGGAAATGCTATGTCCATTGACGACTCAATCAATATCAATTTGGGTGCTGAAGAAAAACCTAAGCTTGTCAAGATTGGAGTCGACCACTCTCTTGCAGAGCATGACCCTTTTTGCTATGACTTGGAAATTTGGCCCCTTCGTTATCACCAAGAACTTACAAAATGGCACCTACCTGTAAGGGCACCTAATTAAGGTAAGGAACTAGTTATTTGTTGTAATGTTGGATTGTTCTAGTGTATTTGTGTGTTTTCCTATAATTGGTCCAAATTAGGGTCTTGTTGGAGCATTTTCCCTAGCTTTTGTCATATTCTAGATCTTCCCATGTTCTTCTCTTCTCCTCTCCTATTTTCTCTCTCCCCATGGTTCCCCTATTGTTATGGGTTTCCCCATAGCCATATCAATACATTTTTAGGGCTCTTCCTCGTGTGGGCACTTTTGACCCATATTTGGGCTCACGAGGATTTTTGGCCCTTTATCGGCTTTACCTGCCCATTGTGTGTCAGCATGTGTGCCAATAGGGTCCTAATTTAAATTCAAGAAATCTACAAATACATAGGTGCATTAGTGCATTTAGGACAACAAGATGAATAAGTGATAGAAAAAGCATCCCCATGCCAAAATTATTTACAAGCATTTAGAGCAAACATTCAAGCATTCAATGAAAAATCAAGAGCATCACATCAAGCATCAATTAGGTCATTGATAGTGATAAGAGTTAGGTACATGCATTACACTGAAATATCTGATGACTTACGATATACTTGGTGTGTTGGCTTCAAAAAATTGTTCCCGTCAAGGGACCTGATTATAATGGCAGGATAACACAGGCCCATCAAAATATCCCATACTTTTTAATGTGTTCTTGCAAGGTGTTGCAGCTCTAATAAAGTTCGAAAGGAGGAGGTCAGTTTCCCAAAGATTGATAAGGAATTTGAAAAATGAGAGCAAGGTTTTTGGAGCACCAAACATGACAAACAAGGTCATGAAATCAGATTTTTCCTAGCTGACAACTAACCGAACCATACAATTACAATACAAGTGAGTATACTCATAGTTTTGGCGAAGGTTCTTTGTCTGAGCCGATTTTTCTATATCTCTTCTGCCTCATTGCCTGAACTTTCTTTGCACTATCTATAACTAACGACTGTCTCTAGATTTACGATAAATCAAATATTAGTCTAAACCCCTTTTTGTCAATTATTATTGCTTCTATAATATTCTTTTATACAATTAAGTCTAATTTTACTATTTATATTTAGTTTGATCTGGTGTGTTTGTCAATTATTGGTCCAGATTAAGGTTCTTATTGGTCCGTTTTCCCCTATTTCTAGTCATCTTTTGGGATGTTCCCCTTATTCTTCTCTGTCCTCACCTATTTTGCCTCTCTCCCCCTGTTTCTCCTATTGTTATGGGCTTTCCCCCAAGACCATACAATTACAATCAGGGGTCCCCAATAACCGTGTATCTGTACAGTTTTGGGGCCCTTCTTTTTTGTGGGCCCTTCTAACCCATATTTGGGTATCTCAATGTTTTTGGCCCCTCTTTGTCAACTTGTACCACTTGTTGTGTATCGGCATGCAAGCAAATGAAGTTCTAATTTGAATTCATGAAATCTTTAAGTACATAGGTTCGCTTGTGCATAACAAGATGAATGAGAAATAGAAGAGCATCCCCATGCCAAAAGCAATTATAAGCATTTAGTACAGACATTCAAGAATTGAAGGAAATTTGAAGAGCAACAAGCACTTATTGTGTTGCATCATACATTGATTAGGTCATTGAAAATGATAAGGGTTGCACACTTGCATTACACTAGACTGCATGTTCTCTTGCATTATACTTGATGTGTTGGCTTCAAAGAATTGTTTCCAGCAAAGAGTCTGATAACAATGGAAAACTCATTTCGCTCAAAACATTCCCTATTTTTTATTGAGTGCTTGCAAGACATGAGTTTTTCCATTCTTATCAGACCCTTTAATGGGAACAATTCTTTGAAGCTAACACATCGAGTGTAGTGCAAGAGAACATTCCCTACTTTTTACTGAATGCTTGCAAGGTGTTGCTGCTTTATTAGGGTTCCAAGGAAGGAGACCAGCTTCTTAAATATCCACACAAAATTCAGGGAAAACAAGATAGGTTTTTGGAGCCACAAAGCTGGCTATTAGGGTTGTGAAATCTGATTTTACCTAGCTGATAGTTGCCGAAACCGTATAATTACAGTACCAGGAGAGTACACTCACCATTTTGGCAAAGATTCTCAATTCTCATTGATTGTATTGATCTTCTTCACGTCGTTGTCTAGACTTGCCCTGTGTTTACTATTTCTAACAATTGTATTTATAGTTTGGCGATAAATCAAATATTCCTCAAAACCCCATGTCAATTATTATTACTTCTGGAATATTCTTTTATGCAATTAGGTCTAATATTACTATTTTAAGTCTATTTAAAAGTGATTGCAATATTTATGGGTAAACATGTTGCATTTATAATTTAAAACCACATTTCCCATAAACCACTACCACCTTACCAACTTAGAGGGTAAGCCCCTCTAAAACCCGTCTATTTGTCAATTATTATTACTTCAGGAATATTCTGTTATACAGTTAGGTCTGATTTTACTATTTTAAGACTATTTAGATGTGATTGCAATGTTTATGGGTGATTGTATTGCATTTGTGATGTAAAACCACTTTCCAATAGAACACTACCACCATACCAACTTTGAGGGTCAGTCCCCCTCCATAACCCAATCAACAAGTTATGCCTTAAGACTATCGTATCATGTTTCTCAACACCTTGAATTGAGATGTCACTTGCTTTCCTTGATCTATCATTGGCATGTGCCTGTTACCACCTTATACTCAGTTTCCTCAACCTCTCATTGACCCATACTTCCTACCACCAATTTGAACATTCAGAACTGTATACTTCACTATTCATTCTCACATTGTTGGATTTGGGTCCGATCAAGTCTCATGATCAACAGCATTTTCATGCTACCTCCACTCAAACAATCACTGACTCCAGATCTTTGCATCTCACTGATTGGTTCCCAATGCTCAGAAACATCCGCACATACCCTCACAAATTATACTTTGCATGCACTCCTGCATTTTTTTATCATTCTGCCCTTGAGTTTGAGTCTTGATCTCTCTTTTTGTTGTGATTTTGATTAATATCAACTTGATATTAGTGATCCTTTGGGCTATGTGTTTCAATGTTGCCCCGAAATTGTCTCACCCCACTACTGAGATTGACCTTCCCTATCCATTTGTCTTACAAAGTCAACCTTCATGCTTTACCATTGTGTGGTGATCCATACAAATGGAGGGAGTTAGGGCAACCCAAGACCAGTGGCGTCAACTTGGACTATCGATGACACTTGGGGTAAGGAAATCACAGTAGCTGGCTATTACCTACTGAATGAAACTGACTGGGGGAAGTACCACACCATTATCAGTACATTGTCAGATGCCATGGAGCTTGATGCCTCTTACGTAGAATTTTATTTTGATTCCTTATTGGCAGTATCCCTGTTGAACGGGATCTAGAGTGTAAGGAGCATGAAGCTCCTCCCTCTTGTTATTGAGGTTTGTGATTTGCTCCTCCTGTATTGCCTCTTCCTAGATCTCCCATGTTCCTTGATCCCAGAATACCCCTGCACTAACACCTTAGTTAACAAGATCTCTTAATCCTCCCCATTTGCAGGTATTAATTGCCCCTTTTTCAAAACTCAACGGTTTGACCACCTATTGTCCTTATTTGGGTTCTGAGGCCCTCTAACAGCTAGTTTTGGTATATTTTCGCCCCTAAGGTCCTTATTTTTTTAGATTAGTAATGGAGCTAAGCATACAACCCATCTTTTAGGCCTCTTTATAAGCTAATCTTAAAAACTCATTTCCACTATATCAATCCTTAGGACGTCCTCATTCTCCCAAATTATCACTTGATCAACTATTTCTCTTGGATTTCTATAGTTGTCTACTTCAAAGCTATGTTGCCAGGAAACATCCCCCACCCCCTGTATCCAGTCTGAAACGTTTCCAGTACGGAAACGGGTATGTAACATCCCAAAAACGCCGGAGACGTTTCCGGAAACGTCCCAGGTGTTTCCGGGACATTTCGCAGCTTATATATTATAAGGAAGCGTTTATTCCAGTTTTTTGTTGTGTTACTCCTCTTAATCTTTGCAAATATAACCTATATTTCTGCTCGGAGAATTTTCCAAACCCAAGAATAAGTTACAGTGTGCTCAGCTGCAAAGTCTTATAACATTAAAACTATACTAACAAGGAGGCACATTAAACAAGCTTAAAGATAGTTTGGGTCAGAATAGTAATCCAAAGAAAGTAGGAAGAATCTAGTAGAAACCAATAAATGCCAGGGTAGAAAGTAAGTTTTGACTCAGTATATTACGGCTCCTTAGAATAGAATTTTCCATTGGAATCCTCAATCAAATGAATACAATGAAGCAAGTTACAACTATAATTTTTGAAATATGGATGCACGACAGATGATTATGAAGAAAATCTAGATGATATATTTTAAAATCTATATTATAATCATGTATATATGAAACATTGAAACTGCTTGAGAACTTCAATGAATACAAAATATTTTTGAGTGCTTTATCTCTTATGGTCCATAGACTAAAATTTTGAAAATGAGTACTTACATACATACATACATACATACGTATATATATATATATATATAGTTATAATATATATATATATATATATATACATATATATATATATATATATATATATATATATATATATATTGTACGGGCGTACCCAAGTTTTTTTTGAAAATTGACATTTCCCGCATTTTGGACACCGTACCTGTACCCGTTTCCTAGCTACATAGCTTCAAAGTTATCAAATTTACAATGATAATAAAGAACTTTCCAATGTTTGCTCTAGCATTCCATTCTACCACATATCTTTTACCGGTACTTTGCCACGCTTGCCAATAGCATCACAAGGAGTCCCCCATACATTTGTTTCAAACTCATTTCCCCCTATCAATCTCTAGTGCGTTATCATTTTCTCATTATCCTACTCGATCAACTATTTCTCTTGGCTTTCTATAGCTATCTACTTCAGAGTTATCAAGCCTACAATGATCATATAGTACTTTCCAGCGTTTGCTCTAGCTTCCCATATTACCTCATATCTTCATGTGTATTCTGCCAAGCTCACCACTACAGATAGCAAGGAATCGTCATACATTTTCCTCAGATTGCCGACACAATCCTTCCATGATACATTCACATGACTAGGAGTTTTTTAACACAAGCAAGTAGTTTTTTGTGCCTGCTTGCGGCTATGCGGGCACCCTTGTTACATAAGGTGAAGATTTTCTTTAGTATTGATATCTTTGTATATTGAGGTTTAGACTCATTGTCTTTGGCATATAAATTTGCATTAGGGTTTATATTCATGTATCACACCTCCTATTGATCATACCAGATTTGGGAGGTCGTGAATATTGCATTCTCTAACCCCTTCTACATTAATATCAAAAATTGCAAAGATATTAGCTAAATCTTGCAGTTGAATTGACATTATCTTGTCAATGCATGATCTATTTCCAAATAATGTTATTGCAACCATTACAGGACGGCAAATATTTTGTTATTGGTTGGACCTACACCCTTCCAAACTCTAAATCAACCTTATACCTGTATTTCAGGCAGATCTTTTGATCTCCGGTCTATAGTGGTGCACCCCAGTAAACCTGATTTTAGCTGTCATAGGCTTATGTGAAAACCCTAGTTTATGTGATTGTGTGTTTCTTACCCCATCTTGTTGACCTCTCTACAAACATTCACATTTTTTGCATCTCCATAATCCACCCGATAGAATGCAAAAAATCGTTGGAAAGTAATTTTTCCATAGTGCCAAAAAATGACCGCATGCATAATTGTTGCATATATCAAGAGAATGAAATAATCAGATTAAAACTCGGTTTGACTTCTTCAATAGAGTTAAGTTTTCTTTCAATATTTTTAAAAGCATCATCAAGATTTTTGAATGAACCATGGACATATGATCATGTGATATGTGAAAATTCACATACTAGTACAGATATTTTATATACATCTATCTGAAAACCGTCAGGAGATACCAATCTCAAGACCCTTATCTTGGATTTTTTGCATACCCACACTGATGAATAAGTCCATTACCTTCTCCACGAATTTTCCATTGACTGCTTTCAAATGGTGTCAATCTAGCTACACCACTTTGTCGAGCACGGAAAAAAAACATTGAGTGAAAAAAGACTGGCTCCAAACACCATCCTATGAACAAGATATTATGATTTTTTGATTGACTTCTCCAAACAAAAACTTCAAAGTAGCGATACAAATGGGCGTCCAATTTACAGTTGAAATTGAATGGTGACGATCAAATGGACATCAAATTTAAAGGTCAAAATTTAATTGTTTACAACTCACAGAAATTACAAACCACCACCACCACCGGCTACCATTATAGAATGCCTATTGGCATAACAAACCCAAAATATGTAATGTAATTTATAGCCATACAAGATATGAATGTAAAGTCTTATCTCAGTCTGATCTTTATATCATGAAGATTTTTCTATAATACTTCTCCCTTTCTTTGTTTGCAAGCTCCAGAGCTAAGACTACAACCGCATCAAACAACATAACCTGGAAACGTATACAACATATCTCACAAGCACACATCTTCATTATAAAATCTGCACATACCTTTGGATCTTTGGAACTTTCAAGCTTTTGTGCTGAATATTCATTAACTATTGCATCCCTATACACAACTTCGGTTCTTTCATGTTTCCTTTCTATATAGTTAGCACCTTATGCTTTTCTAAAAACAACGCTATGTGCATGCGGATATAGTAACAATTTCATCCGTCCAATTTAAAAAGGGACAGCATTTCTTTCACCGTAGAAGAGATAGATGAAGTAGGCAAACACAACTGCAATATGCTTATAAACAAAGGCAAAGCTTCTACACAACAAATAAAGAGTGACTAAACTTCCAAAATGACATATTATGTCATAGAATTGCGTTCTCTAACTTAACTGCAAAAGACATGATGAGAAGAAAGGCCTTGAAAAAATAGAAAGTAGGCATCACCTTTCATCATCAAAAAACTTGCAAATGTTGCAGAAATACTGTGCCATTAAAAGTCCTTCACAGGAAGAAGTTGTGCAACTTGGTGCAACTGGTTGGATCTGCAAGCATTTCATGCACATCATCTCCATTGTTGCTCTCCTGTAAAGAATGTAATATACAAAACGATGAGGCTAAACAAACATTTATACAAAACAAACCATAAGAATCAAATCCAAGCCACTGAAAAACTGACCTGTCCATTGAATGGTCACTGACTTTGTCATGACAGAATCTACATGTAAAAAGCTGGCCACAACAAGCAGCACGCAACTTGCAGTTCCGTTTGTAATGCTCGCAACCAAAACTCTTCTGATCCGGATCTCGATATGATGGGCAACGCCCAGGGATATCTTCATCCCCAGAGTGACTTGCTCTCGATTGGGGCAACTTCTGCTGCGCAGCTATCCACCGACTAAAACCATCCACGTAAAAGAATCACATTACATTCCATGAAAGTTTAAAGATTAATGAATCAGTGGGAGAAAATATGAAAAACCAACCTCGTCATGAGGTTTTGAATAAGATATGCTTTCTGGCGTGGATCCAAGGAAGCATCACTGGACACCTTCCTTATTGCAGCTTCAAGCTCGTTCTGATTCATTCGAAAAATCTCCTTCCACCCAGGCTTGAACTTCTGGGTTCCTTGCTCAAAACATTCATGAATAGTTTTCCCTGCACCCATACAACGTATCAATCATTAGAAGAAACAATATTATAGCATGAAAACTTCACAGTTCATTCTTTTATAGGTTGAACAAGTACGACCAAGGTTATATCTTTAGAACTTTAAAAACGATGAATTCCCCTAGCAGAAATGTAAGTTACCAACTGCCATCTACGATGACTCAGATATACCTAAAGGTGGTTGAGGTTGATCCTCTAACGAATGTTTTTCCTGAGAAGATGGCGATTCTTTCCACCAAGCACTCAGCCATTCATCAAACATTGTATTTTTAGTTGCCTGGCGCCATGTATCCATCATTGTGTTCTGCTCTTCTTGGGTGAGAGCAGTCGTCACCCACGGCAGCATTGACTGTAGCACTTCTGCACCTGTGGTACCAATTATGCGACCTACAATCTTGTCCTGTTCTTCTACAGTAAAATGACTGTCAAACAATGGCCATAATTCCAGTTCTTCCCGGAACACATGCTGATCTAATGCAACTCGTATTGATTTGCACATGCGTTGAAGCTTTGCAGCCAGATCTTGATGCTTAAGTATCCAATCCCCAGGTTGACAGCCATGCAAACCTGCAGCTTTCCCATCTGCATTTGAGAGCTGACCATTCCCAGTTATATCTTCATGAAGCTGTGAGAGTTCAGAAAGGACATGAGAGATGTCATTGAAAAGTTGTTCCTCTTGCTTGTGGTCAATAGTGTATGAATGGCTAACATTATGAAGAGATTCCTTTGCTTCTAAGGCTGGAAATACAATTTCATCTTCTGCATTGCTGTGAGCTCGATAAAGCCCCCACAGCAGACGAAAGCGTCCACTGAAGTGTCGAAGAAATGTCTCGTCACAATCTGTAAGCCTTGCCGACTCAACATCCAAATACTCGAGATCTTTCCTAATGGCCTTGTGAAACTGAAATATATGATCAATTGGCTTGGGTGCTTGACCTATGTCATACGAGCCAATATCGGTCCCAAAACCAAACAAACTAGAATTTAGGGAGGGAGTAAATGGAGAATTGAAGGAAAGCGCACGTAAGCTTCTTCCGGTAGAAATTGCTCCTACACCTAGGTTGTTATTAGTTACTCCTAACCCAGGAACACAGCAAGGCTGCCTTGCACAGGAGGTTCCTGATAAACATGCAACACCTTCTGATGTGCTTTGATCGGAAATATCACCCTCTCTCTCTGTTCTACCACAGTGAGGCCGCTTCAGTGGCCTTGTATCAATATTTGTGAAAGAATCACCTCTACCATCTGGCACAATGGTACAAATATCACAGTTTTCATTTGTACCCAATCCCATTTCGCTAATCCTTTTAACATGGCAATCGTTTGAACAATTTGAAGAAATACACTGGAATCTCCCCGATTTTGAAGTATTTTGTGGGCGTCCTTTACATGCCCAACCAGAGAACAGTGTAACTAGGGCAGTATCAGAAGCAGGTGCTGCATCATAAAACATCGACAAAAGGCAACACCTTTAGATACATAAAAAAACTGATATTTCTTTAGCACAAAGCATATCAACCAGATTTTCCATTCTCTTTAACTTCAAACTAAATGAATGTCTCCATTGTTTTACGAAGGCAGAAGATCTCATCATCTGAAGAAATGAAAAGATTTCTATCTAGTTTCCTCCTGATCAATGTCTGGTAGTAAAAAAACTCATTAAGGATAGTCAAATAGTGCTAAAAACAGATTTAGAATTCTATCCAAATCCCATTACACACTTAGCCTTCCATATATGATATAAGAAATAACATTCTGCACTCCCAATATGCAAAAGCCTGGTAAACATGTTAAGCAAAAAAATTAGGATCCAATACTTATGACACGTGCTTTTCCAAAATCAATCAATTACACTCCATACCAGTGCAATCTAATTTATTATATGAAAATTGTGCAAGGTAACTCCCAATAACAAACCTGCTAGACGCATATTCTGAAGCATATCTTTTGCCTCCTCTTCCTGTAATATTCCCACAAGCCATGGTAGGACGCGTTCTAACAATTTCAGAGGCATTACTCGTAAACTTTGGTATAAAAGAATGCGTTGCTCTTTGACACTACAGTGTTCACGTGCAAGAGGTATAACCTAAAAGAGATGACAGCATATTAATTAAATCCCTTAAAAATGGACTCCAATTGACAGATCCAGAGTAACATACTATACAGCTCATACAAGGAGCGAGGAAAGTAAAACACACCTCACACTCCTCATTAAGAAAATGCTGCTCAATGGTTTCTACTATCTGGTCAGCCTGTGCACAAAGCTTCTCATAAAATTCTGACGTACTTGAGCTAGCTCCAGCATTTTGAATGCTTTCTATAAGACGACGCAAATCATTAAATTGATTTTCTTCTTTTGCATGCTCATATGCAAAAGACATGCCCCTCTTAACCTTCTGATCAACGGCTGGAAATATAATTTTATCCTCTGCAACACTGAAAAGAAGAGGCCACCCTCATTGGTAAAGCAAAAAGGTTACACAGAACAAAAGTAATTGACAGAATGAAATATTAACAATGTCTAATTCTAGCAGTCCACTACCACCTTTTCTGTCTTAAATAACAAAACAACATCTTGGTATGAAAAATACTGAGTTATTATAATGATTCATGCCTCGAAATCAATTTGTCACAAAACATTGAATAGAAGAGACTAACAATATACCTATGAAAAATGCATATTTCTGCAAGTAACTCTAAACGATCATTAAATGAGGACAAATTTGAAAAATCCCCTGAAAGCTGTATTCTGCGTGCTTCCTCTGCAAGTTCCTTTAGTTCCTTTCTGATAGCATTATGCCAATGTAATATCTCATTAATTGGAGACTCATCCAACCCATCAGTAATCTCATCCATGTGATTATTTGTAGCTGAATGTGACCTTTTGCATTTTTTCTTACAGAATTCCTCTATAGTGGAACACTGTCCACTTTGATGTGGTGTGGAAGCTTTTGAAGACAATAATCCTTCGGAGAGACATAATGTTGTTTTACTCTCTTCAGTAGATACCTCTTCTATATCGACCGGTAATCTCTTTTCTTTCATCCAGGCGAACACGACCTTTCATAAATTAATGAGAAGCTTGTCAAGAAAACAACTTCCATATAGACAACTTGAGAAAAACTATTGGCAAGGTCGCAATACATATTTTATGATTAGTTGATTACCTGTTGCAGCAGCTTTTCTTCAGGGACGATCTTTTTCACGCACTTAATCAGGTCCTGTCGTTCATCAGATGAAAGAGAGGAAGTAAGCCATGGAAGAAACTCTTCCATCAGGTTCACTGGGATGCTGCACATGAACTGCCACACTAATGCAGCCTGCTCTTCAAATGTGAATTGTTGTATAAGCAGGGGGAACACCTGCATCCAGTCAAACATTTTACTGAGTTTACAAAAAAGTAACTCTGCATGCACAGACCAAATTGAGATGAGGTGGTATGAGCTATTAAATGGTGATACATCTGCACACATGATACTTAACGACCCATGACACACCAATTTTTTTCGGAGTAAGTGCTCTATGAATACATAAACAAAGTAATATTTGTGCAACAAACTACTATTTGTCAAACAAACTGTTTCAAAATTCATGTCACATGGTAATCCACATAGTTTCAAACCATAATTTGTTTAATAGTCAACTTGCATAAGCAAAGCAGATTTTCATTTTTCAACCAGAAAGTACCCTTCACCCTTGAGCACTACATGACGCAGAGAGTTCAATAGTTTTAGCTTAAAATAAATCCACTGTAATGAGTTTCAGATATTTATCATTGCAATCCAGCAAGACTTGACACATTCTTCATGGGAAAAAGGCACAGGAAGAGAAAAATGGCCCCTATATAAGGAGACTCAAAGACCAACTCCGGTTAGCCAAGAAAGAAATTATTGCGGAATATGTGAACAAGGAAGAATGAAGAAGAAGCGGATTGCACACATTGGAGATTGTGTGTCCATTTATTTTTTATGCAAAAGATAGTTACAAAACAGTTGACAGTTACAACTGATCAATAGTTAACTAGTAACTAATGATGACTAACAAAAAGCCTTATATTATAACACCCCCTCCTAAGGCTTACCCCACAGAAAGCAAAAACAAACATATATGACATAGCTCAAAACCAATAAAACCAAAACAGAAGTATGCATTCTTCATAAGCGTCCTTGTTGAACAATTCCTTGAGTAGGTAGAGCTCCATCAAGCTGCCTCATGACCTTCATAAAGGTGTTGTTCCCAAGCCGAATTCTTGAGTTCCCAGATTCCACCTCCTCAAACTCCCAAATCACAGATCTCCCAAATTATTGGACAACCATCCATGTTGACCCATCCACAAGCTCCATCAAGTTGTCTCATAACCCTCATAAGGGTATAATTCCCAAGATCCACAGACTCCCTAACAAACTAGGAAACCATCCATACTGAGCTTTATCTACACCAGATCCCTTCTTGCCATCAACTTGTGGACTTCTTAGAATATGTATTTTCCTTCTTGGTTTCTTTAAAGGACGTATTCCTCATCAAAATCTTCACCACCTTCAGCATCTGGTGTGTCTTCAATAAGGGCTACATTAGCTTCATTGGATTTAAGTGTTCCCTTGAGGATGTCATTAGCTTGAACACAGCAGTCTCACACTGTATGACCTCTTTTCTTGCAATAATAACATTCCATTTCCCTTTTGTCTTTATTTGACTTTCTAAGGAAGTTTCTGGAATATAATGCACTCTCATGATGAGAACTACCCTCATCTTCAACAATTGTTCTTCTTCCGTCTGCAAGAAGTGTTGCAATCATGTCAGCAAGAGACTGAGTAGACATTTGGCTTAGAGTAAAAATGATATTGTTGTAATTACAAGGCAGACTGTTTAATAGGATAGCTTTTGCATCTTCGTCATCTACCATAGTCTGTACATCTGCAAGTTGTCTAATAAGGGATCGCAGGTTGTTGACATGGCTAAACATAGAGATTCCTTCATCCATTTTGAATCCAAATAGTTGAAGTTTTGGCGAAAATTTCACATTGACTACTTTTGCGCCAAACAATGTATTTAAAGTATCCCATGTTTCTTTAGACAATTTGTCCGAATCTACATGATGTAGCTCCAAATCAGAAAGTGCAAGACCGATCATAGATTTCACTTTATCATCTTTGGTCTGCCAATCCAGTAATTTATTTGCATCGATGGGTGCTTTCTCTTTCCCCTTTACTATGCCCCACAAATTTTATATTCATAAATTGCATTTGTATTTTCACTTTCCATGTCTGAAAATTTAGACTGGAATATTTTTCTACTAGAATTTCCATACTGAAGATAAAATAAAATAAATACAATTGTGTATTCAGAAAATAGAGAGCAGAATACCAGTGCCCTAGAAAATTGAAAGTATTAATTCGCGATTATATTCAGGTCCCATATTCGTGGCTATTTCGTGCTCAAAAATGCTGTATTTTCATGGTTATACCGCTCATGCCCTAGAACAAAATCTTCAGCACACTCCAAGAAGCCCACAAAAGGCTCCACGATGCCACAAAATGCATCGAAAATGAGTCGAAAATCCCACAAATTGCGTCGAAAATGCTGTGAAAAACCCTGAATGTATATTGGCTTCTTTATTTCGTGTGTCTATGATTGTATCTTGTGATTGGTCTGTGACTGTAATGTCGACTGGTATATCCCTTACGCTCACAACTGCAGTGTCCATACTAACCACGTTATTCAGTACAAATACAAATATCCATGCAAACAGCAAAAACAAGGAAAGCAAGGAGCAAATGAACGCTGAACCAGGTAACTGCTAAGAAAAGACATCTTTGTAGATCACATAGTATAAATCTTGCTGCAAGTTCAAACTAGAACATTTAAGGACGAGCTAGTAGATTAAACTCAATAACACTCTTTGGCCAAACAAGAGAAACCCAGCCTTGGTGACAGGTCAATCTCATAACTAGTGCAACCAACAACCATGCTAGAGGGATATTATTTTTAATCTTCAATCACAAGTCCTCTGGTTTTTGTGAGTACACTCCAAATACCACACTTCACTCCTTGTACTGCAACTTGCAGTTACCTCTAAAGCACTTAATACGCTATTGACCCCACTCTGGCTACTATTTATGGTGTCTTTGGATAAGTTTCTTATTTTTATATATTTTCTAGGTAATTGCAAATCCTTTTTTCTGGTAAATTGGTCTGTATTTATACTAGACATGTATGCATAACCAAGGAACTTCCATAAAACAATGTCTCCAGCTACCTTAACACTATTATACAAATGTAGATAAGCATACCTAGTAAATGTTATGGGTTCATTGCGAGTTCTTATTGGTGATCCAAACTAATGAACTGCAGCCATTTCCTATAGCACATCATAAGAGTTCGGCCCTTTCTCAAAGTCTATCCTACAATTGTCAATGTTTGGGTTTCATAAACTACACAGCCTCCTTAAGATTAATACAGCCTCACCATCACTGAAGCTCTCTGACTATGAATATGACTGAAGCCTATGGTATTTCTGTTTCATAGATGAAAGAAGCCAAGCCAATGAAATGAGTTTTATTTCTACTGACTCACTTAACTCTAGCAAAACCTCAAAAAATATAGTGTTATGCGAAGATGCATACCCTAGATTTTGGTGAAGTCCCGAACGTTTCAAGGACTTGGGGACTTGGAGGGGATGACCCTATTTTTTAAATTTTAAGAAAACATCTTTTGATTATTTTACTTATAAAAAGTTTTTTATATAAAATAACATTGAATTCTAATCTCAAAAGTATCCTAAAAAGTAAGAACATTAAATGCAGTTTAAACCCCTAAATTGCATTGACTAAAGTTTTAGATATTTAAATATTAATTTGTAATTTTGTATTTATTATTTTAATTGCCATCCCCAAAATCTGGGCAATTTATTGCTGTCCTAGAAACCCCGTCCCCCTATCCCCAAGACTTAGGTAACTATGATAAAAAAAAATATTAGAAGCATAGACCAAGTTCAGAAACTCAAATTTCTTTAATGCAGGGACACATCCCCTAGATTTTGGAGCCATGAACTTCAGATCACTCATTAAAATTGAAGTGCCTCATCGGTATGATTTAAAACTTTCGAGAAGCCATTACCTGTAGAATAGCTGCCATTTGTTACCTTGTATACAAGGACGGTTTCTTGAAAGATCAGAAGCAACTGCTCGGAAATGCATTTGTTGCAGAGGAAAGACGCCGTGATTTCAGTGAAATCAACTTTACCAACATTTAGACCTAAGTTCATAAATCATGTAATTCAAAGTAAGAATGCATGAGCAACATAAAACTAAGTCCAACTGAAAACCATAAATGAGAAGATGTAATAAAATATGGAACAAAGATTATGAAAGCATATTGCCATAATCAGATACTGAAACCACATGTATTTGCAAACTTGGAGATACTGCCCCATAAATTATGAAAGGATATGAATAAGACTGATGAGTACATGCAGCATTTTAAAGCCCAAACTAAGGCATAGGATTGGTATATGTAACATGGACAGTCCGTACATGGGACAGTACATATATATAGGATCCTCTGGTATATATATATATGTGTGTGTGTATGTGTGTACATCTACTCATTTTACTCATTTTTTAGTCCATACAAAGAACATAGTAATACAAAACATTGTAGTGGCGAAATTCAAAACATTGGACCATATATTAGGTGATGAGTACTCATGCTATACAGATGGCCTGCTTATGTGCTCACCTGATTAACTAGGACCCACTAGATCCACTGAGTAGTTTTACAAATGTTAAGGTTGTCTAGGTGCACAGTTGCGGGGGCATGCACCGTGCAGATATGCAGAAAGATACACTAGTGCATATTCAAATTAAGTGAAACGCACCCAATGTGCTAAAATTGTGCTACTTTTCCTTGGGTTTTACTGTGGGTGCCATAGATTTGATATAGCCGAATGCAAGTGCAAATCTAGAGTGTGGGCACGTCTCCGGTGCAGCCTCAAAATCATGGTCATGTGTGCCACTTGCACCCAGACAACCCTGCAAAATCCATCTGCAATCACATTGCGAAGGTCGCAAATGAGGACAGCCATCAAGTTCAGCCATTCAAATGAATGATCATTTTTCATCTGCTTCAATGGAGTTGTAAGTCCTTCCATTTGAGGCTACACTACTCATCAACCTAAAAAGAATCTATTAATGGCATAGAACTGTTTCAAGAATACAATATATGTCTGAATACTTAAAGTGGTTCGTAGCATAGTACGTACAGGCTGCAATCTACGGATACGTCTGTACGTATCACAAATGTAGCCAGTGGACGTATCAAGTTAAGTAACTAGGCAAGATGCCTCCAACGTAACAACGGATCTAAAAGGTTTCTAAGGGGATAACAGGAAACATTTGGAGTATCCGTGCAACATCTCCGCATTTATCAATTAAAAAGATATTTCCTCTGACAAAATAACCATTGAAAGGAAGATTTATGGAAGCCATAGATCATCGGTTCCTGTATGATATGAAAGTCCAACGAGATTCCCTAATGTCTTTCAATGAATAGTAGCACACACTATTAATGTGATCACTGATAACAAAATAGGCATTGGAAGAAAAGTCATTCCTCTGTCTCAACCTTTGGAAAACATAACATAATACAATACACACACATACAAACAAATATACGATACATAATGTATATATATCATGTTTTACTATATATATACATATGTTTATATGTATATCTATACATGTGTATAAGTATTTCTATACATGTGTGTAAGTATTTCTATACATGTAAGTATTTCTATACATGTGTGTTTGGGCCGTTTATAATACAACATTTGCTCCACACCTTTATTTTTATAGTATATTACATTTTAATACATTCATGGTGACCACCCTATAGGCATGCATATATTGGACTTGCTCCTTTGATTAACTATAGTCTGTGGAAAAGAAAAATGCTTTAAAAACAACTGGTTTGGTCCTCACCATAGAGAATGCCAAGCACAAGCCCGACAACTACAGCTGTCATAATGACCCACATCAAAGCACTAAGTACCCTTTTCCCAACACTCCTGCCAAATACCAGTCATGAAACTTACCTGTCATATTAGTAACTGAATTTCATAGCACGAGTATAATTTTTACTACTCTCCTAGAAAGCCAAATTGCATCAGTTTACTATATAATGCAATGAATGGTGGTACAATTTGGATGCTACCTTAAATGTTGAAAATCAAGAGGAAATTCTGAGATAGAGAGGAAGAGAGAATGACTCACTTTTCTTGATCCCCTTCATAGTAAAACATGGCAAATGGTATGACAAAGAACACCAATACTGCATCTAAAATATATATCGCCAACCACAGATCCTTCATAGGAAGTGTTAGATTACACGCCCCATTGTATATTGCATGGCTGCAAGCATGTTGATTAGCAACATCTGCTGGCAACATCAAAATGGAGATTTCGGCCACTGAAAGACCAAGAACCACTACCAGCTTTGGAAAATATGCTTGATTAAGGTCATCAGGATGTTGAAAATTAATGAGCAGGTAGATGTTGAAAAGAAAAACAAGGACACACACTACTGCTGCTACAATAACCAAAGCCACATTGAAATCACCCATTTTTTTCCTTTATTTTCAACTTTCAATAGTTGATCAAGAGTGCGTCTGGGTAGACATAAAAAACGTGCTGTCAACGTGCAGACAACTTTGGTACCTTTCTGCCTCTGTTGAATACAACTGCAAAAGAAAAAGTCAGGTTCAATGTATGAGATGTTAATCACATGCAGATGAAAGCACGGCTGCAAGATACAAACAGGATAGAAACAAAATACAAAGGATACAACTCCAAGCACCATATTAAACAGAAACAGCTTGTGCAACAACAAGAAAAGTTGCATAATCAATTTTTGGGAATGGATCTTGTTCCATTAATTTTGGTAAAAAATAAAGTGCCTTCAAGGTTCTAGATTTTTTTTCAAATTTGAAGTGACGAGGGGCTCTGGACTCAAATGCCAACTCATGCTTTTAAGGATGCCGAGTTTGTGCGTACTCAGCAGAAGAGAAGATCTCCAAGAGTGGTATGGAGCATGTTATGAACCTTTTAACATGCTTAAATTGTCAATTGTTACATGATTAAAATTCTAGCACTTCTAGAATCAGTGGGGCCCATTAGGATCTTTTTGTAAGTGCTGAAACTTGGGGTATCCAGTTTGTGGGACCAGTTTTGTGGATTTTCACACCAGAAGCACTGCTGAAACCGGACTAGTTTTGCAGGTACCATTGACACCAATTTAGTAGGAGCGGTTTTGCGGGTCCGTTAGGAAACTATCCCATACGCGAGAGCAAAAAGGATTCAGTACCAGTACCCGGTATGTTATAAATGGACTCTTTGCGTACCCTAGAGGAGGACATATTACAGTTTTCCGAGGAAAGAATCTCTTGTGCACAATTCCCTGAAGACCATATCTGGACAAGGTGGAGTACATGCTGTCCTGGATTTGACCTTTTCACGTTGGAATCCACACCCTCTCGAGGAAGTAATTTAGTAGGAGCGGTTTTTCGGGTCCGTTAGAAACTATCCCATACGCGAGAGCAAAAAGGATTCAGTAAGAAAAAGGTTATAAATGGAGCTCTTTGGTAGTAGAGGAGGACAATACGTTTTGGAGGAAAGAATCTCTTGTGCACAATTCTGAAGACCATATTCTGGACAAGGTGGAGTACATGCTTGTCCTCGGATTTGGCCTGAGTTGGAATGCCACACCCTCTCAAGGAAGTAATTTTCTGGTATGTACTGTTTTATGCATTTTCAGTAATTAAAGTTCTACTCTCTTTCCAGTTTCAAAAAAGAATAGTTTCAGATTGAGTTTTCTCGCATTCATCCAGAATTTTCGGTTTCATGGACATTACAGCAAAATCAATAATATTTGATTCTAAGTTTTCAGTTTTCGCATTCATCCAGAATTTTCAGTTTCATGGACATTACAGCAGAATCAATAATATTTGATTCTAAGTTTTCAGTTTAGTTTCTGAAGTTTCAGACATAAGGCTTACAGCAGAAAATTTCCAGAATAGCCAGAACTACAATTTTGTCTATTATCAGACCTAGGATTTTTACCTAAGCCTTGCATTAATGCAGGCACATCACAGAGCACAACTGTGAAATATTGACAAGCCACTGGATGAGGTAATCAGCTAACAGAATTAAATACAGTATGGGTTTCTTCCTTAAGAACACTGATGATTACTTCCTACAGAGTTCATCCAAGGGTTGCATTGCTGGATAGATAAATGTCATTAGTTAAAAAAACTTCAAACTATATGACATTGCTGATGAAAACCTAACAATAGAATTTGGATCTGGCACCAAGAGTAAGGGATATATACTTTAAAGATTATAACATGCCATGGTATTACAACTATACGTCATTGATTATAGATTTATGAATCTAGATGAATGACTCAATCAAATTGAATTGGCTGATAGATTGATAGACCACATTTTCTACTACAGTGGTCATAAATTGTCAGTAGAATGAAGGGACAATCTGTTTGTTCGTCATTTATGCACGCCTTTTCGCTCCGTTTTCCCTGTTACCTGTGCCAAGCTAAGAATGCTATTTGGGAATACTTGATGGTTCTGGTATTATAGGTCGCTTTGATCATTGAAGAATTACTGAATAGCGTTGGGCACTAGATTTTTGGCAAGTTTTTAAAAGGTATGCTTTTTGTTTCTATACCTGGAATGTATCTCTTTGCAAGCTGCAGGGGATACACAAGTTGCAGTTCAACTTGGATCTGGGACATCTCAGGGGTCCCCGATCATGTTACCCCTTTTCTAGGGGATTCAGCTAGGCGGCATTCTGATCACATACCATCCAGCGCACCTCTACCTCTCAGGGTCATGAGGATGTGCAGGGCAATGCTTTCTAGGCATTTCTGATCCCTGTCTTCTAGGTTTACACAAAAGTATGTATTTGCTTTTGCATTTCCTCTGGAAATCATTTTCTTAGATTCTAAAATTTCAAAGTGAACTTCAAACTATTTCTTCTGGGTATCATGTTTATGACACTAGGGGTCAGATGTTCATAACTGGAGGAAGGGAGGGGCTTAAACTTGGCGAATGATACCCTAATCATTTAAGTTTTATAAGGATTATTTTACATTATCAGCTGGACTAAAAAAATGGCTATTTTCTCATCCATCGGGAAATCAGTCCTAAAGTCTTTACATTGCAATCAAACTTAGTGCAGAATTTTGTATTTTAAAACCTGATGAGTAAATTCGGTTAACTCTACCTCGTTGTTTCATATTACAACGTGAGATAGTATGCAAGGGGATATGGATTATCAGATCTTGACCTTGATGGTCTAAGACCCATTTGATGATACTTCAAATTTCAAGTTTACCAAATTTTTAAGCCTTTCTTTTGCAATCAACAATCATGAGTGCAATAAATTGCTTTGGATTATCTTTTTAACCACACAAAGTTGACAGTGCAAAACATTAAGCCAAATTACCATATGCATCGACTGAAACATCACCCAGTCAAGTATTAGTTGCACTTGGGACACTTGTCCTGAAGTGCATTTAAGTTGACGAAGCCACGCGATAACTGATATGGTTCCTCCACAGGTTTCTGGACCACTAGTATACATATCCGTCTGGGGAGACATTATGCTACATGCTGGTAACTATTCCTACATGTATAGCAGTTCTATAGCAAGAATAGCTTATCAGTAAGCCATTACCAGTATCTAATTGAGCATTTCAAATGGAATAAGGTTGGAACAAAGCGGCCATGACTCCTCAAACTAACATCATCAGCTGTCTTGCGGCTAATGCCCGTGGACCTTCTCTTGCTTGTAGTTGTTTATCTTGTGTTACGCTTTGCTAGGCTTGATCATGAATGATGTTATGACAATCAAATTGGCATGTACTAGATAAGTTTAGGATATGTGTTTAACAACCACAATTGTTGCTTTTATGATGTATGGAACTGTGAGCTAGAGCTTCCTTTGATAAGGTAATTGGAGCAGTATGAGGAGTTCCCTTCAAATGATTTTTCTAGTGGCTAAAGCGTGTTCTGCCCATTTTGCGGCTTTTAGACTAACTACTAAAATCTTGCCCAAATGTTAGTATGTTCACTATATCCTTGTAGGACATTTGAAAAAATGAATTCCTGTTATCTAATGCAATGTCTTATGCAAGATCTTGTGAAGGAAGCCAATGTTTAGAGATCAAAGTGGCATCTACTGTAAGTTGAGCCTTTTCTCTTTAGTGATGTTGCGGGCCACTGAAATGGCTCAGTCTATGTCCAACAACAGATTGATACCTTTGGAAGCAGGTGATGGCAACTCTTGACACTTATCATCTGTAGCCGCATTGCATCATATTAATGGTTTCAATTTTCTCTCTTTTAGATCTTCCCAAAAAACCTAATATTGGTTGGAGCAACTTGGTATGCCTTTCATTGCTTCTTATACCACATGTAGATGCTCTAACAACTTAAGTATGAGCTTTTTGTAGTTTGGTGAAAAAACATACACACAAAGATATTTGTGGGTTGTAGCTTGCAAATTTTATGCCTTACTGATTCTATTACATTTATTTCATTGCTTATGAACTTTTTTTATGATGGCATTTGCTTATGATTGACAGGGAATTAAGTTATTGACATGAAATTATGGCATCTGAGAGATCCATGGGTACTCAAAGAAGCCTCTGGGTTCAGATCTGTTACGACTTGTTTCAATGCAAGATCTGAGAGATGTACGTGATAGTCACCTAGTGATAGAGTGGATCATATAATCATTGGTTATACTGACTGTGTATGATTGTAGGTGGACAAACAGAATGAACCAAACCTTGATGGCATTTTCCTTGTGGCATCAGTTATATGTTTTCATGGTCTTCCTCAAATCCATTGACGTGCTTTTGACAAAATGACATCATCACATACATTTATTTGTTCTATCTTAACAAGGTTGAAGCTACTATACGTGGTGCAGCCTTTTGTCCAAGTAAAGTTGCATATTGTGTGGACATGGACTGCGTGAAATCCATCTACCTGGCTTCTTAGCTCATGCAATGCACAGGTTCGTTGATTTATAGTTCTAGAATATCTTGTGCAAATTTTCCTTCATTGAAATATATAGTAATGAGATTGTAAGATAGTAACACCAAATACATACATAGGTCATAGTTGAGTTGATCATAGTGATGAATACCTTTACTGATTTTAACAGGAGCTTAGGTTGCCTCGGTGTCACTAAGTCTGCCACCCACTGTATCATGCCTTGCAAAATCTTCAGACCCAAAATATGAACTTGAAACGATTGTTCAAAATTTCATGTGAAGTGGGTAGAATCCATCTATGTCAATCACATGGATGGTCTAAGGCATTTCACACCTTGTTTTCTGTGAGCCTTCCTTGTACACATTGCCTAATGAGATGGCAGGGGGGGATACAAGATATGAGAAGGCAAGGAGGTGTGCAACTTGGTCGAATATTTTAGTTTTAATAGCGAAAAAGTTGGAGTATGTGTTGATTTTATGTTGCTTTACCATTGCTACAGATATGGTGACAATAGGCTTTATACAATTTGCAACAGTTAAGGAAAATGACTCATCGACAGGGTGATTATCGGGCTGTGTTTGAAAGGGGCAGTTCCCTCAATCATGATGGTTGGTACCTCCATGGGTTTTGGGTGCTATTTAAATCCGGATAAGCACAAATGCAATACAAAAATGGGAAGGACGATGCAAAGGAGAATGAGGGCAATTCAAATGCATTAAGAGATTTTTCCCTGATTCAAAGTAGTGGCGAGCAACGATGGCAAAGTTGCCAATGTACCGACAAGCAAAGGGATTTTTCCTGATGTATGTGTTGTCGATTGAAGAAAGACTTTAAAACCAAGTACTAAATCTTAATTTAATAATTTGCAACCAGATTCACCCTTTTCATTCACTGAAATTCGATACTTCTGTCAATGAATTCAATTTTTTATGTAATTTAAATAAATTATGGATTTATGATACGGTTGGTTTTGCAAAACAAAACAATATCAAGGCAATGGTGGGATTACTTTGGAAAGGAAGCTAGATTGCTTCTCTAAATAGCAATGCAGGTTTCAAGCAAACCCTATAAATCTTCTAGTTGCAACCATTCTTAGGGTGTGTTGAAGACATACTACACTCCAAGAAACGCAACTGCTTAAGCCAAAAGCGGATGAATCATTTGGTGTTTGTGCGCCATAACTTTTGGCTTTGCCTTATAAAAATTCATGGTTAGAAATTACTAATTTGTTAAGTTATAACTTATAACTTAATCAATTGTTTTAAATTTTAATGACTTTGTTGCAATTATTCAAAATTTCTTGCAAACGATCTTATGCCTCATTAAGATTTGGAACTACCAAAGAGGATCAAACAGTTGAACTTGATGAGATGGATCCTAAATTAGAATGAATTACAATGGATGATGAACCAATGTCTACAAACGAGGAATTAGCCATCTTGGATGAGGTATTGAATGAATGTGATCGAATGTAGGAAAGCCAGGATGTTGGAGATTTAACTTCACATTTTGTAGTGTCATAGCCTCATAGTGTTTTATTTTGATCTATAAGTTATAAGTTGCAATTGATTCACTAAAAGTCTAGGCTTGAGATAATTATTACATAATTTATAATTGGCAAACATTGAAAAATTTTAATTCTTTAATATTTATGTATTGTGTTTGTTTTAATCTGTAGACACTATATTTGGCATGAATTTTATAAATAACTATAGTTTATGACCTTTAATCATTTTTATTTTGCCAAAAAAATTCCCATTTCAAACCCAGGTAATTGAATTCCATTTGCACTTTTAGTTTGGTGTGCAAATGGAATGCTACCATGATCTGATTCAAGCCTGCAACAATCCTTTTCCAAGATGGACTTTTCAATGATTGACCTAGATTATGCATTATAATTCCAACTATAGGAATAAGTTCAAGCTACAACCATCTAGATTGTTTATTGCATAACACCACAATTTAAACTTCCATGTAAACCATTACTGATGTGTGGTTTGGACCATTAATGATATGCATGATTGACTTCTTTCTCTATAAAATAAAACTAGTATAGATATCTTAAATACACATATCTAAAATACGTCAAGAGATATCAATCTCAAGGAACCTATCTAACTATGTTAGTGTAGTATAAGTACACCAAAATAATGATAAAATAAATATAATATAATAAGTATATTATAATAAATGTATCGATATGAAATACATCAATAGATATCAATTTCAATGTTCTTAGCTTAAGATTTTCACATACCACTTTAATCAATAACTTTATTAAATTATCTATCAATTTCCCACGGATTTGTGGCAATGGAATCATCTAGTTGTGCAATTGTGTCGGTCTCGAAAAATCTATTCAAAAAAGGGCCCAAACATTACTATATGACCAAGATATTACTATTTTTTATTGAATTTTCCAAGAAAAAAGGAAAAAAAATGTGAGTGATACTCCAATGGAAGTCAAATTTATGGATGAAGTGTCACGTGATGGTCTAATAGACATCAAGTTTAACGTAGAGAATAAAAGTGAACAACTCGCTCCACTACAGCCCTGGCTGCCATTGTAGGAACGCCTCTCGGCGTAATTATACATTGTCTTCACTAAACCTCATTAAGACTGTCCATAATTTATTTTCAAGATATTGCTGTGGTGAAAAGATATTGCTGTGGTGAAGAGCTAGGCCATAATTATAAATGTCAAATTTCCATTGCCTTGAGAAACATGACCTCCAGTGCAAAGTATTTGATAGGTCTTTCCATTGATTACAGAGAGAGTTTTCATCCATTAACATTACAATTTCAGCCTATTTGTACCAACAACACCTTCCTCATGTGGCATCATCCCAAAGTATGATCAGCAGAAAATACATGTAAGCCTGCAATCATTAAAATCCGCGGTTTCGTATCAATGTCATGGCTGAAAACATAATCGTCTTTCAGATTATTATGACAGAAATAAATCTGTTTATGATGATAGCAATGCATGGAAAGAAATAGCATAAAGCATTGGTAGTGCCCTTTTACTCTTTTTTAATTTTAGTGTGTTTTCTTCTTTATTCCATTTGTGTAACCACTGGAGACACCAAGTTGTCCCCATCAGGGGTTGTTTCGGCATTCCAAAGCTGTTTTGGGAGCATAGAGTTATACCCTTTTTTACTGATATTTTAAGGAACATTTAGGGGATGACCCCGAGTCATGGGGACAGATCAGGGACATCCCAAACTTAGTGTGGAAGTCAGGGGATCGCCCCGAGTCAAGGGGACAGATCAGGGACTTCCCAAACTAGGTGTGGACCTTAGGGGATAACCCCAAGTCATGGAGACAGATTACAAACATCCCAAACTTGGTGCGGGCGTGCTTGGGACACGCGGGGACATTTCGTTCCCATGCCCAAAACAATAGGGGATGTCATAACAGCTGTCTCAAGACAGGGATGTGCTCCAACATATTACTGAGATATAATTCCAGTATTCCATGGGGCGGGAGCACATGCAAAACAGCAATAATATCTCCTTCTGACCAAAAGCAACCTCAAGACTTTCTTTTTGACAAAAAACCCTATATTGGGAATAAGTCAGCATGCAATAGTATGAAATATACAGTTACATGAATTATTTTGTTATATCGCCAATCATGGATGGACGAATAACTGCTGCAAAAAAGAAATGAAAAAACTGGATTATATGTCAAGACAACAAATGTTATTGCTTCTTGAAGAAATTGTTTAATTGTTTCTGTGATCAACCTATTAACTTAAATGTTAGACAGTGAGTCATTTGTTAAGTGTCAAGATGGAAACATGTATATTTGTATTTTCTACGTATAAAGAAAAATCCAAATATATTCATCTAAATCAATCTTCCGTATTCAGTTCTGTTGTCTTGGGGACAAGTTAAAGCAATGTTTTTTATATTCGTCTAGAATGTCATTCCAATACCATTTCCTTCTTTTATAAGCAAAGTTATCCCCAAGCAAGTAGACGAGAAAAAAGAGGAAAAGTATTCTACAAGGATATTAAAAAAGAATTAAGAGAAGCAGAACTTTCAAGATGAATTGACAATGGAAAGATTCAGTATAAAATTCCAAGATTCAGCATATAATTGCAACTCATTTATCTAGTTACCGAGGCATGGAAGTCTATCGAGTTGTCATCTAGTTTGTGCTAAGAGCCAAATTCTACTGATGACTTTTGGCATGGGCAGGTGGAAGAATGGGGAACATTGACAGCCAAAATTTTATATAGATACATAACTCTTAATAATAGTAAAAAAATGACAAATATACAACATGCTGCCAACATTATAAAATCAAACTTCTCCAAGAAGGTAGCACATTGAAGATACGAAGGATTTAGATAAATCAGAGTCAATTGTCTCTATACACTATGGCAATAAAGGAGCTAGGAAAAATCTATGGCTAGCACATATCCATCTTAATATGGATTTGGCATGAGGTATCAAAATGACTTGAGATGCCAATCCCACCACACCACAAGTGTTTCTCATTAATTCTCCTTATTAAATTACCAATTAAAATAAATGTATATGTACAACTGTGGTTTAGTGGTTGAGAGAGGCATCAAGCAATGCAAAAAAGCCGAGCTCAACCCCGTAGGACTTAAAGCCATTGTCTATATGGATATGTTGAATTTGGGAGTCCAACCCAGCAAATTTCAAAAAGTAGAAAAATTCTGGGGGCGTGTTGCTCCCCCTAGGCAAAATAAAATAATTAAAAAGAACATTTGCAATATCAAAGAAACAACTGAAATAAATGCAAGATCTCAAATTGCACTAGGCCTGGTTGTGATTTTTTTGTTTCTTGTCATTTGTTTCGTTATTTGTCCATCAAAATATCAATTAGATTAAATGTCAGTTGGACTGTTGTCTAACATTTGAGACAAGGCATCGCCATGCACAACACTCGTGTTCAAAACCCAAAGGCTGTAAGGCCAATGTCTGTATGGATGTATTAAATTTAATAGGTTGAATTTCATAACTGAGCCCAAAAAAAATCAGGAAACTCGAAAAACCCAAGGTCTCATACTCCCTGGGTGAAATAAAATAACTAAAATGAACATTTGCAATATCAAAGAAACAACTGCAATAAATGCATGATCTCACCTTGCACTAGGCCTGGTTGCGATTTTAGTTTATAAGCATTATTTCACTATTTTTCCATCAAAATAACAATTAAAATATTTAATATATATGTCAGTTGGTCTGTTGTCTAATAGTGGATACAATGCATCGCCATGCACAACACTCATGTTCAAACCCCAAAGGCTGTAAGGCCGATGTCTGTATGAATGTATTAAATTTAATAGGTTGAATTTCGGAATCGAGCCCAAAAAATTGAAAAAATCCAAGATCTATTAAAAAAAATTGTAATGTCAAAAAAAAGTTAAAATAGGTGTGGTTGGAGTGTGGTCTAATGCTTCTCTTATAAACAGCCTATGCATTAGCGGAACATACAAAAACATTAGAAAAAATGCTTCTGGAGAAAACTGTGTACAAGCTTTTTTTGAGCATTTTTTCTAATCTTTATGGACTGTCCAAGTAAAAAAGCGTTAATAATTATAATAGGTGTTGGCTGGAACTGGTCTAATGCAATTTACTTTGGAAAACACACAAAAATGGTAAATAGCCACATTTGGCGAGTCAACGTTGAACATGCTGACTGTATAAGCACTTCCTGTCTAATGGATCTAATGGTTGAAACTTGAGACCAAGCGCCGACATATAACAACACCTGCCTTTAAGTCCCATGGGGGTGTGCAATGGTGTGTTAATTTCAGGACTAATTTTGTTAAAACTACACCAATCTGAGGTCTCCTTGCCAAATAATTTTTAAAATCATTTAAGTATGGCCAAAAACATCAATTCAAAATTTTAATTTAGTTTGATGATTCAACCAAGCCTACTACTACTCCTAATGTCCGCTTAGTGGAGGAAGTGGAGCACTTTAATCTATCTCTTTGGAGGCAAGCCACCACAAGCCTATGTGCAGATACAACGAGGTTTGAAGCGCTCTGCAAATTAGTTGGGTTATCACACCCGCTCGCCAGAGGCCCCTTTCCCCACTTAAATTTTTCGTTGAAACCTGATGCAGGGGCATCCCAAGAACAAGCTACAGTAAAAGGGGAGATGGTAAATTTATGTGTTCCTTCGCCAAGGACTCAATCATCTACAGGATGAGGGAGTTGGATAATTTTAAGGAAGTCAAGGTGTTCCCAAAAGAATCTGAATTGTGCGAGGAAAACACTGTAGAAAATTAATGTGTATATTTTGTTTCCCTTTAGATGTAAGTAATAGCAGCAGTCTGTAGGAGGAGGGGCCAAAAGCAGATTCCACAGGAGAATAGGTGGCAGATTAGTTAGGTGGAAGAAGGCGAATAGAACTACTGAATCTGCATCAGGATCTGAAGCTGCCATACAGACTGCTGTATGTAATATTTTATGTTTTGTACGAAGAAGTGAATTTTTTCGATTAAAATTCCTCTCCGTGCTGTGTTTTTTCAATGGAATTTGGCTCCGGCCGCCTCAAGCCTGTGTGTGGATACAGTGGGATTTGAACCTTATGGAATGCTCTGCAAATTAGTTGGGTTACCAGCTCATCTGAGGGGCATTCCTCTACTCGAAATTTTCGCTGACACCCTTCTCTCTTAAACATTTGCATTGTTAAAAATTAATAATAACAAAAGCAACCAAAAATAAATGCATGTCATTACCTCATCCTCTGCATTGCTGTGGTGCTTGTAAATAACCCTCAGAAAATGGTAGCGGTCAAGCAGGGTTTGAATCTCCCCGCCGCTCTCCTTCTCTATAGCAAGCGCCTCCCTGTGAAGCCTCTCGAGCTCGCAGCGAATGGCCTTATGAAAGAAAAGAAACACCAAAATAGGCGACTTCAGCGCAGAATGGCGCACGTATCCCCCTCTCGCAGAACCTCCCGCTACAATTGCCGGCGCCAACAGCAGCTGCGCATGCTGCTGATGAAGCCCTGTTAATGGAGTCGCCATGTGACCGTAAACACGCCGCTTGAAAAAAAACGCTCAGATAAAGATGAAAAGAATTCTCCGCCAAACGATAAAACTCATTCCCGCGGATCTAAATCTTACACCAGAGACGTACGCACGAAAATAATTCTTACTATATTTCTTCTACTGTTCTTCAGAGGCTTAAAGCCCTGGTTTTTTATTTGGGTTATGGCTCACAAAAAAATTATCCTCTCTCTAAACATCCGTTACCTACGTTTTTTTGTTCTTTCTTAATATTTTCCCCATTTTCTACCGGCGGTAATTCCACGAGATCACGAGTTGCGTGGATTAACCCTACGGCCGCCGTGGATTCACACCGTTACCGTGACCACAATTAATTTTTTTTTATTATATGAAGCATTAAAAAAATATTATGCGAAGGATCAACCGTCTTAATGGCGGTCATAGCCTTCTAGATAAAGATGTGGCTTTTTAAAGGAAAGTCTCACGAATGACTTGGGATATCCACTCAATTTCCACATACCTAGGCTAGCCATCAAATTTGAAAGACAAGTTCTATAAATTTATAGCCTAAAAGTAAGACTACTACTAAAGCTAAAACTAATAGCTATCAATTACACTTCAGCAATGCAATGGAGATGGAGAACAAGATGTGTTGAATAAGTTATAGTTGAAGGAGTCAAACAGTGCACACGAGGAAAAGGGGTGCTAATTAAGGGAATTGAGGGAGGAGAAGTGCGGGGGCAATTAAATCGATTGGATTAAGGGAATTTTTGATATGAAATAGCAAATTTTTCCAAGTAACAATAAAACTTAAGCGTATTTTTGAGATGAAAGAGCAATTTTTTTCAATTGACAATAAAGCTTAAAGTCTCCAAAGTTATAACATGTTATGCTACTTATGAAGCATGCATGACAAAGGAGGATTAAGATTTGTTGAGATCAATTATTGGGAAAGTCGATAGTTTGAAAGAAAAACGTGTCAAGAAGCACAAAGTGTCATTTGGAAAAGATGAATTGTGTTTCTGCATAAATTTAAATGGTGAAGACTCCAAACCAAGTGAATACTTGAACTGTGAGATTGTCATACACAAATGAACCACAAGTCTTTTGTCAACTAAAGTCTAGCAACTGCCCGAAGAAGTCAAAAAGGAGATCGTTGTGGAGCAAAAAGACTAAACATGTTGGCAATGGAGAACCACCCAAGTGTTAAGCTAACAATTTTTAAGAGGGATAAACAAGACCCAACTTGCATTGGTGACATATTGTATAAAAGTTAGAATGCCAATGAGAAGGTCAACCTGAAATGGAGGTCACAAGATTCAAATGATCGGTTGTGTTGGCCAGGTATAATATAGCCCTCCAAGTGAAGCGATCCCATTAGCCGACGTGAGTAGCCCAAGCTCGATGCAAGCAGTAAACTCTAATCCAAGTCATAGGTGTGATAAATTTGAATTCCAAAGATAACATAGAGCCTGAATCATGGTCAACAAGTTCTCAAAAAATACAAACACGAACCAAAGCTTAAGCAACTAAAAGAGACAACTAGGTTTGGAGGAGAAAACACCATGGGCGAGCTAAGAAAAAATCATGAGAAAGATGTAGAACCGAGAAAGAAGAAGATTGGACATGATCAATGTTTTCCACTAAGCACATGCCCTATCCCCTAGTGAATCAAATGACATGGGAGACGGATCTCAATGTAAGACAAATAGACTAGGTGGGTGAATATCAACACATGAACATAACCTATTTTGGGCGAATGATCAACAGTTCTCATGGAATCGGGTGTCAACAACATCGACACTAAATCTTTGCCCTCTTTTGTCTTGGTGTATGTCATCAACAACCACTTTGAGTCCCATTTGTAAATCTCTTTCAACATAATTATTTGAAAAATTGAAATTAGTTGACTTGGGCGTGAATGACACCTGCACAAAATCTCTACCTTGTGTTTCCCTGGCATGTGTCAGCCGCAACCACCTTGAGTCCTTTATAAACATCATTCGGTGTAATTATTTGAAAACTTAAATTTGGTTAGTTTACAGTTGCTTCTTTTTAAAACCCATTGGCAAATTTTTACCTTGTGGACATTATATATTATTTTACAAATAATTAAATAAATAATGGCATTAATATTACCAGTGCGAAATATACTATAAAATTTGGTTAGAGTTTCATAGATAATGTAAACAAAACTTAATAATATTCAAAACTAATTCACGTGGGACTCACAATAATAATCTTTATCGTATGATTCAACAAAACTCATTACATATAATTAGGTGAGG
This sequence comes from Taxus chinensis, assembly GCA_019776745.2. NCBI lineage: Eukaryota > Viridiplantae > Streptophyta > Pinopsida > Cupressales > Taxaceae > Taxus > Taxus chinensis. Next base: position 773,511,282 of record CM034148.1, on the reverse strand, counting down.
TTGATCCTATAAACAAAGATTTTTGTTTGACCAAACTTTATTATATCTCTACCAAAAACCATTCACACCTAATTCTACTCGTGATTTGTAACAACTCATGTTATTTTCCTACACTCTCAATATTAATCAATAGCCAATACACTATGAAGCGTTAATATAATGACAATATTCATATAATTCTCCCCTAGCACGAACATGGAAGAAGAGAAACATATCCTGCAAATGTTGCTCCCTGAAAACACTACTTAAACCAAGTACAACTTCATCAAGTTGTCTCATAACCCTCATAACGGTGTAACTCCCGAGATGAATTCCATAGGATAGTTCCCGGATCCCTTTCCCCAAACTCCCAAATTACAAATACTCTAGATTCCTAGAGCTCCCAAGCTGACTGAACAACAATCCATTTTGAGTTTACCTCAAAATCTTTTTCTACCCCCAAGAGTATGATTCTTTGGAATGTCTCTTTTCCCAAATTTTGTAAGAGTTTATTCTACAGATTAACGACACAATATACAAAATAAGATTACTCTGATCACAACATAACACACCATAAATCAAAAATTGAAAGCAAAATTGAAAACAAATGCCACTACATCACCAGGCAACCCTGTCATCAGTGGCTGATGAGATGTCGATGTTCAACCTCCTTCCTTTTTTTCCTTCAGCTTGCAATGAGTTTATTTTAAATAGATGGATGGATCATGAAGCTCATTTGTATCTTGTTTTTATGAGGAAATTTATCCCCCTAAAAAAAATTTAGTCTAACTTGACACAATGTTAACGGGGGTAAAATTAAATGAATATTTAATTTGTCTTGCATAAAGAAGGTGAAGAGACATGAAGGATACAAAAGGTGAAAGAACACCATTGCGAACAATATATGAATGAACAGAAATAGATAAAAAAGAGTGAGTTATGGTGTTATATTTTTCTACTCCTAGCCCCTTAGTTGAATATTATAATCCCACTCTTGTTTAATGAAGGATTTAGAAGTGTTTTGCCTCCATTTGTTAGTGTTTTGCATAATGTGTCTTGTTTCTATTGTTTGTGATTATAGTTCTACATAATTAATTAATTATAGTTCGTTATTTCTTAGCATTGCCCTATGTCAAGGGCCATTGCTAAAAAATGTGTGTGATATGATCCTCATGTGCGGATTTCATTATGCCTTGAGGGTTATGATGTAAATGTTCATAACATTTGGTATCAAAGCCTCCACTCAAGTTTAAATCACACTTAGTCCAATTATGTCGTGTAGCCGAGGCTTGTGGGCCACCTAAACGTTAGTGAAGCATGGCTCACACATATGGGAGTGCGGGCATAGATCTAGCCTGAGGTCAGGCTCTACGGAAACGTGGTGGGATGATATGATCCTCATGTGTAGATTTCACTAACGCCTTAAGGTTTTGATGTAACAGTTTATTATAGTGCGAATGAGTGTGAAATTTGAACAACCCTATAATGGAAAGTAGATGAGAGCACCTTCAGTGGGCAGTCATAAAATAGAGAGTGGAGCATGAGCCAAAGTCATTACATTTTGAAGAATACACAACAGGAGTTTAAATTGCCAAAGCTAATTCTCCTCATTAATGGCACAATAAAGGAAGAGTTAGTAGAGCTTGTCATTTGTCTATTGTCACTACGGGCTCAAGAAAGGAATGTTGTTCAAATGTCTCCTTCTCCCACTGTGCATTACACTCCCCACAGAAAATGTAATCTTCTTGTGGTAAGTGTGCATTATTCTTTTGCACTTACTATTCTTGCTAGAGAGTGGAAAATTGGAGGCATTAAGAAGTGCAAATGATTGGTTTGGTTGTCTCTAGTAAAAATTTTTACCTGTAGAGCCATTCCAAAATACACTCAATAACAAATAACAAATGATGATGTGGAATGTAGCCAACAAACAACCTAGTTTCAATGCTAAAAATAAATATTGAACTACGTGATGGATTACACATAGTGATTGGGTGATGGCTAAGATAAATTACACCAAGTATGTGTACCAACTATGTGGTATAATGGTTTTACTGAGCACTAGATGGTGCATTAAGGACATGTAGAAAGTGTGCACTAATTGTGTGATAGACCCCGCCAAGAGAAGATTCAAGTGAGAAATGAGTGTGCAAGGGACTTGCACAACATGTTAAGATGTAGAAACACCATAAAAATCATAGTAAGCAACATGATGAATTGTGTAATGTGAGTAACATGAATGCATGGAGGCCACACAATGATAAAGAAGAGACTATGTAGTGAATTACATTGTATATTCCGCAACAAAAATTAATTGTGCAATGTGTCGCACACTGAACTCAAAATACAAATATTATTGCTAAAACAACAAAGGACCAAGAGGTTTTAAGGGAATGGACTTGGTTTGTAATAGAGAAATATCTAATTTTATCCCCAAATGATTGAATAACCAAATAGGTTAAAACATGTTGCAAAAGTAGGAGATGGTTGTATGGTAGGATAGGAGATAACATAAAGGGTGCACAGGATTCATTGACCTAGGTAGAAGTAGTAGTATTTGTTAGTATTCATACATACATATATATACCAAACACAACATTTTATGCTTGTGTCTTGGGATAAGACACCCATTTAAGTCTGGGAGAGAGTTAGCGAGGGTAAAATTAAATGACTATTTAATGTGTCTTGCATGAAGAAGGCGAAGAGACATGAAGGAGACAAAAGGTGAAAGACACCATTGTGAATAAATATGAATGAATGGGAAGAGATAAAGTATAGCGAGTTCTAGTGCTATATTTTTATGATCCTAGCCTCTTGGTTGAATATTGTAATCCTACTCTTATTTAATGAAGGATTTAGAAGTGTGTTGCCTCCATTTTTAGTGTTTATTCCAATTTTATTGCTTAATGCATCTTACTTATGGTGTTCACAATATATGGTTATGCATAATTAATTAATTATAGTTCATTATCTCTTAGCATGCCCTATGTTAGGGGCCACTGCCAATACACGAGGACATTGGTTCCCCTGAAATTTACTTTCATTTAGAAGAAAAGATTATTGACAATACGATGATAATTAATACCTTTGACTATAGTTAAATGATATACATTTTATTTTGACATGGATTCCTATTAATAGACTACATACTAGCATAAATCCCCAACTAAATATTGGATTTTAATAAACAAATTAATTAAAATTAATATACTATAGACACGTCTAAATACAAAAACAAGACAAACAACTAATGACTTGAATTTCTAGTTAATATATTTGATATCGAACTACTTTAGACCAAACTAATTTAGAGCAAAGAAGCATTAACAACTAAAAGCAATATTCAACTACTTTTAATACTTTTGACTTGACTCTTATAAACTCTAAAGACAAAATTGACTAAAAATTAGAAATCCACAAATATTGAGCACTAGACCTTTTCTAGCCTAAATGTCATATCAAAGTTGTAGCATCGATACATCATGTACCATATTCAAATAATATCACATGTAAAATATAAATAAAATATTAAATAATCGACCTATGTGTTCTTGAGGTTGGAGTTTGGGACTTTAAATATGATGTTGGGAGGTGAGTGTGAGGGAGGGAATACATGAAAAGTCATTGTAACTATTGGTCGAGCCAATGTAATTTGAAGACAATTGTTGAAATCACTATTTCCAATGTATGATAGTGATGCATAATCTCCTCAAAGATATTTGGCAGTACATGGTACTCTAAACCATGTGGGCAACGATAAGATTAGTAGTATGGGTCTATAGACCAGGTATTGCATAAGAGTCTTAATAATTGTTTGTAACAAATTGTAATGTGATCACCACAAGACTATCGATGGCAAGGTGACTGACACTTGTTAACTTGATGCTCATGTTTGAATCCCAAAACACGTGGAATGTGATGTGGTATTGAATGGAGAATTGAAATTGAATGTGGGTAGGGGTGTTATGTGTCACAGTGCTCCTTGTTTGATGAGAACAGAAAATCACCTGAGAAATTTTACTATCAAACCATAATCATATATGACGTTACTCATGTCAAGCATTTTTTTTGTGAAACTCATAGAAGATATCACTAGTAGTGTTAGAGGGAACATGACATTATATTTGTAAGACATAAGAGTTGAACCCAATAAAATCAAATGACCTTCAAGCTTACACATTTCTCCACTCAAACCAGTGCTACTACAAATATGTTTCTACCTTACTCACAAATTCTACTTTAATCAACAAATGCTAAAATGATCTCTACAAAAGACAAACACAAATGGAACAACTTATAGATTTGACATTGCCCGTTGAATCTTTGCATTCTTCCATTATATCTAGAATTCTCTGATACCAAATGTAGAATTTGCTCATAGTTTCATGAATATACTCAACAAAACTCAATACGATTCAAAACCAATTCATGAGGAGACTCACAATATCGATCTTTGTTATATGAGTCAATAAAACTCATTACATATAATAGGTGAGGTTTGCCCTATAAACAAGGAGTTTTGTTTAACCAAACTCTATTTTATCTCTACCAAAAACCACCCGTACATAATTTTGTTCATGAGTTGCAACAACTCACATTATTTTATTGCACTCTTAATGTTAATCACTAACAAATATACCACAAAGCACTAATATAATGATAATATCCATAACATACAGAAGGCAAATGAGGACCACATATGCTCTTTCACCATATCCTCTCTCACAACCTCCTTTGACAAGGTGTATCCACTCCATCACTTCCCAAACTTACAACTCCATGCAATTTAAAATTCTCAGAAAATTCTTAACCCTTCCACTTCATCCATGTCATTTTTATTGTCACCCTTCCTCCTCCTCTCCTCTAAATATCCACCAAAAAAAATATTTATCATTAAGGATTTCTTTGTGCTCATTATATAAAATGTTTCAAAAGTGAAAATATCGATGAAATTGATTCATTTTGAAAGTATTTAGGCTGTTTATTTGAAGCTAAAAGTTCGAAGGGTGAAATTTTAAATAAATATGATCTGAGATGAAAATTACTTTGATTTATTGAAGGCAACCACTTCTTTTTTATGGCTATTGCAGATAGGATCCACCTTTGGACATTGGTTCTTCCTACTATATATTAATAATGTCATTGATCATTCTAATTCCATGTTTAAGGTACTTCTAATAATTCTTTTGCCTTCATGTTACCAGATGTAGTTGTAATTAATCATATCATCGATATTTAAGGGCGACATGAGTGATAGGTCACTCTTTTATCTCATAGGATTTTGTAAATGGTTCGTGGACTCCACGTCGAATGTGATGATTAAAGCATTCAATATAACATGGTGGGACATAAAAAGGCACACCAAATCCAACTAGATGGGCAAGTGGATGACACAGATGCAACTGTATGCCAACGAGTGCAAAAACAAAATCATCGATAACCATTATATTGGCATGTGTCAATCACAATTGATTTTTCATTTAAAGGAGATGATGAGGCTTATTTGGGGATCAATATGGCCACAAAGTTACCTGTATTTGCAAGTGAACAAGCACGAGAGATTTTAAGTGGTGTGTGTGAGCAAGCGAAAGGGCCACGAGGATGGATTTGGTGCATATCAAGTCCCATATACCATGACCATCTCTAGAGGTGGTGTGATCCAAGACTTAGGGGCTTTAGGATTAAAGGACATAATAACAACTCTGCCAAATGTAAATAATTAAATTATCTTTGAAAAAGAGATGTATATTGCTCAAAAGACTGTAATTAGAATAGTTATCTTTGCAAGGAGATGTGTGTCCTTCCCTTGCGGGTTACATATGCTTACATACTACTTTTAGAAATATGAAGAGACATCTAGAAGAATGTGGAAGGTCGCCAATCTTGAGGGAGACGAGGTGGTTCACCTTCCGTGAATTACATATGCAAAATTTTTGTGAAATTACTATTTTAGACAACACTCCAAAAATTGCATTGTGAGACCTTTAGAAGCATATTTTGGGCGTCAAACTTTGTCAAACAAATTTATGTACCCTTTTATCATATTCTACGTGTTCCAAGATTTCTATGCACTTTAAACAAATTCAATTAAAGCTATTGTGCAAAAGTTATGACTCCCATAAGTTACCCCACTATAATTGTTGGCTAGGTTGTTGTCTAGATCATTCCTCCCTCCTTCAGAAGTAATCGTCCCATTGCGCCAAGGGGTCCTATCAAGTGTGAAAATTATTTCTTTATCTAGTATGTGGTGAGACACTCACCTTAATGATTGAGATTTCCTTTCTTGATCACCCTATAGAGCTAAATAGGACGTCCTCTGGTGGTCTTTGTCCAAGTGTCTACACTTTAATCTTCTTTAATTGGAGAAAAGCCTTATGGGTTGAGTTTTGATATGTCCAATTGTTTTGCTATGATTGAGGGATCTAAAAGAGGTGGATGATATGGCTTAAGGAGGTCCGCACTGAAGATAGGGTGTAGACCAAGGTAGGGTGGAAGATTTAACTCAAAAGCATTTTCACCTACTTGTTTGGTGAAAGTTTAAGGACCATACCATAGAGGTTGAATTTTCTCGTGTGGACCAGTAAGCCTTTCCTTTTGACATCGCAACTAGACCTTATCACTAACCTTGAAATGATGTGGAATGTTATGTTGATCATGGCGTTGTATATACTTTTCAGTCATCTTTTGTAAGCTATTGTAGACCTGTTGCTAAGTATATTGAATTTGTTCAACAAACTTTTTTACCTTTTCTGCTTCAGTTTTTCCACGAAGCATGTATTCCACGGTATGCACCATAATGCATACATCAATGGGTGTCATAGGATAGAATCCGTAACAAACTTGAAATGGATTGTGCTTGTTGGAGTTGTGTAGGTCCCGATTATATTCATGGTGTATGTAGGGTAGGGCCTCATCCCATGTACATGGGTGTTTTAAAGTGATACATACAAAGCATGTGGACAATCAAGCGGTTTACCACCTCTGTATGTCCTTCATTATGTGGGTGGAAGGATGTGGACTTCATCGAGTTAATGTCCATCATTCCCCATAGGGTGGACCAGAAGATGCCTAAGAACATGTTGCCCCTGTCAGAAACAATAGACTTGGGAAGCCCAAAGGTGATCCATACATGACTAAAATAGATTTTAGTAGTTTCTTCAACATAAATATTTGTCTTACAAGAAATCATTATATCCATTTTATAAAATCGATCGACTACGATAAAAACACAACCATTTCCATGTTTTGAAGTTGGCAAACCTAAGAGGAAGTCCATTGAGATGGGGGCCCAAGGCTTGGTTGGTTATGAAAATGGTGTATAAAATCCTTATTTCTTATTAACTGGTTTGGAAATTATATAGGGGGGGTGCAAGACTTGATGTACTTAACTGCATCATTCCATAGATTGGGCCAGTTAAAGTGCTTTTGGAGTACTACCAATGTTTTTTCCATGCCAAAGTGCCTAGTTATCTTACTAAAGTGTGCCTCCCATACCATCTTTTGTTGTTTAATAGCTGGAACACAGATGTGTCCCATTTGGCAGAGGATATTATCTTATAGATAGAAATCAAGGACATGTTTGCCCTCCGGAGAGCCTGATATGGATTTGAAAATTCAAGATCTGTCTCTGTAGACACCTAAAATCTGCTTACACAGTTTTAATACTAAGATTGCACTAATTACCCTCTTTCCCATCATTTATATTGTAATTGGTGATTTTCCACTATTTAACTAATGTTCCCCTCCATTTTGGTCAATTAACGACACTTTGTTAATTAACTAGCCTTTCCCCCATTTTAGATGCCAATTAACGACACTTCATTAGTTATAATCCTCTTATAATTAATTAACTTTTATTAGTTAATTAAGCCTTTATAACCTTGTATTTAATTAACAAACCTTCTTATTAATTAAATAATCTCAATCCTTCCTATTTCCCTCTAAATCACCTCTTAATAGCTTAGAAAGCTTATTTTAGCCTATTAATTAATCTTGGTTGATTAATTAAATCATCTCCAACTCCCATGAGTTGTTAATCACTCGTTAATTCCTTTAATCAAGCTTATCCTTTATAATTCTCCTTTATCCTTTATCCCACGTGCACTATTTTGCAAGTTTATCCCAAATTGAAAATCTATATAAAGGACCCTCCTACCTTCTTTCACACCTACACCACACTTTTGCTAGTGATTACTATAGGAATATTGATAGAGCATTCTCCATTGTAGGAATAACTTCTTCATATTTGCATCCAATTCTCTCATAGTTGAGTAGTAAAGGAAGATCTAAACATGGCCATTAAGCCATCTTGGTGAGATTCTTTCCTCACTTGGAGACAATATAAAAATCGATTGCTTATGATCTAAATAGGTTCATGTTAATTAACAATCATACATTACAAAACACATCCAATTTCAAAGGATGGCTTAGCATTAGATGTTTTATTCATGTTGATGCATTAGATTAGATATTTCCTTTAAGCTTTATCATTGGTGTTTATATTAGATTAGCTTTGTTTGTGGAACTACTCGGTGTTAATTTCATTTAATTAGCTTAGCGTCTTGAATATGCATACATTTTGCATGCCCGGTGGGACCTACTCCATTGTCCTTTGCATTAATTTCAAGTTTTTTTAGATTAGTTTCAATTTTTGTTACTAACCCTCTTTTTAGCATTTATAGATAAATCTTGAGTTTCTCAACTAGATTAGTTGAGTTTGTTTGGTTTTATTGCTCTTTGTAGGAATAAAGGAGGTGAGGTGCTACCAAAATTGAAGTTGATTAGAAAAATTTTGAGCTTTTTTGACATTATTTTTGTCAAATCCCATGTTTTGGTGTTGCACAAGTGCCTTGCGCTAGCGGAAAGAACCCTTGCATCAAAGTCGAAAGGCGTGTGCTACTGCCTAAACCCATGTGTTACCATTGTTAGGCTTGCATTACTACTTGCCATGCTTGTTCTAGCGCCTCTCAGACTACGTTGCCGCTAGCTTGAATTTTTCTCCTCTATGTTAAGCTTGTGTTACTACTTTTAAGCTTGCACTACTGACTCTCTGCATGTGCTAGCATTGCACTATTTTGTATTTCTGTCACAAGTATGTGTTACTTTCATTACCCCTGTGTTAGTGTGAGCTACCTTGTGCTACTACCAAAATTAACGCACTACTGTTATATAGCCTTATGTTAGCACTCTGTGTCATTTTTTGGCTCGATTTTCGAGGTTTCCATGTTCTAATTTTTTATGCTTATTGTTTTTTTCAGGTTTTCTAACTCTGTTTTACAGGTTTAAACATTTTTAATCAGATTTCTAACATGTTTAAATGATTTAATGAATGTTGTATTTTCATGCTTTACTTAAGCTAGGCTAAAGTTTGTGTATGCTCTTCTCTTGTACCTTTGGTGATCTTTAGAATTGAAATCAACTTTAGTCTTCTTTTCTAAACATTTAGATTAACTTGGAAATTTCATCATTCATTTTACCAAGGGAATGATTTTTTTAGATAGTTTAACGCTTTTAGCTGGAGCTTAGAACCAAGTGATTAGAAGGGATCCCACCCGCTTACATCCATTACAATAAACACCCCAAACAACCAAACCAACAAAAACCAAAAAATATTGCAAACCATGTATGAAACAAAAGGAACCGAAACGATTACCACAAAAAAAAAGACCCATACAATAAGAACATTCAGTTAACAAACTAAATGACTTACGCAAAAGAAGTTGAGGGGCTAGGACCTGCCAAATTTCTACCCCCTACATGCACACTAGCTCGAGCAATCTGAAGTAAAAAATTATAGGAAAACCATATCTTTCTGTGGAAACGGGCCACTCCCTTGGACTCAAGAACCATCGATACTAACAACTCTAACAGGTCTAATTTCTTAATCCTGCTACCTTCTGAGAGCCATGCAGAACACGCCCCATGAACATCTGATGTGAATTTCAAAAGCTCCACATTCCTGGCTGACAGCACAACAATCACGCGCCAAGCATCTTCTAAAGCCCACCCCTCCCTTTCTGCGATTGGTGATGGCTAAACCCTACTATAATCTTCTAGCACTTCATCCAAATTAAAGGGGGAATGAATCTTTTACAAAGCATTGTTTAAATTCATTTGATTTAAAGTTTTCCATTCTTTATCCAGTTGGATCAATTATTTTGTATACTCTTCTCTCGCGTCCTTGGACAATCTTGAGAATAAAAAGAAACCTTGGTTCACTTTCTATAAGAAAACTACTAAGTCTTTTGTGTTTAGGACCTAACGCTTGTCAAGGACTTGATCAAAACAATACTAATTACAAGTGTGTTGCATGTTGCTAATGGTGTACTAAACCACATTTCTAATTCAAGATTAAAAAAATAAACCATTTACTCAAAACATTGTATTTGCACGTTTGGATAAGAGCTATGGCTCGTCCACTTTAAATTGTGGGAAGTATCTTATTATAAGCCATAAAACTCATTATGAGGATTACCACAGGAACCCCCAAAGTAGTCCACACCTTGAGGGAATTGGTGGACGAAACGGAAGTGCCCCACTACCCACTTGACTAGAACAAAAACCCATGAGAATAAGTTTCAATTTTCCTGTATGAGGCCCCATTTATTAATTTAATTGTGGGGTAATGGTCCTTTGTCTAGTTTACTAGAAAATTGTACCTCTCTTAGGAAAGAATTGGTGAGTGTTGAGAACAAAAGCTTAGGAAACCATTTGGCATTGGGGCCAACTTGATTTATCCATCATGTTCTAAAGAGATTTCACAAAGCAAAGAATTTCTCAGAGTCAAAACCTTCTTATTCTAATAGGGGAAGAGTCCATTAAAGTTGGAACCACTTGACATTCATCATGAAACTTACAAAGCAAAACTTTTTCCTGGTTTCTACCTTGTCATAAGACAATGTGAAACTCTGCCAAAGTTACACCACATATTTTTCATCCCCATTTGATCTATCTCATTTTTTCTCTCGTTGCCATTATTGGACAAAAGATAACAAACACACATGGAACTGCAAAAATAACTGTGTCCACCATTTTTGTAATCGCTTATATGCCCATGTCGCGGTAGGAATGTTAAGTGTTGAAAGTGTGTTGGTAATTCCTCATGTTTTGTTAAGCCTTTGTCAAAATACCCATGTCAAGACCATCTCACTGTAGTTAGGTTATCTTATCATTGATTTCCCCTTGAGTTGTTACACGACTCGCGTCATATCCATACATTTTGGATACTTGCATCTTGTTTTATTGTAAAACTTGATATAAGTTTCTAGATTGTATTATTACGTTGCTCGCATAGTATCAAATCCTTGTTATACTTAGACCTTGTTTTTGACAAAACATTTCCTTAGGTTTTTGGAAAGTGTCATTGTTACGATGTGTACATTGTGTCAATACCATTTAGATACTAACATCTCACTTTTCCTAAAAGCTTGATTAAAAGTATCCAAGTTGTATTATTGTGTTGTTCACATTGGTAACCTCCATTTTTAAAAGCTTGGACTTTGTTTGTCTTAAACTTGTTTGGGTATACCTTGAATAAAAACCACTTCAACCTCATTTTAATACTTTAACCTTGCTTATTCCAAACTATATTTAAGTGTTGAAATTTGTGTTGTCATCTTAAACCAAACCATATTTGAGATTTAGGGAGTAGATTCTTTTGCGATTGGTTCCTTGTTCAGACCTTGTTGATTGTCCTTGGTACTTCTAACCATAAAAATTCATAGCCTTGGAATATTATTTAATTCTTTGATTCCTTGATTCTTTGGGATTCTTTGCCTTGATTCTTTGTGATTATTTTCCTTGATTCCTTGACATTCATTATGACATTTGTAGCTGTCACACTGCTTGATTTTTCCTAGGGTCATTGTAGTCTTTGTACACATTTATCAAACCCTAGCAAAACATTTCCTATCAAGAAAATTTTGAGACAATTCGAACATCTAGGAAATTTTTTCCTTTATAATTATTGCACTGCTCAAATTGACACAAAACCTCATTTTCCATGGAGGAGTTTAATCACACTATATAGGTCTTGGCATTTGGACCCAACAATGCCAACAATGAATAACTATCACATGGTTCCTCACACTTATGAAAATAGGGAACCTAGGTTTAGGAATTCACATCAAAATACATAGGAATTCACATCAAAATACATCTATCACAACTAAACCTCGATTGGTTCATCATGCTAGAGAACCCATTCGGTTACCCCTTTCCCCACCTTCACATCATAATTAGTGGTGTGATTTTGATGATTCCAATCCATGTTATTTTTCTGATTCCCCTCAATCTCCTGATTATTCTAATCCAAAGTATTATTTGGATTCCCCTCAGTCTCCTGAGCCTCATCCAATCAAATTTCTTCTAAGGAATAACCAGTCTCCTAAACAATGTTTTCCTCCTATAAGGATTTGTGTCACCAAAAATTCTCCCCATCATTCCTCTAATATGACTCCTAATTCGCGGTCCTCCCCTTATTTACAGGAACCCCTTTATCAGTCACCTCAACGACATCTTCCTCCTTTGAAGATCCATGCGACTCCAAGTTCCTTTAATCAAACATCTAATTCAAATCTTGAGTTGCATTCCTCCCTTTATTCACAGGACCCACTTTATCAATCACCTCAATGACCTATTCCTCCATTGAAGATCTGTGCGACTCAGAATTCCTCATCAATCATCCAATTTGACCCCAATGTCGCAATCAACTGACTCTCTACACGATCTTATTTGTCTACCTGCACTATATTGTCTTCTAGGAAAACCAATGCCCACCTTCCCCTCATTTACATCATCAAACATCTTCTTAATCTTCCACACATGTTGGACATCTTTCTTCCAATCAACCTACTATGGTCAACAAACAACAACCCATACTGATCAATTTATTTCAGAACTAAGAAGCGATCAGAGAATTGTTGGGGATACATGAGGAAATTACTCTAGAGGATCACGAGTAAGGATTCTCTTTAGACCTCGATGTGTTCACATATTATGGGGAAGAGGTTGATTCTTTTTTTTTCAGAAAATAGAGGAAGATCCTAAAATCATCAAACTTGATCCTCCTCTTGTTCTTCCATTTTGACATTCCTCATTATATAGAGAAACATTTGGTTATGTCATTGATCCCTGACCTATCTTCTCATCACCCAATCGTTCCTTACATATCACGATTCCTTAATCACAATATCTCGTTGGGTCACCTCCTGGTAGCCCCTCATCTTCTTCTATTTGTGGGTCACCTTTGGCTAGCCCTTTATCCTTTATTCTTGGGTCATGTCCTAGTAGCCCTTCATCTTTTATACTTGGGCCACATCCTAGTTCCCCTTCATCTTCTATCTATAGCTCACATCCTGGTAGCCCATTTTCTTCCATCTTGGGGCCATATCATGGTATCCCTTCATCTTTTGTTCGTGACTCACCACTCGATAGCCCATCCTCTTTGATTCTTGGACCATATCCTCTTCGTCCATCATATCATCCTTCTATAAAAAATCGTGGCAAGCCCACCATCATCCATAATGTGCCTATCATCAATCCTAAACATCCACTTTCTTCTCCCACTTCCCAGGATCAAACAAATCACACATTAGCTTATATGAAACTCAAACAGTTTCTTCATCAAGCTAAACTAAAAACTCTGAAGAGCTCCAAAGTTCCCAACAATTCAAACAACCATAAAATTAAAAATCAAATAAAACTCAAGAATACACACCAACGCAACCATCAAGTATGGCACAAAGTGCATAAACCTATGGATAGGGAACTCAATCTCTCACATACAAAATCCATTTTTCAAGATAAGTCATAGTCACTTATTGAGTATGAGCTCACCATGGTCATCGAGATTAGAGATAATATCACTCTTGATAAGCAAAAACTCCTAGGCTCCGCATTAAAGAAATCACAAACATTGTGGTTGGATCCTATCATGTGGAGTGACATAGTTGGTCTCAACTTCACAATTATTCAACTTCATTGTCTTCTACCTTCGTGGTTTTCCTTTCGTAAAACTTTCTAAAATCTATTTTTTTTTAAATACAAAAGCACAAAAAATGAGAAAACATTAGATAAAAATCAAAGGTATAGAGATCAAACATTTCAATCAGGTATTGCATACACATGGATGTTCATTCTTCCCTTTCTTTCCATTCCTCTGCAAGTCATCCACCATTTTCATCCCTTTGGAGATATTTTGGCTGGTCTATTCACGCTCATTGTGCAACATTTATCTTTATGGTATCCATTTGACCTTTGTCTTTAATCACCTTGGTAAATTAAAGAATGATTGACCTCTTAGAGCTCCTATCACTATCTACATATAATACACTTATTGCGAATAAATTTTGGGTGTATTTGTTGACATTAACCAATGTCGTCATCACGATCACTTCCACATCCTTCCTTTAACCCATCAATGGTTTTTAACCCCTTATCAAAATAATCGAGAGAGGTGAAATATTTTTCAAAAAGAAAAAAAATCAATCAAAAAATCAAAAAGCAAAAGCAAATCAATATATATCTCTCTCTTGGGGTATTTCCAATATCTCTATCGAGGCTATGGACGCTAGGCTAACAGTAGAGCAATGCTGCAACTAGAATCAAATGCATCTCCATCGAGACTATGAACATCTGGCTACCAACAGAGAAATGTATGACTCTCCTTCCACCCTCAATTTATAAATCACCTTTCAAAATAAATCATTTGTAGACATTAACTAGTTTGTCCTCACTTGTTGCCTATCGAATCTTCACTTCAAAAGGTAATTAATTTCCATGTGCACACACTGAATCTCGATGAAAAAACAAGATTAGTATGTTACCAAGTATTATTTATACCTTGCTCATACTCTAATTTAATCCATATCTTGTCTCGCGATTTGTGCCTTTGGCTAATCACCTTTTCATCGTTAATCTTATAGCTACATTTTCCATATCCTTCAATAATATTCATTGTTCTTCTAATTTGTGTAAAACATCCACGTGTATAAGATTTCCTTTTTACCATGTTTGAGGGAAACTTTGTCCCCGTTTCAATAAAAAATATTGTACTTATTTTCTATCATATGTTTATTGGCCACCTTGCTCCTTTGTAGCACTTCATTAGTTTGAGTTCATCATCACGTTGATCCTATCCATCTTGGCCATGATCCGACTTATCTTCATCTTGTATATATGTGTGAGATTTTCCCTTGTATATTCTCATCTATCACTGGGGGTGTCTTTGCATCTTCATTTTCATGTGCACAAATTTGGAAAACTTTTTAAAAACCCTAAAAAAAATCAGAAAATCCTTCAAAATTAAAAAACATTGGTAAAACATCAAAAATCCAAAAAATTGGTAAAATTCCAAAAATTGGGAAAATTGGAAAATCTTTCAAAAATCCAAAAAAATGGCAAAAAAAATTTTTTTTGGTAACAAGCATTCACACATCTAAATCATTTACTAGACACAACGCCATTGAACATCAAAATATGTCCTACAAAACATCTTTCTTTGGTCCTCACTTGTTCTCACTCACGACTTGCGAATCATTTGGATCTACCTCCATTAACAAAGTTGGTTTGCCTACTATGTCTGCCTTCCTTGCACATCCAGTTGTTTTTGGTAGTTTTATAGAGCATGAATGATTTTTCATAGGACCCATGTGTCCTCCATTTATTCACCTCACATGCATCCTTGCTTGGGGTGCCATTTTTAAGCCTTGTTGTTAACTCGAACATTTGGGAACTAAAGCTTAGTAACCAAAATATTGGTACAACTATCTTGAACGTTGTTTGTTTAAGTAAATTTGTTTGTACTTGTTTCTTTGTTGGTCTACTTGTTTACTTTCTCGTAAAACATTACGTTATGTATGTTGCTTTGAGTCAATACTTACATGTATATATCTAAATAAAGAGCTGATGACGTAGATCATAAATCAAAATGATGAAACAAAGTTGCTCTTAAGCTAAGTTAGATGAGAGCTATATCCATTCTCTTCACCTCCACTCTTCTTCATTATTATTTTCTTCTATCGCATTTTTTCCTTCAAACCCACCTAGGGAAATATGGATTATATTTATCCCCCCTCTCCTCCTTGTTTCTTTTATCCATTTCCTTCATCTTTTCAATCGTCAATCAACCTCTTCCATCACTCCATCGACACTTGAGGGGGCATCCTTCATTCTACTAATTTTTCTTCCATTCCTTCAAAATTTACTTGTCTATAATTGTCTACTATCTTTGAAGTGACATCGCTTATGCCACCCCAAAAAGGGGAAAATATATACACCTAAAATCTGCTTACGCAGTTTTAATACTAAGATTACAATAATTACCCTCTTTCCCATCATTTCTGTTATAATTGGTGTTTTTTTGCTAATTAACTAATGTTTCTCTCTATTTCATTCAATTAATGACACTTTGTTAATTAACTAGTCTTTCCCCATTCTGAATGCCAATTAACAACACTTCGTTAGTTATAATCCTTCTATAATCGATTAATTAACTATTATTAATTAATTAAGCCTTTATAACCTTGTATTTAATTAACAAACCTTCTTATTAATTAAATCCCCCTTTTAAATAATCTCAATCCTACCTATTTCCCTCTAAATCACCTCTCAATAGCTTAGAAAGATTTTATTCTAGCCTATTTATTAATCCTAGTTGATTAATTAAATCATCTCCAACTCCCATGAGTTTCTAATCACTTGTTAATTCCTCTAATTAAGCTTATCCTTTCTAATTCTCCTTTATCCTTTATCCCACATGCACTAGTTTGCAAGCTTCTCCCAAATTGGAAAGCTATATAAAGGACCCTCCTACCTTCTTTCACATACACATCACACTTTTGTTAGTGATTACTATAGGCATATTGATAGAGCATTCTCCATTGTTGGAATAACTTCTTCATATTTTGCATCCATTTCTGTCATAGTTGGGTAGTAAAGAAAGATCCAAACATGGCCATTAAGCCATTTTGGTGAGATTGTTTCCTCACTTGGAGACAACATACAAATTGATTGCTTATCATCTAAATAGGTTCATGTTAATTAGAAATCATACATTACAAAGCACATCCAATTTCAAGGGATGGCTTAGCATTAAATGTTTTATTCATGTTAATGCATTAGATTAACTATTTCCTTTAAGCTTTATCATTGATGTTTATATTAGATTACCGCCTAGCAACCCTCATATGTCTCTGCATATTATCCATTGCCATAACATGTACCCTCTTGCCAAAAATTGGTAATCGTAGTATGTGATACACATCCTCTTGTGTAACTGTCATGTCACCCACAGGTAACCAAAAGGTGCAAGTATGCGCACACCACCTCTAGCATAAAACTGTAAGTAGAGTCATATTATGGGGCACATCCCCCATTCTCGCTATGTGTCATAGGCTGACACGGTCCAAAACATCCCACTCCTTATTTGACAACCCTAATCTAAGCAATGTACTCAAGTGGCATCCACCTCAAAATCTCTTGAATGGATATCCCTTTGCAAACCATAAAATAACACATTAGACCATCATACATAAACAACACTACCCACTTCCAACATCAAAACACATCTACTTTCACATTTATAACAGTCAAGACTCAACATAATGCTTTCTGGACATGGGCACCCAAGCACAGGATTGGGGTGCCCAGGCACAAGACTGGGGTGCCCAAGAGTAAGACACTAACTCCCAGGTCTGGGCACTCCTATCCCAAAGGTCATTAGTGCCTTCACTACTTTTTTCTAGGTCCAAAACGTTGAGAAATTTAAAAATATTTTTTTCGTAAAAAATTCATCAAAAAATGAATAATATCAACACATTTTTTGAAAACAATCATGCTTACCAACTTTGACGTCGCATGTGATGCTACAACAGTTACCAACATCTAAAATCAACTCAGTCATTGTGCTCTAAATTGTGAAATCCTCACACACTCAAAGCTCAATACCACACTCATACAAAATTCAAATGAGTTGTGTTATCACCGAATCACAACACCCTCTGATTACTTAGCATGTGAGTGTGTTAAGGAAAGCAATGTGACTGGGTAACATGGGTACTATCTCCAAGTTGCGGGACTTTCTACTTGAGATAGACCTCCAGAGAAGGTTGGTTCCTCTTCCTAATCTAGTGCAAGTTACTCTAATGGAAGGAAAACTGCCCACTACTCCTAATCTACAATTTCTAAGGGACAAGGGAGGGAGAGAGAGCATGAAAATAAAAGAAAAATACTATAACAAAGGTGATGCACTAAGATAAGGGTTTGGGAAAGACTCTCCAATGTGTGAAAATGAAAATAAATACTAATTAGAGAGGGTGAGAACAATTCTCCATAGTCTAACAACAACACTCACAACGTAATTTCCATGAAAACACAACAATAATAGACCCTGTAAAGTGAATACAAGAGGCAAAATACACTTACTATTACAACAAAGAGGCAAGAAGAATGAAATAAACACAGACAATGGAAGAAAGTATCCACAAATTTATATCTATTGCTTCATTGATATGCACAGTTCAATTAGAAAGTAAGAGAAAGGCCTTGCTCAACATGCAAAAAGTCTAATATGAAGGCCTACAACATATTGGTGTTCCAAAACAAAATGGGCAGAGTTTTGTTGCAAGAGTAGCCCCTATTCAAATGAGAGAGCACTTCAATTTATATAAAATGAGGAAGGGGAGAGAGAAGTTTGCAAACTTGGATTTTGTCTTCCACTTGCTTGCAAAGTACCAAAAGTAGGTGCAAATCATGATATGTGACATGTAAAAGCCATCCCATAATGCCCCATAACTTGCAGCAAAAGGAAAATGGATGTCCATGCTCATTTATTGCACTTTCAACCACTTAGGAGCCTCCATTGCAAACTGATATCATTCTCTGCAAATTTCACCCTTGAAAAATCCATCAATCCTTTAGTTTCTAGATTTTTTTATGTGTAGATATCAGAGCCATGATTCCAACAAATCTAATTTTGCACAATTTCATTAAGAAATGCAAAAGTTATGCTAATATGAGTGTAGGTAGTTATCTTAGTTTTCCAGGCTTGGATTCTCTGTTATGAGACTGAGCATTAATTTTGGTTGCTGGAAATGTTCATTTTATTTTCCCTCATCTTCTAATGTTTCTTGCATGATTTAATGGACCTGGGCATTGAAAATCCTTTGTGGGCCCCAACAATTTCATTATTTGGAAATTGTAGGGGGCTTGAGTGCTTAAGCATTCAAAACTAGGGCCAGATTGGCCGAGCTGACACATTTATTTAGCTTGGCGAGCCTCCATTCTAACACGTCAGGCTACCTTGGATTACATGTCTGGTTTTATTTCCACCTTGACACCCTATACCAACGAGTCACCTACTCAGTAGCTCGGTGACCTTGGCTGCCTCGCCCCCTTCTTCACACTCCACCTTGGCACATTGGACTTCCCACGCCGAGCCCAATGACTTACCTACTAACTCCCTGCACTCCACGTTACACACCGACCGCCCCCCTCATCCTCTATGGCCAACTTGGTGACCTCGATTGCCACGCTACCGTTTTGTAATGTTTTGTGGGCTTAACCATGCCATGACGAACCCCTCAACGCCAAGCCTGTGTGCCACTTGTGTCACTGATCTCTGCATTAGCCACATTGAGTACTCTCGGTGCACCTTGGGCCTGCAATGTTCTCCCCACCCAGCTTAGACCTGTATCGAATTCACAACCCATGTTGACTGCCCACATGGGCCTTTGACTGCTTCAACCCCTGTAATGCATTGGTTTTGGTGACCTCGAGTTTTTGCCGCACACACGTCCCAAAGTCGTTTGGGATTTTCGGGACGCTCAAACCCACATCAACTGAAATGGCCTCACCATGAACCCGCCAATGGCTCGTCGAGTTGGCTTAGCGAGCCAACTCTTTTGCCTCCATTTTTTGCTAAGTGCTCAGCGTAGTTTGAGCGCGATACATAGAATTAACTTGCTTCACCTACTTTGGGTCTTCCGCCCATGCTTCACATTGTTCAAGCTCGCTAATGAGCTAAGTCTTAACCCCCTTGTCACATGTAACTCGGTGACTCCCACCATGTTTCTGAATTGTAATGAGCTGATCCACATGCATTCTTTCTTTGTTTATACGAGTCAATCCCTACAGAGCTTGCTTTTTCCATGGAGCTCGATGCATCCGGTGGAATCCTTCACAACTCGATTCTTCAATGTATGGGATCGATCTAGCAATACGACACACCAACTCACCGCATGACCTAGTTGACTCACCCTTAGCAACATGTAGCAGCTTGACACTTCTTGCCATGGATCTGCTAGCTCAATGGAAGCATATCGAATTCTTTGAAACAACTCCATGCTCCTGCAAATGCACTCAGGTAGCTTAGTTTTGTGGCTCAGTGTGCTAAGCTGGGAGCTAGCTCGACTATGATCTCGGTATGCTCTCCTAGGACCAAAATGCAAATTTTTAGCCTTTTCCACTCCTTTCAGATTTTATGATTTTTTTGGATTCCTCTAGTGCCAGAGGAAATGTATTAATGCCAGGAAGTCACTCGGACTAGAAGACCACATTTTTGTCATTTTTTGCTTTGAATGGGCCACATTACCCGATCTTCTTCCATTTGAATAAAACTTGAGTTTGACAAAACCTAGAAGAGGAAAAAAATCCTCTTGTGGCTTCTAATCCTCATGGAGACCTTGATGATGTCTTGAAAACACTGAAAACTGCCTGTATGCCCCCAGATTGACCTGAGGGTCTCTTAATGAGTGTTTGCATGCAAGCTCCCTGCTATCCATTTTAACTCAGGAGGTGAAAATAAATACCAAGTTGCTTATTCACTTTTTACACTACTATTTATAGTAACTTTCCATTATTCACTTTACGATGGTCATGCGACGCGTTCACTCTCTCAACTTATTCACATCACACAGTTTCGATCATATCTTGAGCATACCTACTCCTATTTTTTGTCTCATTTGCAACATTATCTTCAAAATTCTACCTACTACCGTAACATATACATTTAACACACATTATATTCCTATTCACCATTGTGTACATTCAATATACATAACCTTTTACAATATCCATCACCTACTCATCATTATATCATCACGCAATTACTTTCAGCTTAGCGTTCATTCTCATCATCATTCCCCATTTCGCCAAAAGGAGGGCATACAATTGGGTTCATCCTATAATCCCCCTTTACACCACTACGCGATCGATATACACTCAAAATCCATCGATATCGAATACCTGCTCATACACCGTACAACATGTCACATCACTTTTTAGCAATCCCCCCTAACGACCTAAGCTAGGGGCAACAAGCGTCAAATATCTCCATGAGTAATCATCCAATCAATCAATCACACAAATTCAATTCACAACAATACAAATTTCACCAACACATTTAGAAAATCGACATTACACAACGTATTTATTATCCCAGATGACCTAATTTGGGAGTTACATCACCATGTTCCTAGATGACCTAACATGGGAACTTACTTTGCATTTTACGACTACTTCCAGATGACCTAACATGGAAGCCAACACATGCACATTGCAGCGACACCCTTGGAGTGGGGGAAATGAGACATCATTTCCTTTCCTAGATTGCTCCTATATGGGTCAACACGTTTGATCAAAAAATATGGATCCAAAAACCACCAAAAATTGATATGTGTTGGTTTGAAGTGGCTAGATCTTTTGAGGATGTATTTAAAGTTGGAGAGACACTAGAATTCTCTCCTTACACTCTTCTTCTGACGATAGGATGCCCAAATCCTCAATTTCTTGCACATACACAAAACTAGGTTGGGAACTAATCAATCCCTTCCCCATCATATTCCATCAACAAAAATTGAAACATTCAATCATTCAACACCACAATCATCGCTCTCACTTAACACTCCTCACAATGGTCTCATGTCTCTCGTTATGCCACATGCATCAACACGCTGATCCATGGTTTGTCACGCTATATGTTCTCACCTAGTACATACTTCTACTACACTTTTTATGTACTACAGCAACATGGGCTTCTCTGGAATTCTTAGGTGCGCATCTCTATCTACTTTATGTTACCAATATTTCACTCACCAACATAAAGTGGGGGAAAATGTAGACACAAAATCACACACTTACTACTACTATTATATAGCTAAGTATGTTGTTTTATGTATGCATCTTGCGTAAGAAAAGTATTCACTAATGACCCATTTCACAGTCCATCTATTTGTCTTGTTGGTATTTATTGTTGTTTGTCATGCACACTTATCACTTATACACACAATTCTGGTTAGGTCTCAGGGATCCATGTCTGTCAGTTCTCACTCATTTTCTGTCACTTGTCTCTGGACACTAGTGCTTAGGTATGGACACTAGCACTAGGTGCTCATTTCCATCTTGGGTGCCCCTATCCTCTTTATGTTTGATCTTATTTTTGACATTTGAGGTCGGTATTTTTCGGTTTTCCCTCTCATCTCCCGAGGTACTAGTCGGCATGTCAGGTCATTAATGTTGAAATTTGAACAAGAGATCCTGTATAAACACAACATATGTACCATTATATGGGTATAAATTCTTATCGAGGGCTAGCTATCTACAAGAGCAAGGGAATGCATTTGGACCATTATTTTGCATACACACTGCATAGGAAGGGAAGTTCATTCCATTCCATCCACACATTTACATTTTTATCTAGCTATTGCCCACTATCTTGGGGTCATTAGCGCGAGATTGACTTAGGAGCACTCTTACACACATAGAACTACATTGGATCTAAGATGTAGTGCAATGCTCAGTAGTAAGACCACCATTGTGGCGGTTGAGGACAATCTGACCCTTCATTTGCATTTTTTTAGGGTTTGATGCTTTGTTTGGGGTTTTGTAGGTGATTCCTTCATTACAGGTTTACAGGTACCTCAGCGATCCAAATGTGACATTTATGCAATAAAAGGTGAATAAGTGCAAATCCCTAGCGGTCATATCGAAACCAGGTTCCAACCATTTCTGTAGACCAAGGTGGTTAGAATTTTGACCAGAGCGCCGCAGGTGCACCAATCCGACCATTTCTACCTATGTTATATTTTCCTGAGGTCCGCTATAACGATATGTTCTGTTGTTTCATCACACTGCTCCATCCTAGATCAATGCGAGGTAAGTGAAATTGAGGTGAGTGCCTTATCCCTCTTATTTCCTTTCATTTATAAAATCAAATAAGTTGTTTAACATTCATATTTTAGTATATTTTATTTATAACATTTTTGTACATTTAGATTCATATATCAAATTTAGATTTTATAGAATCACATATTCCCTCTAAAGATTTCCTTCATACCTATATCAAAATCCATTGGGAGCCCAATGAAATCAATGTCTTAGGTATTATAAACATCACCAAGGGATTTTTTATTTTCTCCTTCAAGGAGTTCAACAAAAGTTCAATAAATTCTCGCTATGTTGAGCTACCAATTCACATGGAATATTCTTTTTGTTCTTTCACATTGGACTTGGGACTTCAGAGTCTCTAAGAAAGTTTCTCTCAAAGTCCCCATTTGGATCAAACTCCCTGGCCTATGAGTTCTTCTACAGTATTTCATTTCAGATATTATTAAACCTATAGGGTAGGTTATGTACCATGAAGTAGAACACTTTTACTCATCTCAACTAAACAAGCAGGTTTATGTTTAGGTTGACCCCACAAAAGACTTGAAGTAATTGTTTGATATTTAGGTTTTCTCTAGGAATTTTTCTCAAAGTCATCTATATAATTTTTCCTAACACATGTTTAAGATTCGGAGCCCCTGACCATAGAATATCGTATTGTCCCTTATGGCTCATCCTAAGTAGGTCTAGGGAACTTTACAAATCAAAAAGCAAAAAATGTATTCTAGAAATAATGGTTAGACCACCTTGACAAACAAAAAGATGCATGTTGCAGGGAATAAAATTCTATTATGGCTAGTGTTATTACTAATATAAAATCCCATCTAAATGTGCATGAGTATGAAATATATCCCATATTATCTGCATTTTTTCAACTTGTTCAAACCCAAATCGAACCCTTGTAGAGCCAGTAAAACTCGTGCAATTAAATGTTTCTAAGATTGGGACCTCAATGATGACTTCTCATCCCTCTCATTACTTTTATATCCCACCATGAAGTGGTAACAAATTTCTAGAGGGAGTTGATGGAGCTAAATACCATTCCATTTCCACGATGATTTTCGTAAGCCAAACCATCATCCTCTTTTATCTAACAATTTTGCTACTTTGGATTTTGGAACAATTTTTTAGGATGGACAATGGAAACTGAACATGGATGAGTGATGCAGAGACAAACACAAACTCCGGGCCAAAACATAAATAGGGTCCATTAGATAACAAAATCGTGCTTATTCATACTAGTTTCACAATGCCAATTCTTGTAAACAATGACTTTTAAATTTTGAAATAGTGTCCCTTTTATTCACTTCCTATCACCATTCATTCAAATCTCACTCCCCTTGTCTCTGCCATGCAATATCTCACAATTAATCATAAGCAATTGAACAACTACCAAACGATTATTTGATTTCCCTTCACACATGTTTGCACTTCTAGTAGCCATGTTTTAAGCCAAAGTTTATTGTTGGGTAAGATAAACAAATACTCTAAGATGAATGATCACATTTTCAAATACCCTTTATTGATTTCTAGCTCTCTGCCAAATTTTAGAACCTGCAAAGTAAGGTAACCCCTTCAACTCACTAGTCACCATTAACAATTAGGCCTATTTCTAGTAGCCCTGGTTTTTGAAAAAACTTAATTTTATGAGCACTTGAAAATGAATTAGGAAAAACTCATCACCTTTTCAGATGCCCTTTATCCTCTTATAACTTCAAGAAAAATTTCTTGACTCAACTCCAAGTGTAGACCCTGCAACTTCAATCTTGACTTTGATAATCAGGTCTCTTCACTATACAAACTGAGATACTCCTTTAATCATCACTTAAACTTCCCAAATGATAAAATGGATGAAAAACCACTTGCAAAATTCCCTATTCCACTTTGAGTCCAATTTTTTTCTTTTAATAGTCTTTAAGAAAAAGTTATGGATGATTGTCCTAAACCTTGCATACTTAAGTCTCCTAGATCATGCAAACTGCATTTTCCTCATAACTTTTCCCCATGTCTGAGTTTTGATCCCAAAATTTGAGGGAAACTTTATAATCCTTATCATATGCTACATCCAATTTTTATAAGGACCCAATTGATAAAACACAAATTATGGAGTTCACAGAAATTTTTTCCTAGACAAGGACTGTCACAGGATGAAAGAAGAATAAATCCATAAGTTGAAAAAATATATGTTTTAAGCCCTAATTCCACTTGAAATTTTATGTTTTTACTTCCCCAAAAATTTATCCTTTATGGCCATGGTTGATCAAGTACGAATTTTATTCAAATTATAAGGTTTTCTCAAAAAATGTGTTATAAAACTAACTTCTCATGACAACAAGTAGGGTGTTTGCAAATAATTTTGTTTAGAGGCTTTAAATGTATTTCCATCACTCCAAATTACACCTTTAGGTGGTCCTACATCCCCTATATACTTTCCAAAAGGCACTTTATCATAACCATATTCTCATATAAGAAGAAACATTCACCATTATGCATCCTAGAAATCTCTCATAACAAGCAAGAACTTGATCCTTTTCAAAAATGCAATCATCCTTATGGGATTTCATAACACAAATACCTACAACATATTGTTCATACCTAGAAATGTAGGCATTTAACACTGCACCATGACATCAATAATATTGAAAAACACACAATTTCAATCTTTATTCATCTTTGCTCTTAAATTTACAATATTTTCATTAAGAAATCCTATCATTTAAACCATTATGTGATCCAAAAATCCAGAATTGTTTTTTCTTGACCACAAACCCTTATAGGCTATTAATTATTTTTCCAAATTACCCCGTTTAAATCAACTTTAAAGAATGCAATGCAAAACCATAATCACAATGAACACAGGTTGATAATGGAGTTTTGTAGAATGCCTACGTCTCAAGGTTTAGAATACTGAACCGATTTATTATTTACTTATAAATTGTAACTCTAGTACAAACTCACAACCAAAGCTATAATAAACTTGATATCAAAAGAACATGAATCTCCTCCATGAACACTAGAGTGGTAATACCCCTGTTGATGTAGCATATCTGATCTCCAACGATGCAAGAAGAACATGAATCTCCTCCACGCTCACCAAGTGACAATGCCCCGACTTATGTAGGAGATTTGATCTCCAGTTGTGAAATACCCTTTGGTTCCAAAATCAGAATTCAGGTGTTCCACTAGTTACAGCGAGTTGATAATAACTTCCGTATTCTAGATGAATTCATTGCCTCCTGTTGTACGGTGTCAAGTCTCTGGATATGATCAGACAACAATGGTGCTCCTTCACTCTACTATGCAGAGCTATGACTGATTCGATGTTTGTTATTGATGATGACCTCCTTTTACTCCACTGCACATCAAGATAACCTCTACACGTTGCTAATTTTGTCCAGTGTCTCCAACAAGCTTAATGGTGAATATGACACTCCTCTGAAGCAACGATCTAATGATTCATCCAACGTACTAAGGATATGGTCTCTAGAACTTCTTTGCTGCTTCGTCACATCCCTCGGCTCCACGACATCTTTGGGCTACAACACGCGAATAAAGGTGTCAATTTGGCCCTTATATTTGTCATTGAGTAAATAGTAACTCCCATAATTTTTACATTGTGCTTATTAAAAAAAAGGACTTAATTTCATCTCGTTGATAATAATAATCGACCCCCGAATGATGATGATGATGCCTATATTAGTACGATATATGAAATTATCTCCATATGCCTATACTATTACAATATTGGTCATATAATAATCATGCTTATACTAATATAATATAAGATTTCTTATCTCTCCATGCCTATTAAATAATATAATAAAACTTTATTATTGTTCTCCTAAAATATGGCCTTATATCTCCTAAGGCATCTTTTACAATACTCCTCATAAAACCTTCATCTTACTCCTTTGGCCTCGAGCTTGCATTTGAGAGAGGGAGGATTGTGTTGAAATGGAGTGGAGAGGCTTTTATAGCCTTGGACAGACCCAATTTATATGCTAAATAGCATATCGACCAACTCTCTGCCAACCAACTCGGTTGGTCGAGTTGGTTTGGCCGCTGCGATGATAAGGGGGAGGTCGCAAGGTCAATTCCACCGCCCTCGCTCTCTGCTCTATCGGCCATTTTGAACCAACCTACCTATTTGCTTTGTTGTTTCCTGAGTTGTCCCGGCCACTCCACTTATCACGTCTGTGCTCGATCATGGTCCACATCGCCTGCGACCCCTCCAACTGCTACCACATACCCGACTATTGTGTTGTGATCATTGTCCACCTACATGTGGGCCTCCCGACTGCCACGTTTCCCGCAATCTATTACATTGGATATTTTTCCCCAGGTTTTTGTAAAATGCGGTGGGAATAATCCCACATTGGTCGGGATTGGGGATAAAATGGCCTTTATAAGGCTTATCCTCAAGCTATTAATTTTGTGGCTTAGGCCATGCAATCCACATTTTGCTTGCCAATGAATTTCTCCTAGCTCACCCATTAGCTCACCGAGCTACCCAGTTACACAAATCAGCTAAGGTATAGACATAACTCACCCTTAGCTTGTTAATGCAATGCAATGATAGTTCATGTTCATCTCACCGTTTGGCTTGACCAAGTTGGCTAATGTGGCAATGTGGTGGCCTAAGGACCCACCACGTAGCAATTTTTTTTTAATCACTGATGAAGATGATCAATATTTAAGTGTCGAATACCAGAGGCTGGAAACATGTCCACCCAAATTTTTCACCATGCACCTGATTTGCACTTTTTCCACTTTTCATGAATATGACTCGCCAGTTGACCTTATCTCACTCCTAGAGTTGACCAAAATTTTGACTAGCTATAACTTTCACATATGGGATCTATTTCCCACATTCTTGTATTTGTCAGAAATCTCACTGAGTTTACTATTTGCAAACTGTGATGATCCTAAGGGATTTAGGGAAA
Organism: Taxus chinensis; assembly: GCA_019776745.2. Taxonomy (NCBI): domain Eukaryota; kingdom Viridiplantae; phylum Streptophyta; class Pinopsida; order Cupressales; family Taxaceae; genus Taxus; species Taxus chinensis. The sequence goes on along the minus strand of CM034148.1, from coordinate 773,483,203 downwards.
TTTTTTCCTCTGAAATGTCCTTTAGATCACACATCCCCACTAAGGAGGTATTTTTTTCCCAAAAATATTTTATTTCCTCTTCTCTTGGATCATAGAACCAATGTCACTACTATGTGAAAAGATCTCTGCAGTTGATAACTCCCCTGGCCTTTGAACTACTCCTTACTCCTTTAATCAGACATCATTGGTTCAATCTCTAGAAACCTGTGGCACTTGGGCTCACCACGCTTCTGCTGTGCCATTTTAATGTCAAATCATGATGACTAATCATTCGTCTAGTATTTTAGGAATTCATATAGAGCTTGGCTTACCAATATTGAAAGAAAACACTAGGCATGATAAACCTTTCATGTAGTAGTGCCTACTTACTATGGTGTCTTTAATCCCCTGTCATCTTCTCTGCACGATCAATGTCTCTGTAAAGTATTACATTGTTTTCTTGTTGTTCCTAGCCAGCTTAGTCAACAAGAAAATTTGATATACTGTAACAACAAAAATTTTCCCTTGTAATAGGGTATTACAATTACAAATATATCAATACAAATAATACCCAAATTTTGTCAGAAGACTCAAACTTGTCTTGTAGCTCTTGCTTCTAATTTTCTACTTCCATGAGACTATAGATGTTTTCTCAATCAAGAATCCTTTTTTAGGCTATAGTGTGAACCGGTACGTGTCCATCTCACTACTACCGCAAATGATAAACCAGTTCTCAATATCACTTGCTCGGAGATTAGCAAGGTTACAGGCGAAATACCTGTTTTGATACCAACATGATCCAAAAATCTGGCCAAATTTTTTTTCTTGATCACGGATCCTTATAGGCTAATAATTCCTTTTCTGCATTACCCCGTTAAAATCAAATTTAAAAGAATGCAATGCAAAACCATAATCACAGTGCACACAAGTCGATAACAGAGTGAAAAAAACTTCCTACATCTCTGGGTTCAGAATACTGAACCGATTCATTATTCACTTCTAAATTACAACTATAGTAAAAAATCACAATTGAAGCTATAATAAACATGATTTTAGAAGAACACAAATCTCCTCCATGAACACCAAAGTGATAATACCCCGACTTATGTAGTAGATATGATCTCCATTGATGCCCGAAGAACATGAATCTCCTCCATGATCACCTTGTGAAAATACCTCGACTTATGTAACAATTTTGATCTCCAGTTGTGACATACCCTTTAGTTTCAAAGTCGGAATCCAGGTCTGCTAGGTACATTGAGTTGATAATAATTCCTGTATTCCAGATGACCTCATCGGGTATTAGAGCTTGAGAAGAATGTGATCAGTGAATTAAAATACTATATTAGTATGATATACTACGTTATCTCCATATGCATATACGATTACAATATATGTCATATACTAATCATGCTTATACTAATACAATATAAAATTTCTTATCTCTCCATGCCTATTAAATAATATAATAGGGCTTTATTATTGATTTTCCCAAAAGATGGCCTTATATCTCCTAATGTATCTTTTTCAATACTCCTCCTAAAGCCTTCATATTACTCCTTTGGCCTCAAGCTTGCATTTGAGAAAGGGAGGCTTGTGTTGTAATCGAGGAGTGGAGAGGATTTTATAGCCTTGGGTGGACCTAATTTATATGCTAAATAACATATCAACCAACTATTTTCCAACCAACTCGGGATTGGCTAAGTTGGTTTGGCCATTACGATGATAAGGGGGAGGTCATAGGGTTGACTCCCTCGCCCCTGCACTATGCTCTATTGGTTTTAAACCAACCTACATATCTGCTTTGCTATCACCTGAGCTTTCTTGACCAATCTACATGCCACATCCGTGCCTAACTAGTCTACATCTCCTGTGACCCCTCCACCTATTACCACGTGCCCCAACCACTATGCCATGTTCATTGTCTACCATCCACTTGGGCCTCTTAACCGCCACATCGCCCGCCATCCACGGCATGCTAGCTATTTTGGCCCCAAGTTGTTGTAAAATGTGGTGGGAATAATCCCACATTAGTTGGGATTAGGGATAAAATGGCCTTTATAAGGCTTATCCCTGAGCTATTAATTTGTGGCTTAAGCCACGTAACCCAGCAATTTGCACACTGACGAATATCTCCTAGCTTGCCCATTAGCTCACCGAGCTACTCGGTCACACAACTCACTCGAGGTGTAGACATTGCTCGCCCTTAGCTCACCAATGCAATACAATGTATAGCTCATGTTTAACTCACAATTTGAATCGACCGAGTTGGTTAATGTGGCAATGTGGTGGTAGGCTATGTGGTGGCTTGAGGACCCACCACCTGACAATTTTTTTTTATCATTGATGAAGATGACCATATTCGAGTGTTAAAGACCGGAGGCCTCAAACATCGACCCGAACTTATCACCTTCGCCCGATTGTTACCACTTGTCATGACTTGTCAGTTGAACCTGTCTCATCTTAGGGTTGACCCAACTTTTACCAGCCACCATTTTCATGTATGGGCTCTCATTTTCCGCATTCTTGTAGGCGTCAGAAAGCTCACGGAGTCTATTTTCGCACTGTGAAAATCCTAGGGGATTTAGGGAAATTTTATCCTCTGAAATGTCCTCCAGATCACCATGAATCCAATACAGGTTCTTGAATCCTTCAAGGCTCTTTTCTCCCTATTTTAACCCCCAAAAACTTACTCTTGAACATCTGATAACCTACATCTTCACAATACAATTTTAATATCTCTTTTTATGGACCTAAATGGAGATAGTTACAACTAATTTGCACTCCAACCATGGTATAACTTAGTAACACCTAGTTAAATCCATTTAGTTAAGTGAGGACAATTTATTTACCTTTTATTTGACCATTTAGGTCCTTTACATCATTTAAGACTCCACTCTAAAGATTTTATACCACTTAGAACAAACTAGAAATTCAAATATTTAAAATGGCAATTTTGGAGGGAAAATTTAAATTGTCCTTATTCCATCCATAGAATGGGCCAAATAAGTTGGTATCCATATAAAAACATTATAAGTAACATCCTAGAACTATTTCAAACCAAAAATTTGGTAGAAACCAAAATTTGGCATTTACATGCTTGATGCTCCTACATCATACTCCCCGAGTGGTAAGATTTGAGCTCTGATTCAAAAGTGACTTTTTCTTTCTTTTCTTCTTGTTGTGTTGCACCATCAAGATTTTTATTTCTTCAACCATACTCTTCTCTTATTCATCAGAAACATGATTTATTTGTTCTTCATCTCTCTCTCTCTCTTTCATCTTCTTCTTTGTAGCTTTGTCGTCTAAAATGAGCATGTCAAATCACATTTTCTTCCTTTGTGCTCTCTTAAAGAGTTTTTCCTTCTGTGGATTTCACCTCCTCAACTAGAAAACTTGTACATACACAATCACATATAATTTTAGATGAAAAATATAGAGACTCTTGAGTCTATTCATGTGCTCATTTCTTCTCCTCTCACCTTTTAATTTGTTTCAAAAACTGATTTGCATTCCTTCTTATCTTCATTTCTAATCCTCTTAATCATCACTTCAATTGGTTCTTCATCACCCTTCATTCCTTCACTGTATAAATATTTTTCAAGAGCTTGTATCTCAGCCTTTAGTTGTTCTTCACCTTCATACACAAACCAACAATATGATTTTTCTTCTTGTGACTCTTCCTTAGACATTTCCTCTCCCACAAACTCTCTTTTCTTCAACCTCTCTTGCTTTTTCAAGTTCATCCTTATTCTATTCTCCACAAGAAACCTTATAGGCCACTTAACGTTCTTCCTCATCACTCTTTTAACTCCTTGGTACTATTTTTGTCTCACTTTTTCCGTCAACATTACCAAGTGCTCCATATCCCTTTTCAACTCCCTTATCTCTTGATGAACCCACAAGTCTATTTATCTTTCTAATTGCTTCACCTATCCTCTTTTATTTTTATCTCTCTCCTCTTCCTCTTTCTTCTTTTGGCATAGTAACTTCACCAATCCATTTACCATCTCTACTCTTTCTTCTTCCATTTTCTCCTACTAGAAAGTCATTTTCTACCTTGCTTATGTCTCACCTAGGTTCTTTCTCCTTTCCTCTACCTAGTCGCTTGACACTAATTCCAAGTATTTTTCATGTTGGAATGATCTCTAGCTTAAATTATTTTCTCTCTCTCTCTCTCTCTCTCTCTCTCTCTCTCTTTACTTTTAAGGGATACTTGCCACACTTCTTTGTTTTTTTCCACTTTTTTCTTTTAACTTTCCTTTTTCCAAGGAGAAATCCTATTAAATTTCAACACACACACATACAAATTCTTGTTAAGATAAAAAAAATCCACATCTAAAGATCTTATTGTTCCGACACCACCTGATGCAAATACAAACACAAACTCTGGGCTAAAAAACAAATAGGGTCCACTAGATAACAAGACCATGCTTATTCATACTAGTTTCACAATGCCAATTTTTGTAAATAATTACTTTTTAAAATTTGGAATAGTGTTACTTTCATTCACTTCCTATCACCATTCATTAAAATCTCACTTCCCTTGTCTCTTCCCTGTAATATCTCACAATTAATCATAAGCAACTGAACAACTACCAAACTATTCTTTGATTTCCCTTCACACATATTTCCACTTCTACAAGCCCCGTTTTAACCCAAAGCTTATTTTTTTGTAGGACACACAAATAATATGAGATGAATTATCAAATTTTCATATACTTTTTATTGAGTTCTAGCTCTCCACCGAATTTTATAATCTGTAAAGCAAAAAAACCCCTTCAACTCACTAGTCACCATTCACAATTAGACTTATTTCTAATAGCCATGTTTTTTGAAAAATATTAATGTTATTAGCACTTTACAATGAATTATGAAAAAATAATCACCTTTTCAGATACCTCTTATCCTCTTACAACTTCAAGAAAAACTTCATGTCTCAACTCCAAGTGTATAGACCCTACAACTTCAATCTCGACTTTGGTAAATTAGGTCTCTTCACAATACATATTGAGATACTCCTCTAATCATCACTTAAAGTTGTCAAATGATAAAATGGATGCAAAACCAACTTTTAAAATTGTCTATTCAACCTTAAGTCTAAAATTTGTGTCTTTTAGAGTCTTCAAAAAAAAGTTATAGACGTGATTATCCTAAACCTTGTATACAGTCTCCTAGATCATGCAAACTCTTAACTGAGTTTTGCTCATAAATTTTCCCCACGTATGAATTTTGATCCAAAAAATTGAGGGAACCTTTTTAACCATTATCATATACTTTAGTCCATTTTTTATAAAGACCCAATTGATAAAACACAAATTATGGAGTTTTTTAGAAATTTTGTCCTAGATAGGGACTATCACAGGCTGAAAACAAAATACTTCCATAACTTGAGAAACTATACATTTTAATCCTTGATTCTACTTTCAACATTTCTGTTTTTACTTCCCCCAAATTTTATATTTTATGACCAATGACTGATCCTGTATGATTTTTTTCATATTATCAGGTTTTCTCAAAAGTTGTGTTCTAAAACTAACTTCTCAAGAGAACAAGCAGGTTGTTTGCAAATAATTTTGTTTAGAGGATTTAAATGTGTTGACATAACTTCATATTTCACTTTTAGGTGTTCCTAAAACCCCTCTATACTTTCCAAAAGGCACTTTATCATAACCATCATCTCATACAAGAAGAAACACCCACCATTATGCATCCGAGAAATCTATCATAACAAGCAAGAACTTGATCCTTTTCAAACATGCAAACACCCTCATGGTATTTCATAACACAAACACCTACAACATATTTTTCATACCTGGAAATGTAGCCATTTAACATTGCACCATGACATCAATAATATTGAGAAACACACAATTTCAATATTCATTCATCTTTGATGTTAAATTTACAAGCTTTTCATTAAGAAATCCTTTCATATAAACCACCATAAATCAAATACATGTTCTTTAATCATTCAAGGCTCTTTTCTCCCTACCTTAACCCCCACAATATGAAGTTTTAACATCTAATAACCTACATCCTCATAACACCATTTGAATATCTCTTTTCATATACCTAAATGGAGATAATTACAACTAACTTGCACTCCAACCATGGTAAAACTTGCTAACACCTAGTTGACTCTATTTAGTTAAGTGAGGATAACTTATTTACCTTTTATTTGACAATTTAGGTCTTTTACATCATTTTAAGAGTCCACTCTAAATAATTTAGAGCACCTACAAATAAACTAGAAATTTAAATATTTAAAATGGCAATTTTGGAGGGAAACTACAAATTGGCCTTATTACATCCATAGAAGGACCCAAATAAGTTGGGATCTATATAAAAAACATTAGAAGTGATATCATAGACCTATTTCAAACCAAAATTTTTCTAGAAACCAAAATTTGGTATTTACATGCTTGATGCTCTAGCATCAATGGGTTTCATGCATGAATTTTATATCATATAATTTAAGAGGTATCATATATTCCTCATGAAAAATTTCGTGCATGCTTTTTTTGTTAGCATATTGGAAATTTAGGTTTTTTTTAATTTATACGATGTTAAAATTATAGATTTTCTGCTTCAGGCTTCCTTGAAATGTATTATGTCTGACTTCACTCATTATCATATCTTGCATGATGACGGTCATGATGGTGCTAGTATTTCAACATATTTGAGATGTCCCTAATTGATTCCTTGAGATAATATATGTCCCATTGAGTTCTTTGGGTCTTAATGAACATTAATGAGTCATATTTTTGCATTATTTATGTCTATGCTTCTAATGTTGTCCCAAAAATAAGGTTGTAATGGAGGTGGTTGGATGACAACTTGCCACAATCTTTTTGGCTTGCGTGTGTGGTGACTTCGATATGATTAAACATCCTGAGGTTAAAAAGAAAAACTTTCCATGTGATGGTGTGTTGGTGAGCATGGGTATTGTCAAATCCTCTCTACCAATAACAAGAAGTCACTCCCCCATATTTGTTATACTTGGTCTAATTTTTGGGTAGTTGTGCTTTCCTAATAATAGGTTATTGGTCACTGCCCATTAAGATATTATGTTTTCTGATCACAACCCTATCAATTTTCATTTCACTTAGGGAGGTGCTTGATTAAAACTCCCATGTAAAAAATCCTTATGCACTTAATGCACAAGGTAACCATCTAGCTCATTTACAAAGTGTAGAACTTGGGGTCATGTCCTCCTTATGCATCCAACTAGATTGAGTGGTGAAATGATGCCATCATCTACACTATTGCCTTCCTCTACCACTTCAAAAAATAGGTGGTTTGGGTGCATAAGTGATCCAATTTTTCTCTACTAAAATAATTCCAAAGGAATTATACACTCTTATAATGAAACCCCTTCGATCCTCAACTACAATTCATGGAGGTTGGGCTTATGCATAAACTTAAACTCAACAAATGTCATGCTTTTATAGGAGCTCAATTCGTGTGTGTGAGTGCACTAGCTTGAGGTCAAGGATCATAATTCCAATAATATCTTCAAAATTGATTGGTTCTAATCAATAAAAAATAACATATCAATGTTGTTCAAACAACTAACAATTGGCTTACCAACTTCTGTGATATATACTCTTCCTTTGTGTAACACTACAAAATGGTGTTCCAATCTTATGACATGATCAAGGAAAGGAAATAAGCTCTTCATAAATTCCATGATGCTTTTCCTTGCAAGCATTCACCCATGGATCAACTCTAATATGGTTTTCCCTCATGTTAGATGATATTTTTGTGCCTCTACAATGCATGGTTAGTGAAAATCATTTGGTGTAAATGGATTTCCTTGTAAAATTTTCAAGGCTAGTTAGAGTTTTGATAGCCCCAAATTTCTACATTCTATAAGGAAGTGTTATCCACTCAATCCTTAGGTAAAATTATTTAAAAAGGAAATATACAATTCATACCTAACATCAATGACTCATTGTGCATTACCATTTGGCACCCTATCACTTTGTTGAATGTATCATACAAAATTATTACTAAGGATTTAACATTTCCACATTAGCCACATTCTTCCTACCATTATTAGACATGAGAAAATTGACTTTATCATATTGAGGTATATTTTGGATAATACCATTGTTGTGTCAGAAGGCATGTAATGGGCCTACGTGTTAAAAAATGAACTATGTTTCTTAAGATGGATTTTGAAAAATACTTATGACCACATCAAATGGATTTTTATTCTTTCCATATTTTAAGATCTTGGCTTTGGTGATTTTTTTATTTTCTTATAAAAAATTTCTTTTCAAATGTCTCAACTTATTTAACCATCAATGGTTAGAAGTTTAATAGCTTTAACCTTTTGACCAGAGCTATGAACCGAAGGGGTAAGGGCCCCAACCCAACAACAAAGAAGAAGTGAAAAGAAGGTGCAAAGAGAAGAAAGAGGAGGATAGCGAGGAGAAGGAAGAAGTGACACCGAGCAAAGAAACAAATGCCGAAAAGGAGCAGGACAGCAGCCAAAACCATGGGGCAGTGGAAGACCGAGCTGGCTAGCCCAGGGAGGATCCTGCACACAAGTTGGCTGCCTGAAGTAGTAGTTTGAAGGAAGTGTAGGCATGGTCCTTAAGTTCATTCAGGTGATTGACCACAGAGTGGACCGGGAAGAGAGCTGCATCGACGTCAACCACAGGGAGGAAGCGCTGATCAAGAGTAGGATGGAAATTTTGTGTGAATGTCACCAAATCTTGGTATTGCCTACATAACCACTGAATGCCATGTCCAGAGCCGAGGGTGAGCTCATCAACTTCCTCCACCCACAGAAGGGGATCCGGGAGAGAGAAGTTGACCAGTTGGTCATGCAAGCCGACCCGATGGACTGCATAAATTTGGTCCACAGCCACGCGTTCAACATTTGCAGAATCTGAATGGAGAAGAAGACAGAGAGAGATGAACACAGAGGTGATGTCAGAGTCTGTTCTCAGACGTCATGCTCAAAAATGAATGGAATCTCCAAGAATAGTTTCGATTGCTTCGGCCTCCTCCTGTGAGGAAAATTTGAAAATCATAGAAAGGCGTCGCCGATCAATGGCAGAGGAATCAGCCAATTCCCGGAATTGGCCATGGAGCACGACGAAAGGAAAGCCAATGAAAGACATGGAGACAAAGAATGTTGAGCTAGGAAAGGAGCCAGACAGGAGATGACACAGGAAGATGGGAAAACAACATTTAAAGAGCACTGTCCACACGAAAAACGGGGGAAAAACATCCCTGGAAGAAATGAAGGAAGTTGAGGTTGGGTAGATGGGATGATGGAAACAAGAGCCCCGTGTGAAAAATCACCTGCAGAAGTGATACGAAGATCCGCTACCGAGAAAAAGGGGGGAAAGGATCTCCCACACAAAGAAGACCATAACACATGTGGGAGGCCTCTACCCAACAACTAGGACGAGCATGCCCGATCGTGGGAGAGGAAGTTCGACAGTCCGTTCCAATCATGAGCTGAACCGGAAGTGATGCTGGCGGTTGGGTGATCGATGGTGTAGTTTGCAAGGAAGTTAGCCACGTGATTTGTTTCTCGAAAGTTGTGGGAGATGTTCTAGGAATGGATTTTGGCCAGCCAAAAGAGAATTTGGGGGATGAAAAGGTTGATTTTCCACGAAGGGGATAAGCCTCTGGAAACTGTGAAAATAATAATTTGGGAGTCCCCTTCGATGGATAAAAAATAACAACCAATTTGTGCAGCCATCTTGACCCCTTCCAGGAGAGCATGGGCTTCGATAGAGTTGCACGTACCATCTTTGAGTGGGAAGGAGCTAGCTCTAATGAGATTACCACAATCATCTCTGAGAATACAACCTACACTAGATTTACCTGGGTTACCTCTGGAGGCACCATCAAAATTGAGTTTCCAATGACCCTGTGGGGGGGACGCCACCTAGCTCTTTTCCTTCGAATGGATTTTTCAACTTGTGAGAGCCCTTTTTTTACAATTGAGCCTGGTCTGGGGAGCTTAATGAGTGGCCAAGAGTGTAAGATCGAGAAATCCCTGGAAGAGAAGGTTGAGAAGGAAAGGCAATTAGCATGCTAACGCACTCTGAGATGGCCACTTCTAGCTTGTTGAGAAAGGCGGGAAGCTCAACCACTTGCTCCCTGAAAAGACGAAGATTGTGTTCCCACCAAATATGCCAGAGCAAGAAGTATGGGCCGATGCACCAAATAGAGCTGAAAGAACTATTGAAATTGAAAGACGGCCAAGAGGAAAGAGTCGCAACAATGTTATTACAGGGAGCCTAGGCTAGATTTAATTTGTTCAGAAGCCAATCCCAATAATAAGATACAAAGGGGCAAAATAAAAAGAGGTGATCCAAATCTTCCTCTGCGGCTCCACACAATAAACACTTGGAGGGGCCTTAATATCCCCAAGATTGCCGCTTGACTTGGGTAAGAACCTTCTTTTTCAAAACTAACCAACCGAAAAAGGTGACTTTTGGAGTGATGCTTGGATGCAACAACCAAAGGAACATGGAGACCCTTGACCAGAATGTGAAATGAGAGTATTATATCCAGCTTTCACCATGTAAGAGCTCGAAACATCCCCAAGCCAAATTAAACAATCATCTTTGTTGAGATAAAGAGCATTTCTATCCTGAATGGCATCCTTGAAGAGGATGGACTCTTGAGCATTAGCCCCAATGGAAGAGATATCTTTCCAGAGCCAAGATGGCGAGCCGTCAGGGTGCTGGCTGCCGTAATCAGAAACCATAGGACCCCAGGATAGTTTTTCTATGTTCATTATGCCATTGAGAGCAGAAGAAAGATTAAGTGGGGGGGAACCATTCCAACTTTCATCCAGAAAGAAATGAGCTAACCGTTGTTGATGTTCTAGGTGACCGCCTCAGCAATAAGGGATCTAGATTTACAAAAAAAATTCCAGATATGTGAGCCTCTTGGGAGCTTGGAACTGGATAACAAAAGCTCGGGGCAACACCCACCGAGATACTTATGAGAGAGAACTTGGAAGGCCTGCCTTTTTACGTTAGAAATGAAATTCCAAACAAGCTTTGCCCCAAGGGTAGTGTTCTGTAGAGCAAGATCCAGAATACCCATGCCACCCAGACATTTGGGAAGCTTGACCAAATCCCAGTTAGCAAGGTGAAATTTGCGCTCATCACTGTTACCTTGCCATAAGAAGGTTCTCACCACTTTTTTGATTTTGAGCAGAACAAATTTTGGAATCTGTAGAACAGATAACATGTAGATAGGAATTGCAAGGAGCACATAATTGATTAAAAGAGCACGACCGGCCAAAGAAAGCCATTTGCCTTTCCATGAGAGAAGTCTGGAGGATAAAGAGTTTAAGAGCCCATTCCAAAGATGAGCTCTGTCAGTGCCATGAAAGAGTGGAATGCCCAAATATTTATGCAGGAGAGCTCCCACAGAGAAGCCGAGAATTGTTTTGATCCTGCATTGTAGTCTAGGGGCAACATTAAAGAAGAAAATAACATATTTATGAAAGTTTATCACCTGACCAACAACATAAGAATAAGAGTCAAGAATGGATGAAATCCACTTAGCTTCTGGAATAGTCCCTTGACCAAAAAGAAAGGTGTCATCCATGAATTGTTGATGAGAGAGTGCTGGAAGGTTGGAAGTGATGTGTATACCTTTAAGGGAACCATCCTGTACAGTGGAGATTTGATGCTGTGACTTAGAGCCTCCGCAACCAAAATGAAGAGGAAGGAGGAAAGAGGATCACCTTGTCTTAATCCTCGACTGCTCTGGAAGAAGCCTTCCGCTGATCCATTAACCAAAATAGAGAAATGAGGAGAGGGAATGCAACTAAAGATCCAATTACAAAAATGCTCACAGAAAGCCCATGGCTTGTAGAGATTTGAGGAGGAACCTCCAATTGACACGATCATAGGCTTTGCTAAAGTCTAGTTTCAGCATCATGCCCGCTCGGGAGGAGGCATGAAGAGTATGGATCAATTCATGGGAAATAATGATCCCATCGGTAATAGACCTACCGGGAATGAAACCACTTTGTTCTTGAGCAACCAATTTGGGCAGCAGTGGGCTTAATCTATTTGTAATAGCTTTGGAAATGATTTTGTAAGTTGTGTTGCAGAGAGAAATAGGTCTGAAATCATCCATTGACTCGGCAGGAGAATTTTTAGGAAACATGCAAATGAGGGTATGGTTGAGAGTTCCTAAAATCTTTCCCGTAAGCCTTGATTCCTCAACTGCTTTCCATACTGAAAACCTGACAACATCCCAAAAATATTGGAAGAAAGAGGTGGGAAACCATCTGGACCAGGCGCTTTATCTCTCTTCATAGAAAAAACAATTTTTGAACCTCATCCATGGAGAAAGGGGAAAGAAGTAGGTCGTTGTCAGCATCAGTAACAACAACAGGGGTCTGATGAAAGAAGGTGGACTGCGCTCTTAGGGTGGAGGCTGAATCGTTCAAGAGCTTATTGAAATATGACATGGCTTCAGTTTTGATCTGGGATTGAGTGGATGTAATAGATAAATCATCCAGCTTGAGAGAAGAAATGTAGTTGAAATTTCTTTTGGCTTTGACAGAAGCAAAAAAGAACTTTGTATTTTTGTCACCGTCTATCAGCCATATTTCCCTAGATTTTTTTACGCCAGTAAGTTTCCTCTTTGAGAAGGAGAACACCCAATTCCTTTAGAAGATATTTTTCTTTGAGGAAATCTTCCTGAAACATCCCTTGAGCAAGAATAGAATCATTCAGATTATGAAGTTCCTGCTCAACTCTAAGTTTTTCCTAAAAAATGTTTTTGAAACTCATAAAATTCCAACTTTGAAGTTTGTCTTTCAGCAAAGAAAGCTTTTTGGATAATTGGAACATCCAAGTCCCTTTGACGTTGAAGGAAGCCCACCAGAGGTTGACTAAGGGCTTTAGTGAGGGATCATGTAGCCACATATTTTTGAATTTGAATGGTGAATGGCGGGGTGGAAAATCAAAGGAAAGATCAAGAGAAATAGGGAAGTGATCAGAGCCGGAGAATGGAAGAACAAAGCTTTTAATGAGGAAGTTATTCTGCAGCCAAAATTCTGAAACAAGGAATTTGTCAAGACGCACTGCCAAGGAGCTGAAACCAGGCCTCCTGTTATTCCACATGAACCAGCCCTTACTTGGTTCCACATCGACCAATTGAGAGGAAGAAACAAATGAGGTAAAGTCAACTTGAGAGTAGGGCTGCCATTGAATACCTCCATGCTTATCAGGATCAGAGAGAGTAGCATTAAAATTGCCAGCTACGATAATCTTGGAGTTGGCAGCGGTATCGAGGACCAAACAAAGTTTAGTCCAAAGATCTCTTTTTCTGATCAGATTAGAGGGGCCATAAACATTGTAAATGAAAAAGGACTCATCAAAATGTTTAATCTGAACTTTACACCAGATATAGTTCGATTCCATGAGAATGGGCTCAATAGCGCAACAACAAGATTTCCACATAATACCAAGACCACCCGAGGCACCAATAGAGTTAGAGAAGCAACCTTCCCAACCTTTCCATCTTCGGAACCAACCATTTAAGCAGCCATCCTTAGACATCTTGGTTTCCTGAATCAGGAAAATATCAACCGCAACATCAGTGGCATAGCATCTTAACAGACGCTGTTTGTTAGGGGCCTTGAGGCCCCTAACGTTCCAAGAAAAGAGGATCATTTGGTCTTCAGAGAGGACTCACCTCTCCTACTTGTTGAAGGGAAGAAGGAACAAAGTTGAAGTTGCTTCCCAGCGGCAACCTCGTTAAGAGAGAGTTTACTCTTATTAGGGCAGCCCAGAATACTTTTTGGACCAAGATCCATGTTGAGTAGGGGAGGTGTTGGGAGAATCGGACCAAGCAACAAATTATCGGAAGATTGATTCTCATGAGCAGCCTCCTGTGGATCAATGGGGTTGCCAATATTTGACTGTAGAAGTTATTCCTTATCAATAACCCATTTTTCCAAAGAGGAAGTGTTCCCTCCCAAGCCGATGGAGATGCCTTCATGGAAAAGGGACAGAATCCTGGTAGAGTCCTTAACAACTGTGGTTGTTTCTTTAACAAGAGAGAAAGTATCGGGATCCAGAGAAAGGGATTCACGAGTAGGTGGGGGTTTAGAAGAAACCAAACAAGAGGAGTGAGGAGGAAAAGCAAGAGAGGGGGCAGAGGGTGAGGGGGCATGGGGGGGAGGGGATTTTTTCTCCATTCTAGTTTGCTAGAAGAGGGAGGATTTTTACAGAATTTGCGAATATGGCTAGGTTTTTTGTACTTAAAGCAGTTGTTGGAGACACCTTCGTACTCCACCTTTTGCTCCCAGAGCCCGGAGGGGGTGGAAATGAGAATGACATCTTGAAGCTTTTGAGAGTGATCAATAGAAATGTAGATTCTAGTGAAAGAGGAAAGGGTACCTTCCAAGGAGACAGGGTCGATGCGATGACGTGTCCCAGGCTGGAACAGATTTTAGTAAGGATTGGAGCAGACCAAAACTCACTGGGTAGAGAATAAAGTCTAACCCAAACATGAAACCCTTCAGTATCAACTCTGTTATGGTCAAAATGTGGTTCCCAGTCGCAAATCACCAAGCCAGAGTCGGAAAGAAGAAAATCTTTCCTCGCCATGGTGTCGTCCTTCTGAGTGGCGCTCTGAAATAATACTAAGAAAAATCCCTTTTCAAGGAATCGAATACTTAGGCCGCTACCCCACTGCATTTCACACTAGTTTTGAATGCCTGATACCATCAATCTTCTACTGATAAATTTTGTAAAAATAGCTCTTGAATAGAGACGCTTTATTTGGGTTGCAAAGATGACGTCGTCCTCCAGGGACACAGAAAAGGAGGTGTGCTGGTCCACGGGAGGATGGAGTAGACCAGGATCATGTTTTTCATGGCCTTCCTACACACTATCTGACACAGGGCAACGGGGGGCCCAGCCGCTTCTGCAAGGCTTCCGACAGGCCCTGGCTCGCATGGGGCACTATCACCGCATCATGGGGAGGCGAAGCCAAGTGACCATTGGAGGGGCTGGAATTCAAAATTTGTGACCATTCGGTATCGCAGGGATTTCGCTTCCCTTTTGCCATCATGGAAAATTCCGTCCAAATCCAAATTTTGATCCCTTTAGGTACTTCCTTACTCACATAGGTAAAAGTTATTTTTTGGGTATCTTTATTTGATATTGGTCAACAAAAATCATTAATGGTCACTTTATAGATGATATAATTCTCACTATTACAAATAATGTATCCTCTTTCAATGAAACTATTTAATGTATTGATGTTTTCTAAAAAGCTTTGGGATATAATTCATAGTTGACTAAAACTCTTTGTTATCGGCAAAACATGTTTCCCATGTCAGATTGTATCAAATAATTTCCTTATAAGTGGATTCGATTACGAGAGAAATAAAATTATTAGGTATTCCTTTTGCCTTAATAGTGTGCATTCTAAGTTGTGACAATATTTTCTTTACAAAGTTAATAAGAATATCTCATTTTAGGTATCCAAAGTTCTCTCCCTTGCATGTAGATTCTAATTTATACCCATATTCTTATAACTAATCATATTTATGATTCATCATGTTGGGCTCCTTTGAAGACTTCTTATTACAAGTTTTCTAAGATTCTTCACGTCTTTTTTAGGACAATGTTAATTAAGCCAGAGGCTTATGAAGAGTTGTTTAGGATGTTTGTTGCCTACTTTAAGAAAAATGTGGTATGGGTATCATTAATATTTATAGACAGAGTATTGCCTTATGCGCTAAATAGGTAGTCAAAGTAATTGAAGATAACGAGGCCTAAAAAATTATTATAAGAAATTTCATTTATGATAGAGCATGTTATGATATTTTTTTGGAAAAACATTGGCCTCCATAACTTTCTTATCAATTATGCATCAGTTGAAAACAAAATCTCGGTTATGGTCAAAGGTTTTTGGAAAGCGTATGTGACCATTAAACCTTATTTAAGATGGTTTGGAAATGGTTTGAGAATATACTATATTTAAATAGTTACAACCTATGACCGTCACCTATAATGACAAGGAATTACATACATTTTACATAGGCACTCGACATTAAAGCTATTTGGTTATTTCATAAGGGGATTTCTATTATACATGACCTTGTTTTATCTAGCAACTAAATTTTCTGGTTGAAGCTCAAAAAACATTCAAAGTTGTTGATTCATACTATTCCTTATTATAAAGAATCAAATAATTCTACTATATGTTATGTTGAACAAGTTCAACCTTCATCCTCATGTTGCATGCTGGTGAGACTGGCGGTGGAATATTGAAACCAATTTTACAAATTATTATCCCTAATTACTTTACCAAATCATGATCCCTTTCTACCATTCTCTCTACAAATTGAATTCTCATTGGAGTATGAATTCTTCTCCTAGATTATGGTTTTATCTCCACAATTGAGTTTCAAATTATAAAATTGAGCCTAGAATTATGCACTATTGTACTTTTTTTAATCAAGGGCTATTACTAGGTGAAATGTTTAGGTGTAATTGTATTTCTGGTCCTAAATGTACTACTTATGTCATACATGAGACATTTAAACGTATTTTCTAGATTTTCCCCTGTTTTAGATATGCCTATACTTGGATTCATTCCCTTTATAAGCCTTTCCACCCTAAGCCTTTCATGTGAAAAATGGTTTTTTGGAGAACACTCCCACTGGTCGTCTTATATAACTTTTCTTTGGCACCTTTTAAGAGCTATAATTCTATTTCAATTATGGAAATAAAGAAATGTTGTTGTTTATATTAATGAAGTTATTTCTCAACAATTTCCTATAAAAAAAATCATTATTATTTTTATTACTTTCTTTCAAATCCAAACACATGATAAGAAGGTGGCTCTCAAGTTTCAACATTTTAAATAGCCTTTAAAATACTAGGGGAGTTCTCCTCACACCAAGTCCAAATCACTTTTGTCAGATCTCCACTACCAAGATGGGGAATCATGGTGCCTTTGGTCATGTAGGATAATTCTCATAATTTATATAGGGGGCCTGCCTGATATCCTCCAATAGAGGAGCCTATTATTTTGGGGGCTCTATCTCCCAAGGATGATCATCTACCGCCCCTAATGTTGTTGTTTGTGATTAACTCTCTTGTTTCTATATTTTTTGTAAGCTTGGTTTCTTGATATCCACTTGTGGCACTTTGGTTTGTGTTGAACCACGTGTTTTATCTAAAGTGGATGTTGGGTTTTAATTTTTTTTTCTGAACTGTCTGGTTGTCATTTATGTCTCTATGGTGTCCAATGCTTCTTTGTAATGGAAGTAGTGTGTCTAGGGAGTCACAAAGTGTTGGGTTCATGCTAGTCCATGATGATTAAAATTGATGCCTTTTGGTTGCATGGTAGTCAAATGAGTCTCTGTGGTGCAAAGTGAAGTAAAAAAATACTTCTAGTAGGTGTATCTCAGGTGGATGGACTCATCTAGGACTCAAAATGTCAAGAAACAAGCCTTGGAGCAAAATGCCACTTCTAGCCAAAAATTACCCTTGAGGAACCCAATTGTTCTTGCATGCAAATGAGATTTTTCAGAGCTTCACAAGAAAACCTATGGCTAACCAACACATGGAATGTGTAGAGGGATGTCTTGTAGTGCTCCATGTCAAATTTCATTAGATTCTAAAATGGGTATTTTGAGTTATTCAAGTTTTCCAAAACTACCTTCTTGAAAAATGCATTTTGAGATGTCTAGCTTCTTAGGTGTCAAAAAAAAAATATGAAGGATTACTCAGATAAATCATAGAGAGAATTTTTTTTATAGAAAAGCCTATAATTGTATGTAAAAATAATTTTTCAATTGGATCTTGTTTTGAGAAATTTATGAACATTTTAGAAGGTTTTTCTCTCTCCTAGAATGCATTGAATCGATAAGAGCAAGAATAGGTGAAATTGTCATCAAGGTCTTGTTTGATCAATTCTAAAGTTTTATCAATAAATTTATGATGTTTTCTAGGAAATCATATGGTGTTTGAAGGTCAATATTCGTTAGAAGTTGCATATAACAGTTCAAGTCCTTTATCTTGTTTAAATGATGCTCCTAGTATGGTTGCACAAGATGCCAACAATAGTGAAATTTTACAACAAGGGCCTAGACTCTCTCCACAGGTCATTTTCAAGGTGCTTGATTAAATTCAGGTGATTGCCAAGTGAATAGTTAAGGTGTGAAGTTATCCTCTCCTATGCTTACCTGGAATGAAGTCAAGAAGTCTTGTCAAAATTCTTATCAAGTAACTGTTCTGTGTTTTTTCATTTAAATTTATTACTCTAGATCATCACGGTCATCATTATTTCACAATATAGTCTAGAAAAACTCAACACTTTTCAATGAAAGTATAGAGCTGGTATGCAAAATAAAGGTGTTGTTAATTATTGCTTGTTGACAAGGGTTTTAGAAGCAAAAGTTCAGAGCAACTTGGTTTCTCAATGAAAAGGGATTAAATTCAGGTGTAGGTCATATGTGATTTTGAAATGTGGTGAGAATACCTATGGAAGGTTGTAAGTTATTCTAAGCAATCATTTCACATGCTACATAAAAAGTGATCAAGAAAATTGAAATACCATCTTCAACCAAGAACATTGGTTTCTTCTAACTATGCCCTGTAAAATTGATTCCTGGGAGCATGTGAAGATGTTCTAAGGTTAAATGTTGATAGAGTTGGAAAAGGTAAAAATGTTTCACAAGGATCTACCATTTGGAATTTCTTTAATTTCATCAATTTTGAAGGAGATATTAATTTTTTGCTCTCGGGCTTCACAGACATTATTACCCTGATTTAGGGTTTCCAAAACATGTTTTCAAATGAATTGAATGTTTCAACCTTCATCCAAACTACATACATATTTCTATGAAATAAATATAATATGAATGCCATATGATCCATTTGGAGGTTTATTTATTATGTATGCTAAGAGAATTCCTTGACAGAAATTCTAAACCCATGCTCAGACTTAGTTTGAGTAAAATGAGTTTTTTCACTATTTCAAAGAAATTTCTTGAAGTTTAAACCAAATTATCCATTGAAGTCAAGTGTGCAAGGAGGTCAAAATGATATTATGTGGTTATACTATTTGAGTTTGAAAAGGATCTATTTCATGCAAGTTGCAAAGAAAATCAGTAACAGCTTGTATCAGTGTCGATGCTTATTCTTACAAAGGTGAAGGTTTCACATTTTCGAATGAAAATGTTTTCCAAATGTCTCTTTAAACTTGGTAATTATGATTAAACATCCTCTCTCTGATTCATGCTCAAATGTAAAGGGTTAATGCTACACAGTTCAATTTTCAGTTGAAAGGTTAGTACAAAACTTGTCTTCAGTGAATAAAGGTAGTATAAGGATTTTTATTAAATTCAAAAATGCAATTGGTTTTAAGTTTATGCTTGTACAAATCTTCCCATAAACATCACTTAGAAATAAGAAGTTAAAGAACAGTCCTTTGTCTTGTTTCAATAAATGCTTGAAAATTTTCTTGAAGTCACTAGGGGTAAATTGAAAGTCTGTTAATATTTCAATATTGAAAAGTGTATAATAAGTTGAAATGAATTTGAAGATCGAATGATTAAAGAAACATGTTTGTATTAAAAGGAAATTTCTTTTAAATTGTGAATAACACATGAATCAGACTTCTGACAAGTTGCCAAAGCATAAAGTTGAATTCAAAAAGGAGTGGAAGTTGAAGAGCTTCTTAAAACCACCACTTCTAATGGTTTGAAGCTATTGCTAATGATGGAGAAATTGAAGAGTTAAGAAGATTAAAAAAAAAAGGAGTATGAAATATTATTGAAGAAAAGAGAGGTTAAGATGTTGAAATGAAAGTGAGTTAATAAAGAACAATCAAGGTGTTAGAGAGTTGATATTCATGAGTGAAAAAAAGTGGAATAGATACAAAGAGATGAAACTGATATAGAGGGATAGTGAAGCATTGAATGGATGAGAAATTGAGTGCAATCAAGGATGTCAAATGAAGAATATGGAGGATTGAGTTAAAATCATGGAATTGAGATAAAATAATGAAAGGACTAAAATAGATTGTGAAGAAAATCATGAAATTGAGGAAAGGACATAAAATTGATTGGTTGCTTGATGAAACCAGTGTGATATAGTATTAATGAAGAGCAAATAAGAGTCATTGATAAGGTGCAAATCAGAAGAAGGTGAATTGATAATTGAGAAAATTAAAGTGAAAGTGATCATAACTTGTTGATGCAACAAAAAGGAAACTATATGATCATATTGTATGCTTGAATTATCTAAGTAGGTGCTTAGACTAGAAGAAGTAGGTGCTTCTTGCAAGTTATCAGTTGCAGTGGGTGCTCAATCCTTCATCTAGTTGGTGCTAGGTGAATCTTTGAAGTTGGTGCTTCATGATCAAGTGGGTGCTTAATCAATTGTAAATCAATGTTTTAAATTGGTGTTCTAAATAAAAGGTTGATTTCAAAGTGGGTTTTTCCCTTCTTGGGTTTCCCACTATAAACCTATGTCAATCTCATTTGTGTTGCTTGTTTCAAGTTGTTCTTGTGCTCTTAGTCTAACTAGTTGTTCAAGTTAAGTAAAATAGAAAGTTTGAAAAGATCTTAATTGTGCTAAGCACTGATTCACCCCCCTCTTAGTGCTTGTGATATCTAACAATTGGTATCAGAGCAGGGCCTTTAGTGAAAGTTTAACAACTTCAAGGTGATCCTTTCTTCACAAGCATGGAAAACAATCAAGCTCAAGGTGGTTTATCAATCTCAAGGTCACCACTCTTTACAAGAACAAATTATGCACTCTGGAAAATAAGAATGAATATTTATCTCAAGTCACTTGGTTTTGACATATGGGAAAGTGTGGAAAATGGATACAATCCTCCAACCACTCCAATTACAGCTACAACAGATAAGACTGAATATGAGAATAATTCAAGAGTCATGAATGCAATTTTATGTGGGCTAAATGAAACTAAATTTGTAAAGGTGATGCACTGTACCACAGCCAAGGAGATTTGGACCAAACTACAAAGCATTTATGAGGGAGATGACAAAGTCAAGCTTGCAAAATTACAGACCTACCGAGCACAATTTGAAATCTTAAAGATGAAAGAAGATGAAAGCATAACAACATACATGTAGAGTAGATGAGATAATAAACATGATTAGAGGCTTAGGTGAGAAGCTAGAAGAGACAATCATTGTTCAAAAAATTATGAGATCCTTAACCTCCAAATATGATGCAAAAGTTTCAGCCATTGAGGAAGCAAAAGACATGAAGACCTTGACCTAGGATGAACTACAAAGCATTCTATCAACCTATGAAATGAGGACAATTGGAGTCCAAATCAGCCAAGAAAGAAGTTTCCTTCAAAGCCAAGAAAGAGAGTCATTCTAAGAAAGAAAAAGAGGAATCATATTTGGAGAATGAAGAAGATGCTGAGAAGATTGAAGCTTTGTTTGTAAGAAGATTGGGAAGAGGCAAAGGAAAATATAAAGGTAAGCTTCCTTTCAAATGTTTTAATTGTGGTAAAGTAGGACACTTTGCTGCTAAATGTCCAAACAAAAACAAGGAGGTTGAGTTTGAATGTGGAGAAGAAGATCATAAACATGGTAAGAAAAATATGGACTATAAGAAGAAGGGAAACAAGAAGAAGTATTTCAAGAATAAGAAAAACTTCTATTCTAAAGAAAATTCAAGTGATTCAGAATCAAGTGATTCAAGTAGCTCAGAAAGTGAGAGTGATGGAGCTAAAAGTGAAACCTTATTTATGGCTCTGGAAATTTCAAATGAATGCAACAATAAAGGGAAGAATATGGTCAGCTATGAAGATTCAGATGAAGAAGAGGCATAAGTAAATTTAGAGGTTGAATTGGTAAGTGCTCTTGAAGAACTCCAAATTTGTAGAAGAAGGAACCAAAAGTTAAAATGCACCCTAAAGGATTATGAAGAACAAATCCACATTCTTGAAAAGAAGCAAAGCCAAAAAGAAGAAGAAGAAATGAATGAACTCAAGGAGCTTGAAAATCAGATGGAAAATATTTCCCAATCCTACAAAGCAAAGGAAGAAGAATGTCAAAGGTTGAAATCAGATTTAGAACTCCACAAGGCTGAATTAGAATAGGAAAATAGCAAACTCAATATGTATGAGAAGCTAGAAAGGAGCTCAAGTGTCCTAACAAACATTCTAAGCACTCAAAGGGATGTAAGTGACAAAACAAGTATTGGTTTCAAGGAAGAGAATAAGGAAGATGAACCATCAAAGAAGAAAGAAGAGAAGTCTACATCAAGCATCTCATACACCATGAACAAGGAGGCCACCAAATCTACAAAAAGAAGGACAAACCCTCCAAGAATCACATATGCTATGAGGTATTCTCATTCCTTCTATGGTTATTTTTTTCTTGTAATATGTTTGGTCACAAAGCTGAGAAATGTAGAAGAAATGCTAGAGGAAATAGAAGAAAATTTAACTTGTAACATACAAGAATAAGCTACAATCCAGTGTGCTACAAATTTCAAAAGGAGGGTCACATAGCTAGCATGTGCAACTCACAAACACCCAAACAAAGCAAGTGGATATATGTGATGAAAGATAGATCAAACAAGAAAGAAGAAAATGGTATGATAGCTCAAACTAATTTTCATGTGCAAGATGAAGGGATGATTTGGTACTTGGATAGTGGCTGCTCTAGTCATATGACAGGTGACAAAAGTAAGTTCATTTATTTGTCAAATAATGCTTCAGGGGCTGTTAGATTTGGTGATAATAATTCTGCAAATATTGTGGGCAAGGGAACTCTTAGTCTTGACAATGGAAAAATAGTTACAAAAAATGTGCTATATGTTGAAGGACTCAAACATAACTTGCTAAGTGTTAGCCAAATGTGCAAACAAGGATATAATCTAGGTTTCAATGATAAAGGGTGTAAAATTATTGATGGAAAAACATGAGAAGAAAGTTGGAAAAGCAAAAAGGACAAAAAATAACATGTATGTGCTCAAAGAGGTTGTTAGAGTAGTTATTTACCTTAGCTCATGTTCACCTAGGTACTTTATTTACCTTTATTGTATCTATCCTCACCCACTTATGTGTGTGGATATTTGTTTTTATCTATTTAGATATTAGGGGGATATTATCTAGTTGTTAGGTATAGTTATTTCCTTGATCTATGGTATTGACTAGTTCTTTCCTTGATCTATGGTGACTAGATCATTGATGTCTAGTTCTCTCCTAAATATATGGTCTTGACTAGTTCTTTCCTTGATTTATGGCTTGATCTACGACCTTTTCTGGCTCTTACATTGTTATTCCTTGCCTATATAAGTAAGGCTCATTCTCATTGTAATTCATTGAGTTCCATAATAATATATGATATTGCTGCTCATTTGTTTACAAAGGTTTTGGTAAAGTTATTCTGGCGAATCACTTTCATCTTATTGATTGTGGTGTTTGATTAACATCTGAGTTCTTGGCTTGGTACGATATGGTTATCATTCCTTTTAGAGGTAAACAAAGAAAAATGTTTTGCAAGAAAACTTGATGACAATTGGTTATGGCACTTGAGATTAGGGCACATTAGCTTTGATAATCTTGTGAAATTGAGTGCTAAAGAGGGAGTTACAAATATGCCCAAAATTGTGAAACCAACAGATTCTATGTGTAAATTTTGTTTACATGGCAAACAGAAAAGAAGGACTTTCAAATCAAAAGAGTATTCAACTACTCAACCTTTGGAGTTGATTCATACAAACTTATGTGGACCTACAAGAACTAAAAGTATGCAAGGTGATGAGTAATTTCATGCTTCTAATTGATGATTTTACCAGGATGAAATGTGTAGCTTTCTTAAAACACAAATCAAGAAGAATTGGATAAGTTTAAAGCCTTCAAAGCACTTATGGAGAATAAGAAGAACAAAAAAATCAAATGCTTAAGATCAGACATAGGTGGATAATTTTATTCTAATGAATTTGATGGCTATTGCAAAGAACATGGAATTTAGAGGCAATTATCAGTTGCTAGGACACCACAAAAAAATGGTGTTGTCGAAAGAAGGAACATGACCATGCAAGAAATGAACAGGATTATGTTGAATGAATCTAGACTTCCTAATAACTAATGGAGTGAAGTAGTGTGCACAATTGTTTATATTCTAAACAGAGCTTAGTTAAGAGTAGATAACAACAAAACACACTATGAACTATGGAAAGGAAGAACAACTAATGTGAAGCACATAAGAGTCTTTGGGAGCAAGTTCTACATCAAGAGAGATGAAGAAGATTTGGGCAAGTTTGATTCCAGGTGTGATGAGGGCATATTTCTTGGTTATTCATCAGTTAGTGCAGCCTATAGATGCTACAACAAGAGGCTTAAGAAGGTGGTTGAAAGTACAAATGTAAAAATAGATGAAACTAAACCTTAAAAAATCAGAAATCAGTCTAAGGACAACCATGAAGATGATGCACATACCATTGAAAATCATGATGATGATGATAAAGTAAGAAGCACACATGAATAGGTAGAATAAGTGGAAGAAAAATAAGAAAGGCATGACACCAAGACACCTTCAAGGCAAGTTAGAAGAGACCATCCTGTAGATCTGATTATAGGAAGTAAAGAAGGTGGTGTGCTCACAAGAAGGAAGCTAAGAAGTCAACAAAACAATGAAGACACAACCCTCTTATCTATGATAGAACCAAAGAATGTGTAAGAAGCATGCAATGAAAAACATTGGATAGATGCCATGAATGAAGAACTTGACCAAATTGAAAAGAATGAAACATGGGAGCTTGTGCCTAGGCCAAAAGACAAGAATGTCATAGGAACAAAATGGGTCTTCAGAATAAAATGAATGAAAAAGGTGAAGTGACAAGAAATAAAGACAAGATTTGTGTGTAAAGGCTATGCACAAATGGAAGGAGTTTATTTTGATGAAACCTTTGCACCAGTGGAAAGAATGGAAGAAATTAGATTATTCTTCGCATATGCAGCTCACAAGAAAATCTTTTGTTTTCAAATGGATGTCAAATCTGCATTTCTAAATGGCAACTTAAATGAGGAGGTGTACATTGAGTAGCCTGAAGGATTCTCTTTGAGTGGAGATAAGGACTATGTATACAGGTTGAAAAAGGCTTTGTATGGGCTCAAACAAGCTCCTAGAGCTTGGTATAATAGGACTAGATGCTTATCTTATTGAGAAAGGTTTCAGAAAGGGAGTAGCTGATAACAATCTCTACATCAAGGAAGAAGAAGAAAAACTGCTAATTGTCATAGTTTATGTTGATGACATTATTTTTGGAGGAGGTCATGAAAGGATGACTCATGAATTTACTGATGTGATGAGTAAAGAGTTTGAAATTTCTATGCTTGGTGATCTTTCATACTTTCTAGGCCTTCAAATAAACTAATTAGATCAAGGTATCTTCATATCTCAAGCTAAATACATCAAGGAAATGTTAAAAATATTCAAAATGGAAGATTTTAGACCTATAAGCACACCAAAGGAGGTAGGATGCAAGTTAAGCAAAGAATATGACTCACCTAAAGTGGAAAAAACACTATACAGATCTATGATAGGAAACCTTCTCTATTCCACTACATCAAGGCCAGATATAATGCAAGCTGTGGTTTTAGCAGGAAGATTTCAAGAGAATCCAAGAGAAACACATCTCAAGGTAGTCAAGAGGATACTTAGATATCTCATGGGAACTATAGAGTATGGCCTTTGGTATCCTGCAAGAAAAGACTTCAATATAAGAGCATACACTGATGCAGATTGGGCTGGAAATATTGATGACAGGAAGAGCACAAGTGGTGGAGCCTTCTTTGTTGGAAAATGTCTAGTGTCATGGTTGAGAAAAAATTAATCTTCAGTGGCATTATCTACTTGTGAAGTAGAGTACATAGCTGTTGTCATGTGTTGCACTCAGGTTCTTTGGATGAGGCAAACGTTGGAAGACTACAAGGTAAATTTGATGAACCAACTCCCTTGCTTTGTGATAGCACTAGTGCCATTAGTGTCTCTAAAAATACTAGTATTTCATTCAAAGACTAAGCATATTCCAATCAGATTTCATTTCTTGAGGGAACAAGTGAATGATAAGAAGATTAACCTTGTATATGTGAGCACAAAAGAAGAGATTGCAGACATTATGACAAAGCCACTTCCAAAGGAAGCATTTGAGCATACTCAGGGATGAATTGGGAGTCATTCCTGATCCTACCAGCTGTTAAGAGGTCTTAGAAAACTCAAGGGAGCATTTTTCCTTGTAAAATCAGCTCCTATAATGTGCTAAAAAGAGCTTCAAGAGAGGGGGAGCTAGTCTACTAGCTCATGGTGTTGTTCATGATATTCTTTCACTCAAGTTTGTTACTATGTGTATCCTTGGTTAGTTCAGGTATGTCTTCATATCAGTCTTTTCAAATGGTCTTGTGTCATGCATGGCATTTGCATTGTCTAGTTTATGCCTAAAGTCCAAGGGGAACAATCTTGAGGTATGTTTTTTTCTCTTGCTGTTGCTTGTCATTTTTTGTGTCCCATATTTGTCATGGATGTAAAAGGGGGAGAATATGTACATGGGGAGCACAAATATGTTGTTGGTCTATCATGTGGTTGGTCATGTTTTCATCAATTTGTCTTGGCTTATGTGGGTGTTGACATCAATGACAAAGGGGGAGTTTGTTTCCCACCTTTGTGTCTAGTTTTCATTGATGTATCTGTGTTATCCTAAGTGCTTATTTCTCATAAAAGTAGTGTATTTAGGGAGTCACAGAGTGTTGAGTTTCTTGATAGTCCATGCTAAGTCAAATTGATGCCTTTTGGGTGCATGGGAGTCAAGTGAGTCTCTGTGGTGCAAAGTGAAGTAATAAAATACTTCTAGTAGGTGTACCTTAGGTGGATGGATTCAATCTAGGACTAAGAATTTCAAGAAACAAGCTTTGGAGCAAAATGCCACTTCTAGCCAAAAGTGCCCATGAGGAATCCAATTGTTCTTGCATGCAAATGAGATTTGTCAGAGCTTCATAGAAAAACCTATGGCTAAAAAACACTATGGAATGTGTAGAGGGATGTCTTATAGTGCTCCATGTCAAATTTCATCAGATTCCTAATTGGGGATTTTGAGTTATTTGAGTTTTTCCAAAACTGCCTTCTTGAAAAGTGCATTTGGAGTTGTCTGGCTTCTTAGGTGTAAAAAAAATGAAGGATTTCCAAGATAAGTCATAAAATACTTTTTTTTAATATAAAATTGTCCTATAATTCCAGTACAAAAATAATTTTTCCAAAATGAGGTGTATTTTAGAAGTTCTCATCATTTTAGTGAATCAATTTTTCTCTCTCATGGACTATGTTCTGAATTGATAGGAGCAAGAAGATGAAGTTGATCTCAAAGGTCTTGTTTTATCACTTCTAAAGTGCTTAGCAATGCATTTATGATGTTTTCTAGGATCATATGATGTTTGAAGGGCAATCTTCATGAAGTTGCATATAATAGTTCAAGTCCTTGATCTTGTTTAAATGATGTTCCTGGTATGGACTTGCACAAGATGCCAACAATAGTGAAATTGCTACAATAAGGGCCTAGACTCTCTCCACAAGTAATTTTAAAGGTGCTTGATCATCTTCTACCATTAAGTATTGAAAAAATTAACGCACCCTAAAATTATAAAAAATGAATCTATTTGAGCACATGCTGGCATATAATACACAAAATGAGTATTACGATACCAAACAAGAAAACAAAAAATCCCTAAAAATGTAGAAATGAAAGTGAGGGACATATTTAAAAACCCTTATTTTGTGTAAAAAAAAAAAACATCGTATAACTAAATCTTATTCAAATTTGGGCATGCTAACAATACACATCATAATTAAACAAAATAATGCATCAAATAAAATAAAACAAGTCTTTTATTGATATATTATAGGCCCTCGAGTTGAAGCACAAAATCAATTACATAAAAATATTTAGCATTATCAAATTATTTTCAGCATAATTTTGGTACATCTATGGTCTTGTTAATCATGGTCAGAGCATTGACCATTACCTATGTTGGGGTTAGCACACCGGTTGTACAAATTGTATTAATCAGATCTAAGCATAAAAGCAATCAATATGGAAATAAACAAGAAGAAACAATACACAAGATTTAACATGGTTCACCCAGTGTGGGCTATGTCCACTAAGAAACAACCAATTTATTATCACAGAGGAAATACAATGAAGATTTGTCAATCTTCCACACCTTCTTGGATGTCCTGTACTTTCTTCTCTACAAATTTCTCTTTTTCTCTCTAAAGGAAACTTCTCTTAATTCTCAATTGAATTATCACTTCTAAACCCTAGCTTTATGCTTATATATGCATCTACAATCTTAGAGTCACTTTAGTCTATGCAATTACAACCATTAGATTCACTTTACAACTAAAGATAGATCTAATTCCCGTAACTTAATTATAGTAGTCACGCACAGGAAACCGATGTCGGTTAGCCTTAACCGATGCCAGTTAGCCCTAACCGATGCCAGTTCCTTCTTTCCTGAACCAATAGCAGTCCATGGGTGACCGACACATGGTTTGTCAACCGACGCCAGTTACTGTGTATTCCAACAAGTCTGTAAAAGCATGTCAGTGAAGCAATTAAGCTCCACAACTCAAAAATCTCCCACTTGGAGATAAATTGTTGCACTGGTACCATACAACTCCTTCCTATGATCCTTTCTATTGGCTTGTTTCTCCCTCCTCAAGTCTCAAACTTGAAGACCAATAGAAGTGGAGTGTAGCTCCAACTTCTCCTTTTCCAATGGCTTCGTTAGCATATCCATAGGATTTTCCTTTGTATGAATTTTCTCCAACTTCAGTTGACCCATCCTTCAATACCTACCGTATGAAGTGATATCTCAACTGAATGTGTTTCATTCTAGAATGAAACGTTGAGTTCTTTACAAGATGAATCGCACTTTGACTATCACTGTACAATCTGCAATCCTCTTGCTCCTTTCCCAACTCTTCCATGAACCTGCTCATCCATATCATCTCCTTGCTAGCTTCTATAGCTACAACATACTAAGCCTCTGTAGTAGACAGGGCCAGCAACCTTCTATAATCTAGAAATCCAGCTAACTATCATGCCACCTACTATGAAAACATATCCAGTGGTGCTCCTCCTACCATCCAAATCACCAGCCATGTCTGAATCCACATAGCCACATAAAGAAGTATCTAACCCTCCATAGCATAACTGCATGTCAGATTTCCCTCTCAAATACCTGAGAATCCATTGGACTAGTTTCTAATGCTCTTTACCTAGATTAGCCATAAATCAACTCATAACTCCCACTGCATATGCAATGTCTCAGTCTGGTACAAACCATAGCATACATCAAGCTCCCAATTGTTGAAGCATAAAAGAACTCGTGCCATGTACTCAACCTCCTCGTGTGATGTAGGACACTGATCTTTTCTCAATTT
This sequence comes from Taxus chinensis, assembly GCA_019776745.2. Lineage (NCBI taxonomy): Eukaryota > Viridiplantae > Streptophyta > Pinopsida > Cupressales > Taxaceae > Taxus > Taxus chinensis. Next base: position 773,453,757 of record CM034148.1, on the reverse strand, counting down.
GAAGTGTCCATCCATAGGTGTACTTATAGGTTTTGAATTTTGACAAATTAAACCTTTCCAACTACCTTATTGATATAATGCTCTTGAGACAAATACAACTTCCTATGTTCTTCCTGTCTCTGTGAATTTACATGTCAAGGATTCTCTTTACTAGCTCCTAAATCCTTCATTGCAAATGTGTGAGCTAGCTTTTCTTTAAGCTCACTAATGTCCTTCATACTAGATCCTGCAATAAGCATATCATCCACATACAGTAACAAAATAATATAGCTCCCATTTCCAAGCATCTTGAAATAAACACAATGGTCAAATTCACATCTCAAATAACCATGCTCATGCATGAAACTATCAAAACTCATATACCATTGTCTTGGAGATTTTTTGAGCCCATATAGGCTCTTTTTCAATCTTTACACACAAGTTTCTCCTTACCCTTGACTTCATACCCAAGTGGTTGATTCATATAAATCTCTTCCTCTAAATCACCATGAAGAAATGTCATCTTGACATCAAGTTGCTTCTAAATGCAAATCCTCTACTGCAACTAAAACCCAATACAGTATGAATAGAATTCATCTTAACAACAAGAGAAAATATTTCACTAAATTCAATACATTTCTTTCTATGTGCAAATCCCTTCACTACAAACCTTACCTTTTATCTCTTATGTCCACCCTCTTCTTCTTTGATCCTGTAAACCCACTTGTTCTACAATGCTCTTTTACCTACCGGACAACTTAACCAAATTCCATGTTTGGTTCTACTCTAAGGAGTCCATTTCCTTATCCATGTCATGCTCCCACTACTTGTGGGATTTATCTTGCATTTCTTCTTCAAATATTTCTTGGTTCACCACTATCAGTCAATAATAAATAAGACAAGGAAGGTGAAAATATTTCTAGAGGTCTACTTACCCTTTGTGACCTTCTCACTGAGATTTGGGGTGTCAAAGGCTCAATCTGCTCATCCTGTAGATTTGTATCTACTTCTAACAGTGACCGATGCCAGTCACCTTCTACCGACTCTCGGTTTGGCTAACGACGTCAGTACATCCTTCTGTAGTCGACACCGGCTCTTCTGTAACTGACGCCGATACAAGGGACCGATGCTAGTCATGGGTAAACTAATACTAGTTACTGTGTAAACCTATAGGTGTTAATTTTAAATCTAAGAGTTCATTTTCATCCAAAAAATTATTCACTGGTTTCACCTTTCGGTACCAAAATTTGATCCATGTACATTATCTTTTCATTCCAATCAATGTCACGACTCCAAATTATCTTAGAACCTTCTAAATCCCAAAACTCAGAATTTGAAATCATCATAGTCATAACCAATGAAAGTGCATATTTTGAATTTAGCATCTAGTTTATTTCTATTTTCCTTATTAATATGCACAAAATCATCTAAGCCAAATAATCTAAGAAAATAAAGATCTGCCTCTTTTTCCAGTCTAAGCTTCTTCTATTATTTCACCATTCAGTGCACTTAAAGGTCCATGGTTGATCAAATTAAACCATTTTTTCCTACTGCCTCCACCTAAAAATACAAGGGAAATCCAGTATGTATTATCATGCTTCTAACAAGTTCCATAATTGTTCTGTTCATTCTCTCTACAACATCATTCTATTATGGTGTTTTATCAACTATCCTTTCTCTATGTATTCCATTTACTAAACAATTAATCATTAAAAAAATTTCTATAGTACTCACCACCATTGTCAAATATAAGGAAATTTAACTTTTAATTCGATTCATTTTCCACAAGGGCTTTCCATATTGTAAAAGTTTCAAAAACTATTATATTTATGATTTATACAATAAACCCATATCTTTCTTGTGGCATCATCAATGAAAGTAACATAGTATTAGGATCCTCCATGAGAAGCTACCTCGGATGGTCCCCACACATCTAAGTGTATAAGCTCCAATTTATGCTTCTTAATTTATTTCCCCCAATTTTGAGAAATCTCACTCTTTTCTGCTTTCCCAAAATATGATACTCACAGAAATCAAGATCTGCTCATTTTAGATCTGATAATTCACTCTTTTCCTTTAATATCTACATTTCCTTTTTACTCATATGGGCTAGCCGATTGCGCCACATGCTTATATCTGAATTTGAAGTAGATAGAAAAACAAAATGAATCAGTAATACAAGTAGATAAGTACGATTATCTTACCTTCTTTCCTCTTGCAACAATAAGAGATCCCTTTGTAACTTTCCAAGATTTGGTTATGAGTGTAAGCATGCAACCAGTTTCACACATAACTGTCCTCCAAAAATTAGATTTCTTTTTAGGCTTTAGAACATGCCTCGCATATTTCAATATCCATGTATTTCCATTTTGCAATTTAAGATGAATTTCATCTCTACCAGTAATATTTCATGGATCATCATCTCATAAATAAACAAGCCCGAAATTACCCTCGACATAATTTCTAAAATAACTATTATTAGGGGTTGCATGGAAATAAGCTCCTGAATCTAAAACCCATGAATCAATTTTATTATCCAATGAGAGGAATTAGAGTATCTTACATTTCCTCTTTTATAACATCATTTGCCTCTTTACCTTTCTCTGGTACATTCTCTTTGTTTTCCTTTAACCAACAATCCTTCTTTACATGACCTTTCTTTCGACAATTCTAACATATTATACATCTACCTCTAGATTTAGACCTATCATTAAATTAGACTTTGATTTCCCATTATTCTTACTCTTGGATCTCTCCTTCTACCTTCCCCCTACTTTCTACATTCAAATCATTCCCAGATGATGATTCTCCTGTACTTTTCCTGTGTTATTTCTTCATTCAGGATTATACTAACCACATCATCAAACTTTAAAACATTAGTAGCAGACGATGTATTACTAACAACCATTACCAAATTATCCCAACTATCTGGAAAAGAGACATAATAATAAAAGTGCTTTCACTTCATCCTCAAATGAAATACTAACTGATTTTAATTGATTTACAATAGACCGGAAATCATTCAAATGACTTGATGCAGATCCACCTTCTTGCATCTTTAAATTAAACAATTTTTTCATCAAATAAACTTTATTTGAAGCACTAGGTTTTTCATATAGATTTTCTAAATATTTCATCAACTCTACTGTAGATCTTGCTTCGGTAATATTCAAAGCCATAGATGCTTCCAGGCTCAATCTTATAGATCCCAGAGCCTTTCTATTAAGAATTTTCCATTCTTCATCAGTCATCTTTGCAGGTATTTCCTTCTCATCCAATGGTAAGTATAAATATTTCTGATACAGATAATCCTCCACCTGCATCTTCCATAATAGATAGTCACGACCATCAAATTTATCTACTCTGAATTTTCCTTCTTCTCCCATTGCTTTTCTCCCACTCAATCAGAAATCCCTTTGTGAGTAAATTTGTCAACACACACAACCCTCAAACAAAGAAGTTATGATACTAGTTGTTGGGGTTAGACACACCGGTTGTATAGATATATTAATTAGATCTAAGCATAAAAGTAATCAATATGGAAATAAACAAGAAGAAACAAGACACAAGATTTAATGTGGTTCACCCAGTGTGGGATACGTCCACCAAGAAACAACCAATTTATCATCACAGAGGAAATACAATGAATATTTTCAATCTTCCACACCTTCTTGGATGTCCTGTACTTTCTTCTCTACAAATTTCCCCTTTTCCCTCTAAAGGAAAATTCTCTCAATAATTCCCACTTCTAAACCCTAGCTTTATGCTTATATATGCATCTACAATCTTAGGGTACTTTAGTTATGTAATTACAACCATTAGATTCACTTTACAACTAAAGATAGATATAATTCCCACAACTTAATTATAGTAGTCATGTACATGAAAACCTGATGACGGCCAGTTATCCCCAACCAATGTTGATTCCTCCTTTCCTGACCGATACAGGCCCATGGGTGACTGACATCAGTTCGCCAATCGACGCTGGTTACTGTGTATTCCAACAAGTCTGCAAAAGCATGCCAGTGAAGCAATTAAGTTCCACAACTCAACAACCTATACACACACACACACAAATTGATTGAAGCTAATATACTGCGTGTGTGTGTGTGTGTGTGTGAAATGGAACCTATAAATATCCAGATCTACCTTATACCGACATTTTAATAACTTTGACATTTCACACAAACATATGTGTACATATATACATATACATACACACGCGCATGTGTGTGTGTGTGTGTGTGTGTGTGTGTGTGTGTGTGTGTGTGTGTGTGTGCGTGTATGCGTGCGTGTGTGTACACACACCCAAATTTGGTACAAAACCATGTTTCAATAATATTTTTTAAGTGAATTTGTGCATATGGTACATTATCTTGAATTAATAACTAATTGGAAATTTCATTCCCCTTTTTTGACTCTCTATTCTTCTATGTCAGCTCCTAAACAATTTTATGATCTTTATTCTTCTATTTTATTTTTTAATTTTTTGGTTGGTAAATTAAGGGATTCTGTCGAGGCTCCCATCGAAAAAAAAAGCCACAAATATTGCAATGCATCAACATGAGTAAATAAAAATAGTAAAAGAGAATCATAAGATAGATGATCTCGACACATGCTATGACTAACAAATCAACAATCATCGGGAGGTTATGCCCTCGAACAAGACTATATAAAAAATATAAAATAAACCACTTAGATAACCATAAAGAGACTACCAAATCCAAACCAAAAGAAAACCAATTTACAAAACAAAAGATAAAAACAACTAAAGACTAAATATAACATTGGGAAAATTGAGAGTTATTTATCATTCGAGATATTTTATCACTTTTCAAGAGAAAAGGCTATCTATAAACTCTTGAGGAGTATCTCCAAACTTAGCCCACGCTTCCAACCAAAATATTTCCTCCTCATCCAGACTATTTCTTCTCTTGAAAAGTGGCTTGCAAAAAGCCAAAGTATTTATACAAGGTGATTAGGGGGAGATGAGTTGTTGAGAGACATTAACGTCAACCACCACTCTATCACCAATTCCCCTAGTCCTTCATCCTTAATCCTGAAAAGACCAAGGGGGAAGGGACAATAGGCCCCAAATGATTCCACAAATGCATTACCATTTTATAGGGAGAATAAGTGAGATCTTCAGAAAAATCCTTAATTCCTCTGCATAAATCAGTGTTAGGATATCTAGAATTTTGACGTCATGTTAGACTAGGAGTTGATTTTCCAGAGATGTAAAGTTTTGAAGTGCAGAAAATTACATTATGCCCAATTCGGTTATAATGGAAGCACCTAAAAAAAGGCCTTCAAACTTTTATTGATGAGTCCAAAACCTTTAAGAGGACACTAATTTGATGAAATGAGGTAAAGGCTTGGATGAACCAACCAAAACACACACCCTCACAAAGATGCCTTTTAAGGATTATGTGCCAAACTTCACAAAGGAGCCCACCTTTTCAAACAACAATTTGAGGAGTCTTATGTCTTTTGGGACTAGGGGAGGTTTTATAATTTTAGCCATAGAGGCACCTTAATAATTTGGGTAGAGACTACATCAAACAAGGTTTACCAAGGAGAGAGAGAGAGAGAGAGAGAGAGAGAGAGAGAGAGAGAGAGAGAGACACTTAGAAGCATATCATATTAGAAGAAAGAAGTAAACAAAAATTTGAAGTGAGAATTTAGTAGAGAAAAACCTAAGGAGTCCCGATATCTGTCACAAATTTCTCTCAAACTAGTCACTGGTTCACCTCAAATCTTATACCAACATGTATCTCTCTACAAGATATTTCTAGCGCCATAAACATTATAAAAATGTAACTCTTGGTGAAAAGCTCCTAAGATTACAAACACACACACAAATATATTGAATTTTGAAGCTAAGGGGAGTAAGGTGATGATCTCCATGTTTTTGACTCTGACCTCGTGTTCAAAAGGATCATCATGTTTTCATGATTGGGAAACCATCTCAAGTTCACATGGTGCAATTCACTTAGCAGTGTTTTTGAACACTCGTTCAATGTCTTGGAATGTGTCCGCACCTCTTAAGAGGAAGCATTTGCAATCATAATGTTTTGGTTCAACGGGTGGTTAAAATCCAGGAATCTTATTCATGAAGCATTTCCTCAAAGGTCCATTAGAGGAAAATTCTTCGTTAACAAGATGTTTTCATGTCTCTAGATTTTCACTTCTCTCTCCCCCCTCCCTCTCTCTCTAACACTCTATTTCTTCATTGTGAATGTACTTTTGCACTCTTTCATATCATTCACTTAAGTTACTTAATGTTGCATTGTAAAAGTCCCTTTTCAAAAATAAGAAAAGGAATTAGTTTCATTCGTAGGGAATTTGAAAAGTCACATGGCAGTGAGATGAAAAGTCACATGGGGGGAGAGGAAGAGACATTTTGTAACCTATAAATTGGAATGGCTTCTCCATTCCAAGGGGTTGGAAATTGTTGATTTTTGTTAGTTGTTGGGATTTGGATCACTACTACTGCAAAACAATAAAGATACATTTTCTTCTATCTCTTTACCTATGTTAAACTACTCTCTCTACTCTCCAACTTTGCAAGCATTTTAATCTTAGACAACCAAGAAGGAACTTTGTGTCCTTGATTAATGGATCTATAGAACTTTGTGTCTTTGATTTATTAGTTTTATTATTACTTACACTGTTGTGTTATTTTATTGAATTTGGACCTACTCTGGTTACTATTGGTGAGAATCTGCTAGTGTCTACTCACAACATTAACCCTCTCTTGTGATTTCTCCTTATCCCATTTACCTCTCTCCAAACTAACTCCTCCCTTGTACATTGTAGAAGCAATTTGCCACAGGTTTAGTGGAGTATTCCTATGTGATTCTTGACCTAACGACCACCATAAAATTTTAGCTAGTTTACATTCAATAATGGGAGCCTCCCCATCCTTAAGAAGGAGGGGCTTAGCCCCATTACTGTTGGTGAAAACCAATAATCTACAGTGTAACAACTTATTTCAAAAATATTTTTTGGCGACTCCGTTGGGGAAGATCTTCCCTTATGCACCCTATAATGATCTCTAAGATCCAATATATATACATTTCTTCCCTACAGTTCCGATAGGGGGCTACTCGGGCTGATGACGGCTCACTATGGGACAAAATTTGGAGTCAAATAGCTATAGAACAATGACTTTGGTTTACTTCATTCACCGCCATTTTGTTCGAGCTTGGTGGAATTTGATTTCTTGGATGATCGCAATTAGTAGAAATAGGGAACCAAGTAACTAAAAAGATTCAATATTGGAATATATTTTCAATTTGATCTTTCTATAAGGATCATCTATCAAGTGAATAGGTATTCAGTCTGTTTAAGTGGATTTCTTTCACTTTATTTACCCTAACAAGGCGACACCCCGGATTTGAACTAGGGATGGGGGATTTGTAGTTCCTTGCCTTACCACTTGGCTATGTCGCCATCCCCATATCAATTAGATCTTGATTTGGGGGATTTTGAGTCCCCTGTTGTATCACTTGATTATTTTGTAGGGGGATTTGAAGTCCCCCTTTCCAAAAGGGGCGGTCCTGAGTAGCCAAGTATTAATGGCTACTTTATTCTCGAGAATCCATACATATATTATCAGTGTATGGAAGGCTAACTCTTGAAGCATAGGCTGAAGTACAGATTCAGCCTAAATGTGTAAAAAAAGCACCTCACAATATATATATATATATTCTAAAATAAAAAAATTTAAAGGCAACTCTATTAACGAACGAATCCATGTCACATCTGTTTCCTGCATCACGATGATGAAGTTTCATGATTGATGTTCAAAATCAATATGTCACAACAAAAATGAAGAAGAATATGACCATCAAAACATCTAGATTTCAGATCATCCATCACTCTGGACCAACTCTTATAAAAGTATGGATTTTGACACAACAAAGAGTGTCTCTCATTTCAACTAGAAACTTGTAATCAACAAAAGGAAAGTAATTCATTGATGTTCCTGCACAAGTTCTAGAAAGAATATCCATAATGGATATAAGTATTGCATCCGATGATCCTACTATTAAATCCTCGTGGCTTCAGTTCAAAAGGAGTGCTACCAGAGGAAAGAAAATGGGGATTGCACCTGCTGATGATCGTGAGTCCAAGTGTTTGATGAGGAGAATTGATCCATAGGGATCCAAAATGACTCTACTTTATCAAATCAACCAACACGAAGAAGAAGAAAAAAATACACAGAGGTTCTATCTATTTAGTGACAGGACTACCACCCTATGTAGGACAACGGTCCTAGGACCATCGGTCTGCATCAGGCGGCGGTCTTAGCTCTTGCGGACAAAAAATAAAATATGTCGCGAACAGTCCAAGAATTCTAAAGGGTGTCCATGTGTCTTCTTCTACATGACTTTTCCCATTCTCCAGTGCACGAGAGAATATGAGAAAGACTATAAATACATGTTATGGAAGAGAACAAAGGCATCGAAGCAAGAAGCAAGTGAGTAAGAAGCTCTTAGTGTTGGAATTGTGATTTGTAGAAGCAAGGAGTAATTGAGTCAGAGAAAGCAAGTAATTGGGAGGAAGTGTGAGATATTATCTACTTCTCTTTCATACTTATTGTAATTTATGTAATTATTATTGAATTGGCCAATAAAAGTGGGAAGAAAGAGCAATTGCCCTTCCCAACTGGTTTTTCCTCCTCTGGAGGTTTTCCAGGATAAAATTGTTAGTGTATGAGTCTATTTTCTTTCCCTTTCTGCAAATTGTTGATTCTAAGCACAAGTATAATTCATTCAATAGCTATCTTTGTTATTTTCTAATAGAAAGTAGAACATCAACGATTAATTGTGATTCTATGGATAATTCCAAACTTGAAGAGTTTACAGATCAAGAATGCAAAAGAGATATGAAATGTTGCAGGCACACGAGGATGAACAACATGAGAATGAATCTTTAGATGAGGTAAGCAAAGAGAAAACTCTTTCAAAAGAAGAACCTCTTAAATGTAATGTATTGTACTCTACATTTTTGTTTGAAAAACTCAAAACAATGTCTTTTGTTTCCCTTCCTTTGGATGATTTGTTTGCTTATGGAGATGAGGAAATGACCTCTTGAAAAAATATTATATGCAAAAAAAATTGAGAGTTGCAAAAGGAAGTTTTGACCCTCAAATCAATTTTGAAATCCTAGAACGTGTTGTGACCATGCAAGAAAAGTATGAAGTGTTTATCACAAGGAGATACTTCGATGCCACTCACAATTGTTCTATTGCAGAACATCTTGATGAAGGTCAACTTAGCATCTTGGTGGATGATGAAAGAAGCATAAAAATTGAGTCTCCATCCATAACTGCACTTTAACTTGAAGCACAATCCTCTAGAGAAGCAATGTGCATGAGAGATGAGAATTTAAACTATCAATTGTTTTTCGAATACTCTTTAGGGTGAATAGAGTTCAAATATTCCTAAAGAACTCGTGTTTATGTTAGAATTTAGAGTGTTAATTAAAAAACAACTCTAACAGTTGTATGAAAACTATTTTTATGCTATAAGTATGGATAAAATCTTATGGGCCTAAGGTATGTGTGCTTCTATTTAATCAGGTATATGAGGTGGGATCATTAGTCTAAAACTAAGGTGCCAAACATCATGGACTTCAAAAGACATTTGCTTTGCTTTCTAACATTATATATGTTTTTGCAATTATATGTACATATGACATAAATTCCCAAAGCCCCTTGGCATAATGGTCAACTTGTTATTAATCATATTCCTTAACTTCATTAACGTGAAGGTTAAGTACATAAATGACATCAACCCTCATTCATCATTTGAGGGGTTTTGTACACTTACCTCTAATGTAATTTAGGAATATAGATGCTGTGAAGGTCCTTAACTTCTTCGACCTATGGTTTGAGAATGCAAATGCCCTAAAGACCATTGACTTATTGGCCTCAACTTCCTCAACCTAAAGATTGAGTTCTTAAATGCCCTTCTCCCCATTCATTACTTGAGGGGTTCATTAAACTTACATCTAATGTTAGCTGAGGAGCATAATTTCCCTACATATCGTCACCCTCCTCAACATATGGTACAAAAACACAAATTTTCTAAAGGCCCTAGCCTATTAACCAACTAGTTTGTTACCAATTTAGTTCCCCCACTTTTTCCACATAAAGGCCGATTTCCTAAATGCCCTCCATCTCCTTCATTTCTTGAGGAGTTTCTAGTACACTCACACCTAATGTTAGTTGAGGACCATAAATTCCCTAAAGGTAATTATTCTTGTTAGCTTTTGTGTCGAGATATAAATGCCCTAAAATTCGTCGACTTATGTGTCAAATAATTCACTATCGATCGAGTTCCTCAACTTCCTTGACATGAAAGTCGAGTGCCTAAATTTCCTTCCCCTCATTTTTTGAGGGAGAGATTTGTTCCACTAACACCTAATATTAGATGACGAGTTTAAAAGCCTTAAAAGGCATTTTACCTCCTTAACACATGGGTCCATATGTAAAACTCCTTAATTATTAACTTCAAGGTAAAGTGCCTAATTTCCTCTCCCTCATTATTTTTGTCAAAGTATTTGTCAGTTTTACATCCAATGTCACTAAGGATAATAAATGCCCATTATCATGTCTTCCATAGTTGAGATTTGGCTATCAATAATTACACTTTCCTTTTCCACTTGAGTACCTAAATTTCCCATCGTCCATGGTAATGGGAGTTTTTCGCCCAACCAAATATCACTCACTCCCATCATGGGAAACACTTAACAAAAATATTCATTTCAATCAATTCTTACTTTATAAGATGGGGGACACCGTCATAAATATTTAACAAACGAAAATTGAAAAAAGGGGAGCGTGGATGCATACTCATCCTCGTGGTAAGAAAAATACCTTTAAGTAATGCCATAACATTACTTAAGGTATGGGCCCACGCGAAGTGGATTAGGTTTGACAGGCCATAACATGGATTTGGCTACCAATAATTACACTTTCCTTTTCCACTTGAGTACCAAAATTTCCCATCGTCCATAGTAAGGGGAATTTTTTGCCCAACCAAATATCACTCACTCCCATCACGGGAGACACTTAACAAAAATATTCATTTCAATCAGTTCTTACTTTATAAGATGGGGACACCGTCATAAATATTTTGTGGCAAATATTTGGAATGGCAGGATAACATATGAAAATTAAAAAAGGGAGCGTGGATGCATACGGTAGGGCAGAAAAAGACCTTAGGTGAGTAGTACAGCTGGAGGTTATGACCAGAACAGAATATTTGTTTTCTACGTGGCGGCACGGTATGGGCCCACGCGAGGAAGATTTTGGTTTGACCGGTCGTAGCTAACACTTACGTGCTCGTGGACAGAATTTATTAAAATAATAACGTAATGCCAAGGCCGGTTTGGTAATCAATTAAGATTATGAGTGGGATGTTAGTCATAGAATTTTTTTATAACCCTTTTGTTGGCCGGTTACACTAATTTTGGCACTTGGATTTCTATATTATATTAATCAAATGTAATGGGAATAATGTGGATAGAAGAAATAAAACTAGAGTTGGATTAATCATTGGATTCACATTTCAATAAAGATTAAAGGCAGGGTTAACAAATCTTTTCGTAAACAATAAGACAAGAAATCTCAAAATTATTATAATGTTAATGCTAGATGGAGCCAATTCACTCACTCTTAATGCTTGTATGAATCACAAAACTAGTTATATATTTAACATTGTTTCTTGTTCAAATTTCTTTTATATCTAAATTAATATAGCACACATTTTTTGGTATGTAGGGAAATCGAATTAATTTTGTAAGAATTTAAATTTATTTTCGAGATACTAATACAAACCATACCTTATTTTCCTTTCTTAAAGCTTTACTCATGTGAATTGTATACAAATAGTGGCAACGCCTCTGTCACTTGTTTTTCCATACCCATGTTGTCATCATTTGAAGGATAAGTTGATGGAAAACCAATTAAGTCTCAATTCTCAATGCCAGAGACTCCATTTCTTCATAATATGTATGCAATGGTCCATTTTTTTGTTCCAACATTTTTTTAGAACAATTTAGTGATGCCTACAATTGATGTCTCATCTAGTTTATGCATACACACAACAACCAACCTAAAAAATTGAAGGCATCCCTAGTCAATCTCTTCATCATATTTGACAATAAATTCAATCTAATTAATCAATCAATAATCAAAACCATCTATCAAAAATAGAAAAAACACTTTGGCTTTGTCTAGGTTACATCTATCAATTTAACCCTCAGTAGAGTCTATAACCGTCATGTTTCACTTTGATATTCTAGTGACTATTTTTCAACATGGATAATTGAAAACATGAATGAAGATCTAACCATGCCACAATCTAGCGTGACACATTTCGACAAACATAAATCGTGCCCGTGAATTTCGACCCAAAAATACCCATCCAAACAACTTGTAAAATTTGGGGCATTTAATTTTTTTAATGAAGTATTAAATGATTAATTCATTATTATTCCAAATCAATAAACTAATTAAGGACGTATACAAATCATCGTCGTGTTATATTGCACAAATTAGGGTTCTTAGGTGTTATAGAATTTTCCCCACTAAGGGGTGTAGTTAGACAAGGTTACAATTATAATTTAATTAAGGGTTAGGTTAAAACTAAGAATGTATTGAACTAACTAAAATATTATTCACACCTCCATACCATTGTTTGCATGCTTAAGGTTAATTAAGTTTAATCCAATTTTATCAAATGTCTTTGAAACCATTTTTGTCATATTACTAGACATGTTCAACATTCTCTTGTTTTCTAAATCATCATTTTGTCATTATGTAAGGCAACATTTCTATACACATTTTGCAAGTACATGACACTTAAATATCATTAACATTCTACCAAAGCAATGTTTTGGGCATCACTTGGGGCATAGATGGATCATATAAGCCATGTTTGGGGCTATATATCTAAGTAATGTTTGGGGCATCTAGGGGCTACTATAAAAATTAAGTATTAGTGAAAGCTAATAGTTTTTCCATCGTAGGAACCTTTTTAAATTTGAAGATGTATTTACCTTTATCTATTAAGCTTTGAAATACTTCCTACAAACAAATTTGATTGTAATATATATTATATCAACTCAACAACACATGGGGTATCACTCCTTGTCCCCATACGTATCCCTATACATCTGAAAGATCACCATTTCCACTTCACCCGGAAATCAAACCCACTTTACCACCTAAGGAGAAGCCAATGCAAAAAACTATTTGTTTAGAAATAAGTTTTTGTTTTTAAAATTATGTTTCCTCTCTTTAAATATTATTGTATGTTTGCATGTTTATTCCTTACAAATATACTACATATTTGTATGGTTTACTTTAAACCCAATAATCATGCACCAAAATGTGTACATGTATTTCTCAATAGTTACATCAAAAGTTATGTTTGGGCCCTTTGCATATAGTGAAAAATAAATTTGAACATATATAACCAAAATCATACCATCTCTTCTTTTTATTACATGATTGAGAAGAGTTTTCAACTTAGTAACAATGTAATCTCTTAATTTGTACAAAGTACATACATTTTTATGTAAAAGCACGAAGTGGAAAAAAAAGTCTAGTGTATAAATATTGAAAATAAAACTATATAAAAACTATAGTAGAACAAAAAATCTACAAGGTATAATTTGAGTCAACTATGCCAAACAAAAATTCCAAAAAACGTAATCAATAGCCACCATCATCAATATTAGCACAAGCTAATCAATAGGGCTTACATTTTCCAAAAATAAAAACAAAACATAAAGGTTACTACATTATTGCCATAAAACAATTCATGACTTATACATCCGATTTACATAATGAGAAAAAAGCCAATCCCAAATGATAGAATTTTTTAATATTATCTAAAAAATTGAACCTTGCTTTTTAATCTTCAAAACCATTATAAAACTATGATATTGAGTGAAGTTGACACAATACACTACTTATCGACAATGCGCTACTTAGCTATAATAGATCATATAACCTTGTACAAATTTCATGGTGTTTTATTTGTGCCACTAAGACAAGTACCCCTTGCACCATTTCCAACATGATAAACCATAAGGTATTCTTCACTATTGCCCCCCACACCCAGATGCAAAACCTTGACCATGAACACCAAAATCATTTTTTCTTACAAAATCATCTCTTCCATAGCCATGACCTCTCATTGCATCACTTTGAAAGCCACCCCTTTTAGGCGGATAATGACCATGAGTGGCTATAAAAAATTTACATCAAGAGATTTTATCAAATCATATTAAATCATAATACTTAAATAAATCCCAACTAATGTGAATTTCACATACTTCAATGTAAGCTGAGAACCCACCAATAATCTGTGTTACTTGTAAAAAAAGTATTAATGAAATATTGAAAAGTAGCAACAAATAGAATATGGAGGCCTATATCAAATAAGAAATGTTGTCTCGTGTTGGTGAGTATATACTATAAAAATAGGATTAATTAAACCATGAAGGAAAAATATAATATAACCAAGAAGAAATGCAAGAAAAATGTGGCTAAAGAAATTATAATATAATCCCAAAATACCAAATAGGCATGGCCTATATGACACATAACACCAAATAAATCTAATAACTTTGAAAATATTCATAATTAATGGAAAATACCAAAACAAAATCAATGTAAGACATTTTTTCAAGCATTATAAGAAGTATTATGGATATGAAAGTACAAAGAAAAGATATAATCACAATGTTTTAATATATTTTGAATCATAGACTTGTTACTTCTAACATGAACATCATTAATCTTAATAGGACCAAACTTCTTAAACTCTTCATCAAGATGGATAGTTTGTAACATTCAAAGACAAATTGTTAATATAAATTGAACATCCATAAGCTCAAAGTCATTAACAATGGTAACTTTAGATACAAAGTAGGTAAAATATTGTCATGGTAGACACAAAATCAAACACTTGGGTACATTTTTAGGTCCTAAAAGCATACTTGTATTCATATGATTCCTAAGCAAGAAAAACTATCTTTGCTTTGTTTCTTGTCTTCTTCATGGTCTTTTACACCCTACAACCCAGTCGATACTTTACTTATTTATCTTTCATGACCTCAGAAACTAGTGCCTAGTCAGGACGCCAGTGCCCAGGTGCCCTCGTCCCCTCTAGGTGTCCGTGACCTCTTTCCACCTTACTTGCTCTTTTTGGGATTCTTTTATCTTTTGGGCATCTTATTTTCTTATGGGTCAACTTTCCAATTGTCAATTACAAAATTCAAGCAAGGGAATCATATAGATACAAATCTATGTGACCAAAATAAAGGACCAAGCTCTAAGAATCTATTATCATCACCTAAACTTGAATCCAAAGGCATCTAAGAGCATCAAAGGCATCCATATAACATCCATTCAAGGGAAAACAGGGATTGCATTTTCTGCATACAATGCATAGGATGGGGAAGTTCATTATTCCATCCACACATCCACACATCTATTTACATTAGTACATCTAGCTATCGGCCGCTATCAAGTGCACTTGTATAAGGGATTCCTAGGGCACGATTCTTTCACACACTCACAAGAACCACATGAAGTCTGAGATGTAGTGCAACACTCGGTCGTAAGTTTACTCAGTTTGGTGATCATTGGGGTCAATCCAACTCCACATTCTTTAGTTTTTGGATTTGATGTGGTATTGTGAGTCTTGTAGGTGAAGCTTTGTTTTCTAGGTTACAGACGCACCTAACGATCATAGTGTGACATATAAGTGACCAACAATGACTATCAACGATACTTGTGTGAGACTAGAAAAAATCAGATTTTGACCACCTGCGCAGTCACGGGCACCCAGTAGCAGACTCCTGACACCTAGGTACCCCTAACCTAGTCCAGGCACCTGAGTCTGACCTTATTCAACAATTCTAGATTTTATAGTGCACAGTGATGACTGCTTGCCCTCTCTATTCATCAGTTTCACTAGTCTAGATCAATTCCAGGAAAAGCTACAAATGTAACTAAGTTCTTCGACTCTCTCTCATCTGGCTCTAGTAATAGCACTAAGGGTCAACCATATGTAAGATTAGTAGAAGTTGGTTTCCTGTTTGTCAATAATGTCTAGCTCAATTGTACATATCAATAGTCATTATATTAGTTGAATCTCTAATTAGGATCTATTACACAAGATTATGGAATTTGTTAATGTCCCCAATTGGCACTGTTATTACAGATCTTCTTAGATATCCATACCTTGCTTCTAGGAAGAATTGTGTTCCTATAATTATGAGATCAACAATCATGCACCATCTACCTGATGATGGTCTTTGGATAATATTTTTTTCTTCCTACTGGTTTGAACATGCACATTATCTTTAGATATGCTCTTATTTGCTAATTCACGAGTAGGCCATCATTAGTGTTGTTGAAATTAATGTTCCTACATTTGTAGCCTAGTTTACCCTACTTAGCCATTCCCTACTTTTCAGTAGCTTCCCGCACCATTTTTCCTTAGTTTTTGACTTTAGTTACAAAACCACCACCCTTCTGGGCGGTGATCCTATAACTACCACCTAGACAAGGTAGAAATTTTGTAACCACCTCCTAGGTAGGTGGCGGTCCTTGTAACCACCACCCTGCACAGGGTGGCGGTCCTGTGTACTTTTTCCAGAATTCTTTACCTGAGAATTGATGAGTGATTGCTTCACTTCAGTTCACTTTTAGAGCACGTTTCTCAATCATTTTAGCTCATTTCAAGCTTGACTGACTTGTGGAAACTTCCTCTTCCACTTGTAATTTGTAATTGATTATTTAACTGCCCCTTCATGTGTTGATGTGGCACCCCATGGCTGCCAAGTGTGATAGTGCACAACCCAGCCAACCTTCTATAAAACCATCGCTTCTTCTGAAGAAAATGGCCAAAGATTATTTTTGTATCTTTCTTATTTTAGCTGCAACAATATTTGCTAGAAACTACATAGCCAAGCTTTGTTCTCTTGCACTATCTTTCTTCTACTGTATTGTTGTCAAACTGCCATCAAGCTGCCATTTCTCCAACACTTTCTCCTTACTGCTTCTATTACATTCCCAACATCCTAGACTCATGTCAACACAAGAGATTGAAAAGATAAACTGAGGGGACACAAAATCACACCACAACTGGATTGCCACAATACTGTAAATACTAGGTTGGGGTTGTAATTGGGTTTCTTTTATTTTTGTTTGAGAATCTTATTCATATTATTCATTACAATAGAAAAGGAATTTCATTTTCATTGTTATAATCATTGAGTAGTTACAGTAGATCACTTCTTTCCAAAAAATATTTCTTAGGATAGATAGCCTTTCTTTCCTATCTCTGTAGATTTGCAAAGAGGTGATTCTGGAAGAAAGATTTTTTGATTAATTTAGAAATCAATCGAAGCATTATTTAATTTAGAAGATCCTCCATACAAATATATTCTTTACTTATGTCGGGGAAGTTGCAGGGGAAGAAAAGCTTCTCTGAGAAGCTTTGATTTCTTCCCGTGCCTCTAAAGCAAAGCTAAGGATTGAATTAGGGAGGCTTTAATTGATTAGTATATATTTAGTTACACCATTACACATGTAAATAACTACATCCGGTTATTTATCTTATATAGGATTTATTTGTTAGATTAGAATCTTTTCATTTCTTCATTTCTTCTAAATTCCAGAAAAGCACAAAAATATTTCCTTTTAATTAGATTAGTTGCTTTGTATTGTTTATTTCCATTACATTCCAAAAACACAAAAACATAGTGTAGAATTTTCTTATTTAGATTAGATTTTTATTTACCTTGATTAGATTAAAATGCTTTGAATGCATACATGACCATAAATGAACCACAACAAGAGAAAACATACACTAGTGATCCATTAGTCCCAAAACCAAACAAACTTGAACTAATTACAGACATAGATACGGGACTCTTTATGCTTATCCTCATAACACCAGCACATATATATTGAGAAAATTAAACAATTAAACATTTTGAACATCACGGATGACAAAGCCTACAAATAATGGACTACCCCTGGCAACAGAGTTTAAATGCATATGACCATACAAGGACTATAACCACCAAGAGTTTATGGTTGTGATCCACGGGTTCCTCAACCACAAGGGCCCAAAGACCAGTTAGACCTTAACACAAGGATTACACTCATTAGTCTTTAGGTCCTCCCCACTTCCACCAGACATCATTAGATACCTGAATGTTCTGAATGAAGAATCACTGAGCCCTCATATTTTGGACTGCTCTAGCTAACTGACCATAGAGCTAGTGGAACCATACATCTCTCTCATTCATTCCATGACCTTGTCTAGAAATCATTATGAGGCACCCATTGGTTTTCCATGTATCCCACAACCATTGGAAGGAATTTTTTGAAATCTCAATAGTGATTGGAGTCTTCATGTGGCCATCCTTTCTTGATCCATCCATTAGACCCATTCAGGTTAGAAGGGCCTTCTTTTCCCTTGACAAGTAGATCCCAATATTGTGCGTCGAGGACATTATTTTTCCTTGATAGCTTGTTTGTCCCATTCCCATGTATTTTCATATATACCACATATTCACTATATTTTTCTATCCATAGCCATCCACATCTTCCACATCGGTTGTCCTGACATGACCTTAGGAGGTCAAGTGTGGTTGAAGGTCACATGTCAATTTTCATCCATACAAATTGGTGAACCCAACATGAAGAGCTAGTCTCTTTTCATTTCCATTTATTTCATCCATCTTCTCCTCTCCCATTATTCTGTGGGTATTCATATACCCCCCAAATATGTCAGGACAGGAACATGGCTCAACCCATTTTGGGTCTCAAGGCATATTACTACCAAATGGGTAGGCAACAATAGTTGCTCTCACTATCTGCATGGGCGGATAACTACTCAACTAATCTTCCTTTGTCTCAAAATCCTCCTCCTCAAGGGACCAACAATGGCTCCTTGGTCAAGATTGAGGATATTGATCAACTTACACATGGAAAACATCCTGAACTCTCAAACTCTAACAATATGACATTCACTGGAGATTCAAGCTCCTCTCCTCAGGTTTTTTTCAAACCAAAAATTAGTATGCAATTTGATCAACTCCCATTACTAGATGAGGAGTACTTAGCATGTTATTCTCGAAGTGAACAATGATTCAGAAATGTGGACCAATCTCTTGGATAGGATGCAAGGATATGTTGATGTCTTACTTCAGAATAATACCTCTACCCCTCCCACAACAGAAAACATTTCTAAAGAGGGGTGGCCAAAAAACAACGAATAGTTCATAGCAGGATATCACACTCCTTTGCAACCTAACAAGGTTCAACAATGTGTGCTAAAAAAAACACCATGCCATCATCAGGTGAGGTCATCTCAATGTTGGTGGATAGGTTAGAGAATTGGAACTTTCCTAGGCTACTCATGTCTCATCTTCTACTGGGAAAGGAAGGATTCTCCATCATCCAAAACTTTGGCCAAGTGCCTACTATGCCAAATCCTTCTCTAATTTACATGGGCATTCCTAGCCCTAGAGATCTCCTCACAAGGATGGGAACCTTGGGTATGCCCCCTCACACCATGTACAGATACCCTCAATAGGCACCAGCTGGAAGTGCATTCTCAAATGCCATCCCAACTAGAAATGAAACTTTCCCTGGTTTTGTGCCTCCAACTCCGTACCAGAGTAATGCTCCCCCATATCTACACATGTATTCTAAATCACCATAGGGGGACATGTACTCTTTTCCTGGTTCATATGGTCAGCCACAAGGGATTCCTTATGCCTCTACAAACATTTATGTTGCACCATATCAACAACCTATTCCACCTCCACCTCCCCATTAGGGGTCATCGATGGTCGAGTCTTATGTAGTGGGGACCTACTCTGAATATCTTAAATATCCCCTTGAATTCACCATATAGAGTGTTATGCTCCCATGCCCTCTACCAGATCTTCCTAAATTTAAAGGGGAGGGAGATCCAAATGCGCATATCAAAGCATATGTCACTGCCATTCGAGAGCTTCTCCCATGGGATGTAGTCGTAGAAAATATATTCCCTAAGAATCTTGAAGGAATTTCTCTCAATGGTATTATAGGATACTTGAGGCTTCAATACATTCCTTTAAACAACTCATGTCTAAATTCATCAAAATCTTTCAACATGAACAAGTTTCTAAGAACAATAATTAGGGAATTCCTACATATAAAGAAAGAGCACAATGAGTCTGTTGTGCATTTCATCCAGAGATGGCGGCAAGTCCTCTACTCTTCAGAAAGCACTCCTAACATGGATCAGATAGAGCTTTGTAATCTATTCCTTCACTCTCTTAATTGGAAACAAAGGAAGAAGTCCAGAAGTTCCCCCTAAGGAGTTATGAAGAGGTGTTGGAAGGTGCTCTCCACATTGATCAGGAGGAAATAGACAGTGGTTGAAATACCTATGGTTAAAATAGGAGTTTGATCACTCCCAATCAGGGTAATTAAAGTTATCCCAACAATGTAAACAACAACCAAGGACCTAAGGTCCTCAACAAAAACTATGGTGTTACGACTGATGGTGTTACAGACCAAGCAAAGAAACCAAATGTTGTTAACACCTCAAGTACAAATAATGTCAACAACAACACAAATGGTAACAATCAGAGGAGTAACAACTTTTCTCCTACAATCAATGCAATGGATTTCAATCATCCTCCACCCCAACAACAACAAGTTCAAGCTCAAGGCCCTAACCAGTACCCAAATGGGTACCAAAACCAATATCAAAATCAAGGGCAATGACCTCTGAACTTCAATTACAATAACCAACAGTTGAATAACAATCAAAACTTTGGACCATAATAAAACACAAATCAAAGACCTCAGGATTATGATCCTGACCTGTATTGTGGCTTCCATAGGGTCTGAGGGCATGATGCTAGAACATTTTACGACTGTAATAAATTCATTCAGAGTCTACTAGAGGATCAAAGACAACTCTTTGTTGAATGTTTTTGGTGAATCCTACATCACCAACTCAGAATGCTAGCATGGGGCATGTATCCCCTCAAAACACACCACTCATGATCTTTAACGATCCCCTTCCAACACATCCTAACAATGGTAAGTTGGACCCCAACTTCACAAACAAGGGTATCCTGGTGGGAAAAAATGATCATGAAGCTTGAACTTCATCAAACCCATTGGTGGCACCTCTATTGGATGGTCACCAACAAACTAAGATCATGGGTCTAGTAGAGTTAGAAACTAAACCCCAGATAAACGCTCCACTATGAGAACTTGAGACTACTCTTCGCAGCCCATCCCTATTTACCCATCTATGTCAGATGATGTTCCAACACTTCCAAAACTGGTGGGGGCTTACGACTTGATCACTGATTTAACAAATACCTTTTCTCACATCTCCTTCTTGGATTTGTTGAAGAACTCCCCTACTCATAGAGTTGCTTTATTGGAAGCATTGGGTCTTGGAATTTGATCAATGTCACCCCTCCTCTGGAGGCACAAATAAATCACATAGACTTCAATGTACATCCTCCTAGGTATCTCGAAAAGAGATGTTGGGTTTATATTCGACATCAGTAAGATGCCCACAGATGTTGAGTTGGCATGTAGAGGTGATCCAGATATGTACCTATAGATTTGGATTTACAACAACTACGTAAAGTACACAATGATCGATGATGGGGTAATAGTCAACATTGTTCCCTTTTCATTTCTCCAGAAGTTTAGGCTATGGAGAAACCAATTTCTCTTCAACAGAGAAACACATTGAGAGGGTATGATAGCCTCAAGGAAACATCGATTGGAACCATAGTGCTACTGAGTTACCCTAGGGCCCAAGATGGTTCTTACAGAGTTTTATATTATAGAAGGGAAACCAACTATAATATGATTCTCGACCATCCTTGGATACATCGCATGAAGGTGATTCCTTCCATATTGTTTCAGGAAGTTAGATTCCTACATTTGGGGAAAGTATTTTTTACACAGGGTGACCGAAGCCCTTTGACATTCACCTATCTAACCTAAAGAAGAAACCCAGGGTACATTCTGAGTTTGAGCTCCCCACAAACCAATTGAACAAACCCATGAGTTCAACACTAGAGACAAAAATAATTCCCACAACAGAATTAGAAACTACTAGTTTGATCGAAGGGATTCCTATGGTCAAAGATGAAACTACTATTATTGAGATGGTATCAACAAAAACCATGAAATATTGTTGAGTTGTTGGAGAATGATTTACCCATTCTTCTTCCATTCGATTCCATGGGAATAGGACATGCTCTGGGACTCAGCTCTCTTCCAGCCATGAATTTGCATGGTTGAAGTCTCAGAAGCAAGGGAAGAAGATACAAAAAGTGATCCAACATCAATCTTCCCAAGAAACTAGTTGGACTCTTAATTTTGACGGAGAAAAATGTCTACTTTGGTGATAGGGCAGGTGTGATCCTCACTTCTCCTAAGGGGAAGGTCATGCCTTTTTCCTTCAAGCTAGATTTTGAATGTAAAAACAATGGTGTAGAATACAAGGCTCTCTTCTTGGTCTCATAGTAGCCAAAAGAATGGGTGCTTGTAACATTAGAGTGTTGGGTGATTCACAGCTAGTCACTAATCAAGTTTCAGAGGTATATGAGACTAGGGCGGAACACTTGCAACTCTATAAAACTTTTGTACTCAACTTGAGTAAAGGTTTTGACTTCATTTCAATCGAAGCCATCCCACATGAACAAAACCTTCTCACTGATTTGATAGCTACTTCTGATTCTCGACTTTTTTTGAGTAAAGAGTTAGAAGACACCAACTTCATAGTTTTGGTTCACACTGAACCCTTAGTTTGTAAAATGCCAATGAATCCAATCTTGGCATATGTTGAGGCTGAGAATGAACCTGTTACCCTAGATTATGTAGAAAATGATGAGGCTATCTTAGGGTACCTTAACACTTATATGGATTTACATCCCACTTATCATAAGAGAGGATTTTTTCTCATTCCTCACTCTTCCTCCTATTTCAGAGATCACACAATGGACCCTTCCTCCTCGAAGGCCTTGAGATTTGTGAGATAGAAGAGGAAGGGGAGTTAGAACTACCTCTGGCCCCACCTGATTTTGAAGAGGGTAATGCCTCTTTGATCGAAGGGATGATCGATATCAATATCAGGATGAAGGAGGACCCAAAAATTTTTGAAGTTAGGTTCTTCACTAACTCCTGAAGAAGTGGAAATACACACATGAATATTCTTAAAGAACATTCAAAAGCCTTCATGTTTAGTTACAAAGAGATGACAATAATTTCTCCTCATGTTGCAGTCCACAATCTGGTAACCAAATCTGATGCCAAGCCCATTAAACAAAAATCCAGACCTATGAAACCAAAGGTGGCGCTAATGGTTAAAGAGGAAGTTATGAAACTCCTACAAGTGGGGTTCATCAAACCTATCGATTACTCAATGTGGGTATCTAACATCATCCCCATTCTTAAAAAGAACAAAAAAATTGAATCTGCATTGAATTTTGGGATATAAACAAAGCATGTCCCAAAGATGATTTCCCATTACCATCCATCGATGTTATCATTGACACAACAACTGGTTATGAGTTGTTGTCACTTATGGATGGTTTTTCTTAGTACAATCAAATTAGGATCTCTGAGGAAGATCAAACAAAGATGACCTTTATTACTCCTTGGGGAACTTATTGCTACGCAGTCATGTCATTCAGTCTCAAGAACGCTGGTGCCACTTACCAACAAGTAATGACTTACATATTCCATGATCTCATTCACAAGATTGTGGAATCATACGTTGACAACCTTCTGGCTAAGGAAAGAAAGTGTTGTGATCACCTTGAGGTGCTTCACATCATCCTCTCTTGTCTAATTAAATACAACATTACATTGAATCCAAAAAAATGTGTGTTTGGTGTGACGAGAGGGAAATTACTGGGATACATCATCTCTTCATGAGGGATCGATGTAGATCCAGCAAAAATCCAAAGCAGTTCTAGAAATGATCCCACCATCAGATGAGTCAAGGCATTAGGTCCTTTCTCAAAAATCTCAGTGCAATCCAAAGGTTTATTCCTAATTTAACCTTTGCCATTCATCTGATAAACAATTTGTTAAAGAAGGATTGTTGCAACATCTAGATGGATGAGTGTCATGAGGCATTTGAATCGGTCAAATGATTCCTTCTGTCACCTCCCACACTCATGCCTCCCAAATCAGATCACCCTCTCATTCTATATTCATGGGCTACAGACATCTCATTAGCTTGCATGCTAGCACAAGAAGATGATGACAAGTGTGAACGTGTAATTTACTTCATCAGTCGTACATTACTAGACTATGAGATGCATTATACATAGGTGGAAAAATAATGCCTCACTATAGTATTTGCAACAAAATGGTTAAGGCATTATATGCTTAACCAAGAAACATGGGTTATTGTTAAAACAAGATTGTCTTCAGACATTCCTAACACAAGGTTTGTTGTCCAAGAAAGTTGGATGCTTCATAACCTTAATGGGAGAATTTGAGTTAACTTATGTCAACCAAAATTTCATCAAGGGAAAAATCATTTCTGATTGGTTGGTGGATAACCCATTAGATGGTGGAGAGTTAGTAGACCTGAGTTTCCCCGATGAGTGTATATACTACATAGAAGTCAGACCTCCCATTGTTGCATGTCCATGGTATTTAGATATTGTCAATTTTATTATGGACCACACATACCCTGAGGGAGAGACATCACAACAGAGAAGATGGCTACACGTCATAGCTGCAAGTACGTAGTTATATAACAAGTGCTTTATCGTAGAGATTTTTATGGAATGTTGTTAAGGTGTGTCGATGAGGAAGAGTCTGAAAATATCCTCTATGGAGCCCATAGTGGGGTCTGTGGAGGTCATTTTGGAGGACATGCAACCGCTAGAAAGATACACCAGATGGGCTATTTCTGGCCCACCCTAGAACACGACGCATAGTAGAGTACGTACACAAGTGCCATAAATGCTAGAATTCTCTCATGAGATTCACATTCCTGCCCAAGCTCTACAACCGATTGCAACACCCTGGCCCTTTTCCACGTGGGGCTTAGATTTGATAGGGAAATTCTCTCCCTCATCAATGACATATGACCACAATTTCATAATTATGGCCACAAATATTTCATGAAGTGGGTTGAGGCCATGCCTCTTACCACCGTTCCAGGATCTGTAATTGCAAAGTTCATTTTGAACCAGATCATTTGTAGATATGGGGTCCCACATAGTCATTATCTCTGATAATGGCACGTCATTTAAAAATGAAGAGGTGCATGAATTGTGTGAAAAATTCAAGATAAATCATCACACTACCTCTCTATACTACCCTCAGGCCAATGGACAAGCTGAGGAAACTAATAAAATGTTAAAATATATCCTCCTAAAAAAAGTTAAGGAGAAAAGCATGATTGGCACTTAAAGCTATTTCCAGCCTTGTGGGCCTATAGAACATCAGTAAGAACACCAATGGGGGAAACCCCATATTCCTTAGTATTCGGTTTGGAAGTGTTTTTACCACTTGAAGTTGAGATACCCAGTCTACGGATATCATTACAAGGAATCTTAGGAGAAGAAGGATATCATGAGGCATGACTCATTGAGCTAGAGACCCTCAATGAAGCTCATCTTAGAGTTGAGGCACACCATAGAGCCTACGCTGACCAGATGTGTCTGGTAGTACAATAAGAAGGTATATGAATGTGACATATTTATTGGAGATCTGGTATTGAGACTTGACAGCTAGATAGACAAGAAAACTGGTGAAGGAAGGAAATTCAGGCCCAAGTGGTTGGGCCCATATTGAGTCATGGAGGACTACAAAATGGGGCATATCACCTGTGTACTCTAGAGGGTGAATAATTTGGTGAGAATCCATCAATTTTCTTCACTTAAAATGTTATTACACATGATCCATCTACATTTCCACATGTACACTATTGCATCCACATTGCATTTCATCTAAAGATCACTTTGTAAGTTTGTAGTCAAGGAACTTATCTTTCAAGAAACTTTCAAAAACTTCTGAAAATATTGGCAAAATATTCAATCACACTTCTACAAGTATTCACAATATTATCATCAACATTTCCAATCATTTCATCAATTCAACAAGATAAGACAAAATTTTGACACTAATCCTACCAAGGCCTGCATACTTGGTTCTACTCATAGCTTTCTTCTAGCATAGGTGTCTTTTCCCATAGTATGTTCTAGAAGCTTCTTGGAGTCATATCTTTCCCAGAAGAAAAACCTCTTTGGTAGAAAAATCATTCTAAACATTTTTACCCGGATTGCTTGTTTTCCTATCTCAACCTTCGGTGTTGAGCCCTCACATCTTACTAGTTGCATGGGGTTAAGGCTAGGGGAAAGCTCTCCCTCCCAAAAGCACAACTCAAAGTTTAAAATAAATATATATATATAAGTATATATTTCTTAAGTCAAAATCAATACAAAATTTTCATTTACACACTTCCTTGCCCCACCAACCTTCGGTGTTGAGCCCGTGCCTCTTACTAGTGGCATGAGATTGGGAAAGGAGGGAAGTGCCCTTACTCGCCTATGCCTTTTCCTTGGTGATGATCCCATGCTTCCTACTGGTAGTATGGGACAAGGTGTAGGGGGTCTCTGCAAATAAATTAGTAAGTTAAAAGCAATATTCATTCAATAAAAAGTGCTTTGAAGTCATAAATCCCAAGAAGAATGAATTAGATGTGTATGTTCCACAAGAGTTAAAACCTTTAAACCATATTTTGTCAATCAGGAGGCCATCTATGGGTCTAAGTCTAGATAAAATTGCAAGCAAATCACATTCTAGACTGTGTAGTAAACTGTGTGTAGAGTTAGTTTGTAGGTTTCTAATTGGATTTCTGTCAAAATCTTTGTCTTTCTCTCATCACTTCCATTCATCAAAATCATACAACTCATCCCTTCTAGCTCTCGGTGTTGAGCCCTCGCATCTTACTAGTTGTGTGGGGTTAGAAGTGGAGT
This sequence comes from Taxus chinensis, assembly GCA_019776745.2. Classification (NCBI taxonomy): domain Eukaryota; kingdom Viridiplantae; phylum Streptophyta; class Pinopsida; order Cupressales; family Taxaceae; genus Taxus; species Taxus chinensis. Next base: position 773,426,697 of record CM034148.1, on the reverse strand, counting down.
GGGTTCATTTTCTTATCATATTACATTCATCACATTTTGCCAACAAAACAAGAAGTACTAAATATTGCTTGAAAAACCAAAGTTTCAACATTACATTGTATTTGCATTAGCATCATATAAAATTAAAAAAAAAAATAAATTCATTTTGTTAGCATATCATCATCCACTGCATGCATTCTGAAAATCATATAAAATCAGAAATTCTAAACATCTAAGAGTACACATGTGAAAGTAAACCATAAATGAAGTCAACTCTGGTGCAAAGGATAACTGAACCAAAAAGAGATATCTGTATATATCGTAATGAGTCAAGTCTGTATACAATGTCATCACACTCTAGGTGTGGTCTAAATTCTCACAAGGAGCACAAAAAATCACAAAAAATCATATATGCCTCACAAAATGGCATTGAAGCAATAAAGGCTCAATGGCCTATCCCTCTCTCTGGGAACCCTGAGATGGTGCATAGCACTACAGATGGGACTCCTGTTGTATGCTCTGAATGTCATGAATGTCACCGAGCGATGAGAGTGACCATGAGATTGGCCACTAGTCACAGCCTCAACTATGTGAGTGGCTCTACCTCGCCATCCTCTTTGTCATCTCATATGCGGTGATCTTCTTGTCCTGAGCAGTCAAGATCTTTGTGGCCTTCCAAAGAGGCACAAACACATATGTATGTCATCTAGCCTGCAATGGTTGTCCCACATCCTCTGCTCATCTCCACATGGGTCTTCCCTAAAGGGATCAATAAAGTGTCAACACAAATCCTATGAATAATATCTCATGGCCCTCAGTAGTGGCTGCAAAATAAATAGAACAATGACAAGTTAGAAAAAATCCAAAAATAAAAAATAAGTACAATGTTTAACATATTAACATTTCTAGCTAACAAGGTCAAGAGAAGAGTATCTACATACTCGGATCTCCATGCATCTAGGTGGGATCAGCTAGTGTGCAGCTGGTGGTGGTGGAGTTATTTCTAGCACCTGTTGGGCCTCCCCCTCTCCTGAGGTGACTCATTGGCCCATCACAGACTGACTCATCACCACCTCCCTCATGAGGAAGTGGCTCCTCTAAAACTAGAGTCTCCATCTCCACCTCTTCCTCCTCTCTCTCTTCCATGGAGATCTCCTCCATGGCCCTCCACTCTCATGTCACTATCCCCCTCCTCATCATGAGTCTCCCCGCCTACCTCCTCCATCTCTACCTCGGTGTCTATCTTTGTATCTGCCTCCTCCTCCTCCTCCCCATGTGAGTGGGTGCAACCTCAATCTAGAGGAGAGCCCTAGGTCATCATCAAGCTCAAGTAACCCTCTCCATAGAGATAGGTACTCCTAATATCACCATTTTCCATCCATGTAGGCCCTTAGGGCCTTCTCGTGCCTCCCTAACACTCTCGATAGATGGTGGGCATGGTAGGAAGAGTATCATCATAGGGTAGCCCAAACTGTTGGGGTACTCTGGCAATTAAGGTGGGCCTCCACCCTCACGGTCCTATCAACTAACTGAGAAGTAGTAGCACAAGCAAGAAGGATAGTCCCCTCCTGACCCCATAACCTGATCATGTCCTGATAGGGCCTTGCCACAAAATCATTTATAGTCAGTGTAGAAATGAGTTGATGTGGCCCCCTGAGAACTAAAAAACCTATGTCCATCTCATGGCCTTGATGGCCCCTAGATCCTGTACACCAACTCCCCTCTGATAGGGGATGATCCTCTCATACACCCAACTCATCACTAACGAAGGGTGGCTTAGGGATTTCCCCTCTAGCCACACAACTCGGTATAAGTTTGTGGTATGTAGTCCCCAAAATATCAACACCCCAGGCATAAATCCTCCCATACTACTCAATCTACATGATAATTGGAGCCCAACAATACAATAGCTTGTCCCCGCCCTTATCTCCTACCAACCGTGAAGCCAAAATACCAATAATGGCCTTACAAATGGTGGGGATAGGTGCAGAGGAAATAGATAAAAGCCTCATACCCTGTTTGGTGCCTGTTGATGCCCCATCATCTCCCATATAGGAAGCCCACTACTAGATCTGGTTGTGCTCCCTACACTCTCCAAATTCAACCATCTACCAGTCATAGGTACTCCAAGAATCTTGTAAACATCCTCCAGAGTAATGGACCACTCTCCCCTAACACTAGGGAACTGGAAAGTGTTCCATTCAGCATCCCAATAAGACAATAGGTCACACAGAATCTGACTGGCTGGTGCTATGTGTGGCACCTGAGAGATCCTCCACAACCCAGCTCGGTGCAATAAATTTGTCTCAGCCTAACTCAACTGAGAAATAATACCTAGAAGCTAATCACACTCTCTCGCTCAGACTCCAGTGAATGTATAACTCCTTTTGCATTCACCAAAACAAGAAAAAGAGCAAGTTAGCAACATATTTCAATAAGCAAGCTCATCAAAAACAACACAAAATAACTTAAAATCCAAAAAAAAAGTCTAAATAGGTCAAAATTACTCTCTGCCTCGACAATTACAAAACCATCCTCCCTATGCAGGGTGGCGGTTTTGTAATTTCCACAGGAAGTCCTAGGACCATTACCCTGGGAGGGTGGTGGTTTTGTAACCACCACCCTGCGCAGGGTGGCGGTCGTGTCCAAAATGGACAAAGTCATCCCCTTTGACCCAAAAATTCAAAAATACACAAAAATTGACCTTTTTACATGAAACAAAGGACAAACCCATCTAGACTACCCCCTAGGGAACATTTTAACACAAGAAATTTCAAAAATAACCCCCCTAGGCATAGATTTCTCAAAATTTCACATTTTAGGTTTTAAATAAACAAATGCAAAATACTAACCTTTGTCTTTGTTTCTTGATCTCTCACTCACAAGGCCATGGTCACATCGTCACACTCATCATTTTGACTATACTCTCACTCAAAATGGTGATGGTTGGTCCAGAGCTCAAAAATCACAATGAGGATATGTGTAAATGAAATTGAAAATGAGAGTTTTGGTTATATATATGCTTTGTTTTAACTTCATTTTGAGTGTATGTGCCTTACAGGGCTGGACTGGCTGGCACAAGTATACTTCTATCCTCCACGTAGATGGTAAGTCCTCTTGTCATTTTGTTTTAGTGTTTATTTGTCGATATCATATCTATTTGCACTTGAGTCTTGCTTTCATTTTGTAGGTAGTGGGAGCTTGGATGGTGACATTTCAGCACACGGGCGTGTCAGGTATAGCTTCTAACTCCCCATTTCAAGGGAATGCCATACTCAGACTCTATGTTTTACACCTCTTCATGGCTAAAACACTTCTCCAAGGGGGAAATATGTACGCACCCAAATTTGCATGTGCTACATTGTCAAAAAACGGTTACAAAAGGTCCCCAATGATGATTCACGTCTTTTCTAAAGTGTTCGAGCTCCCTAAACCTCTTTGCAACTTACATTTGTAGCCTAGTTTACCCTACTTAGCCATTCCCTACTTTTTGGTAGCTTCCCACACCATTCTGCCTTAGTTTTTTCCTTTAGTTGTGAAACCTCCACCCTACCTGGGTGGTAGTCCTATAACCGCCACCAGGTAGGGCAGCAATCCTTTAACCACCACCCTACACAGGGGGTGGTCTGTGAAATTTTTCCAGAATTCTTTACCTGAGAATTGACACATGATTTCTTCACTTCAGTTCACTTTTAGAGCACATTTCTCAATCATTTTAGTTGATTTCAAGCTTGACTGACTTGTGGCAACTTCCTCTTCCACTTGTAATTTATAATTGATTGTTTAACTACCCCTTCATGTGTTGATGTGGCACCCCATGGCTACCAAGTGTGATAGTGCACAACCCAACCAACCTTCTATAAAACCATCACTTCTTCTAAAGAAAATGGCTAGAGATTATTTGTGTATCTTGCTTAGTTGAGCTGCAACAATCTTGCTAGAAATTACATAGCCAAGCTCTGTTCTCTTGCATTATCTTTATTCTACCCACATTGCTACTAGACTGCCATCAAGTTTCATTTCTCCAACACTTTCTCCTTGTTGCTTCTACTGCATTCCCAACATCCTGGACTCATGTGAACACAAGAGATTGAAAAGACAAACTGAGGGGACACAAAATCACACCACAACTAGATTGCCACAGTACTGCAAATACCAGGTTGGGGTTGTAATTGGGTTTCTTTAATTCTTTGTTTGAGAATATTATTCATATTATTCATTACAGTAGAAAAGGCATTTCATTTTCATTGTTACAATCATTGAGTAGTTACAGTAGATCACTTCTTTCAACAAAATTTCTTAGGATAGATAGCCTTTCTTTCCTATCTCTGTAGATTTACAAAGAGGTGATTCTAGAAGAAAGCTTATCTGATTAATTTAGAAATCAATCAAAGAATCATTTAATTTAGAAGATCCTCCATAAAATATTTCTTTACTTTTTTGGGGAAGTTGCAGGGGAAGAAAATCTTCTCTGAGAAGCTTTGATTTCTTCCCGTGCCTCTGAGGCAAAGAAAAGGATTTAATTAGGGAGGCTTTAATTGATTAGTATAGATTTAATTACACCATTGCACAGGTAAATAACTACATCTGGTTATTTATCTGTATAGGATTTATTTGTTAGATTAGAAGCTTTTCATTTCTTTGTTTCTTCTAAATTCCAGAAAAGCACAAAAATATTTCCTTTTGTTAGATTAGTTTCTTTGTATTGTTTATTTCCATTACATTCCAAAAACACAAAAACATAGTGTAGAATTTTCTTATTTAGATTAGATTTTTATTTACCTTGATTAGATTAAAATGCTTTGAATGCATACATGACCATAAACAAACCACAACAAGAGAAAACATATGCTAGTGATCCATTGGTCCCACAACCGAATGGGCCTGAACTAATTACGGACATAGATACGGGACTCTGTATGCTTGTCCTCATAACACCAACACAATACGTTGAGAAAATTGAACAATTAAACATTTTGAACATCATGGCTGACAAAGCCTATGAATACTGGACTGCCCCTAGAAATAGAGTTTAAATGCATATGACCATACAAGGACCACAACCACCAAGAGTTTACGGTTGTGATCCACAGGTTCCTCAACCACAAGGGCCCAAAGACCAGTTAGACCTTGACACAGGATTACACTCATTAGTCTTTAGGTTGTCCCCACTTCCACCAGACATCATTAGACAGACTAAATGTTCTGAATGAAGAAGCTCACCAAGCCCTCACATTTTGGACTGCTCCAGCTAACTGACCATAGAGCCAGTGGAACCATGCCTCTCTCTCATTCATTCCATGACCTTGTCTGGAAATCATTACGAGGCACCCATTGGTTTTCCACGTATCCCACAACCATTGGAAGGAATTTCTATGGAGCTTGATATTGATTGGAGTCTTCATGTGGCCATCCTTTCTGATCCATCCATTAGACCCATTCAGGTTAGAAGGGCCTTCTTTTCCCTTGACAAGTAGATCCCGATATTGCGCATCAAGGACATTGTTTTTCCTTGATAGCTTGTTTGTCCCATTCCCATGTATTTTCATCTGCATTCATATTCTATATTTCACTATCCATAGCCATCCACATCAGACATCCGCTATCCCAACATGACCTTGGAAGGTCGAGTGTGGTTGAAGGTTGCATGTGTCGATTTTTCATCCATACAGTGACCCTCAAGAGCATCTTCGATCTTTCCATGTGGCATATCTTGACTATGCAATTGATCACACATTACTAGCTAAGATATTTCCTAAAAGTTTTTAAGATTAGGCCATGCATTGGTTTTATGATCTACTTGTTCATTCGGTAACTTCATTCACATACTTAGATCATGTTTTCCTTACACATTTTTTCATCAATATTGTTACCAAAATCTCTTATGCACATCTTGCTCAAATAAAACAAGGATCTAATGAGTGTCTAGCTGACTATGTTTTATGTTACAAAAAGAACCTTGCTAAGATGAATAATGTACTAGGTGATTATAAATTGTAATATCTCTTTGTTCAAAGTCTCTTAACTCCACTTCAAGAGAGTGTTATCTTTAAAACCTCTCCCTCCTTTGATCAATTATTCCATACACTCAAAATTCGTGAAGAAAAACTTTTATCTATGGGGAAAATTGAAATATTATGAAAATGTTTCATCCTCATCCTCTAATTGGTTTCAAGTTAAATATACTTTCAATCCATCTTCTAATCCCACCAAAGAAAAATCCATTGTTAATGTTGTCTCTACATGTGACAAGCTTCAATTGCAGCCTCCAAAGTTTACTTTTACCGAGCTACCTTATGCACCTTAGTTTGTATTACCACAACTTATTGAAAGCAAGCTTATCACTCTTCCTCCACCACTCAATATCTATCCCTCTCACCCTTGTGGACACGACTATAATGAAAATGATAAATGTGACTATCACCAATGCATTAGACATTCTACTGATTGATGTTTCAAACTTAAGCATATTATTCAAGATCTCATTGATAATAATGCACTCGAGCTCCCTGAGCCATCTAATTCTAAGCTGGTCAATTATAATAAAAAGCTAAAAAATATTTAATGACCCTTTTCCAAAGCATGACAAGCAAGCTTCTGATTCTTCTACTAATCATACATATGACATGTTATGATCCTCATGTATGGATTTCACTAACGCCTCGAGGTTGTGGTGTAATGGTTCGTTACATTTGGTATCAGAGCGACCACCCAAGTTCGAGTCTTGACACGGGTAGCTACGCCAACATTGCAGTGTTTGCCCAGGGCTCGTATAGGGTAGGGTGTTGTCCTGTTATACGGGCATAATTCTAGCCCAGGGTTTGGGCTATGGAAGTGTGGTGGGATGTTATGATCCTCATGTGCAGATTTCACTAACGCCTCAAGGTTTTGGTGTAATGGTTCTTTACATCACGTTATACGACCTCCTTCATCGAGGGCCTCTTGATTTCCTTATTGCTTCCACTAGTCACTACAATCTCAGATAATGATTATCATGCTACATTCACTTCTGATTCCTTGCATATCAATGCTTCTATTGGTTCTTATACTGTCAATAATACTATGATCTATCCATTCTCTCCTACCAATGTGTGCTCCATTACACTCCTCCTAGTTATCAAATGTTCAGTGATGTATATATCACATATCTAGTTCATAATTATTTTGGCTACATCAAGATTCTTGTTACAATTGGGCATGTTGCCATGTTTTTTTCATTCGTTGTGGTACCTTCAATTAAAGGTTATGACATGCTCTTAGGTCTCTCTTGGCTCTACGCTGCCAAAGAAATTCCTTCCATGAATCATTTGTGTCTCAAGTTCATTCACAATAAGTAAGTTGTCACTCTCAAAGGCACCCCACCATATACATCATTAATTTTTCCTACTCTTAATGATATCTATACACTAGTCATAACATCTTGTCCTCCTATGCGTATTAAGTCTAAAAAAACCTTCACACCAAGCTCTCCTATTCACACACAACCTACTTCACAACCTTATTGTCCTTATCAGTCTATTAGCCCACCTCGTTGACCTAAGTTCCCTACTTGTGCAACCTCTTCACATAGGTGTTCACCACATCCTCACATAGGTCACTTCATTGGTACATGCTTACTTCATACCCCTCCTATTAGATCATTAGGTGTACATCATTACTCTCATACCCCATTGATATTAGAGAACCATCTTTTTCTCCTCGGATATCAGGTGGGGGGCCCTCTCCCTTCACTATTGTCAAATAGCCTTCCATCACTTACATGCTTGGGGGATATCACGCTTTCTCCCCCCCTTCCAATGATCTTCTTGTCTAAGTGTTCACACTTGACTACAGGGCTTCGCACATCCATGCATCTCAACACTAACAAATCTGCCCTAAGCACATTTCACGCATTTTGATAAACACCTTGTATCATCATTACCCTATGACGCACTCTAGTTCCTTGGTTCATACTCGAGTGTTGAGGGTATAATTATGAAATGAACCTCACATCATTCACACTTTATGCTCTGTGCTCCATGATTACATCTTTCTAGCATATATTCTCAAACAACTATTTCCCAATGACACACTCTTATTCTATGATTCATTCTTGAATGTTGAGGGAGAATTTATAAATGCACCTCATCTCATACACATCCACTAGGGGGGCACGCTGCTCCCTTCATCATTCACATTGCATACCATTCCATTACACTCATACATTACCTACATATCTTGGTTTCATTTACTCTTGCTTTTCTTATACTACTTACATATTACACTTTGGTTTTTATGCTAGACGAATACTTAGTATGTCAATTATCTTTCTATATACACATGCACATGCGTTCACTTGGTCTTAGTTGTGAATGCATACTTCCTTACATATCTCTTACATGTTGTAATGATGTTTGGCACTATACCTTTTACCAGTCCCACGGAGGCTCTTGGGGGCATCTACTTTCTACTTCTTACACATATAACATAGTGTTATTGTTTCATTATTTACTACTTCACTATACATTTACTTTTCATACTATATAAATGCTTTGACATACTATTTATCTTTCTAACATGCTAACAGGTGCTTCATGTGTAATATTTGTTTTACAAGACTATATGCCACCATGGTTGTTCTGTTACACATTTTTGATCTTGTTTACCATTGTTGCTATTGTTTGTGGGCTATGCCCTTTGTCTTGTATGATCATCACTATATGCTTTTCTGCTTCGGTCTTGATTGTCTTGTGACATTGTGAGTGATGTCCCATGTATGAAACCCACTTTTTGTGGTCTCTCTTGTTTACACACTTTCTTGCTACATACCTTTTTCTATTTGACATTTTTTGCATTACTAACACATGTTCTAGCCCACTTTTTTTTATATGTGCCTTAGTTTCTACCATGCACATCCCCTACCCCCTGTAGGGTATCCACTTCAGATCAGTATCAAGTCCTCTCCTTTGGGCCACATTCTCCTACTATCTTCGCATGCACCCCAAATGAGGGGGGCATACATTGGGTGAATCAATCACCCCTACAACATCTCATAGCTACAGTTCATAATTAGAACAATACAAAAACAACACGATAACACAAGTCACATAGTGACCCAAACTTCTGACTTAGGTCCTCAAAACAACATAGACACTAGCACCCAGATATCAGACACTAGTGCCTGGGTACTTGTGTCCTCCTCTGGGCTCCTAATGTCATGGGGGCAGATACAACTAGTTTCTGTTATCAACATATTTACAATAGTTCCCCCCCCTGGATCAATTTTCATAGTATCAGCCACAATCCTTCTAATAAAAAGAACCAATGCATTCTTTCTCCATTTAAATTACACAAATATGTCGTAAAAGGAATAAACAATAGATGACACCATTGCAAAATGTATAATCCCTGTGAAGAAGGAATGGAAGGAAATAATCTAGACCTCTCTCCCCAAATATATTTAATAGGTTACAAGTGGGCTCAGAAATAGAATAGCAAGGTCAAAGGAGGAGCAATGTCCCAAAAAATCCACTTGATGATATCAAGGAAAAGAACTCACTTGAAGATGTGAGAGTCTCCGGGTTCAAAATAGTTCAGAATGAGTCCAGAAATCAATCTTTTATGAAGGAGGCAGTGGAGAGAGCACACATTCGGCTTTTACACTTCTCCAAAGTTGAATCCAAAAAGGGAAGCTCAAACAAGCGCCAAGCTTCCATGCATACCAGAGCCCCAAAAAGTTGCACGGACATCTTTCTAAAAGTTTTACACTAGGTAGGATCATTAGGTGCACAGATTCCTTTTACTACTCGACACAAATTTACTAAAATGGGAGCCCATAATACAGGCTTTGAGACTAATCTTTTGCAAACTTGCAACAAGAAGTCCACGTAGAATCAATGCACAATAATAGGTACAACATGGTACAACAAAGAGGCTTCACCCCTAGGGGGCTTCCTATTTCTTAGCTTCCACGGAAACACACTTTCACTTGTCTCTTTGACACGCTATCACCATCACATCTACATGGTAGATCCAAAAGTACGCATCTCTTATCTACTTCTATGTTATCAACGTAGCCCAAGGTCGGAAAACATAAAGTGAGGTCATTGAAAATGTAGACAAAAAATACATGCATTTCAAAGGTACATTTCGAGGCTCCTAAAAGGATACTTGCATTCATATGATTCCTAAGCAAGAAAACTGGAGCTAATTGACACGTCCAATCTCCTATTTTCTATCTTTCTTGGTTGAAAAGTCTTCAACACCCTGGACAGTGCCAGTCAAACAAATGGTTTATCTTTCAAGACCTCGAATACCAAGTGAGGGTTTCAGGATGAGCGCCAGACTACCGCATGTCCCCGGGTCCCTAATATTTCCACCGTACTTGCTCTTTTTGGACTTAGCTTTTAACATAGAAATTGGGTATTTTCTTATGGAAGCGACATGTGGCAAGCCTAATTACCAAATTCAACTAAGGCGAATCATATAAATACAAAGCTATGTGATGAAAATAAAGGATCCCCTTTCTATTATCATCACCTAAGATTACATAAAAGTTGCAAAATGTAATGAAATTACTTGTATAATTTAGATCATACAGCAGAAATATAACACCAAATAACACAATTTTCTAGAATAATGATCTCAATATGCAATTATAATAGCTTCACCACTTTGAGGGGGAAACCTCCAAACCATACAATAATATTCAAATACTCCAATGATGATGAACTACTACCTACAATCCCCTATATATACTATTCATATGTTATGGCCATCACCAAGGCCGACCTAATAAGCATGAGAAAGTATAAATGATATGGTATGGTAAGCCACAAGTCGGCTACTCATATCCTAATACAAGCAATAGGTTAAGGACGTAGCATGCCCTTCCCCTTCAAAGCAACATTGTCCCCAATGTTGAGAAGCTCTGGGTGTTGCTACAAGAATCTCATATCTTCCTATGTTGCATCTTCATTGTCCATATTCTTCACTTGATCAGGTACTCAGTAATAACCCGTGTTCCTCAATATTTTAGTGCGTGTTTGAAGGATGCATTCAGGTTCCAAGATGACCCTCCCCTCCTCATCGAGCTCAGGTAACATTGTTTGGGTTGATACTCTCTGATCCAATTACTTTCTTCAGGCAAGAAACATGAAATACTGGATGTATTCTGGTTGATTGTGGAAGTTCTAATTTGTATGCTACAGTACCAGTCTTCTACAATACTTGATAGGGGCCATAATACTTCAGTGAAATTTGTTATTATACTTTTGTTATTGTTTCAAAGACATTTTATTATATGGTTGTAACTGCACAAAAACCAAATCACTGACTTCAAAATGCCTTTCCGTGCGATGTTGATCAACCTGTTGCTTCATGCGGTTTTCTGCCATGAGAAAGTTCTCCTTAAGACTAGAGATGACCTTTTGTTGATACTGAATGTGTTCTTCTATTTCTCTAACCCATGATTGTCCTCTAAATGATGATGTGATGGATGGTGGATGGTACCCATAAAGTGCCAAAAAAGGAGACATTGTTAGATGAAGTATGGAAGGAAGTGTTATACCACCATTCTACAAGTGGTAACCATTGGACCCATCTTGCTTGTTTATCATATGTAAAGCAACGGAGATATCCCTCCAAACACTTATTTACAACTTATGTTTTCCCATCAGACTGGGGATGATAAGAAGAGCTATGAGCTAACTAAGTACCCAAACATGAGAATAAATCAATCCAAAAATTACTAGTAAATATAGGTCTCGATCACTTACTATAATCTTCGGTGTCCCATGAAGCTTCTAAATTGTGTTCATGAAGGTGTTGCTATCATGCTTGCAGCAAATGGGTGTGCCAAGACACAAAAATGAGCATATTTAGTGAGTCTATCCACCACAACCATGATGAAATTTTTTCCTTCAGATTTAGGCAATCCTGTGATAAAGTCCATGGAAACCTCTTCCCACCGCTGGCTAGGAATAGATAGAGGTTGTAGAATACCTAGGGATCGAACTGTTTCGGCCTTATTTTGCTAACAAACCATGCATTCTACCACAAATTTTTGGACATCCCCTTTGAGCCCTTCCCAAAAGAAATCTTGTTTGAACTCAATCATAAGTCTTCAAGAATCCAGAGTGCCCCCCTATTGGAGAAGAGTGAAGCTCAAATAGAATCCTATTTTTAAGAGTGGAGTTCTTACATAGGTATAATCTATCTTTATACCATAAAGCATCCCCTTTCAATACAATTTTTTCAGACATGTTTGGATCATTACTGGAGATGATGAATGAGTTTTGTGTGGTTGGGTCAGTTCTCCATTTGGACCTTGCCTCATCTATCCAATCTTCTTGTAATATGGATATGGCACATAACAAGGCTGCAGTTGAGTCATCTTTCCACAACAGTGCATCCGAAACTACATTCTCCTTCCCTTTCTTATAGATAATCTCAAAATCATATCCCAACATCTTGGAGACCCATTTTTGTTGTTCTTCAGATGATAAATGCTGCTCCAAGAAGTATTCCAAACTATCATGATCTGTCTTCACTTTAAAGTGTCTTCCTATGAGATATGGTCTCCATTGCTTTACTGCATGAAGTATGGCTAGCATTTCCTTCTCATAAGTTTAGCTTGGAAAGATTATTACCTTTGAATTGACGGCTCAAAAAGGCAATAGGATGACCTTTCTCACATGAGAACTACCCCCATACCCACCCCTGATGCACCACATTCCAAAATGAATGTTTTGTAAAAATCTGGAGTAGCCAAGACTGGAGTGGTGCACATGGCCTCCTTTAGTTTCTCAAATGCTTTGGTTGCATCCTCACTCCAATGGAAGGAGTCCTTCTTTAATAAAGTTGTGAGAGGTGTAACTATGCTTCAATAATGCCTTAGAAATCTTCGGTAATAACCTGTAAGCCCCAAAAATCTTCGTATGATTCTTTAGGGTTTTTGGAACCTTCCACTCCATCATGGCTTTGATCTTATTAGGATCCACTTTAACCCCTTCATGAGAGACAATGTGACCCAAATATTCAACCTCCTTGAGTCCAAAAGAACACTTAGAGGGCTTTGCATAAAGTTGATGTTGCTCAAGGGTTTCCAAAACCTTGTTTACATGATGTAAATGTTCCTCCCATGTTTTTCTATAAATTAATATATCATCAAAAAACAATAAGACAAACTTCCGCAAGAATTACTTATAAATAGAATTCATCAAACTTTGAAATGTAGAAGGTGCATTTGTGAGTCCAAAAGGCATCACCAAGAATTCATAATGGCCTTCATGTGTCCGAAAGGTGGTTTTATGAACATCCTCATCCTTGATTCTGATTTGGTGGTATCCCGAAATTGAAGATCAAGCTTTGTAAAATAAACATCACCATGCAACTCATCAAACAAAAATCATTAATAATAGGAATAGGAAACTTATCTTTGATTGTGTACTTATTAAGTTCCCTATAATCAGGACACATGCGCCACATGTCATCTTTCTTCCATACCATCACTATTGGAGAATAATAAGCACTTTGACTATGGCGGATGATTCCTGCTTCCAACATCTCTTGTAAAATCTTCTCGATTTTACTCTTTTGCACATATGGGTACCTATAAGGTCTGATGTTAGGTAGTTGACTTCCCGGTAATAACTGAATAACATGATCATGATCTCTCTTTGGAGGTAAGCCCTTTGGTATATTTTCAAATACAACAGAGTGTGCATCCAACACTGCTTGCATATCTGATGGTATAATGTCCTTAGAATGATGAGCCTCCAATGAAAATAGTTGTGCCACAAATCCCTTTTCACCCTTTTTAGAACCATTTGTGCATGTGATGAGAAATTACTATTTATGGAGACTTTTCTCTTAAGCCTCTTAGCTCAAAATTCCTTCCTTCAGAGTGAAATCACATGAACAAGTCTTGGAAGTTCATCTCAATGGTTCCCAAAGTGGTAAGCCATTGAAACCCTAACACAATGTCTACTCCTCCCATAGAAATGGCATACATGGGACTATTTAGTATGTAATCTCCCATGGTCAAAAACTTAATGCTATGGCATTTTCTAGAACAAGTAATAGTACCTCCATCAAAATCATTACTTGACATTCAGGAGCTAGATAAATGAAACAATTTAGGTTGCACTGCTAACTTATGATTGATAAAGTTGTGAGTACTTCCTGATTCAATAACATATGTGACCCTCTATTTTTTACCTAAATACAACCACCTTTAGGGTTTGGGGGGTGCTAATACATAAAATTGCATGGCATGAGATTAGTTGGCTGAGGATCTCCTGTTTCCTCCTCTGGCTCAACCAAGACCTCTAACTCTGTCATCTTCATCCTTCTCTTCATCTTCACTAGGCCCATCAATGTAGAACAACTTCTTTTCAATGGCACATTTATATCCATTGTCCAAATTTACTGTCACAGTTAAAACATAACCCTTTTTCTCTTTTTTCTTCAATTTGTTGAGGTGTCAATCTAACTAGCCGAGGGAGTGTTGGGGGAAAGGTGTTGCGATCTCTGGTATAAGTGAATCTTTGTCTCCTACTTGAAACAAATTTCTCCTCTTCCCTTCTTGCCATAATCATCATAATTAGAAACCTTAGGAGGATTAAATATACGCACCTCATGCTCAATGTGATCCTTAAGACCCCAAGAAATAGGTCATTCAAGATTATCTTCAGTAATATTTTCCACCCACAAAGAAAGGTTTTGGAATTGATGAATGTAATCCTTAAAAGATCCTGTCTATATCAAATTTACTAATTGGCTGAAGTAATTAACTAACACACTAGAACTATAGTGTAATTGCAACTCTTCAGTGAAGACTGCTCCATGTAACATTGAGACCACTCTTCTTCCATTTGAGCACATAACCATCGATACCAGACGAATTGGTCAGGTTCGAGATATAAAGATGCCATGTGTCACCTTTTGTCTACATGGAAGCTCAAGATGTTAGTTGTAGACACCAAATTTGGGTCACACTTCCCTTGGTCCCCTTTAATTAATTAACATAACGTATTCACCTAACCATGACCCCTTTACCCCGCATTCATACTAATTTAATTACTTATCAATTGAATTAATGTTCATCCTCACATTATTAATTAATTTAATTACTTTAATTAAGTTAATTTACATATCACCTAGACACCTCACCCTAGACCCATTCCAGGGGCATTTAACTCATTGTGACCAAGCCATCACTCTCAGCACCGAGTCATCACCCCCAGTGCTAAGTCACCACTTAACCTAACTAACTGAGACTTATTCCAAAAACCTAATTGGACTTCTTCTATGACATTCCTACATTCTATCACGTGAATTCCAATTCCCTAAGAGGACTCAAAGAGCATGCCAAAAAATGTAAAGATTTGCCTATTTTTGGTAAACCTAAGATTTCCCACCTTAACTGACGTCGATTATCCCTCAATGACACCTATCACCTTAACCATCATCGATTACCTTATATACCCTTTTAAAACTCTTTACCAAGGTTGGTCATTTTGAGTTCAGAGAGTTATATTGCATTCAAGCACGAATCAGAGACTTCTTAACATCCAGACGATGGGATATACTCAACCAAATGTTTAAGAAAATAAATTATGCTCATCTCAAGGCATTAGAGTATTCATGGGAACACTCTGGGAAGTATTACTGTAACAATGACCACAAAATTTCTTCACAGATCAACCACTACCTTCCTTCACCTACCAGACTTGCAAATGCAAGTAAGTATACTTGATTTTCATCATTCTGTACTTTCCTAAAGTGTCGGTTCATTATCTTTTGTTATTACATCTTATTCCTTCTTATATTCCTCCATCCTCACCTTCTTACCAATCTACCCATCCGACCACCCACGACCTTCTGGATCTCTATACTTGATGTCTATGCATTCCTAAGTCTCCTTGGCATTATTTTCGAACCCATTCATCCTCCCTTCATCCTATGTGCAATCACAGAGTAGTCCAAAAATAATTTTATTTAATTACCACCAAATTATCCCTATCGATGCCGGTCACCTTAACCGTTGTCAGTCTCCCCCCTTAGCCGATATTGGTCATAGTGCTTGTTAAGCTTCCCTAGGCCAAATCAACCTTTAGTCTACCCAAAATTACCCCCATATCCCACCATAACCTCCCCAAAAACCTCACAAAACCTCACAAAACCTCACCCAAACATGATACCCCACCTAAAACCTCACAACAAACCTTCCCAACTCTCTGTGCAGACACAGAGAGAGCCTGAACACACACTTTTGACATTCTACCATTTCCCACAGTAACTGATATGGGTCATCCTAAACCACCATCGGTCATACCTGTACCGACATCGGTTACCCTGACTGATGTTAGGTCTCTATGGATGGTAAAATTTCCTTAGACTGACAAGCTTCCTAATCACCCAAAATCAACCCAAACTTCACCAAATCTTACGCAGACCCCATCTGTGACCCTCATACAACCTGCCCAATGTGTAACCTAACTCGGGACCTTCACCAATGTAGTTATCAAACATTTAATTGGATTGACATGGATAGTCTGAGACACCTAAATCAGAACACTAAAATTATATTATTTTATTTGCATGTTTAGTTATTTTATATTAAGTTATATATCAGTGGATTGACAACCATCAAGGAAGTATCACACTTCTTGGATCTAGCTTACGCTAGGCAGTACACTAACTTTTGCTATTAACTGTATCTTTTGGTCTTGTTTTGTATTATAGGTAGTTCCTCCTAGCCAAAAGGAAGTTGTTCATGGTCAGCCTGGATCGGAAATCAGAAATGTGTGCACTCAAAATTCGACTCATGTAATAACAGGTATTCCTCCTTACCTTTTTACCTTATCTGTTTTATCACACAACAATTCAGTGAAATAGTAGTTCAAAGAAATTATCCATTTGGTTGATCTGATTGAGTGCATCCTTTCCATCAAACTTGCACATCTGCACTTTTGGAAACATATTACGAGCCTGTAGATTGCTCATATTTGGATTAGGCATGCTCGAAGATCCACCCTAACTCATGTGTCTATTATTTTGACCTGAATATCTACCTTGGTTGATAGAAGTATGATTACCCATCATATGTGTACTAAATTTTTGCATGAACTCCTCCAATCTTTGTCTAACCCTATCAACATCTTCTTTATTGGCCACTCAAGATTCAAGGTTTCTCAAGTTAAAATCAAGTTGGCTTACCTTATGGTCTGTCGAAGTAAACCATAACCCTAAGGAATCTGTAGTTATCTCTTCTGTCTCTAACTCCTCAACTACTATCTCATCCTTTTCTGGTATTTTACCTAGAGTGATGGATTATTTTTGCCTCTTGTGGAAGGCTCCGCCATGATGCTCCAAAATATTAGGATTTAGGGATCAAGGTATGGAAGCTGTCGCCAACACCCTCACTATGATCACCGTATAGGAGAGCGTCTCCTGTATGGTCCTCCCCACCTTCGCAGCAATCTCACCTATGGGGGACTTAATACTTCCACTTATACACCTGAACCACCATCACAAACCCATCCCTTTTCTACCGACCTCCAGTCACTCACCAACCGCTGCTTCACCCACACCTTCTTGCACCGATGTGCATGGAAAGGTTTTGGTTTTGGATTTTATGAGCAAGGCCGTCACATTGTTATTCCATGTACTACCCACAAACATAACAATCGTAGTGGTATCGACTTTGCTGAACTACCTACTAGAAGGCTTGCATTGAACTCATTGAGGATATCGACCCTTCTCCACCTTCTTCACCT
Organism: Taxus chinensis; assembly: GCA_019776745.2. Taxonomy (NCBI): domain Eukaryota; kingdom Viridiplantae; phylum Streptophyta; class Pinopsida; order Cupressales; family Taxaceae; genus Taxus; species Taxus chinensis. Next base: position 773,408,956 of record CM034148.1, on the reverse strand, counting down.
ACTCCACCTTCTTTAGCACCTTCACCACCTTCACCGACAGAGTTGATGGATCCAGAATCCATTCCTCCTAACTTTTTTTTTTCATAAACACCATTTCCTTGATGCCTCTGACTCATCAACGCGATGGTGAAGCTCCCTCTTCTCTCCCATTCCTGTATCCTGACATGATTGATGATGATACACCTTCAATTAATGTTGTTCAATGTCCAGATGATTAATCTATACTCACCTACCTAGGTGCAGAAGAATCTTATATTCACCAGTCGTTGCCATCTGAGACACAAACCATGTTGAATGAATCGACTATCAAAGTCAACATTCGTACTCAGGACGACCCACATATTCTAAAGATCAACCAATCTTTAGATACTTTTGAACATGAAGCCATCACTTCTTTTCTCAAACATCATAACCATGCTTTCGCTTGGTCTTACACTGAAATGCCTAGTATTGACCCCACCATAGTGGTCCACAATATTGTAACCATTCCCGATGCCAAACCTGTAAAACAAGAGCTGAGGAAAATGCACCCTCGCATTGCTCTTCTGGTCAAAGAAGAACTTTAGTGCCTTCTTTCCGTTTCCTTCATATTACCCATTGATTATCCCCAATGGATTTGTAACATTGTCCCTATCACTAAGGTGACATGGGTCTTCACATTTGCACAGACTTCCATGACCTCAACCTACCTTTCCCAAAAGATGAATTTCCTCTACCCGGTATAGATCAGCTGGTTGACCTTACTGATGGTCATGAGATGCTATCACTCATGGATGGCTTCTCAGGTTATAACCAAATCTTGCTTACCCCAGAGGATCAACACAAAAACACATTCATCACCCCTTGGGGGACTTTCTGCTATCGAGTCATGCCTTTTTTCCTTAAAAAAGCTGGTTCCACATATCAGTCGGCTATGACTTACATCTTCCATGACATCATGCACCATATATTTGAAGATTAAGTAGACAATCTCCTTACCAAATCTAAGCGCCGATTTTGAACACCTATCCATCCTAAAAACCATCTTTGACCACCTCATTAAGTATTGTGATCACCTTCAACCCAAGAAGTGTGTCTTCACGGTTATGTCGGGAAAGCTCCTGGGATTTATTGTTTCCTTACATGGTATAGAGGTTGAACCTGCTAAAGTCAAGGCCATTCTTGAAATGCCTCTGCCAACTAATCTATGGCAACTCTATAGCTTACAAGGTAAGTTACAGTCTATTTTCCATTTCATTTCATAACTTTCCGATTGTTATCAACCATTTCATCATCTTCTCAAAAAATATGTCTCCTTCAAATTAGATGACAACTGTCATAAAGCTTTTGAGGATTTAAAACAATACCTTCTCCAATCACCCGTACTCATTCCACCTAAAGAAGATCAACCCTTCTACCTATAAATCTCTGCTACCGATCAATCCTTAGGGGCCATGCTCACTCATTGCGATGAACAACATAGGGAGTAGGTGGTTTATTACATAAGCCGTACTCTTCTAAACTACAAAACCCAATACACCCATGCCAATTTTTTTTTTAGCCTTCGTTTTTTTTTTCCACCAAACTACGCCATTACCTACGCAACCAAAAAACCTATGTTGTGACCAACACCGACCCCTAACACGTCATGGCAAACCTTATCGAAACCAACGTGCTACACGCTAGCTCATACTTCTGGTTGATTTGGACCTCAAATTCATTCATTAGAAATCTATCAAGGGCCAAGCCATTGCTGACTAGCTCGCTGATGCACCTCTTTTTGGAAACCAACCCTCTAACTTTGATTTCCCCAACGAATCCATTTCTACCCTTTCCTTAGACGATACCATTTACCAGATGACCTTATTCTTTAATAGCTCTAAATGTTAGCATGGGGGAAGTGTAGGAGTTATCCTCATTCCCCTAGATGGTGAACCTATGCCATTATCCTTCAAGCTTGATTTTGAGTGTACTAACAACATTGCCAAATACGAAGCACTCGTATTAGGCCTTCAGACCGCCCTTGTCTTAAATGTCAAATCGATTAATATCTTCGGTGACTCTCAACTGGTAGTAAACCAAGTTAATGGTATTTACGAATGCCACAACAAAGAGCTTCAAAAGTATAAAAATCATGCTGACACCCTCTTGACCTCCTTTTACTGATATGAATTACAAACCATTCCATGTTCCACTAAAAAATTCGTAGATACCATGGCCTGTCTTGCTTCCTAGATACCCACTTCACCCTCCGATTCTAAAATCTTTGTCACAGTACAATGGTTGTAATTACCTTCCCATTCACACCATGTTGTCAACTTTGTTAGCACTCTTGAACATAACCCACCTGACCTTTGGTATAAGTAGCTTGCAGATTACCATTCCCTGTCCATCTTACCTCCCGACCTCACTCGTAATGGACAACGTGCCTTTCTCAAAAGGGCATCTCGTTATGTCATCTTGGGTGGCCTCCTCTATAAGCGTGGCTTTGATGGTATTATCTTACGGTGCCTTACGAGTTCTGAAATTCCCTATACCATTAAGGAAGTTCATGATGGCATGTGTGGAGGTCACTTCAGTGGTCTCACAGTTGCTAAGTTTATTCTTCGCCTAGGCTATTATTGGCCGACCCTTAACCATGATTGTTGTGACTATGTTAAGCATTGTGTAAAATGCCAACAACATGGCAATCTTTATCATACACCCAGTCATGCCTTACAAGTCACCCATGACCTTTGGCCCTTCTCTCAATGGGGTTTGGATCTTGTCAGAGAGATCAACCCCCATTCTTTCTAGAGACATCAATGGATCATCACCACTACCGCATACTACACCAAATGGGTTGAAGCCATACCTCTCATCTCCACAAAAGTTGAGAAAATATGTGAGTTCATCAATCATCACATTATCTATGGTTTTGGCATTCCACATCACCTCATCACTGAATACGGAAAACAATTCAAAAATAAAACCTTACGAAAACTTTGTGACGCCTTCGACATTCAGCTAATTTTCTCGTCGCCTTATTACCCACAAACCAATGGCCAAGAAAAATCCACTAATAAAACCCTGAACAAAATTCTCATGAAAATAGTCGATGATACTGGGAAAGATTGGCATACCCACATTCCTTTTGCCTTGTGGGCCTATCACACTAGCATTTGCACTTCAACTGTTGCCACTCCCTTTTCTCTAGTCTATGGTACTGAGGCTGTCTTACCTCTCGAAGTCCAAATTCCATCTCTCCGCATTTCACTACAAGACATGCTTAACGACTATGACTTTCATCAAGATCGTGTAGCGCAACTAGAGTTATTATATGAACGTCGTCTTAATGCTTTTGACCATCTCTAAATCTACCAAAAACGTAACAAACATGCCTATGACAAACGTGTTCATGAACAAACCTTCCAAGTTGGTGATCTCATCCTGAAGGAAAATCAACATGTAACCAAAGCAGAAAAAAGTAAATGGGGGCAAATTTGCTCCTAAATTGTGACTCATACCTATAGATCAGGTGCTTATATTTTATCGTCACTTGATGGTAAACCTGAACCTGAGCCCCTTAACGGCTTGCATCTCCAACCATTTTACTGTTGAATTTCAATCCTACCTCACCTTCTACCTCTTTTCATGCTCGTCCCTTAAGCGCTATTCACTTCCCTCCTTCCACTATTCCATCCCCAATGACTAAACAAGAATCATGTGCATACCCGTCACTCTTTTACCTTCTCTTAAATATGTGTACCACGCCTCTACACATGGCATGATTCTCATGGATACTTTTCGTCTTCTTTCAGATGAGATCCCATGGTCGTTGTACGTTGCTTTCTTAACAAGAATCCAATTCTTCACCTTAGTCTTGTCCATGACTTCAAAGCCCTCAAATAATTTCCACATGGGATTCAACTCCTTGAGTCAAACTTCCAATAAAAAAAGATGACTCCCTAAAAAAGGACATCTTTCTCTCTACATCATTGCTATAAATAGACTACTCCCTCAAAGGACAACTATGTAAAGCCTACTACAAAATAAAATAAAATCCGAAGCTCCCGCATTGATTAGCTTCGTGAAGACCTCAAGGATATAATTTCCTCATCCCATATAGACTTCCCTCATCGATCAGTATATTTCAAATACAAGTAAAAATAAAACTTTTTCATCATGGACTTGCTCATTGTGATCTTGGATCTCTCACCAAAAGACATTTTACCTCATAACATATAACCTAACCATTTTTCACCTCCTCATCCTTTGCACCATCATTTCCTACCACCTTAAGGGACTTGCTGAAACTGTGACATTTGGTGATCATGTGACTATTCTTCACCTTTAGAATAATCAATCATGCAATGTCTTTAGGGTCTTATGTTCACTACCCTACCTAAGGTATGGTCCACCCATTATGATCCTCACCAATTAGGTGGCTCTCTTGCCTCCTCTTATCTTTTAAATTCTTCATTACGTATTGATCATCCTATACAGGACTAGACCCTCGACGCTTATCTCTGGGAAATTTTCGTCTATCACCACAATCAACTTAAAATCACCCATACCTATTTTCCCATAATTCAACCATTGCCTAAAATACCTCGACTAAATCATGCCTATAACCTACCGACCTATTCTCATACCTCCTCACATTTTTCCCTAGCTTATGGGAGAACTACATCTGCTTGAGGTCCCTTTTCATCGGGACTATGTAGGTGGCACTCAGAGGGCATGGGGCCCTTAGAGGTTAGCTCAGCCACTCTCTACCCTCACCAATTTTCCCCAATTTTCCTACTCACATTATACCTGATTTTTCTTTTTGAATATCGACAACTGGAAGTAAGATCTCAACATACAATAACTAATACACATATATACCATCCATGTTTCAAACATCATCATAACATTCACCAATTCATCATTTCATATTTCCACACACAACAAAAATTTGGAAATCTACATCATCACGTATATCTAAATTACCATTTGTTATATGTATCACCAATTACTGGTAATTTAAACCAAAACTTAACTCAATCCATGTCTAAACCAAAACTTGACTCAATCCATACCTATGACCTAACTCAATCCATGCCTAAACTGACCTGACTCAATCCATGCCTATGACCTAATTCAATCCATGCCTAAACTGACCTGACTCGATCCATGCCTATGACCTGGCTCTTTCATGCCTACACTACTTGGTTTCCATCACATATACAAATCATAATAGAAAGATACACACAGCCAAATATACATCATTCCATAACCACCATCATGTCTATAAATAAATCACCCAAACATGTGTATCCATATAGATGACTCTCAAATACCTTCAGCACGCAGGCTGGTGTATATAAAAAATCTCAAAAACTCTCATGCACATCCTCACTATCTTTGGCATGCAGGCCGTTATATATGTCAAACATATGATGTCAAAAATAAACTAATCATACATGGAGCTCAATCATCTCCCCATCTGATATCCAAGCCTGTCTCATATGTCTCCTCCTTCGCTCCTCTAGCCCAACATCTGGTTGACCTCTGTCTACCTCGCCCTAGTCTAGCCTCTGATGGTCTTGCCCCTGGAGCTAGCCTCTATGCACTAATGGCCTCACCCTAACCCGGTCCATGGGCTTACCGGCCCCCTGTACTCTCCATACTATGTGTGCGGGATCTTCTCCTCTCACTCGAGGCCTACTGTGCTATGTGCTCGGCATATCATAAGACATATATCCCCACTTCCCTCAAGTGATCCTGATAGTACCTCACCTCTCCCATGACGTCTCTCAACCTTGATGTAGGTACTATCTACGGTGGTGCCATCAACCCTAGAACTTGCACCTGTACCTGGGCCTGAAGGGACGCTATCTATGCCTGTGTAGTGGCTAACTAGCCCTGTAAACCTGTAACCTGTCCTTATGCTGTGGCCAATTTTCCCTACAAACCTGTCACCGACACCTATGGGGGTGGCTACCTGCACCCCATCTCCACCCTCTCCCTCTCCCCCCGATGCGGGGTACTAGTCCTTGTACTCCCTGTGCATGAAGAGTGGGCGCCTACGCTTGCAAATTCACAACCTGTGCCTCATCCCCTGTCAGATGTTCCTGTACTATGCCCAACTAGGTCACTAGGGTAGCTACCTGCCCTTGTAGGGAATCTCTCTGAACTGTGATGGTAGCTAAATCCGGATACCCCGGCCTAGGTGGTACTGCTCGTAACTGTGTAGCCCACCACTTTCTATATCTGTCTGTCACCCGAACATCATCTATCTGTCGATCGACCGACTCCTCCTCTTGCCCGGTCGGAACTGTAGGTCATGGCAGAGACATATGCCTCTCTACATCATCTTTGCTATACTGTGGGAAAGGTGGGGGTATATCCTGCGGTAACCCGAACTGCCATCTGACTCAGTCTATGGGTATCATCTCATGCTCCCCTTCCCATCGCTCCTCTATCCACATGTGAATTTATAACCCATCTAGATCCTCCACCATCTGCCTGTATTAGGGGAAGCCCACATATGGCCTCCAAATGATGTCCACGCGGGACAACCCCTCTAGTAACCACATGTAGTCAGTGACATCATACATCGCCCTGCCCACTCGACGCTCTCCAATAATTGGCACCCATTTCCTATAGCCCACTTGAACAAACCCTGGCTCAAATGCATCAACTTGGGGTATCCCAACTGGACTCATGCATACAATATGCTCATACGCCCAACAATGCAGTAAGGATGTACAACAAAGGCTAAATTACTGTAGTCACCCATAAGCCCACAAATCCCTATATAGCTACACCAAGAATGCAGGTGCCCATGTAAACTAAGTCCTGCTCTCCATCAGTGACCGTGGGAATCTCCCACCCTCTGCATATGGCAATGAAAAATAGCAGACTGCCTCCATCAAAAGCACTACTAGCCTCAGACTGGCACTGTGGTATCCTAATAATGCCATCCCCTCTCTAAACACTACTAGTAGTAACTGCTCGAATGCCTCTGAGGAGATCAAGTAACCCTGTGTCCCTGCTATAGGTAGTCGTAGGATCCTGTAAACATCCTCTAGGGTGATCATAATCTCACCCATCGGAAAGTGGAATGTATTGGTCTCTGAATCCCATCTATCGATGAGGGTAACCATCAAACTCACCTCCCGGACTATGTTCTGGTAGCGTCTGACCCCAATCAGGCCCACCTCTGCAACATGGCTTCACTCCTCAGATGTCACCCCCCGTACCTCCACAAGTAAGGGAGGTACCCTATCCCTCATCTGTAGTTGGTCCCTGGCCTGCATACAACCAATCATATTATCAAAACTTGACCATACCTACATGCAACCTTGCCACCCCCACTATACCACTTACCCTAACTAAATCAACCTTTCACCTATATCTATGCCCTAAATCAACACTACCTATCTCAGACCCTCACCTATTTTCATTTTTCCCCTCTCACCGATCTTCCTTATTCACCCACCTAACCATACCCATAACTCTTCCCCCTACCTAAATCTCCCTACCCCTACCTATCTGTTCGTAACTCATCTATTTTACCTCCTTTTGGGCCTACCTCTCTATCCTACCAATCGGCACCGGTCATCATCAATTGAACAAGGTCCAACAATAAACGACATTGGTCACCGCATCTGTGACTAATACTGGTCCTCACCCACCGATGTTGGCTAATAGTGGACCAACTTCGGTCACTGTCACAGAGACAAACCCCCAACACCCTACCCTATTTCTACCTACACTTCTCCTTTCTACCCATTTTCCCCACCAATGCCTACCCAATACCTATTCCACCCCTCATTTACCTAAATCTATCCTCTCTTGTTCCCCTTTTCTCATTAAATTCCCCCGCATTCAAATTTTAATATTTTCCCCCCAAAACCCACTTTGCTCCTACCCAATTTCTATCCTCCACCTACTCACAACAAAAAATGATAGGAATTGACTCCTACCTCATCACGCTATCGTCTACGTGGTGGCACCTTAGGCTGATGCATAAGTCTACCCGATCCCTTTCTTGCTCTACCATGCCCAATTTCCCGCTGGCTCTCCACCCAATCAAATTAATCACACCGTGCTCATAGACCCACCTTTCGACCAATGATCAATCGCTCTGTAGCTCGCCCACTCATCTCTCCATGTTGCTTGGTCACTTTCCACCTCTTTCTCTCTCTCTCTCTTGTTGTTTTCTCCTATGTGGAAAATGACAAATGATTTTCAAAAACGTGGAACTTTTTCTTTTTATAACCTTCCTGACTTGACCAGAGACGGTTTCACCTCGATTGACATTGGTCTTGAGCCCTAGCATACCATGGTCAGTTCATGGCGACCGAAATCAGTTCATTCTGACCGTTGTTGGTTATCCTGCTCAGTCTTATTACTACACATTACCCCTAATTTACTGGTATGAATCCTTTATACCTCATCCACACCTGACTTGGACAGTCCACTTTATCCTCTTGACCTCATCATTTACCACCTAACCTCTTCATCATTTGGGGACTCATTATTTTACCCATACCTTGGCCCTACCTGTGCGATGACCTAACTACTTGGACCTGGAACATTGCTAGTGACCTGTGAACTCATGTGCTTGTTATACCTTGCGACACTGTTAGCCGTGTTGTTGGACCTAATGACCTTACCTTGCCTCTTACCATGACCGTTTATCTTGACCCAACCTTTGGTGTACTGAAACACACCTAAATGTTCTTGCACTTGACCTGCATCATGTTTCCTGACCATATCCTATACCTTGGATACTGGAATCACCTCAACCTTGTTTGGATAAACCTATCGACCTTAGACAATGTAGAGTTTGCATGCTCTTCAACCTTGTACCGTGTTGCAATTTAGACGTGTGCATACATTTGACTATTATTGCCTTTGACCCTGAACCATTACCTGGATTACCCGATTAGACCTTTACCCCCTTACCCCTGTTGTCCACCTTCCTCTTCATCACATTCACCTTTTATCAAACCACTCACTGATTCTGCTTTCTACCTCATCAGTTCCTAGTCTGAGGGGGGTCACCTTCACCAAAACATGGGGCAACCACATCTTATTTTTGTCAGCGTCACTTACCAATACAAGCTACGCAACAAAAAGGGGAAAATGTAGACACCAAAATTTGATCACACTCCCCTTGACCCCTCGTCAAATAACCAACCTGAACACACTTACCTAGCCATGGCCCCTTTTAACCCACACTAATATTAATTTAATTAATTTAATCAAATTAATCCATGATCTCACAATATTTATTATTTAATTATCCTAATTAAGACAATTCCTACCCCGCCACCTCACCCCAAATCTATTCTTAGTATGTTGCCATAACTAACTAAGACCTACCTAAACCATAAAAATCAAAGCCTACATCCCCTCTAACAACATTCCCGCATAAAAAATAGTAACTTCCGCTCTTTCTCGGAGGAATAGAAAGATGTGGAGAAATCATTGCCATGATCTTCCATTTTTAGTAAACCTAGGAAATCCCACCCTAATCGATGCCAGTTACTCCTGAACCGACGTCGGTCAACTTGGAACCGTCGTCAGTCACCTTTTATTCCCCTTTGGTAACCTTATTTCGAGGTTGGCACATTTTGAGAGCGAAAAGGAATGAGACCAAAGCTGCATGCAAGAGAAATAAGCATCCTTTTACACATCCAACCATCATGAGCCATCACCAACATCAATCAGAGAGCCATTATATTCATGGGAGTACTCCGAGAAAGCACCCCTATAGGACCATACGTGTATTCTCTGATCAACCACCTCCACCACTCAGCCATCATACCATCAACACAGTAAGTGTGGCCCTAATCAGTATAGTTTAGTTTAGTTAAGTAATCTCTATTACTCATGTTATTAATCTATTCTTTGCATGTTTATCACCCCATCACCCACTTGCTTGTGAACCCAAAGATCCCTTCACTCACATCACCAAATCACCTATTCTCACCTGTTGTATACTTTTGAACATACCTAAGACCTCCACAGACCCCCCATTCACTCACCCAAACTTTATTCGACCTTAGATCACCCATACCATTTAACCTATTTTTAGTTCCTTTCACCCCGACCATACCAACGCCGGTTACCCATAACCATTGTCGGTTCTACTAAAACCTGCATCGGTCATTTTTAGCTGACGTAAATCTTTGTGTTTTACACCTTGACCAAGACCAAACCCAACAACCATCTACCAGTTGACCTGCAATAACCCAAAACCATTTACCCGACCTCCAGATCTGATCCTTACCTAGCTTGTTAGATTAGATTTTGCTTATTGTGTTTATATGAGATGCCTAAATAATATTGACTACAATAGGAAAATATTTACCGTATGTCTCACATTAATTTTTTTAAAATAGTGGATTGAAAGCCTTCTAGGGAGTATCACACTTCCCAGATTTGGCATACGCTAGGTAGTCCACTGCATATGCTGTTTAACTTCTATCTGGTGGTCTTGTTGTCTATTACATGTAGTTCCTCCTAGCCAAAAGGAATCTCTCATGATTAGCTATGGATTGAGAAGTAAACACACGTGTAACAACTTTCAACCAACTTTCAACAGGTATTCCTCCTTGACCTTTACCCTTATCTGTTTCGTCACATTATGAGAAACGCTATAAGAATCAGGTGAAACATGAAGAAGAAGAAGAAGATGAATGTCTAGTGTTAGAAGCACAATGGACTGAGGGGGGGGGGGGGTGAATTAGTCCTTACAATAATTTCAATTTATATTTTAGATCTGATTATTCAAAAAACTCATAAAAGTTCAACCTTCCGTTAATGTGTGCATATAACACTTAATCACATGTGTAAGAACCATAAGTAGGATAATTAACACAAGACACAAGATGTAAGTGGGAAACCCTCAAGGATAAGAAAACCAACTGAAAAAATATTATATTGATATGTTTCAAAATTTAGTGAGACACCAACCCCAAAAGGAGCACCAAACCACACTTTAGTAGAGCACTAATTCTACAAGGAGTACCAACCCCTACTTTAGTGAAGCACCAACTCTACAAGGAGCACCAACCCCTAATTTTATGAAGCACAAACTTCACAAGGAGGATAAAACCTCCAAAGATGATCAAGGACCCACTCAACCACCTTATTAATATCTTATCTTTGTTGTTTTACTGCCACAAATGATGGAGACCAAGTATTCATCTCACACTTCTTCAACTCTTCATACAAAACCCTAGGTGATCAAACCCTCACAACTAGCTCTTCCTTCACTTCTCAACCCTCAAAACACAAGAAAAAATGCTTGATTATCTTCTTTGACATTAAACAAACTTTATCTAATCTCAATTCATGCTCATACACCTTCAAGAATCACCCACCTAGGTCTCACACACACAACTAGCTTACAAAAGTACCCAAAACCTTTCTTTTATAAGCTCCTCTTGATTTCAAATTCAAACACACATTTTTTCTCCTTTGGAATAACCCATTCATCATTAAAAAATCCCAAATTCCAACTATAACATTCATAAGTGACCCAAGTGGGCCAGCATGGCTAAAAACCTCATTACATGTGCCAAAAATTGCTCAAAACCCCATGTGCACAAAGATAAAAATGCTCTTACATCAAAACCATACTTATTCCAGGTGACCCATAAATCATTAAAAAATGATTAAAATAATATTTAACATTCATACATGGTCGCAATTTAGCTCAACCAATCAAATTATTTCATTTAATGGGCCTAGTACTCTTTGTATTTCTCAAAACTGATGTTTCGTATACCCTTCAACACCCTGGAAACTTCATCATGCCACCAAATAACTTAAAATAAACCAAATAATGCCACGTAACCATTTTATGGATATTACATAATCTTTTGGACACTTCTAAGCAAGTTATAATCCTCGAAGAAATGACCTTCTCAAACCATAGTCACTTTTGTCTTCACCAAATCAACCTACCCAAAAAGTTGTTTTCAAGTATTAGTTCATAATTTTTTAATAGGAATATTTAGGACCTTTAAATGGTTTCATTGGATGCTAAATTAATCCCTATTCACATTATAGGTGATCAATAACATCACGAAATCCATCTCATGCTTCAAAAAACTCAAAACGTTCAATAAAACACATCATATCTTGCACTGACAATAACCTTCTTCTCCAAATATTAACCTATAAATCTCATTAAAAATCATCATAATGAGATAAACATCATATCAGTGGAAATATATCTGAATAATATTTCCAACACTTTTTTAATCATCTCAAAATTCCACATGTAGTTCTAGTTATGCTCACTTTACCGAACACTGCTTTTTAAGGCCTCAAAACTGCCTTTTGACCAATCAACCTGAATAGAGATCATTTGATCATTTACCTTCATGAACATGTCCTAAAACATCTTTCGTCATCAATATAAACTCACATACATTACATAAAATCAATTTAGCATGCAATTCTTTTGGACAACCTTGTCCCAAAACATTCTTCTTAAGAAAAAAACCTGTTTTAGTGGGGCCCACTCATCACCATGACCTCTACCATACCTTTATGGAAATATGAGATAGAATTATACAACATAAAATCATAACATTTTCATAATATATCAAAAATTTCTCACTATACATCTTCTTCTGCAAGCTGCTCCTAGCTAGGGTTTAACTAGGGTTATAGACCACTTTATCTTCTTAACATTCGTTCATTAAAACATGACGATGAAATGACCTCATTATTTTCCTGAAAATTTTTAGAATCACCCTAGAAAAATATGTAAAATATAAAATGTCCCATGCAAATAAGAAGATTCAGGGTGAGCATTAGAAGATCAAATTGTAGCTAGGAAAAACACTTGTTTTTGACCCTGTCTCACAAAAATTGACATAACTTGCAAAATTATCATCATGGAAACTTGAATATTTTTCCAAAGCACCATGACACATCTTGATAATATATCCAATTATCAAAATTCCATAGTCATACCTCAAAATCTCCAGATACTGAGACTTACATAACAACTCCTTAAGGTTTCACACTGTAGAAGTTAGGGTCAACTTAAATAATGCTATAACTCACCATGAAATCACTGAAAAAACCCAAAAATACCTGATACATCATGATATACCTGAATACAAGCATCAATGAGCTCATATAGCTCCAAAGCTCAATCTCATACCTCCTAACAACCACGCATGCTCCAGATGAGCACCTTAAATAAAGCCAATCACCTATATCTACACCATGCCAATCATGTGAGTTCCCAAACACTCTCTAAAAATTCTATCCATCACGCCAACATAATTCTCAAGCATTTAAGAAGATCATACCACTAAGAAACATCACCTATGCACCTGATTGTAAAAGTATACAATCCTCATTGAATCTCACTGTATCATCAAGTACACATCTGAATCATCATGCCAACACCATCCACAACATCATATGACCTTAATCCATCTTAAAAAATTTCATTAATGTGGGTTTTCATCAATAAAAATACCTATAGTACCACATGCCAACATCAAGAAATGTAAATGTCTGATCAACCATCATTTTGGACCAGTTCTTGCAAGGATGAGAATTCAAGAACAAAAAAATATCTCTTGCTTCAAGAAAATATTTGCAATCAGATAAAGGAAAGAAGATTAGTGGCATGTCTCCAAAAATCAAGGAAATACTGTGTAGAATAAAGAAAATTTTTGTTTGTGAAGAACCTATCATCAAATCCTGGTGGATTTAGTTCAAGCGAATTACTTATAAAGGAAAGAAAATGGGTCTTGTTGATGAGGAAGAAGATAATAAATTGATGAAAAGATGCAAATGAGGTAAAATATGTTGTATGAAGTCAATGAAGATGAAGAATCTTCTAAAGCTAACATTTTCAACTTCATGTAGCTGACCAAGAAGCTCATAACATTGCCTTTCATCTCTATTCCTTTGGATGATTTTAATGCATATGGAGATGAAGAAATGGATGTTTTGAGAAGAGAGTATGTGCAAAGGATTCTAAGTGCAAAAGAAGCAAATTTTGATCCCAAAGCCTATCATGAAGTTTGGAAGTATGTAATGGCCTTACAAAGAAATTAACTCAAGAAGATCCCGAGGATTGTCCACACTAAGAGGTGTTCATCCTTGGAGTATTCTTGTACAATTTTGATGAGTGCCATATCCTTGAACCTTCTTGTAATAATCAAATCAACACTTTGGAGGATGATGAAGAAGACACGATAGTTAAGCCTCCATTCATCAACTCATTGTGGCTCGAGGCACGACCTGTTGTAGCAATAATGGATTTAAGAGATGAAGATTCTTGTTGTACGACAAAGGACCCAATGATTTCTAAAGACTCCATCAACCATGAAGATGTACGAGAAATCAATCTTGTATCCTGGACTGAAGATGATGAATTTGAGGTAATCATGGATAATATCCTTTCCAATTTTGACTCTTCAAGTGATGTAGAAATGTTAAAATGATAAAATGGAGACAATTAGATAATCAAATTCTCTTATCGACCCAATCACGAATGAAAATAGAAGAGTTTAATTTCTTTCTAGAAACTAATGAGGATGAAGAAATTGAATCTAGTTTCTCAGAGGAGCTGATTTCACCTTCCTCACCAAAGGAGCATAATGATGATCATCATAGTAAGAACAAAATCTCTCCTTTTCCTTGTGAACAAGAATACACTGTAAGAAATGATCAACATGGAGTTAAATATTTTTCTCATGTTGCTGCTCCAATGATGTATTCCCCCTCATGTCATGAGGATGATTTAATGGATTTTGAGCTCAAAGGAGTATCCTTCTTGCATAGCTTTGTTCTTTTCACCTTTTTTTAGAATTTTGAAAACCAAATATGCCATGTATTGCAAGGAGGTGAGACTTGGATGAAAATAATTAAAAAACAAGAGGATGATGTTTCTTCAAATGAGTTTTGGCCATTTATGGATGAGATTTTCAATCATCTCATTGAAGCCTAGTTCAATGACCTACTTGATAAAGATGACAATGAGCATATTGTAGATTTGAAAGAGTAATCACTGCAAGACATTTTGAAGACCGTGGAAGAAATTGAAGATCCTCAAATCAGTCTTCAAATGCTGAATCAAGCCATGGAAATGCAAGATAGGTACGAGGCAAGTTGTGTTTTTAATTTCCATGCACCAATGTTCGATGATGAGATAGAGAAAACATATGAGCTTGATGTCCTCCTTAATACCTTAGTAGATGAGAGTGAATGTGAAGATAAGTCTTCCTCTTTCTTGTTTTATGAAAAAAATCATGAGTGCAAAGGAAAGGAGATTCTCGAATCCCCTATGAATATTATCAATCTTGAAGAAAACATCTCCGCCTTAGAGGATGATAGTGAGGAAAATGTTGAGCTAATTTGCATTGAAGAAAGTTGTTCAAAAACAAGGCAAAAAGATGTAGAAGTCTTGTGAGTGGAGTCAAGGTCAACTTGTTCTCACCACCTTAGAATACCCTACCAATTTGGAACAAGAATACATACTATAATATTCACTTAAGGGTGATGAATGCTTCCATGACCAAATCAAGGATTTCAGTTTTGAAAATGTTGATTTTGATCCAGTAGGTGTTGACAACAACTGTTTTAAACAACAAAGTGAGAATGTGCATGAATCTTATGAAAGGATTCAAAATCAGATTGCACTTACCATTTTTAGAGCCCGTGATGGTCTTAAAAATGTTTCCATGCTGCGAAATTCACACAAGGATGATGAATACCTCCAACCAATGACGTGTCCTTTATTTTTGAAAGAACTTGCTTGAAACGAAAAAGTGAAAGGTTTAAAGAAGCTATTGATCAAGAAGTGAATCAACTTGTTCTCAACTCCTTTAAGTGCCTTGATGATTCAAGGGATGACTTCATGTTACAATTCAAGGATGACAAATGTTTCTATGTTCCCACTTTTGAGAACATGGAGGAATGATTTCTTGCGATCATAGAGCATCAGGCTGGGGATACAAGAAGTAAGGATTCCGAATAGGTAACAATTTTTTCATTGGATGTAAGAATATTTTCAATACAATATATGTATGAAGATGGAATCTTGGTTTTCCTTTTTCTCAAACCATGCAAAGCCATAACATGAGCATGAAATGATCTGATATTGATTTTTGTGCTTCAAAGTTCATATTTCAATCTGTTATTACATGATGGTATGTACTTGTCCCAACCCATTGCTAGGTATGTGTACATTCTTTCACCACCTGTAAATATCCCTCCCCTGTAATATAATTTCCTTTTTTTTGTGTGTTGTTTCTCACTTTTGGTGTGTTTCCCTTTTTGTGTGTGTTCGTTTGTGTGTTGTTTGGAAGAAATGACTCTGTATCCAAATGGAAAAGGCACTAGTACATATAGTGTCTTGAGATTCTAGGTTTATTGCTTACTCTATCCTTGCTGTGCTTGATCCAGAACATGTCCCTAAGCTATAGTCAGTTGTTTTCATTAGTTTTTGCAAGGGAAAGATTCAATGATGAAACATGACAAATTTACCCTAGTGTTAATTTTTTTTCTTGAAATCCCTCTACGCACCTGTTTGGGTCAGTCTCCCCTATGTGTCATGTCCATCCTAATCTTTTAGGCCCTCATTTGTATTGTATATACTTTCCCCATTGTTTGAAATTTTGAAACAAGGTGACTCATTCCATTTAGTGCAATGCTTCCAAAGGTGGATTCATCGATAGGCCTATAAAATCTATTTTTGTCCTTTTCGGTATAGGTGTGCATCCTATGGGAAATATTTGAAGGCTCAAAATTATTTCATAGTGGTTTTGAGGAGCGAAGAAAATATTGCAACTAGTTTAGGAAGATTTGGGAAGGTTTCAGAGGTTTAGGAACAAGTTGTGCAACTACGGGTTTCTAAGGTGCAAGGAGTAAACAGTCTAAAACACTACCTGAACTTCAACATAGCTTTCTAGGAGCTATGGGAAGAGTCAAGAGGTAAAAAAGATATAATTTGAAATAATTCAACCATTTACATGGCAAAGTTTTCAAATTCTTCTCAAGGCCTAAGCGTTTCTCAAGGAAACTCAGTTTTAGTAGACTCACCTTCTTATCCTAAATGAAAAAGTGGATTTTTTTAGAGGAGTCATATTCAAGTCTTTAAAACCATCCCATTGATCTTTAAATGATATTGGGAGTAATAATTATATAAAATGTTTCCTAAAATGAGTTGCTAGAACTTTGGGAAAAGTGATTTCAAGATTCAGGGACTTAGTCATTTTCTCAGTTGGGTGGGCGACACATTTTGGTGTCCCGATTGTCCCAAATTTCCCAAATGTCCTAGGGATAGTGAGGAAAGTGGGGATGTTAGGGACAATTTTTTTTCCCAACCCCTCATTTGTTTCTCTTGCTTCACCATATGACCTTCTTTCTTCCCAACATGAGCTAAGTTGTTATGCTTGTAAATTGGCTAAGTTTTTTCATGAACCCATAGGCGAATTTTACTATCCCAACTATCCCTGGGATAGTGGGGATAGAAAAATGTCCCCCACCCTTATCCCATTTCTAGGTTCACCTTATGGTTAGATATTTTTCCTCCCAGGTGCTCAAGTATGTTTCTCTCACCTCCCTATCTCCTCGAATCCTGTTTTGCCACTTGTCATGCCTTGAGTAGGGGGAGAATTTTAGCATCCCAAATATCCTTGGGATAGTGGGGATAATAAAATGTACCCCACCCCCAAAGTTTGAAAACCTAAAAATTTCCCAAGTGTTTTACCTTGCTGCTTCTCATTTCTTCATCTCATGTGAAGAAAAAGTGCTACCAAAAAGTTTTGAAACTTGAAATAAGATTTTCCCAATTCATATTTTGACATGAACTCCATGATTACTACTTCATATCACCATGGACCTAAAAATTATGCAAATACTCTGTCAAAATTTCCCTAGAGCTTCCATATGAATCAAAACTAGAAAAATTCATATCTTGCAAACCAATGATCAGATCCGAACGAGATTTTCACAGTTGCTCTTCATCCCAGGCACCTTCAAGAACAATGTAACAATAGAGAAGAGGATGACCTGATTTTTAATAGCATCAAACCCTAGTTTTACACCCTAGATCATGCTTTTTAGTTTCCAAGTATTTCGGTGGGCAGATCAAGGTGAATTTTGGAGCACGAGGCCTTGGGAGCAAGCCTAATCTAGTGATGCCATTTATGTTATAATATGAGGTAGATATATATAGTTTATAAAAATAGTAAGTACCTAGTGCCCTCTCTTACTAAAAATAGTAACTTACCTAAAAAGGTAAGTCCCCTCAGATTAATGTCCTCATGAACTAGGTAACTTTTTCCAAAATAGTAGAAAAGCTAAAAAAACATAAAGCAAAAGGCATCTGGTAAAAATAGAAAGTGTCTGAAAATGAAAAAGAATCAACAATAGAGTTGAATTGAATATTCTAGAGTATCGAGAATCTCATATTTGAACAAAAAGGTAAAATTTCCCAAAATAAAAGGTTCTGGCTCGACGTGCTTAAAATAGAAAGTCTCCGTTATGGGTGTAGAAAGTTACAATAGGCTCTATTTTTAGTCATCTCGCTACTTTTTGACATCTTCACAAGGTTTTTAGGTGGTGGTTGATTAACTAAAAGATGAATATTATGAGTTAATATAAATAAGGAAAAAGAATAAATAACAGTAAATGAATGCAGTAAATAAATATGAAAAAGTGACCCAAACAACTTAGAAAGTAGAACTAAAAACCCTAATGTGCAAAGAAGGGTTGGAAGGAGCTTAGATGATTTGATGAGCTTGTTGGATTGTGTCACAGAGATGGTTAGAGAAACAAGAGAAGGAAACAAATGTGCCGAGGTCTAGACACTTGTAGATCTGGGCAATCCGAGTGGATTGGGGTGCCTGGGAGAGGATTATGGCACATGTGGGTGCCCTAGTCTAAGTTTTGGGTGCCCTGGTCTGTGTAGAAGGTCTAAAAACCATATTTATAGGGTATGATGATGATGTAAGGACTTCACTGTCTATCGCGTGTTATTCACTGCTATGTACCGAATGTTGGCAATGATCAATGATGAAAGATATACCTGCAAAACCCCAAAACAAACATCAAACCCTAAAAAAAGAAAAATGTAAATGAAGGGTTCAGATTGTCCTCAATGGCCAGAATGGTGGACTTACTAACTGAGCACTACACTACATCTCAGATCCAATGTAGTTCTATATGAATGTGTGTGTGATCATACCCTAGATGCTATTGTGCTAGTCACACTTTATGAAAGTAGCAAGCAATAACTATGTGTAGAAAATGTAATATAATGGTGGATGGAATAAAATAAACTTCCCTCCTATGATGTGTGCTATAGATGAACCGGCCTTGTCCCTTGTGATGGAGCTAGATGGATGTAAATGAGCTCAAGATGGATGCAACCTTAGATGATGATAGTAGTGCCTAGTGCTTGGTCCCTCATTTTGGTCTCATAAATTGTATTTATATGGTTCTCTTGTCCTAATTTTGTAATTAACCCCGAAGAGGCTGACCACCAAAAAGATAGAATGTTTAAATAAATAGAAAGTACCCAAAAAATTGGCGGGAAAGTGTAAAAAGGATTAGGGTGCCCCAAATAGGACTAGGCCACCTATGGGAATCCCAATATTGGCTCGGCCGCCCCAGTCAAGGCTAAAATGATGCAAATGAAAAAATAGATTGAGCATGTTGTGCGGGAGGCCAGAAGTAACAATGGAAAGAAAATCAAAATGGCCAAAAGATAGGGGTTAATCAATACTTTGTTCACTTAAAAAATCATATGAATAGTAGTATGAGACCGAGACTAAATACTACCCAAAGTGCATGATTTAGTGTCTACATTTTCCCCCACGTTACATTGGTGAACGAAACACTCAGTAACATAAATTATATAGAGATACGTACCTAATGTCAATGTAGAGTGATGTAGGAAATGTGCCGAAGGACTAGACAAAGCGTGGTGTGACAAAAAGATGATGGAGTGTGGAAACTAAAGATGCAAAAGAGAAAAAAGTGATGATAGTGAAGCTAGGACGGAAACACATGTGTAGTTTCTGATGTGTGTGATTTACCTGTATGTTAGTATGGTGTGTGTGCTTCTATAAAATGTTGTTGTTGACTGATTGCTTCTCATACAGTTAGACATGTAAGGAGAAGACATTGAAGTAGTCAAATACACATGTATATATGTCAAAAGTGAATGTAAAAAGACACATGTATATAGTAAATAGACTGAAATGAATGTATGAAAAGTGTAAAAGGAGCATGTGCACCTGATCCATGATGAGATAAAGGGTGTAGAGAAGATATCCTGTCTTGGGTTTTTTGGGTGATTCGACGCCATAGACTGAAGAAGTGTAGGGAGGAATTCCACTATATCCTCCAACCTATAACTACTTCCTTGAATATGTGTGAAGAGATCTCTGTACTACCTAGTGTTTTGGATGATCTGATGCCACTAGCTGAAGTAGTATAGAGAGGAAATCCGTCATATCCTCTAACCTATAACTGCTTCCTAGAATGCTAAGGAAAACCATGTCCTATAAAATCCTCTATGTATGGGGTTCGTAGACTAGTCCGAACCCACCCGCTGTATAACCCACAATGCCAAGGGCAGAAACTGAACTAAACTAAACTAGTGTAGAAGTGATCAGTAGTATGTAAAACCCCAAATGATTCCCCCCCTCTTTGGGGGTACATGTGATGTCATTAATAGGAGAATGTGACCCCAAAAGAGGACCAAATGCATTAACTCTATAACTCTTCTGTGTAGGGGGGAGGGAATACAATTGATAGAAACCAAATCATGCAAAAACAAGAAGGCTATTCAAAGACAAGTTTTAGTACAAACAAGCATGCATGTAAAAGACATGTACGCTACGTAGACAATGTAGTTGCTAAAAAACAAGTAAACACGCAAGGAAGCAATATAGACCACCAAAGCAGGTTGCAAACATGGGACACCACTCATGATGTAGCAAGACACTCAAGGCCATATTGACTGCATAAAACAAACAAGTGTTCACACAAAACATATGGTAAGGTCCACATACAATAACAAACAATAGATAGCCATGGAAACTAGTAATCATGCAAAAAAAATGCTGCACATAAAGCATCCATTAGCATGTTAGAAAGATAACCAGTATGTCAAAAGCATGTATAACCAAGTAATGAAAAGGGATAAGTAAAAAATGAAACAATAGCACCTAGGAGAGACAAATGTGGATGCCCTCAATGACTAATGTAGGATGGTGAGAAGGCAACATCCGTGCTGCGTGTAAAAGACCTATATCTGAAATCACAACTAGAAAAAATATGTGAATGCACATGTGTGTATGGTATAGATAAACGATATAAAAGAGATTAAACTAGCATGTTTAATAAGATGACCATATAAAAGAAAATGTAAGGAAGAGTAAAAATAACCAAGATATAAAACATGTTGTGGATGGGTGGAATGGAATGCAAGATGAATGATAGGAGCCACATGCCCCTGAGTGGATGGAGTTGTATGCAATGAGGATCATTTGGTGTACCCCCTTAGCAGTCAAGAATGAACCGTAAAAGAGAGTGCGTCATCAGTAAATGGTTGAAGTGTGTGCTATGTTTAACATGTTGTGATGAATGTGTATATGTAGTGATGATATGGGACCAAACGATGATGTGTGTGCGTGACCCTTATAGCTGAAGTTTATGTCACAACAAGATGAGCGTAGGAGTGATGACGTATCCTAAAATGTATATCACTACTAGATGAATAAAGGGAGTGATGTAGCCTAAAGCATGTACCACTAACAGATGAAGGAAAAGGTGATCATTTAGCCTATAACGTATGTCCCTAACCTAGGAATGTCACATTAGAGAAGGTCAAATGATGAACGTGTAAGTATGATAAGGTTTATTTGATTTGTAAACCCTCGTCAGTCAAGTATGGACCGAGGAGCTAAAGTGCGTCATAGGGTAGTGAGTGCAATGCATGTGAGGAGATATAGTATATGTGATGAGGAAATATGACCATGTGATGTGTAGAATGTGTAAATACGTGAAGTATAAAATGTAATGCTAGATGTGTATGTAAACTAAATGTGTAAGGTGTGCGTGACATAAAATGAGGAATATGTAATGCTAGACTCGTAGACCATGAGGGTGTTGTACATGTATGATGAATACTCGTATGATGTATGATGTGTAGTATGTGATTTGAGACATGAATATTTCCTACCAGTATAATTTGTGAAATGTGTATGATGCGTAGATGCACAAATTTCAAAATGATGTAGACTAAATGTAGAATGTATTATGTAGGATGTAAGACATATGGTGTGAAATGTGTGAAGAGATGTAATGTGTAGTGCCTACTATGTAGTGTGTGACGTTAATGTGTAGTATGCCCTCAACAGTCAAGTGTGATCCAAAGCACATGAGTGTGTCATTGGGTAATGGTCGATGTTGCATTTAAGCATAGTATTTGTTAAGATGCATTACATTAAGTGGATTTTTGAGCATTTTTCCTAAAAGGGTGTCAAGGCGATAAAATCTACCACCATGTTTGTTAGTGATAATGTATGGACCAAGCCAACTGGGCTTAAATTTTCCTTTGAGAGGTGCCTTAACATTCATATTATTTTGATATTATTTTAAGATGAGGTAACCAATATTGAACTCTTGAGAATGAGTTTTTTTTTGTATGCATGTGCAATGCGAGATTGATATGTGCAAAGTTGCTCAAGTGCTTGGACACGACGCGAGTCCAACATTTCTAGGTCATGTAAGTGATTTTCATAATATTCATTGTCTTTAAGGATGCCTTTGAGAGAAATCCACAAGGAAGGTATTTCAAGCTCGAGTGGAATAATGAATTCAACACCATAAACTAAGGAAAATGGGGGTAGCGTTAGTAGGTGTACCAACACTAGTACGACATGCACATATGATGTAGAATAGTTGGTTATGCCAATCGGTGCCGCTAGAGTCAACTGTCTTGTGTAATATTTTTACAATGGTCTGGTTGGTAGCCTCAACTTGGCCATTACCTTGTGGAGAATGATTGTTTGATTTTGAGTTTAGCATAAAATTTTTTAATATCCTTATTTTTGAAGGAAGTTCCATTTTCAGTGATTATAGTAGAGGGTACACCAAAACGTGTGATAATATAAATGGTGAGAAAAGTACA
Source organism: Taxus chinensis (assembly GCA_019776745.2). NCBI lineage: Eukaryota > Viridiplantae > Streptophyta > Pinopsida > Cupressales > Taxaceae > Taxus > Taxus chinensis. The sequence goes on along the minus strand of CM034148.1, from coordinate 773,385,807 downwards.
AATGTCGGTGCCAATGATTGAGTGTAGGGGAGCCACCTTAACCCACTTGGTAAAGTATTCAGTAGCTGTAATAATATATTTGTGTCTGTCAACAAATTCAAGATTCATCATACTGATAAGATCAAATCGCCAAAGGGAGAAAGGCCAAGTTGGCACAATGGGGTGGAGGTCATATGTAGGTTCATGATGGATATTACCATGTTTTTGGCATTCTTCGCAATGAGTAGCATATTCAAGGCAATCTTGTTCCATTGTAGGCCAATAATACCCCTGGAGTAAATTTTTTTGTGACATAGCTTTACCTGAAAAATGACCACCACATATGCTGTCATGAATCTACGAAATGGTAGTGAGAATATTAACAAGTGTGAGGCAACGTAAGAGACAAATGTTAATAGCACGTTTATATAATTATGTCCCAAAAATAACATAACGAGTAACATCATGACATAAATAGAAAGATTCGTGACGCTGTAAGGTATCAAGGATACTTTGCTTATATAATTAATTATAAATAGGCGTAAACCATTCAACACTGTCGTGATTGCGCTTGATGGTACAAACAACAAGAGGTAAAGCCAAGATACAAGGATGTCACAAATGTGTAATTATGAATATAGTTTGTTCATTGGTAATGTATTGTGGGGATGAGCGACACAACACTAACCATAGCATCTGCATGACGATTATCCTTGCAAGGAATAGTAGTAATGGAGTAGATTTCAAATGTAGTTAGGAGATCTTTAAAAAATGTGTTGTATGGGATTAGATGTTCCTCTTTTGTGTTATATGTATTATTGAGTTGATTGATGACTAGTTGAGAGTTGCCTTGTATGCATAAGTTGTGAATGAGAAGTTTTTGAGTGGTAAGTAGGCCTAAAATGAGAGCTTCGTACTTTGTGATGTTGTTTGTACAAAAAAACCCTTATCGATATGCAAAGGTAAGTGGGTCACCGTGTGAGATAAAGAAGACAATCCCAGATCCAACACCAAATCAACAATGAGAGCCATCAAAATACATTGTCCGTTTGTGTGGCTCGATAATATAGGTAGTGAAATCACCACTAAAAGAATAAAAAATGGGTGATGCATCTGAGAGGGGTGCCACAACTAGTTGATCGACTATAACTTGTCATTTGATGGATATTTGTGGTATAAACTTGAAATCAAACTCAGTGAGAAGCATGACCCATCGTGTCAAGCAACCTGACAGATGTGTGTGAGATAATAAGTACTACAAAGGATTGAATTTAGTGATGATATGTACTTCATTATTTAGGAGATAATGTTGTAATTTATCCACAACAAAAACCAGGTCGAGACATATTTTTTTCGATGTATCTATAGTTACATTCATAAGAAATTAGGGTATGACTGATATAATATATCGCTCTCTCATATTCAGAATCATCATGTTGTGCTAGTAAGGCACTTAATGCATAAAACATAACGGATAAATATAACAAAAAAGGTCGATAAAATAAATGAGGGACTAAGACATTTGGGTTTAAAAAGTATTCTTTGATATCATCGAATGTTTGTTGACATTTATCATCCTAAAAAAATTAATATCTTTCTTCATGATCCATGTAAATGGTTAAATATTATCAACGAGTTGGGAAATGAATCACCCAATAGCTTGAATTTTGCCTTGTAATGATCGTAATTGATGTAATTTTTTGGGTGGTGGCATATCGATAATGGCTTTAATTTTTTTAGGATCAATATCAATGCTACATTGAGAGATAATATATCTGAGGAGATTAACCATTTTGACCTCAAAAAAAATATTTTTGGGATTTACATAGACTTGATATTGTCGTAGTCATTCAAATAGTATTCGTAGATCCTATGCATGGGAAGAATGCCATCTAGATTTGGCCAAAATGTTCTATGATCTTGTGAATATAATCATGGAATATACATGTCATTTCTCGTTGATAAGTATCCCTTGCATTTTTAAAACCAAAGGGCATAACTATATAGCAAAACATTCCCCATGGCGTGGTGAAGGAGGTATTTTCTTGGTCAGCGGGGTTGATTTTAATTTGATTGTAACCCGTAAATCCATCTATAAAATAAATAATATCATATTTGGTTGTAGAATTGAAACCAACATCGATGTGTGGCAAAGGAAAACTATCCTTAGGAAAAACTTTGTCTAAATCACAGAAATTCAGTGCAACAACGAACCTGACTATCCAGTTTCATTACTAACATGATATTAGATACCCATTTAGGATAGTCAATGACACGAATAAAACTGGCACCAGAGAAGCTTATGAACCTCTTCTTTAACTAGAAGTGCTACTTTAGGATGCATTTTACGATTTTTTTGTTGGACGGGTTTAGTGACAGGGTTGAGGAAAATATTGTGCATTGCGATTGATGGATCGATACCCTACATATGACTATAATCCCATGCAAAAATACCAGAGAAATCCTAAATGAATTCCTTGATATATTTTTGTTCAACTGGAGTGAGGGAGGCAACGAGGAAAACCATTCTTGGATTTTTAGATGTACCTAGGTTGTTTTGTATTGTATCTTCATTTAGAAGGGATGAATGATATTCAATATATGGATCAATAGGAATAGTTTTGGGAGGGTTAGCATTATTAGGGGACACATCAAATTCTTTAAAGTATGTTGTATTAGCGATAGATAATGGAAGATGAATTTTATGGTGAAAATAAGAAAGATGCTCATAAACACCTATATGATAAAGTGGAGCATCATCAATAGGGAAAATACCTATGGTTTCTCAAATGGTGGATGCATCATTACTAATGAGTTTAGGATGTACTACGGAAAGTGAAGTAACAAAAAAGGTGGTATAATCATCTGTAGGAGGTATAGAAGAAGGTTGATACCCTAGTCCGAACTTGTGTGACCGCGTAGGGAGATCCCAAATCTTGATGACATTATGTTCTTGTTGATCTATATTTTATTCATTGAAGCCAAAGTGGCATAAGTATTCATACCCTAACCCATATCTAGAAAAGTTGAGAGGATCATAAGAGAAAAGGGAAGTATCAGTAGATTTCTCCACAGAGTTACAATATTCAAAAGGTGATGGATTAGTTGGAACATCTTAAAAAATACCTTGATGATGGAACTTAAGTCGTGTATGTCGTGTAGAGGGGACCACATGCATAACATGGATCCAAGGTCACCCGAGAATAATATTATAGGTAAGGTTATTGGGCATAACATGACATAGAATGGTAATTGTACATGGACCAATAGTGACAGGTCAGCTGACTGTACCTAATACATGCTTACGAATGTTATTAAAGCCATAGATAGAGATAGATGAAGGAGCTAAATATGCTTATGAAATACCTAAATCGTGAAGGAAAGTGATGTTATAATTGTTGAGGCTTGATCCATTGTCAACTAAAGCACGTTTGACTCTGACTTTGTTAACAAAAACTTGAATATACAAGGGAGGGTCATGTTGTAATATTGCTTGAGAAGGTAAGTCATTAGTTGTGAAAGATATCTGATCCTTATTGAGGGATAGAGTAAAAGTGAAATTATGGTATACATATTCACGTGACATGTGAGGAGGAATATAATTAGTAGTTAAGTACTTTTTAAGCTTAATGATACAATCAAGGTAATTTTATAGATAAGTGTGAATAGATATATTGATGATGAGAAAACCCTAAGATGGTAAGTAATTATTGAAGGTATTATAATCGTGAAGATTGAGTATGGGTTCACCAAAATGATTAAATAAAATATGAATATTATGAGTTAACATAAATAAGGATCAACAATAAATAACAATAAATGAATGCAGTAAATAAATATGAAAAGTTATCCAAGCAACTAAGAAAGTAGAACTGAAAACCCTAATGTGCAAAGAAGGGTTGGAAGGAGCTTATCTGATTTGATGGCCTTGCTGGAATGTATCACAAAGATGGCTGGAGAAATAGGAGGAGGAAATGACTATGTCGAAGTACAGAAACTTGTAGACCTGGGAAATCTAAGTGGATAGGGGCACCCAAGAGAGGATCAAGGCACTTGTGGGTGCCCTAGTTTGAGTTCTAGGCACCCTGGTTTGTGTAGAAGGTTAAAAAAAATTGGAGGGTTGGATGATGATGTAAGGCCTTCACTATTTGTCATGTATAATTCACTTCTCTGTGCTGAATGTTTCCAATGATAAATGATGAAAGATATACCTGCAAAACCCTAAAACAAGCATCAAACCCTAAAAATGCAAATGCAAATGAAGGGGTTGGACTACCCTTAGCGGATAAAAAGCCAAATTTTCTAATTGAGTGTTACACTACATCTCAGGCCTGATGTAGTTCTATGTGAATGTGTGTATGGTCATGCCATAGGTGCTCTTGTGCTATTCAAACTTTGTGAAAGTAGCGAGCAACAACTATGTGTAGAAAAATATAATGGTGGATGGAATAGAATAAAATTCCCTCCTAAGATGTGTGATGCAGATGAACCAACCTTGTCATGTAAATTACTAAGAACAATGCAATTTTCTGTCATGCCCAGTCTTGAAGTAATATTAGGAACACTGAAATTCAAGTGGAAAAAGAAGGCCCAAACAACATCCTGCTTCTTCAGTGACACTTCAGGTAATCAATATGTTGAAATTGCTAGACAATAGAATGAAACTCCCTTTGAGGACATGACTCCGTCAGATTATGGTTTTACCCAAATCTCATTGGGTCAAGCTTCACATAAGGGTGATTCTCATCGGTTCAAGGATTCATCTCCCCACCTCATAAAAAACAAAGAATATAGGTAAACAATTGTGCAATTAGAGGAATAGGTAAGGGTTCTTAGTGCTCACATTCAACCCTTCTTGGAACCCAGTTCAATACCTTCTCTTCCAGTAGAAGACATTCCTCTGATTAGTAGTACTGATCCTAAGGTGGTCAAGTAAGCACAAGGATACATGATGCAGGGGAAATTTAATGAGAAGTGTATTGAAAAAATCACTAAAAAGGCAAGGAATTGTTTCCATAGGTCATTAATCTCATCAAGTTCATTCTTTCCATCTTGTAAGAATCAAAGAAAGAAAAGGTGGAATTTACAAAAGAGATAATTTACTTAGATGAGGTTTTCCCACTAGTGTCCAAGATGAGATCCTTTGACTATCACACTCTCATGAGTAAGAACATGTTCGCATCATTTACAAAGAACTTGCCTTAAGTCTGGATCCACATCATGGATGCGAGATATGGAATGCTCAAGAATGCAATCTTTGAGATGGAATCTTGCAGAAAACATGCTTTCTAGATCTTGAACGAGGCCTATAATTATGTTCAAAAACTTGAGTTCCCTCCATTCACTAAGAATTCATCAGAAAAAATTATTGTTTCCTTACAGGAGCTGGTCAAGAAAGAGGAAGGTGAATCTCTTTCCTTTAATGAAGATAACTTAGAGTCCCTGACCAGTATCAAAAGTTACATTTCTGTAATTGTAAGGGATCATGAAGGATGGATTAGTTAATGTAAAAATATTAATAAGGTTCCTAGAGCCTGGACCAAAGTGTTGAGTTGTGTGTACATTCTAGAGGAAAACAAGTTGAGAGCTGTGGGAGTTGAATTTTAAAAGTCGTTTTAGTTTATAAAAAGGGAACTTATTTCTCATTTCTTAGGAAGATGTGAAGTCATAATTTGAATGAGATCATGAAGAGTCATGTGGGGGATAGGTGAAATGTCAATTCACATTGCTATAAATTGGTATGGCTTCTCCATTAAAAAAGGATCTTGAAATTATGAAAATTTAGTTCTATATAGTAATTGTGGATTGTGGTTTTGGGTGTTGAAAATTTGTATCACCGAACAATAAATAAGAGATACATTTATTCTATTTCCCTCTTCTTATGTGTTCTTATATTTTATCTCTTTTATACACTTTATAAGCATAATGTTCAAGTAAGAGCTTTGTATCTTTGATGAATGAATCTAAGAACTGTGTATTTGGCTTTGTTAGTCTCACTAATGGATTCATTGTTTCCTTCCTCTAATTTAATGTTGAATTACTATGGTTATTGAGTATGAACTATACATGTGCTTACTCACAAAAATAACCTTCTCTTGCCCAATTTCTCTCCTTCATCCCTCATCAGTTCAAATTTCTCTCTTGTACCTCGTACAAACACTTAGACATAGGTTTAGTGAAGTGTTCATGTGTGATACCAGGCCTATTTTCCCACCCACAACATTTATATAGGATTAGATTAGTCTACATTGAATAATGGGAGCCTCCCCATACTCAAGAAGGAGTGGCGTAACACTGTGAGCGTTGGTGGAAACACATAATTTACCACATGAAAAATTATTTCACCAACACTAACATAGTGATCTAACTAGATAATATAACACTTTATAGATGTAACTATATTTGATAACCCAATCAATTGATAATCCTTTGTAAAGTCTTAGCTTGATTTTTTCTTGAATTTCCTGTTATGATATTTGGCTTGGGAAGCTTGACTATTACTCTTAGTTGGGATTTCTTCAGAGCCATGTGGGGGATGATCATAATGTTTTCTAGTGTTTTAGGAAGATTTGGGAGATATTTTTATGCCTTTTGACTAATATTTTCTAGGGGAGTTCTTGAAAGTGTTAGGTGAGTAAATGGGTGCATTTGAATTACTTATATAAGGTTTCATGTGTATAATTTCACATTGAGGATGAACCATAGTGAAATTATCGAGCCATAAAATATTCAAATTCATAAATTTATTTTTGGGTGGCCTTGGATGAAACAATTATTTATGGACCAAGCCTTTGAATGGGTTGATCCTACTTAACAGTTTGGTTTAGGAGGGAAATGCAACATTGTAAAGTTTTGAGCATGATAATTATGAGTAATGGATTGCTTGTGATTGATATAAATATTTTTTTAGTGACTGAATAATGTAACAAGGAGAAAAAATATTACAATAGGACTAGGGATGAAATATGATATAACAACTAGGATTAAAATTGGTGCACAAGTCTAAGCCAATGTTGACATTATCAAGTGATAAATTACCAAATTTAGGTGTTTGCATTACCCCCTTTAAGATAGGAAATTAATTCTTCTTACTTAATGGTAAATATAACTGAGTGTGTAAACACACATTATATTTTCTCATTTTTTATTGTTTGAGATGCTTTGGTGGTCACAAGGTCCCAAAATGAAAATATGAAATATAAAGTGTAGGAAATTTCCACATAGAAAGAATTTAAATTTAACCCTCTTGTGAAATCAAGTTTGAAATTTAAAATTTGAAAGAGAAAAAAACATGGAAGGAGCACATTTATTTTTCTAGTCAAAGACATAGCTTCTTGTTTAAACTAGGTGGAGAGAGGGATTGTAATTTCAACACTAGATGGTTAGGAGTGATCAATCCCCAATTTATAAGAGTTATGGGAACCAAAAGGGAATTTCGTGTTCCAACACCAAAGTAACCAAGAGAGACTAAGAAGAAGGGTATCATGGTACATTTAGTATCCCAAAAAAAATTCAATAGAGAGTGAGAGGAAATGTGTCATAGGGTAATTAACAACCCCATAAATATTCCACCCATAAAATCACACCTCTACAAACTAATCTAGGCCCCAAATGTGAAAAACCATGGTTATTCAAAAGGGAATGAAGACTCATGCCCCATAGTTGTACATTATATGGGTACCAATGTGCCCAATGTGCAAAGCCAAAAGGGAATGAAGTGTTTGAAATGGAAAATTTTGAAAGGGAATAATGTAGACTCAACCCCCCACATTTTATACTAAAATGTAGTGAAATATACCATGAACTAAATATATGTCCTTGAATATATACTAGAGATCTATTAAAACCTATGCCCCATAAAATTCTAAATTGGATATCAAAAAACTTCTTAAAACAATAACTTCTGATGGCTATGTCCTCTATTGTATGGTTTTATCCAAAATGAAGCTCTGTAAGTGATTTTTATTTGTTCCTATTCATATGTCCATGTATTGTATTCCGATTTATTCTATAGGTTGTCTATATGGATGAATTGAATTGATATTCCTGTGATACCCCATTGAATTCCCCCTCTTTGGAGATGAGTGAGATATTCTGATGATCACTCGACTAAAAGGAATTGGAGTGTTACCATTTCAAATATAGGATGTGGTAATCATTGGATCACATAGAAGATAATTATAGGTGATCACCATTTAAAACTTGGCCTTACAAGAGTGTGTATGGTATAAACCATGAAATAAAGAGATACCATACATGAAAAACAGACTAGTATATAATAATATAAGCACATAAACATATATGTAAAATAATCAATGTCAAAAATAAAGTCTTAAAAAGTATAAGAGCCACATACTAGGGAACAATTGTGTCATACACAAAAAGAGGCAACATGGTTGCATAAAAAAAGGTGATTGAGTCGACAAAAAAGGGACACCTAAGTATCTATACACATAGATAATGCCTATGTCCACACACTATGACAAGAAAATAAGAAATCCGATGTGTAGTGATAAAAAGTAGACTGTAACTAATATGTGAACTGAATAATATATTAGTCCTACACAATCCATATGTGTTAGTCCCAAAAATCCATAGAAATAACATATATCACAATAAAAAATATAAGCATAAGCAATATGTGAAAGAAAACTATGTAATTAAACAATAACACCGGATAATGTAGAAGATGCCCTTAGATTAGTAATGCCACTAGGTAAGAGGGAAAATCTACCATCTCTAATCACGTAAACTATTTTGTACCTTGCGTCATGCTGATATAACTCATAAAACACATGTGTTAATGAAATAAATAATAGGCTATCTATCAAACCATGTGACAAAAACTATATGTAAAGTAAAGAAGCTAGTATATCAAACCATGTTCAAGTCTTAATTTTGTATTTTTGAGAATATTTTATATTTTTGGATTATTATAATATTTGATTTTTTGGATTTTTATAAATATTTTCCAAAAGGGATAATCAATGACAAGAGGGTGAGGAGAGGAACCCACAAGTGGAGGAGGGTGCATTGTGCACAATAGGAGTAGGAAGTGTCACTTTGGAACAACGTTGTGTGACACATTTATTTCTTGAAGGAGGATACTGAGGATAGGGCTTTCAGATATAGCATGAGTAGGATTGAAAATAATGGGTGTAGAAACTGGTGCTCTCTTAGAAGAGGGAATAGGTAAAGGGGCCACATGAGCGATTCCCTTAATTGTAACGATTTTACTATAATAGGTGTACTTAACACAATGACAAAGAATTAAAGGAATATCCCTCAAATTATGATTCCAATGGTATCTTATAAGAATGTCACAAGTCCTAAGAGTATCAATAACCAATAAAGGTGTAGCCATAGCAGCAGATCTCACTATAAGAAGTAGACAAATTTGTCTAGTATAGTAATTTTGGAATTAAATTATATTTTTTGCTTAGTGTAACCCAAAGTAGTAAGCAGTGTGAGAGTGAACATGTTGTCCCTAGAATTTCTATCAAACATGACACCATGTACAAGTTGTTGATTGCAAAAATCTTGAACATAAAGCACATGGGAAGTAACAATAACATTAAGTATGTCATTGTCATAAAATGCAATAATAGTCCTAAAAAATAAATAATTCATTCAACCAATAAGAGAATTAAGTGGATAACTATATGTATCTAGAGGATCTTGTGTCTTATATGTATGATACAACTTTAAATTTCTCTTAGAATAAGAATTTTAAAGATTAGGAAGTGGGTCAATGTAGATATTGAGCTTATTATTTTCATTGACTTGAGATTTGGATTGCTTAAGAGTAGAACCAAATTCAATAGCATTAATATCAATTAGATCATGTATAACATGTCAAAAGGGGGGTAGAAGATATTGGTCAATGAAGATCTTATTGCTGAAGCGACCGGTCTTTGTTTGGAGGGCTACCACTTCTTCAACAAAAGGGTTGACAGAGATGCTGAAGAGAGAAGATTTGTGCAAGGATCTGAGAAGCTCACATTTGGTATAGTGGGCCTGCTTGTCAGTTCAATTCCTCCACCCTATGATGAGGTTACTCGCATGATGATTTGATTCATCTCCTTGGAAGGTAGGTTTGTCACTGTTCCTGCTAAACATCTTATCTTTCTAAACCACTTCCGTAGGAATCGTTTGGTTTTCTTTCCACATTATCTGCTGAACTCCCTTGAACGCTCCATTTTGGAGTTTCAGAAGCACACCCGGGTGGTTACCTTACACCAAGGACTTATTTTGTTGATTCATAAATGTTGTCTCCTTAAATACCCTGGTCTTCCTTCCTCTCCTAGCCCGGCTCCCCCTTTGATGGGCTCTGCTGCTGCTAGCCCTGTTTCTCCATCTGCCCCCGCCACCACTGCTGTCACCCCCCAGCTAGCTGTTTAAGCTTCTCCATCCATTCCCCCTGCTGCTGATCCTGCCACCCACCTCGCCTCTACCTCTAGAAGACCGGTCACCAGGGCCTCCAAGAAGCTCAACCTTCAGACTCTTGCTGTGGAGAAGGAGCCTTTCAAAATTGAGATTGCACATGACCTTCTGAATACCAGCAGTGCCAGTCCCCAGGATGTGTAGATGGATAGCTCTTCTAAGAGGTTGGAGGCCTTAGAAGTTGAGATGAAACTGCTGAAGGATGAGGTTAAGAACCTGGCTAAACAGAAGGGCAAGAAAAACATGGAGGGGGAGGGAGATATTGATAGCAGTCAGATTGAGGATATCTATAAGAAGCTGACCTCCTTAGACTCCCACTTAGGGAAGGCCAAAACTTGACATGATTACATCATTGCCACCTTTAGGGTGATTGAAGAGTTCATTGAGGGACATGTCAAAAGTGTATGCAACCTCAGCGGTGTTCCGGCTACACTTTGGGGTAACGAAAAGGAAAGCAAAAGAACCATTGAGGAGCTAGATTATACTGATGCTGCCCACATGACAACTTTGGGTATGTACCACTCCTGGAAGAGAATCAAGACCTGCATCGACAAAGCTGCCAAGAAGTAGTATTGGTTGCTTCTGCTGTTCTTGTTTGTTTTTTTGCTGTTTTTTTGCGGTCTCTTTACTGCTTTTTTGCAGTAATTTTACTGTTTTGTCTCATTTGAGTAGCTGTTTTTGGGCTACTTCGAGCTTCATTGTGACACTTGGATCTTGATCCATTCTCTCTAATTTTCACTCCTATTCCAGCTCTTAGGCCTTATTTTGTACTCAAGGGTATAGTCCCTTTCAGAAAAACTATTTGCCAATAATAAAAAAAAAACATGTCAAATATTGAAGAATTTGTTATTGGAGTTTCCAATACATATACGTTACTAACAATATGTATTTGAATCAAAATATTTATCTTGATGTTTTCTTGTATTAACCTTGAGAAGGGGAGGGAGATATATAAGGTCACACTTAAGAAACTTTTATAAGATAACACATGGAGAGGAAGGAAACAACATGAATTGGTTGGGATATGACATTAATATTTTCTTTAGATTTAAATTTTTTTTCATTGGTTTTACATTTGCAATTACGTTCTCATTAGAATTTAGTTATAGGTGCATTTGATTGAGTAAGCTTCTTCAATACTAGGAGCTTGAATTTTTTACTTTCGAAGTATGACATATCTCATCAAGAATCAATTTTTTAAAACATAATAGATGGTTGTGAATAAGGTACGCTATTCTGAGTAAATATATATTGACACTCATTGTTTGTAAGTATGTTTCTTATTTTGGTAAGAGTTATTTTATAGCACATGACATACTCATTGATTTATTCTTTAGATCCTTGTTGCATTTTAGCCATTTAAGCATAAAAAACCTTATCACTAATGTTCATGAAGAATTTGGAGAATCAATTGATTGGCTAATGACCTGAATGTCCTTACAAATCGGATAGGTAGCTCATATAACCATTTCAAACCATAATCATTAAGACTTATAGGAAAAATATCAGTGAGGTATTTTTCATTGTAAGTATAGTATAAGTAAACAACACAAAAAGAATGAAGCTGTTTCTCAAGATCCCCTTTACCCTCATGGATAAGAAGCTTAGGAGACACAAACCCTAGGGGTAAAGGATAAGATACCACATCAATCAAATTTGAATTATGAAGTAATTGATTATAATTCATGACATTTGAAGGTTTATACACACCTTACTCTAATTGTAGCACCCTTGTCTTCAAATCATGAATGAGATTCTAGAGGGAACATGCATTAGAGGAAGAGTGCAATGCTCAATTCATGTGAACAAGATATGTATAAACAGTCATATTAATGGGGATATGCATTATAAAATTTTGAATGGGGATGTTGGATTACCCCACATATATAGGCACAATAGATGTGGCAATAGCAGATGGAGTGATAGGAGATGAAACCATAATAGATTATGGAATGTCAAACCTAAGGATCTAAGATGTAGCAAAATATTTTTTATCATCCATGATTATATAGAGTGCATAAATGTGGTGTGGATTAACCATGCTCTTCGGATGGCTATACAAAACTTGAGAATAAGGAGACATACCAAGATTCCATTTTTGTACTTGTATTTCTCTAAAAACACTCTTGCATTAAATGAACACTTTGTTACCTTTATGGAATTATTGCTTCTTATAGCCCCATCCTGATGCTTTATGAACATGAGAAGCCAATCCTCCATGTTCTCAAAAGTGGAAACATTAAATTTATCCTAGAAATATTCATCATCCTTGAATTGTAACATGAAATCATCTTTTGAATCAGTGAGGCATTTGGAAGAAGTGAAAACAAGATGATTCTCTTCCCATATGATAGATTTTAAGAAACTTTCACTTTTTTGTTGAGGATAATTTCTTTCAAGATTGGAGGCCACATCGATGGTATGAAGGTATTCATCATCCTCGAGCACATTTTGCAGCATGGAAATATGTTCAAGACAAGTTGGAGCTTTGGAAATGGTGAAATCAAGATGAGTTTTCATTTGTTCACAAAATTTTTGCACATTCTTACTATGTTGTTCACAACAATTATTATCAATATATACCATCTCAAACTTGATCCTATCATCATTTTCAAGATTGCAATCCTTTATTTGGTCATGGAAGCATTCTTCACCCCATAATATGGATTCTTGTTCCAAATTTGTAGGGCATCCAAAGGCGGTGAGAAAAATTTGACCTTGACTCCACTCACAAAACCCCTGCACCTCTTCACTTTATTTGAACAATTACCTTCAACAAAAATTTTCTCAACATTTTCCTTACTATCATCCTCCATGGAAAAGGTGTTATCTTCAAGATTGAGAATATTCATAGGATATTCAAGAATCTCCTCTCCTTAGCATTCATCATCTTGTTCACAAATCAGGAAAGGGGAAAACTTACCTTTACATTCACTCTCATCTACCAAGGCATTGAGGAGGACATCGAGCTCAACTGTTTTATCGGTATCATCATCAAAAATTGGTGCATGGAAATGAGAAACAAAACTTGCCTCATACCTATCTTGTATTTCTATATCCCGAGTCAGGATCTCAAGATTGAGTTGAGGGTCTTCAGTTTGTTCTGTAGTCCTCAAGATGTCTTGCACAACTTACTCATCCAAATATTCCCTATACTCATTTTCACCTTCATCAAAAGAGTCATTGTATTGAGCCCCTAGAAGATGATCGAAAATATGCTCCACACATGGCCAAAATTCATTTGAAACATCCTTTTTCTCTTGCTCTGCATTTCTTGTCATCCAAGGCTCACCTTCTTGCAATAACGAGAATACCTGATTTTAAACATTCTCCAACAAGGAGATGAGATCCAAGCTATGCGGGAAGGGCACATATTTGAGATCAAGATCCCTTTCATCATCCCCATGATGGGAAGTAGATAACCATGTTAGGGAAGTAATATGGGAATAATTTTCAACTCTATCTTGATCATTCCTTATAGAATATTATTGTTCACAAGGAAAAGGAGAGATTACTTACTATGATGATCACCATTGTGCTCCTTTGGTGAGGATGGTGAAATCAACTCTTCATATAGGTCATGCTCAAATTTCTCATCCACCTTGGTTTTGAGAAAGAAATTGGACTCTTCTATTTGTTCATCAATAATTTGACCGAGAAGGGAATTCGATTCTTCAATAATCTTCATTTCATCATTCATCATTTATGCACCAATTGAAGATTCAATGTTGGAAATTAGATTATCCATGATTACCTCGAATTCATCATCTTGATTCTAGGATGTAGGATTGATTCCTCATACATATTCATGGTTGATGGAGTCTTTAGATGGAACTGGGTCATATGTTGTACAACAAGAATCTTCCTCTCTTGAATCCCTTATTTCTCCCATGGGATGTTCTTTGAGCTAGAATGAGTTGATGAATGGAGGTTAAATTACCATGTCTTATTCATCATCCTCCAAGGTGTTGATTTGATTCTCATCGGAAGGTCCAAGGATATCACATTCATCAGAAGTGCACAAGAATATTCCAGGGATGAACTCCTCGCAGTGTAGATGATCATCAATATCTTCTTGAGTTTCTTCTTCCTCAAAATTATGAAGTGTGTCAAGATGTTCATACCTTCTTTGTAAGTCCAATGCATACTTCCAAAATTCATGATAGGATTCAGGATCAAAGTTTCCTTCTTCTGCACTCAAAAGCCTTTGCACATCCTCTCTTCTCAAATCATCCATTTTTTCATCTTCGTATGCAAGAAAATCATATAGAGGAAGGGAGACAAAAGACAATTTTATGAGTTTCTTGGTCAATTGTGTGAAGTTGAAAATGTTATCTTCAATAAATTCTCCACTTTCATGTCATTCATTCATTTAAGTTAATTTCCTAGTAACATGATGATGTTTGATATCACCATTTTTTTTTATATCAAATCATTTTATTTTATTTTTTGCAATAAAATTTGTACATATTCTGAAATCAACGAATTCTATAATTTTGTTTTTGATATTAGAGAGCACAAAATCTACTCATAAATTCAATTGAATATTTCACTTGTGGTAGCTGTAGAGATCGTGTTTCAACACAATATAACATAGATGAGGATTTATAAGAATCCCATGTCTTGCCTCAATTTTTTTAAAGAGTCCGCGTTTATCAACCTCTACTCATGCACCACAAAGGTATACATTTATATTGTATTTTGTAATTTCAAAATATCTTTTCACATTTAAAAATTATAATTGTACATCTTGATAATTGCATGTCTACTACTTATAGAGACTTATAGGAGTCATGTAAAAAAGAATTCTACATCCATATGAGTGGATGTCCCTCAACCTCTAGGGACTTGACGTATAAGTATCAACTTATAATTTTATTTTAATTTAAAAATTATTTAATTTCATTAAACAACTATAATACAACTTGTGTATCACATGGAGGATGGAATAGCTCACACTTCACTTCCTCGAAGGTGGTCTGAGGTATGTTTTCATCTAATGGAGTACATAACGTTGGATAAAAAGTTTAGGAAGGTTCATACACAACATTTTATGTTGCTCAATCACTTTAGGAGGGGTGTAAAGATGAGTATCTAGTTTTATCTTTACAAATAACTTCAAGTTTCTATTAGATACTTTCGGGCTAAGAAAATTGTGGCTCCCCTTCACTAATGGCTTGTTTTATTGCTTGTGAAAGTGGGTAATCTGGTTCCTCAAACTAGGGTTTTTGGGTCTAGTTTGGGTGAGGATTGGGAAGATCATCTTACATTGGCGGACAGACTGACACTTAACAAAATGAAAGAAAAAGCAAAAAAAGACTTGGACTCTGTGACTGTGCTTCAAACTTTAGCTAGTCAGAATATGGAGGTAGGCCCTAATGAGGGTTTGATAGGGGCCAATTATCTAATTAATTTTCTTTCTAATAAAAGTGATGCTTTGAATGATACTGTGAATCAAGTAAAAGTTGAAAAAAGGAATTTGATAAGGGGTGCTCAACGTACTAGTGCCGAGATGGTGGTTTTGGGTCATAGGATTAAGGTTTTATAAGGTATGGTTGCTACTGATAAAGGGAAGAGGATGAATCTCACCATCAGTAGCTCAGAAGATGATGAACAAATCAACAACCAGAAGGAGATCGAGGGACCGAGTTTGAGGACAAGAGGAAAATGTGTTTAGAAGGCCCTTTGTTGCATCTTTGCTAACTGACATTATGGTTTTTTTGTACTCTGTCTATTCTATTTTGGTTTCTATACATTGGTAGTGTTTTGGCTCATTATTCTAGATCTATTGAAGTCAATCCCTTTTTAACTTGAGCTTTTTGATAGATATTTTTGTTTCCTGAGAGCTATATTGTAATATCTTATGTACATGGCCCTTGGAGCCTTTTCCAAGTATTATCTATAATTTTTTTTTATGTATGACATGTTTACTTTCCATATAGACCGATATGATGATTTTTATGTTGAATGAGCATACATCCTTTGTATACTCTTAGGGATTCCCCTGCACAAAAGTATAACATTACAATTTATTTTTTAAAAATATTTTTTTTTTTTGTAATTGAACAATTCTAATATGAATTGATTATCACATGTTTACATCCCATATCGACTAGCATAAGGCTGAGGGAAATCATAAGATAAGGGATACGTTTGCGTAGAGGTATAAAATTTCCATTTATTATTTAAAATAATTTTAATTAATTATATTATAATGAATGTAATCTTTTTTGTAGCTCCTCGTTAGAGGCATGCCCCTCTTAACCCACTAGTAATACAAAATAAAATGGTGATAGATTGCCCCAAATAGTATGAATGACCTAATAATAAGTAGATTAAGGGCAAATGATAATGTAGTATCACCATTTCCAACAACATAGATTGATATACCCTCTCATTTTATTCATACTAATTATAAACACCGATTGCAAAGGAACCTCAAAATGGACCTCTATGTAAATGATGACATGATGATATTAATATATATTCAAGCCAAAAAAGTATTTTAATATGTTTTATTCAAGCCATGATAATTTGTTTTATTGTAGTTTATGATTGTGTTAGTTTAAGTTATTTTCAATTTATTTTATATTCCATTTTTATTGATTTCAATTTTTTTGGTTTCAGGTATTTGAAAAAAAAACAGTTGACCAAACACAAAAAAAGATTCATTCATATTTTCATCCAGAGTGGTTGCAAATCCCACTTTAGAGATGAAGAAAGTTAGTAGAACTTTTTTCGAGTTTGGGAAGACCCAATATGACCTAAAACTACTTGGGAAATTTTAAACATGAGGGTTTAGGAGAATAAATAGGAATTTGAGGGTAATTACATTGCATAAATACGATTTAAAAAAAGTTGTATAGTTTTTACATAATTATTTATATTTATAATTTGCAAGTTTCTTACCAAGGAAACATAGATGATGAGAGGAGACATCTTCAACCTCCCAAAATAGTAAAATACATTTGGTTCAATTTGTGTGACAAATGGGTAAAAAAGGACAATAATACAATTGTAGGTTAGTTAATAAAAGTAATGATATATGTTCACACTACCTTTTGTACACTTTTGCATAATCACCACTTTTTATATCATTTCTCATCACTTTAGGCTCGAGAAACACTGCTCTCATGCTCTCTAACTTACATGCATTATTTTACATATCTATCATCACATTTTCACCTACATAATGTTCCTTGATTTTACACAACATGCCTTCGCCAATATATATTTTTCTATCATTTATCAACTGCCACTTTTCATCTCACGTAGTGTTGGGGCAATTTGTGGCTCCAAAAATGTCCCTCGAGGGAGGATATCATATCAAAACTATTCTCATCAATCTTATGACACCCGATCATCAAAATATCTTAGTCAATTAAGTCAATAGTCCCCTCCTTAAAAATTCAACCTATTGATCCCTTCACACACTCTAACTTAAGTGGCCCATCGATCACATTTCTAGGTTCTTGTCTATCTAGTTAACAATATAGGCATGCGAGTGCATAAAAAATTATCATAGGGTTAGATGACCCCCATGTTGTCTTCAGTGTTGGCATTGCATCCTTCCTGCTACATAACGTAGCCAAAAAAGGGGTAAAATGTAGACACTAGAAAACACACCTTTTGCTTAAGGTATCATATTCAAAAATACCAAAAACATCATAAAACACAATAATCCAAAAAAATAAAATAATCCCACAAAATAAAATAAAAATTATAAAACCACACAAAAAGGTGATATGAGATACAACTCATCACTCATTTACCAAACCTCACCCCACTCACATTTAATGTATATCCACCCCACCTACCCATTTGCATGCCCAATGCACTATGGACCCTTATCATCTCACCTTTGTATGCACATTGTACCCATATGTGTCACAACCTTCTATGCACTTACAAAACTATAAAACAATCACTCACCCCCATTATCCCAACCACTTGACTTCATTCCAGCCCTTGACTCTTGGTGCACTTAAGCCCATACTTTATTTCTTGCTTCTTTTCTCACATATTTTGGTATTGTAGGTTTTGGAGAGGTGAAGGTGGATCACAAATGAATTCGTTGTACAATCCACAAAATTTTTGTTTTGGTGAGATTTCAACATGGGGTCCAGTTGTGCCCACGACTGGACTTCATAACCTTCAGTGCGATTTTTCAAGTCAATTGCCAACTGCATGATTGGTTTGCAACTGAGTCAAGTATGTACCATTCATTTTTATGCATTATTTTGTCATTTTTCTACAATAAAATATCTTTTATCTCCTTAAATGGTTACGGATATAAATGAGGCAGGTCCCCTAACAAAAAAAAACAACTAATCATTTTACTAAGTGTGTTTGTATGTAAGTTTATAGATTTAGATTAGGAAATTTACCCACTTTGTTCATTAAAAGAACCCTGTGATTGTCCCTCTCATTTTCAATAGCATCAACATAAGTCCTATTTATTTAAGTAGCATTGATTTGAGGAATTTTATATTGACTAACACATCTTGTAGGTGGTCCAAATATAGGCATACCTAATTGGTGATCACCTAAAATATTTGGATCACCTATGTGTTAGCAGGTAGGCATGATATCATTGTAAAAAATTGAAGATGAGATGGGGGTTGTTTAACCCTTTGACAATGGTTTCCACAGATCGTGAGGCTTAGGTGATTGATTGGATAGATATGAATCCTGGAAATCCAATTAATGGGCCACTTCAACTAGAGTATGTGAGGCGATCAATAGGTCTGAATTTCACAAAGTAGAGACTATTGAGTTAATCAAACTAGGGGTGCATTTTGATGATTGGGTGTTATAATATTTTATGAGAAGGGTTTTGATATGATATACCCCATCTCAAGTGAAACTTTTTTTAAGCCACAAGTTTGCCCTAGGATAATGGCGGGGCAAAAACTGGCAGTTAATAAATAATCGAAGAATGATACCTTGGAAAAGGTATGAGGAGTGGAAATTAAGGCGCAATGTTTCTGTAGCCATGTGCAAGTAAAAAAGTAATGTGATATACATGTACAATGATTATATACAAGTTAGAAAGCATGAGATCAATTGTTACCCCAAACCAAGAATGATTAAAAAATGATTGCAAGTGAGCATAGATGAGAAGTGGGTGATGTAAGAAGATGTGTAAAAGTGTAACAAAATTCCAACGGATTGTTCATTTCAAATAAGGTAGAATGCAAGTGTGTAAAGTGACATGGCTGCATAATGAAAAAGTTCAAGAGCTATGGAGGTGTAAAAACATGGTTATGCTATAAGAGTGTATTTGTATAGACAAGGTTTTAAAAAATATTATAAATGAACATATGATGAATTAGAAGGCACAAGTCATGAGACAATGAGTGAGCAAAAACAAGAGCTTGAAAAAATTCTAAACACCACAAGTGATAATATATTAGCCCCGTGCCTTAGTCGAGATCCTAGTGTGTGCATGTGAAACTTGATTTTCTACTTGTAGTGAAGACCCATTACATAAGCAAGTGAAAACACAAACCAATGTGTATGTGTGATGTGAAACAAGTGAAAGGTGATTGAGGAAACAAAAGAAAATTGTAAGTTGCATATTACTGGTACTGCCATCCATACATCTATATCCTCGATGGAGATACATTTAATTCTAGTCACAACATTTATTCTACTACCAACTAGGCGTCTATATCCTTAGTAGAGATATTGGAAATACCCCCCAGATAGAATTTTTTGATATTGATCTTTTTGGTTGAATGTGTTTTGAATTCTTCTGCTTTTGACTTTTTTGATTTTTTGACATGATATTAAAATCTCTCAATATGTTTTGAAATGGGTTTAGAACCACTAATGACATTGATGGAGTGAGTAGAATGTTATTGTGGAGATGAACATTAGTTGAGTGTCAAAAAAACAATGCCTTGGGGTCCATACAAGAATGTTTTTTAAGTGTTTAAGAGTGCATGGATCTCTAGGAGGAAAGTCATTCCAAATTCACCAAGTAAGGAGAGACCAAGTTCAAACAACTATAGTAGAGACTATTGACTCACAAAATGTGACAAAACAAGATAATCAAGAGTTCACTAAAAGATGTGAAACAAACCAAGATGGAATGTGAATGAACTTTTAAGTGAAGTATGTAGTAGTGAATTGAGAATTGGAATGACATATGAATGAATGGAGAAAATGTGGAAGAACATCCATGAGCAAGTCATTGTTTATTGTAATTTTTTGGGATATATAGATTATTTTTTGAAATATGTTTAGTTAGTTTTTGAAACATATTTAGTTGTTTGGAGTGTGTGTGTGTTTGTGTCAATGGTGATATAAAAAATATGTGGAGAATCAGGGCATGTATTAAATCCAGGATGGATGAAGAGCAAGTGGAATGTATGGAGCACATAAAATGTGGTAGTGAAGATAAATGAGAGTCCCCCAATCCATGTAGGGACTAGATGAATGAGAGACATGATGTATAGAAGAAGATGATAGATGAGGTAGATAATGGGATTGGATTGGATGATGCATGTGGATGAATGAGTGAAGTAATGATGGAAAATAGAAGCTCCATAGGATGGTGGTGAGTGGAAGGATATGAGTGTGGGGATGAATAAAACAAGAAATATGTCAAGTGTGGTGAATGTGTGATAATTTCAGGTGGGTCAATGATGACATGAAAATAGATCAATGGTAGAAGATAAAGTGATATGAAGCATGGTGCTAGTGATGATGTTAGGTGGATGAGGAGTGGATGAACATATATTTTAAAATGCCTGAAGGAAGCATGAGAGCTAATGGTGTGGTCTTATGATGAATGGGTGTGATGAGAGGATGACAATGTGGAATAAAAAGGGGGTATGTAAGAGTGGATGTCAAACAAATGAGAATGTGGGAGAAAATCAAAATGATGTGAAAGTGTAATTGAAATGTGAAGGAGGCTTTTGAAGGTGAAATGTGTAAAAAAAAATGGTTGTGTGGTCATGATAGATGATGTGAATGAAGGAGGATTTAGTAATAAATAAGGGTGCTTGAATGAGTGGTGATGGAGGTAAGAAGGTGTATGTGGAAGAATGATCTAAAAGAGGGGAAGTAATGAGAGAAAAGTGTAGGTGATGGCTTGTGAGGAAGATATATATGGAATAACAAGTGGATAAAAATTATGGGGAATAGATGCAAGGGGAGTGTGAATGAGCACAATATATGGTATATGATGTAAATGGAGGTGCTAGTAAGAAATAATGGTTCTTGAATGAGTGATGATGAAGGAAATAAGATGTGCATGTGGAAGAGGGGATCTAAAATAGATGAAGTGATGAATGGTAATCAATATGTGATGAAGAGCGTAATGTAGGTGTGAGGTAATTGGCTGTTGATAAGTGGGGTGTATACTATGATCAAATAAAGTGATGAATTAGAGGATGCGGTGGTCAAGATAAAATCACATCCTATAGATAGAATGATGACAATATTGATAGATGTGGTGACAAATGTGGATAAGAATCTAGAAATGATGAGGATGAGAGACATCCAAAGTGGAAGCACATGATAATGGGGAGTCCATGTGAGAAGGGTGATGATGTAGAAGTGATGAGACACTAGGGGAACATGATGGCGTGGAGTCTAAGGTGGAAGCATGGTGATTTAGATGTGATGGATGACATATAAGTAGATGTTACATACAGATGAAGAGAGATAATAGATGTGATTCAAATAATGAAATGATTGGAGAAGAAGTGGAACAGTGTGTAGGAAGTGAATTGGTGTCAATAGCTGAATTGGTGGAGGCTCAACAAATAATGTCTCCCTTGTTCGAGAAGGTCCTAAATGATGTTGCGAAGTTGGGGACATGAGTCCAATGGAATACCTGTCATCAGTACGATGATAGGCACACATTTCATGGGAGGCACCACAATGGCCTTGGTGGTACGGGAGGTAGAGTGATGAGATGTGGCATAAAACAAACTTGTGGAGAATAGAAGAAAGTGATTAATTAAAGGGTGAAGGTGAATTTGATGAAGTGATGGGTTGGAATGAAGTGATGAGCACCTAGTAGAACATGAATGAATGTGAAGATGTGGGTGTAGAAGGCGATGAGGATGTGAGGAGTTTCCAGTTGGATGATGCAAAGTTGAAAACATGGAAGTATGATGGTGTAGATATGGTGGAGGAGAAACTAGAAATGTGTAGTAAGGAAGAAGGATGACTTAAGATGGATATAGTCTTGAGGTTGTGCCATTATGCATGACCTCATCAAACAGTGCGTAGTGGATGAATTTGTAAGTGGTGTGAGATGTGAGGGAATGTAAATTTTTTAGAAAATAGGTCAATGAGGTCAGATTATGGGAGTGGAAATGAGATGTGGTGAACAAGTGCACTGCCAACATGTATGAAAAATTCAAGAATAAACTCATTATGGGATTTTGAAACATGTGAAGGTCAATTAGTGTTGTTTTTGGGTGCAATATGGATGAAGAAGTGGGATAAGAATGTGTCAACAAGTTATGTGAATGTGTAAATGCTATGTTTTGGGAGGTGGTAATACCAGTTAAGTGCTTGTCCAGTGAGTGAAAGTGTGAAGGTGCATAGGAGGAGTGTGTCATCATGTTGAATGAGGTGACATGCATACCAGAAGAGATGTAAGTGGTGTTGGGGGTCCTTGGTTCCATTTAAAGTTTTCAAATGTGGGAAATTTGAAATGTTGTGGATAGGGGTGGCATGGTACCATGGGTTAGATAGGATCATTGTAAATTGTGCGATAATTCTGTCTCAAGTTTAGAAATGTGTCTGATGAGATGTTGATGGAGAATGTTGACGTGAATGAAGGTTGGATGGTAAGGTGGTGTTAGATGATGTAGGGTTGTTACAAGGTGGTCGCAAGGTGGTTATGGGGTGGTTGCAGAGTGGTTGCACCTGTGACCATAGTGAAGTGATGAATAAAAAAATGAATTGTATGGAAAAAGTAAGGTATTTAGATGGTTTGGGGAATTCACGATCTAAAACACAAGGAGAGTGGACTAGCGAGTCCTTGCGACTGAAAGGAGGAAGTTTTAGAGCAAAACAAATCACAGGTTAGTCACACCTACAACTGACATAAGGAAAATTGTTAAAAAAGAGTGATATTGTAGGCCAGTCGCACCCCCGATTGACATGGGGAATATTTGGGAATGGAAATTGATATCCAGTCACATCCATGACTTGCCTGAGGAAAATTTTGAATGAAAATTGCTAGCGAGTCATGCCCACGACTAGCTTGGGGAAAAATTTGGAATGCAAATTGCTAACTAGTCATGCCTGCAATTGGCTAGGGGAAAAATTTAGAAATGAAAATTTCTATCCAGTCGCGCTTGTGACTATACTAGGGAAAAATTTGGGATGCAAATTGGTACCCATTTGCTCTTGCGATTACCCCGGGGGAAATTTAGAATACAAATTGCTAGTCATCATGCCCATGATTAGCCTAGGGAAAATTTAGAATGTAAATTTATATCATGTCGTGCCTGCAAATGGTTTGGGGAAAAATTTGGAATGTGAATTGCTAGCTAGTCGCACCCACAATTGACATGAGAACAAATTTCTATCCAGTCACACCCGTAACTGGCCCGGGGAAAACAATTTAAAATGAAAATTTTCAGGAATGATGGATGGAAATTTTAGGTTATGGGGCATGAGGTGGTTGTAGGAATATTTAAAAATGTTTACACATTGGTTTAATAGAGGTTGCAAGTTGGTTATGGGTTGGTTATGGGAAGGTTGCAAGACGATTGTGGAGTGGTTGCAGGGTGGTCACAGGATGGTTGCAAGGCGATTACACTTACAACCAGGTTAAAGTGAGGAGATGGAAAAAAGGACGGATCAAAGCATGCAAAGGTCTAGAGTGCACAAGGGGAGGACCAAAGTGTGTAAGGAATTGGACCATGAAAAGGGTAGACTAGAGTATGCAAGGGACTGAAGCATGTAAGGTGCGGACCAGAGCACACAAGGGGCAGGTTGGAGCGTGAATGGTTAATGAGAGATAGGAGATGATATCTAATAGATAAAAAATGACTAGGTTGTAAGAAACATGGAAAAATAAGGTGACTAAAAATTGTATGGTAGTCATACTTGCGATTAAGACAAGGAAAATTTTGAAAAATGATAGAATTTAGGAAATGTGATGTAGACAATATCTGACTAATGAAAGACTGCAGAAATATGATTGATGGAAAAATTTCAGGTCATTCACACTTACGCCTAGGCCTTGAAAAAATATGAAAATGGTAAAAGTGTATAGATGATGAAAACATTTATAGAAAAAATTTTAGATTTCAAGAACATTCATGGATATGACTGAGGAATGAGCGAATGTGGCTAAAAAACTATGTTTTGGGAAGGTGACTTGTTTTTGGGATTTTTTGTGTGTTTAAATGCAATATGTTGTGATACAAATGTAAATATGGGTCCCAATTGGTTAGGATGCCTAAGGGTTTTAAGGATTCTCTCTAGCCACCAATGTTGTTTGAACGAATACCACTCACCAAAAAAATTCTAGTCACAGACTTACCATTGAATCAATCGGGAAGAGGCCATTACCACATATTAATATTGGTTTACCTCACGGGTGGAAAATAGTCAATTAGGATGGGTCATTTCCATTTTCACTGGCAGTTCCTCTTAATGTGCTAGCTACTTGAGGGTTCATAGGGTACTCATAATGAGTTTTAGAGCTTATGCCTAAGTACTTTCCATAGTTATGTGGATGGGTATTCACCCGCACCAAAACCTGCAATGAATATGAACTAAAGGTTATTTCCCAATTATTTCCCTTAAAAATAAATGAAATGTAATTTTTTGAAACAAAATTACAAAACAGTCACGTCTACGAATACCCTAGAACTAGATTGTTAGATTTTTTGTAGAAAAAACGCAACACCGTCATGATTGTAACATGCCTGCGACCATATTTTTTTGCCTAGAAAATATGTAAAGCCAAGTGTTAGATCTATAACTAAAATGTTAGTGAAAAATAAAACCAAACTAAAAGAATTATAAAACCGTAAAGAAAAAAAGTTATTAGATTCAGAAAATGAAATGATTTACCTATAAACAAAATGTCCCATAGTGATTGTCAAAATGTATACTTAGATTTGAATCACCTATAAGATGTGTTATTCGATGTAAAAATCTCCAAATCAATGATACTAAATAAATGGGATTACACTGCCATTGAAAATAGAAGTACAATCATGGGTTATTTCAGTGAGTAAAGTGGTTAAACTTCTTCACCTGAATCTATAACCTGCACACAAACACACTTAGAAAGATGTTAGTTGTTTTTATTTGTTAGGGAACATACCTCGGTCACATCCCTAATATTGTAAGGAGATAAAAGAAATTTTATTGAATAAAAAATGTCAAAAAAATGCAAAAATATTAATGGTATACTTGACTCAGTCACAAACCAGTTGCGGGTGCGATTCATTGAAAAATTACACGAAGGTTGCAGACTAGCTGCGGGTGTGACTAGTGCTTATGTGGAAATATCACTAAAACAAAAATATTGTGAGTTACACTAGTCTTTTGTGATCCACCTTCACCTCTCCAAAACCTGAAATACTGAAATATGTGAGCAAGGAAGAAAAGAAATCAATTATGGGCTCAAGTACCCAAAGAGTCAGGGGGTTGGAATGATGGGGGTGAGTGGTTTTTTATAGATTTTTGAGTGCCTAGAATATTGTGACACATATGGGGTGCAATGTGCATAGATGGGTGAGATGATAAGGTTTCATAATGCATTAAATGCGAGTGGGTGAGGGTTAATAAATGAGTGATGAGGTGTCTTTTATCACCTTTTGGTGGGGTTTTATATTTTTAGTTGTTTATTGTGGGATTATTTGATTGGTTTTACGATGTTTTTGGCATTTTTTAAAAGGATACCTTATGCACAAGGCATGTTTTCTAGTGTCTATACATGGTTTCATCAAATAAAAACAACAAAAAAGTCAATTTCCAACATGAAATTGAGCCAACAAATGGTGTTATTCAAACTCTATGTAGCAGTGGATGGATAAAGTTATATAGATGATTGTTGTGATATGATTTCCAACTCAAATGGTACATGACTTACTAGGGTAGCCTGTGGATTTGAAAATAACTAAGTCATCCAACCAATTTTTTTTGCATGGCTAAATTTGTCTAGGAATGATACACAATGCAATTTTTCTATTGGATATGTTGTTTGATGTTCAAAGATGTGTTTGCCATCTATGATTTTGGTTTTGATTTTTTAATAACTAATAAAAATTGTGACCTTGTGGCTAGTAGTTTTTATTGAGCAAGGCAAGTATAAGAATTAGTCAATTACATAATGGGCTATGTGATGAGCTAAATACTAGGATTAATTTCCAAATGTCAATAGTTCCATATTTAGTTATTTTATTTTCCCCCCATTTTAACTAAGTGATTGAAATTTCTAGATTGAAAATAAATGAAATGAAAACCTCACATGCTAAAAAGTCATTCATAAGATTAGAACATGTGTATTCCTTTATCCTCTATGTGTATAGACGTACATGTGAACCTACACGCCTCATGCAAAAAAAATGTGTTAAGTTATAATTAAAAAGTTGATATCAAAGGTTAGTAAATAAAATTAATTGAAAAATTAAAAGCATGGAACACATACACTTGATTTCCTCGGTATTGAATGTGATCTAGTAGAGTAACTAAAAAATAATGCATAATGCATGTAATGTATTCTCCTGATTCAATTGATGCCATATACGAGGGTGAAGTAACAAAATAATAAAGCAGAAAAAATACATTACCTAAACCTAATTCCCCTTGGTGTTATATGCGAGGCTGGAGTGGCCAAATACGAAAGCCCAATACATGCAAGGTATACACCTGATTTCCCTAATGTTATATATGAAGGTGGAGTAACCAAAAAAGATCACAAGAATTAGGCCTATTAGTTGAATCCATGTGTAAATATTATGTAGATTTTTAGATGTAATAAATGTGTGCATATTAGCATACAATTTCATCTAAGACACAATATATAAAATGTATATGATTGTGTTGGAAAATCCCATAGTATTCCCTCATTTTGAGATAAGGGATCTTTCAAAGATAAATTATCTTAATAGAGAAAGTGTTAGTTATGAAAAAGCGTAGTACCAACATGATCAATAATTAAAACCAAATGTTATTTTATTAGCTAACATGGTAAAATGTGTATATGTCATAAGATAAAGCATTTGCTAAAACATGTATTGCCTACAATTCAAGAGATAAAACAATGTGACATATAATAATGTGTATGATATTAAATGTAAACAATTTTTTGATAGAATTCATGATATGTTTATAAAATCAAGCAGCAACAATGTGTATAAGTTTGGAGATAGTGTCAAAAATGAGTACTCATTCCCCTATATCCTATAGTGAAACTATGCTTGAGTTATGTAGTGCCGAAAATGATAGAAGTACCCAAATCCCCCACATTCTATAACAAAATGAAGTAGACCCTGCTCTGCATTGTGTAACCTATTTCTAAACCTGTATTAGAAACCTATAACTACTAGTGACAATATGAAAAATTCTATAATCTGCTGAAAATATAATCTTAGTATGGAAATGTCCATCCTAGATCATAACTAACATTTCACCCTAGTGGACAGTTCTATCCCTATGTAAAACATATTCATATTCTAAATCTATTTTCTTGCATGTGTATCTATACCCATTTCATTTTGTTTCTAAATTATTAATTTTTTTCTATATGCATAATGTGCATAGATATTTGTGTGATTTAAAGGATAAGTGCAGCAAGTTAGGGGACAAAAAGGGGTCATAAGTGGACGTCATATTGCAAATAACAACATAATATCAACTTGTAAGGATTATTAGCAATGCATACACTCAAAATTCAATGACTTGGTATATTTTTAAAAAAACACCTATAAGATTGTAGTCCGTTTGCCCGTGATTTGGATGACCAAAAATTGATATATATATATAATTTGGTGAGAAGTTAGATGTCACTATCTATCTTGGGATAGATTTTATTTTGTAATTTTTTTAGCAATATTTTATTTTTTATGATTTTTTCCGTGAAAATGGTCTGAAAACATAAAGAAAATAGAGAAATTTCCATTTTCCCACCATAACTTCATCAAAAAATATTAAAATCAAATAAATTTTTTTTGAACATGTATATAATTTCACTACGGTTGGGATGGTAGAATTTTTATCACATTCTAACAAGTAAAACACAATTTTCAGTCTTAAACGTAGACATAAACATTCATGGGAAAAAGTGTCTTAAAGACCTGCTATTAGTAAAAAAATATAAAATGATATTTATCCTATTATATTCACTTTAAAATCAATATTTCTACAAATTTAATAGTCTCCCCTACGAGATGGTACCATTTTTATGACATATTTTTGACTTTTCGCAATGGTTCAAGTCCGTGGAAGACTAAATTTGATGTTTTTTTTGTAAAATTCAGGATTTGATGTCCACTTAATTATCCCCCAACTTGTTGCACTTACCCTGTTCCGCATATTTTATCCCTTATTTCCTAATAGACACAATATTCAAACTAAATCCATGTGAAACTATTAAATTTGTTGCATCCACATAATATCACCTAATTAGATCAGTGTAATATAGAAAAAAAATGCCATATAGTAAGTTATCCAACTGACCCCTGTAAAACTACCATTGTAAGTGAAACATCTACCCCGTGTAAAGTTGAGGATAGAATACATTTTTCTGCATAAATTTCAGATTCCAAATGGCGTGAAAACCACCAAATGTAACTTCCAAAACAATGTGCCCAAATTTGGGTCTTATATATATGTACATTGTAAACATCATAATGCATTTCCCAAAACTACCTATCTTATCAGAAATATTCTAACTTGTACATATACCACAAATAGATGCAATGGATACATCCTAAAAATAACAGTTACTCTAAATGTAAGTATCAAATAGACACATTGTAACATTCTCCAACACCACATGCATGAACTATTCTCATAAACTCCAAGCTAAAATATGAGTTGAAACAAAATCCTTTATCAAAATGTATTAGGATACTCAAAATCTTTTCAGGAGTTAAAAATTGAAGCTTATAAAATCCCAAAACATGAGAAGATAATCTAAGCATCATAAACCTATTGTGAATTTATTCTAATCAAGAAAATCCATAAATTATTTTATTACTTTACCCACAAAAAGCTAAGCAAAACTATGCAACATATATATAAATTGATTTGCAAATGTGCCCATGTATGGGTCTTATAAACGTGTAAGATACCATATATATAGATACAAAATTACTTTTACCATGCTTGGGTTTTATCAAATGCATTAACATACATGGAAAGGAAAACTTCAAGGGAATAAATCAGATGTCAAACATATCCTGAAAACAATAGGAAATGAAACCATTGTATATCCCTAAAAGTGATTACCAATTCCTTTCTTTGTACCTATCAAACTCACATAAAATCTTTACCAATCTTTCCAAAATGACTATGGCTCCTTATTTCATTCCATGTGAGTGATAAATCTCTACCTTATTCAACTGATTTAATTTCCATATTGCATATCCAACAATGGAAGCATAGGAGATATCAAAAAACCTTCTTCCAAACACAAGAGTTAAAAACTCCTTTCTTATCGACACAAGTATGAATCCCAAAATAGTGTTTAAAGATTAAATAAAGCATGCTAATTAATACCATATAAATGTAAATAAAAATATAAAAGAAACAATTTTACCAAACCAAGGGCTGATCTCTCTTCTTGATTCAGCAACTTGAATAGAAGGATACACCATAATAAACCTCCTTTACAATGAGGTAGTGATGAAAGATCTTATTTTCACAAAGTTCTTAATAGTTCCACAACAAGGAACAATTCCCTTCCATCAAATCCACACAAATTTTATCCAATAAAACATGGATATCATGACACTATTTATCATACTTATCCTTATAATAGCTCCATATAACCTTCTAGCCCTAGACAAGAAATCTTTTCTGACATAGTTCTCAAAATACCTTCACTTCAAAACTATTGAATTGTACACCTTGTTGAGAAAAGGTTGACATATCTATTAAATGCATGTCAAACTTAAAGGCTTATTTCCTACAATAATTTAAAAATTTGTAGAATATAAATACAACTTTCATAGGCCAACCAATTAACCCTCCTAGAGCACAAATATCACGCACCTGGGTACTATGTCTAGGTCCTATCACATACCACTGATTCATATGATTCCTAAACGAGGAAACTAGTAATTGGACATCTATTATTTGAGTTCTCTGTTTCTGTCAATGTTCTAGTTCTCTTATTTTGTCCTCTAACACACCCTACATCCCATTTTGATCTTCATTAGCTTGTATCATTAGCTTTACTCTGGTTTAGTACCAACACCTAACTAGGATGCCAGTTCCCAAGTACCATCTTGTCCCCTATAGGCAACCCCAACCTCTTTGGCATCTTACTTTCACGTCTTTTGGGCCTCTTTCAAATCATTCTTAAGGAATCCCATGTTTTCTTTATAGGTTGACCTTGTTAGATTTTCTCATTACATAATCCAAACAAGGAATTCATATAAATACAAATATATGTGACCATAATAAAGGACTTTCAAGCTCTAAGCATTTCAGCTATTCCAATCACCTAAGGTTACATCCAAAGGCATTCTCAATAGCATCAAAGTATTCATCTAGCACACACTTCAAGGGATCAAGGGACTTTTTCTATTTTCTGACATACATTACATCACCTGAGGGGAATTGTTCATTTTTAGGCATCCACTACATCTTTCCAACTATACAGTTGGTAGCATCTATGTTATCATTCAATATCAATTACATCTATGCAGAAGATCTACCTAGGGCATTTTTTTTAGGATCATGACCTGTGTTCTTGGATCCTTCTCTACAAGATCATCATTTATCCTCCTTGGCAGGCCAATTATATGCGAGCTTCACCTGATCCCTCACAACGACACACTATAGTGAGCAAAAAATGAATTTTAAGCTTTATCCACCTTGCGAACCTACAAGAATCTCTACACTATTTCCAACCATTCTTGTAGTTTCTTACATGTGCTCCACACAGAGGTCTTTTTCAGTAATACCAGTTAAACCTCCTTCACCCATGCTCCAGGCGCTTCCTTAGTCTAGACACTTTCCAATAGTTACTGGATTTTTTGTGCTCAGTTTTGATAGTATCCTCCTAGGAGTGTCATCATTGATTCCAGTT
This sequence comes from Taxus chinensis, assembly GCA_019776745.2. Lineage (NCBI taxonomy): Eukaryota > Viridiplantae > Streptophyta > Pinopsida > Cupressales > Taxaceae > Taxus > Taxus chinensis. Next base: position 773,354,129 of record CM034148.1, on the reverse strand, counting down.
TAGAACACTTCGATATTTATTGGGAAATCAGATAAATCATCTATTCTCTCTCTGTACACCTAGGGTTTCAATTTTCATTGAGCTATAATTTCTTACGTCGATTTTGTGATATAGGCATTCTAGGTGTTCAAACCTCATACATGCTTAGGTACTCTACAATAGTTCTTAGGTGTTTGAGCATGATTTCTATTATTTTGTATAAATCTAATTATGACTAACCCTATACTGAGCTTTTGAAGATTGCAAGACAACTTGCTTCCACATAACTTGATTCATGGATTATCCATTTTCCATTCTCCATATCTCTACCATGGAATATTGCATACTCATTCACTTAAGCTTGTCTCCTATTTCAAGGACATAGGTTTTAAAAACATAGTTACTTCACCAAAAGAGCATACTACTACAACAAGGTTAAACAAAACATTATGTCATTACTCATGCAATACAAATTTGATCCATCTCCATACCTTCATCAACCTGTAAGCAATGTTTCTCCTAAAGGTTTAATGATACACATCGCCCATACCTTTACATTTGTGTATGTATCTCACATAGAAATCAAACCAATGCATATAATTAATAGTAAATGTCTCAAGACCAATAATTGTTAAAACCACAAATAACCAATATTGTTACACAATCACATTTTGATTAACCAACTCTGATACCATAAACATGGCATTATTGGTTCTTAAAAACCTATACACCTTGCACCCAGTGTATAAATAGTCTTCAACCATATACAAAACTGAGATCAATTTAAAAATAAGGAATCATTCTTCCCAATTTAATGAAATATGAATTGAGTTAAAACCCTCAGTATAGAGTCCATAGACTGTGTATAACACTGAATGTTTCTTCCAAGCATAACTAAATCAATTCAAACTAATTTCAAAACTCTTTTGTTTCACATCTTGGACATACCTTAAACTGATTAATTATGACTTCCTGTATAATGTGTAAAAGTGTGATTATTGCATCAAAATAATTTAAATATTGCTTATCAATCTACATTACAAATCATCAAACAGGGTATTTATCACTGAGAAGGATTGATAATTTGACTTTAACACCAATATGATAACGGAGTTATTCCATTTGACTCAAGATTCTATCCGGGATTACCTTAAAAAAACCTATTTCAATCTATGATCCAAATTAAAATAGGTCATTGATGGTGTAATACAAGATAATAAACTTATTTCACAAAAATAGAGTTTATGTAAAACCCTAATCTGCATAGTAACTGATGTAAACATAGTGATATACATTTTCTAAGTATGTAATGACGACACAGATAAATAAGTAAAGTAAAGTATGAAACCCTAATCAAGAGGTATATGAAATAATTACTTAGTTGATTAACTCTTGATCTCGACAGTGTTCTAGACTATGAAAACTACTGAACATGAGGTAACTGACCTAGTGTCATCAATCCTCAAGATAAATTATGAACTACAAGAATACGAATAGACATGAGTGTCCACGGCTGGATAGAGGTGTCTGGGTGTTAGAGACCTTTAGTTGGGTGACTATGACTGTGTAGATGGTCAAAATTTGATTCTATCACAGTGTGGCAAATATGTCACAATTACTCTGTGTTGGTTGCTTGTGTATCACAATATGATCACCGAGGTACCTGTGACCTGCAAAACAAAGATTCACCTACAAAACCCATAATACCACATCAAATCCAAAAAATAAAGATGTAATATGGGGAGTCAGATTGACCCTGATGGTCACCTGATAGAGTGATCTTACAAATGAGTGTTGCACTACATCTTAGACTCTATGTAGTTCTGGTGAGTGTGTGTAAGAATCATTCCATAGGATGCCCTTGTACAAGTGCACTTCATAGTAGGTTGTAGCTAGATGTAGCAATGTAAATAGATGCATGGATGGAATAAATAAACTTCCCCTTCCTATGCAGTGTATGTAAAAAATGTAGTCCTTTGTCCCCTGGATGGATGCCAAATGGATTCTTTGAGGTGCTTTAGGTTCCTTTTGGATGCAAGTTTAGGTGATGATAGTATATGTTTAGAGCTTGGACCTTAATTTTGAACAAATAACTATGTATTTATATGATTTCCTAATTTGAATTTTGTAATTGACAATTGTAAGGCCAACCCATAAGTAGAAAAGATGCCCAAAAGATAAAAGAGACCCAAAAGAAGCGAGTAAGGTGGAAAAAGGTCGGAGGCACCCAGAGGGGACAAAGGCACTCCTATCGTGGTTGGGCAATAATGTTTGGAGCCATAAAAGATAAATGAGTAAAATACCGACTAGGATGTGGGGTATAAAAGACCAAATAGAAATCAAGAAACAAATACAAATGGCCAAACGTAGTCATAAATTACCATTTTTCTTGCTTATGAATCATATGAATGCTAGTATGTATTTAGGACCTAGAAATCTACCCAAGTGCATGATTTTGTGTCTACATTTTCCCCCACTTTATGTTGTTGAGTGAATAATTAATAACATAAAGTAGATAAGAGATGCATACCTTTTATTCCTATAGAGTGTGATGGCGATAGCATGCCGAGTGAGACAAGTGAAGCGTGGAATGAATGCAAAATGAAGCATGTGGACTAGGAAGAGAAAATGACCCAAGGGGTGAAGCTTATGCATTGTACCGTGTTGTACTTATTTGTGTGCTTGTGATTGCTGCTTCTTGTAAGGATGAACCTGTAAAAAGAAGAGAAAGAATGTAGTAAAAGTTCCATATATGACAAATTAGAGAAAAGTGTGCATACGTATATAGAAGTATGTAAAAGGAAAGTGTGCACCAGATGTAGAAGAGTGTAAAAGGATAAAAAAGTGTCCTAAATTGTTGTGAAGAGTGAGTTTTTTGGGTGGTATCATGCCAAGTGTGAATTTTTTGGGGAATCTTTCACCAAAGATCAAGTGTTGGGGAGAGAGGTATAGTATTACTCTCCTTCTATGACTCTCCCCAATATACACCATTGCAGATGGCTTGTTCCTAATTTGTTCATGTTGTCTTGAGTTAGTTTCGGATGTAATGTTTATTCCGATTGAAATGGAGATAGAATGCATTCTTCTTGCTAGAGGACTATGCCTGTACTGCGAATTTTTTTGATATGAGAAACTAGTTATGTTTTCCCCATGACATTAGCACCCATGGGAGGACATAGATGCCTAGGCACTCCTGTCTGAGTCCAGGCATTAGTGTCTGTGTTGTGCTGAGGACCCAAGTTAGATTATGGGTTGTTCTATAACTGTGTTGCTATTCTGAAATGTATTGTGTTGTGCTGAAATGTATTGTGTTGTACCTCTGAGCTACTGTATAGGGTGATTTTTTCACTCAATGTATGCCCCCCTCACTTGGGGTGCATGTGATGATTATATGAATGTACGACCCAAAATAGAGGACCTAATGTTGATATGAAGCTAATAATCATAGGGGCTAGGGGATGTGCATGGTAGAAACCAAGGCACATGCAAACAAAGTGGCTAGTAACATGTGTTAGTAGAAAAAGTAGTAAACATGTAATATATGACAACACAACATGCAAGTAAGAAGACAAGATAAACCATGAAAGTTGGGTTTCAAACATGGGACATCACTTATAATGTCACAATAAAATCAGAGCCAAAGCGGCCAAAAACATACTATGAGCAAACAAGACATAAGGCATAGCCCGTAAACAATAACATATAATGGAAAGCAAGATCAAACAAAGTGTGTCAGATAACCATGGTCGCATATAGTCCTATAAAGAAAATGTTGCACATGAAGAACCTGTTAGCATGTTAGAAAGATTAAAATTATGTCAAAGTATGTATGTACGAGTGAAAAGTAGTGTGCTAAGATGTAGTAAATAATGAAATAATAACACGTGTAATGTGTGATAAAGTAAACGTGCCCATGAGCCTCAGTGGGACTAGTAAGAGGTACATTACCAAGCATCATTGCAACGTGTAAGGACTTGTAAGAGATCTACATTCACTCCAAAAGACCAAGTGAATGCACACGTGTATATAGAAAACATATTAACATACTAAGTATTTGTCTAGCATGGAAAATAAAGTTTATATGTAAGTATAAGAAAGTAAGAATAAGTGCAACCAAGATATGCAATATGCAGTGTGTGAGTGAGATGGAATGGTATGCAATGTGAATGTGATATGAGCAGCATGCCCTCCAACGGATGTGTATGAGTATGATATGAGGTTCATTTATAAAAGACTCCTCAATAATCAAGAATGAACCATGGAACAAGAGTGCGTCATCGAGAAATGGTTTGAAATTGTGTGTTAGATAGAATAGAACATGAAGCGTAAAAAATAAAGTGTGAATGAGTGATGTTAGGTTAATTTCAGATTTAGACCCCTTGGTTTTTGGATATGAATAGTGGAACTACAGTGGGTCATAGGGTAATGAAGATATAAGTTGTGTATCAATGTGCATAAGAGAGACTAGATGTAAACCATTGAGTGTAATGTGTATGTGTAGAGATTATAAAGAAATAATAATGATTGAAAGGGAGGGATAAAAAATGATGCCCCCCAAGTGTGTGATATGAAAAAGAATCAAGTAAAATCATCTAGAAGATCATCATTGTCAAGATCATAACCAATTGGAGTTGGATCAAAGTAAATAATAGTGTGATGTTGATCATATAAAGAGCCCTTATGACATAAATTGTACATGCCCATTGCATATTCTTCATCAATGAAAGGTGGTTGTGGACAACCATGTACATACCATCGAGCTATAGTTGGAGAATAGCCTAAGAAGAAGTCATTGCAAATGGAAATGTGGCCAAAAGGCATAAGAAATGTGATATAGGTATGATTTGGATCTAGTGTTCCACTAATGTAATTAATCCAAGTCTGTCCAAGTATGATTGGAGAAGAATGAGGAGCACGTACAAGGAAGACTATCATATAGAAGATATTGAGGCCATAAGAAACAATAATGAAGATACATCCATGATATAGGTGAGGAGAGTAATGTGGAGGAAGGAGATCATCAAATGAGAATCCTAGCCGAGCCAAACCATCATGTGTGTAAATAGTTTCAGAACAAGTAGGGTTGATTGGAACATGAGGCCAATGGGAATTATGAATGAAGAGAGTGTATGTTAAGGGTAAGTGTTAGTGTAGAGTGTACTTTGATGGATAAGGTAGGTGACATGACATCTAATGTATAAGTAGTTCCTTGAAGAGAAAGTGTGGCGGTGGTAGAGGCGGGATGTTTCTTGAGTTGGCAGTTATTAGTGATATGTGTAGATGTAGCAGAGGTACGTGTGAGATTGGTGGAAGCAAGGGGAGTATGTAAAGTAGTGACTAGGTCTAAGCATAAATACTTGAATGGATCAAGATCAACAATGATGGTATATTCACAACCATAATGTAGGAATTTAACACATCTATGAATTATAGAAGGAAACGCTTACATGGCGTGTAGCCATGGCTTACCAAGTAAGCAATTTTAATGAACGATGGTGTCTAACACAAAGGATATAATAGGAAAATTTTTAGGCACAATTATGAGAGGTAAGGTGATGGTGCCCATGCACATATGTGTAGTAGAATCATAGCCACGAAGAGAAATGGATGAAGGGGTGACATCTGCAGAGGAAAGGCCCAACTGTTGAAGAAATGTGAAACTACAAATATTGAGCTCAGATATGTTATCAACTAGTACTCAATTAATTCCGATGTTATAGATGCATGATTAGATATAAAGAGGAGGATAATTATAAAAAATAGAAAGAGGAGTGATTACATTAGATGGGAAAGTAACATACTCTTGAGGAGAAGTAAATGCTGCTACAAAATGATCATATAAAGAGTCGGGAAGATTATCAAAAGGAATGTGGGTATTAGCCATGAAATCTTAGATTTTAGTGTCACAATCAGGATTAACGAGCAAGAAGTCAGGGATGGAGATACTCATGGTGGAAGGATATATAAAATATTTGAATGTTGGGGTCACCAAATGATTGAACAAAAAAAGTATTTATTACACCTTAATTACAAAGTAACTAATGTACACAATTATGTACCCTTGATAAGTTTGAAATGACATAAGTAAATAAGCAAATGAATATAAAACCATAAGCAAGAGGTATAGAAAAAGTGAATTAGTTGATTAACACCTGATCTGGGAGTCCTCTTAACTGGGAAAACTACCGAACATGAGGTAAAAAATGTTGTTAATGCTTAGGATAAATTATGGACTACACAAATATGGCTAGACAAGGGCGGCCATAGCTAGACAGGGGTGCGTAGGTGCTGAATACCTCTACTAGTAATTTATGACTGCATAGAAGTTGTTGGTGTAGGTGGTAATTTTCATCCTTTATTTATTTAGTGGGTGTAATTCCACCTCACTAGGTGAGTCATCTCACTTAGGTGAGCATGAATCTAGGTATCATATTAGTTATGATAAATTCCCTTATGGAATCTGTCATATGTGTAAGTGTGTCATAGGATTTACTTACTCACTCCCCTATATGTACACCACTTCATTTGATCTATGAGAATTCAAAATCCATTCCATTTTTTGAATCTTGGTTTCACATATGCATGCACATTTCTCTCTTAAGTTTTCTTGCTTGAATCTTGCAACTCCTTCATCTCTATTGAGTGCAACTCTTTAATGCACACAAAATCCCTCTAGGTATTTGTCCTTCATCCCTCCATTAGACTATCTGGATATGATCTATAGTGTGTCGCAAGTATGTCATAATTAATCTATGTTGGTCATTTGTGTTTTGCAATATGATCGCCGAGGTACCTGTGACCTGAAAAATAAATATTCACCTACAAAACCCACAATACCACATCAAATCTAAAAAGAAAGATGTAATATGGGGAGACAGATTAACCCCGATGGTCACCTAATAGAGTGAGATTACAATCGATCGATGCACTACATCTCAAACCCCATGTAGTTCTGGTGAATGTGTTTAAGAATAATTCCCTAGGATTCCCTTGTGCAAGTGCACTTGATAGCAGGTTGTAGATAGATGTAGTAATGTAAATAGATGTGTGGATTGAATAAAGAAACTTCCCCTTCCTATGAAGTGTATACAGAAAATGTAGTCCCTTGTCCCTTGAATGGAGGCCAAATGGATGCTTTAAAGTGCGTTAGGTTCCTTTTGGATCCAAGCTTAGGTGATGATAGTATATGCTTAGAGCTTGGTCCTTGTTTTTGAACACATAACTATGTATTTATATGATTCCCTTGTTTGAATTTCATAATTGACAACTGGAAGGCCAACCCATAACTAGAAAATATTCCCAAAAGATAAAAGAGACCCAAAACAAGCAAGTAAGGTGGAAAATGGTTGGCAGAACCTAGAGGGGACAAGGGCACCTATGCTCTCATATCCTGGCAGGGAGTTGGTTTCTAGAGCCATAAAAGATAAATGAGTAAAATACCAAGTGGGTTGTGGGGTATAAAAGACCAAATAGAAAGCAAAAAACAAAGACAAGAGGCCAAAGATAGTCATTATTTACTATTTTTATTGCTTAGGAACCATATAAATGCTAGTATGTATTTAGGACCTAGAAATGTACCCAAGTGCATGATTTTGTGTCTACAATATGATCCTTTTTCTTAGGTTCCAAACCCTAGGTCTGTGATAGAGTCCGAGAGATATTATTTTACAAGTAATTTACTTTTCCTTTTTCTCATTAACTATCAAGATTCACCTACATTATAAAGTTCCTTCTCCTTAGTCACCTTCATCAAGCCAAAATAACACTCCTTTTCTCATAAACTTGCCTTAAAACCTTCAAATACTTCATCTCTGGTTTTGAACCCTTCTATAAAATTCTTGTTGAGATAACTCTCCATCTTGGAAATTTACTCTTTCCTGCAACTACTTGAACCTTCCAAATTGACATTCATTTCATGTTATTCATTAAGAGTCAGATATATAAACACAAGGATCATATGCATCAACCAAGATTAATCAAGAAACATGCACATTCCAAGGAGTATTCATCTGATATACATTCTTCTTATAATCAGATTACAAAATTCATGGTCTCTCTAGGTTGTCTCCCACAAACTTCCTCTCCTAAAACTCCTTCTATAGTTCATAACCGACTTCTTTATTTGAATTTTACCTTTTGTATTCTTCACCCAAGGTGGTTTCACTAACCTCTCACTTGAATCATCATGATTAAGGGCTTGGTTAAATCATGAGTCCTCTTACAAAGATTAATTACACTTATCTTACCTCTTTTAAGGTCTTAAATGACCTCTTATAAACAATAATGGATTGTTTTCAACATTACATCACATGCACTAGGTTTTTAAATTCAAACATCAAATCCTATCATTTTGGAGGGAAACTAGAAATATCGCATCTAACACATAAGACAGTATTTTAAAGACCATGGAGGGGTTACAATACACCTAACAAGACCTCTAAGGCCTAACACAACCCTTACTTCAACAAAATTACAAAATTTGATGCCTTTATAGTGGTGTTCTTGCATCAATAATAATATGTCCACAATAGGTCTTAGTATCAAATGTCACGTGTTGCTTAGTATATCCAAGAAAAGAAAATAATTTAAATGTGAACATGTTTCATCTAAAACCACTATGAATGCGACTTAGACTGAAAAAGGACTAAACATAAAGTGTATCATAAGTGATATCAGAATCATAAAATGTTATAATATGCCTAGGAGGCAGAATGAAAGTGATAAGACTAATAAGACAATGCAGTGGATGATCATATGAAGGAGGAGGAAGTTGAGCTCAATACATGTGATGCATTTATGGATTAGATTCAATAATATTGTGATTAGGAATTGGTTCGATAAAAATATTAAGCTTATCATTTTTATCAGTAGGCTTATATTTCTTAGTAGGTGAGTCCAATTTAATAGCATTTGCATCAATAAGATCTTGGATGACACTAAAAATATTGAAGCATCTATTAGTACAATGACCAACACATCTATGATAATTGCAATAGGCATTATAATCAAAATATTTATAGCAATGCATTCTTTTATCAACCTTTATAGGTGGAGGGATAGATACATGTTGCACTCTAACAAATTTTGAAAGACCACTTGGGGTGAAGAAGAAAATCATGTAAATTTCCTCCAAGGAGAAACTTGTAATGAAAGCTTAATATGTTGAGATATATAATTTTCAATAAATTTGGCAACAATCTTGTTATCATTATATTTGATTTTAAAATTATGTTTGTCTTGAAATGTAACATTATATACATTAGGAACATTTAAAAAATACTTAAGCTAATTCATTGTAAGTATCTTAGCCTCTCACTCTTTTAATGTATGAAATAATTGATTAAATGACTAAAATTTATCAAAGATAATTGAATCTTCTAAAAGAGAGAAATATTTGAGTGAATAAATATTGAAGCTGATTTTTATCTAGGATATTGCTCATTTTATTAGTATAGTCTTTTAGTGCATAACATAGTCACTACTCATTGGAGCATTTTCACCTCTTACAAATTTGAAAATAGGATACCTTGTCCCAAATATTGATAGAAAATTTTGTAAGGAATTCATTATCCAAAGGGATACAATCTTGTAATGAATGAATATGAAGGCCATAAAACCATTGCAATGCATATTCCTTGAGGCTTGTAGGAAAAATCTTAGTAAGTAGTCCATCATCGTAAGCATAATATACACAAGTGACATGAAAATCATGAAGGTGTTGTTTGAGATCACTTTTCATATCATAGATAGGAATATTATGAGATACAAAACCAATAGCAAAAGGATATAAAGACACTTTGAGTGAAAGTGGGTTATGAATTAATTTAGTAGAGTCTATAATAGTGGAAGAGGTAGAGAAATCTTGCTACAATGTTAGCTCTTAAACTTGAAAATTATGATCAATATGCTCAAAAGATAATGTATTACAAGAGGAAGGGGAATCCGTATGGGTGTGCACATTAGATGTAGGAATATTAGTAGACATAGTTATATATATTGTAATATTTTAAAGGTGGATCAGAGTTGCCTATGAAGATATGGGCACATTGGATGTAGTAATAACAATCAACCACATTGGAGGATGTTAGGTGAATTACGCCCCAAAAATACTTCTCATAAGATTTATGATCACAAGAAATCTTAGGTGAAAGGAGTCCCTTGATAATGTGATCAATATGATGGGGATGATCATGAAGTTATTAACAAAAGTTAGACAAAATTTTAAATTGATCATGATCCACATCATTAAGTTCATCATAAAAAAAGTTGTATTAGACTCACCTCAAGTTTCAATGGAATCCAAAGGCACAGCATGATCATAATTTTCATAAATAGAATGGATAAGATGCATGGGAAGTAGAGAGGAAGCCATATGAAGATGACACTTTGTGGGTAATTGATACAACCTAATTTGAATATATGAATAGCTTAAAGGGGGTTATAACAAGGTATATATTTAATTTTATTAATTAAAGAATCAACATAGGAATTTGAATATAGCTAAAAGAAATAAATTATGTAACAATGAGATACAATTGAATAAATGACAATAAGGGAGTGCACTTATCTGATACATATGTGTATAAGACAATGTTGATGTGTAGAATGATTGTGGAGACTAATGATGACCTAGACATGATTTTTTTAGGAGACTATAATTGGAAAATGACTTGGGATAGGCTTTTACAAGCTAGGACTATATTGGATTATTGTTTGGTCTCTTTGTGTATGGATTTGGACCACTTTGTGCTAGGGTTATGCAAATTCAGGTGCACATTAGTGGTTTGGAAATGTTCTTTTTTGTCATATATTAGGGTTCACACAAGTGTGATAATTCTTGTAATGATATTTAACAAGTAGAAAATCCTAGATACATGTAAAAAATTCATGCAACCATTAGATAAAATAGTAAAAATTTATATGCCAAGGTGGACAAAACTTGGTGGTTAACCCATATTAAATGGATCTAGGTATTGCACTACATTCCATTGAGTGGAAAAATTACTCATTTAATTCTCCTAATATAGGTTCATGTGTGAATGGAAAACTAAGCCAACCCCTAATGTGCACTTAGATCTCTTGACCTAGAGATCATGAACATAACTATAAATAGAATAATATGTAATCTTCATGATTGTGTATATTCTGCTAGTGTAAGTAAAATTAGAAAGAATTATGTTGACCCTTTTGATATTTTACAATGTGCAACCTTTGTTTGACCTTGATTATGGATTGGATAGTGGAGAGGAAAGATAGAATCCATGACCTGGTTGAGTGCTTTACACTTGATATATGTGTTGCAGATGGATAGAGGAGAGCTTTAAGGTGTTTTGGAATACTATTTGTGTGAGTGTCTCTTAAAATTTCCAGGTGGGGTGAAATGGTGAATTATAATTTCTTATATAGGTGTACAAGACTACTAAATTACACTGAAGTTGACTTAGTGGATAGGAAATGACCTAAATAAAGATATCAAGTTAAGAAAATTATAGTTAGATACAACAAGTTAGGTCCATACAGGTCAATCCAAGCCATAATATAGCTTGGCTAAGACTGTATGATTTCACATAAGAAATCCATGTAATTAATCTCAAGTTTTAGGTGAGATGCCTAGGATTTGTGCTCTGTGTTGCACTAATGTGACTATGCATATTGATGGTTGAGAATTTAATGCAATAGAGAGATTCATGCAATGTAAATGGGAACAAAAAACCTAGGATTAGGATGCACACATAAGTCATATATAGTACAGATGAATTTAATATTATCATTAATAAATGATAAATTTACAAATTTATATGTTGACCTCCCCACCTTATGTGTGACATTGAAAATTACATAAATAAAAAGTTACATGAGTGTGGAAACACACTTTTTCTTCACTTGACATCATGTGGGACATTACATTAGCACAATCCATGATGAAACCTACAACACATAGTTTACTCATGTGTATAAACATAAATTAACTTTAACTCAATTTAGAAACATGTATTTGTAATTTGAACATTTCCAAATTTTAATTAGTGAGTAGTAAAATAAATAAAAAACATAAAAGGAATACAACTGCTAGCTCTATTGAAGGATGTGTAAGATCCACATGAAGGAGTCAAATGTCATTAGAATTAACACACAAATAAGGTGACAAGGACTTAGTCCTAAAAACCCAAAAGATGGAAGAGTGTTTTAAAGAATTGTAGTCACTCCTCTTTCTTCTGATAAGATAATGAGACTAAAGGTTGATATAAGGATTTATAGTCATATATTGTATTCAAATACCACACCCATATACCACACCATTGCATATGGATCTATTCCCAAGTGTAAATTAAAATTTCAAGTCGAAAGGGAATTTTTGACCCATTCCCACACTGACCAATAAACAACGTGATTATAAAATTTGTATACTTGCATGCCTTGAAAAGGAGAAAAAGGAAGGCCCATGCCCCATTTCCTGTAAGTGTAGAAATGTGTAACTTTTTACTGCCGAAGAGGAAGTGAAGTCTCTTAGATCTCATATGAAGTGTAGTAATTATGATGTGGAATGAGCGTATGAATTATTCATCTGTACCTAACTCCCTATAATTTATTTATAAGTGTAGAAATGTGTAACTTTGTACTGCCGAAGAGGAAGTGAAGTTTCTCAGAGCTCATATGAAGTGTAGTAATTATGATGTGGAATGAGCATATGAATTATTCATCTGTACCTAACTCCCTATAATTTATTTGTAACTATTTGAGAATTTGTATCTACTAGAAATTTTCCCCAATGATGGAATAGTAACTTTCTAGGACATAAATACCATAGTTCCTTCCATAGTATACAAGTTTTCCCCCATGTGTGTAATATTATTTTTATGTATCTATATATATTCTTGTTCTAGTGTATCTATATCCTATTCTAATATTCTAAAATTTTATTTGTAACAATGTAAAACCACACCGAATTCCCTCTCTTTTGAGGTGAGTGAGATATGCGAGTATAAAACTTGTCTCAAAATAAATATTGTGTACCAATTTTAAATGTGTTATGATAACCTGCATTGGATAACATTTAGGGTAGTGGCCACCATGGGAATAATGTATCTGTAAAACCAAGGGGTTGTGCATAGTAGATACCATGACACACAAGTCAAGTGAAACATGCAACCAAAAATATTAATAATAAATAAATTTAAAAGGTATATAAGTATACAAGTAAGTAGTCATGATGTGAAACAAACATATAGTAGTCATTTAGAATACAACTAGGAAATCCTGTAACCAAGTAAGAAATCAATAAAACACATAGGAAAATAAGCATATCAGTAATACAACATACAAATGCACAAGTAATGGAACATTTGTTAGTCAAAAAAGAGGCTACAAAGATGAAAAAATGAGACATGTGGGTATTATAAACATAAAAATGCATGAGAAATAGGTTATGATATCCAAAAAAACTGGAAACCATAGTGTCACACACATAAAAAGGAACTCAGGCCACATATAAGTGAAAAACACATGAGCAAGAAAATGAGAAATATTATCAAGCTATTAAGCTAACTAATAATATAGATCTAGATAACAAAGAGCTAAAAAATACACATGGATTAGCCATAATAGTTTTAAAAAAATAATACACATAAAGTAAAAGTAGTGACAAAGATTGAAAAAGTGAAAAGTAGTTGTGATGAAACAATGTCGCATGTAAAAGCATAGGAGATGCCTCTAGTAAAACTTGGTTAACTAGGAATGGTCTAGGCTAGAATTATCATCTAAATCATTTTTTATGTCTTTTATCACTCAACATAGCTCAAAAGCAAACATAAGAAATTAGCCACCCCAAATTTTCTCTTGTTTAAAGAACTAAAGTTAAATGGGTTGTAATATTATCTTACATTATTTTACGATGCATTAATGTTTAAAAATAGTTAAGATGGAAAATGTAAAAAAATTCCACCAAGAAAATAAAATAAATCCTTTGGAAAAAAGAAATACTTTAAAAATATGAAAATTTTCATAGGACAACCCTTACTTGTGGCTGGTATGTTAGCATGTGTGTAATATATATATATATATATATATATATATATATATATATATATATATATATATATATATATATATATATATATAATATATATATATATGCTATCAATCAGAGAACTTTGAAAAATAACATAATAAAGTGTAATGATAACTTATCTAGTCATATGTCAAGTCATAATTTTTGTATTTTTGTAAATATTTAATTTTTTTTGTATTTTAAAAATATGCTATGTACAAGGAAGTGAGATAAGTCAAATATCAAGTAATTCATTTGTGTTAGGATCAAATATGACAAGAAGGTAGCAATATGCAAACTCAAGAGCCATAAATATGATATATACAACATAGTGACAAAGTAAGGTATAGTCCTATCAAAGAAATTTATAAAGATTGAGCACCCATTTAGCAATACTAGGTCCCTACGACACATGGGAGATATTGAGAGAAAATGCAAGTGTAGTGTCTTCAATTAAAATTATAGGGAAAATAGTAATAGACACAAGCGTGTGAGTACCATTGTGTATTGCATAAATCTGTCACTGTGAAGTATAGGTAAATCCGTTGATAGTAATAACATAACATGGAGGAAGCCTAAAATGTGGGATGTGCGAAAGAATGATATGCGAAGGCGTATATAAGATCCATGGTAATATGAGAAGAAAGAGATAACTATAGAGATATGAGGAGATCCTCATCAAGAGGAGGGGGTGGTCGTGTAAGTGAAGAAAACATAAATATACAGAGCTCACAATGTGTATCAATGGGATGATGAATGCACAATTTGAAATAAAGTGAAATAGAAGTGGTAAGAGATGTGGGGGAATGTTTAGTAGTTGTAAAAGGATATGCACCATGAGTCATGCGAGGTGGCCTAGCATGAAGATACATAATGGTAGTAATGTTGATTGATATAACATAAACATCAATTAATTCTTAGATAAGATGTTGTAGTTTATAGTATTTATTGGTATCATGACCAATACACGAGTGATAATCATAGTATGCATGTGGATCAAATTATGTACTTGGAGTCTTATTTGGTTCAATATAGGTCGGATGAGGAAAGAAACAAGGTTGTCATCTATGAAATCTCAAAGAAGTTGCCATTGGGATATGGGAAAATCGGTGATACACCATATAGGGACATGCAAAGATAGTACATGTGTATGTAGAACACAGTGGTAACCAAGGCCAATCCAAAGGAAAGATGTATTAGGACAATGAAACTTAATATTCCCCCAAGGTAGTGAAAGAGATATTTAGGAGGCACAAATGATTATGAAGGAGGTTGAAGAGCAATAGATATTCTATCTATACCAGTGAGAGGAGGATCACGAGGAATATTTCTCTCTAGAATCACCAATGATAGAAGGTGTGAACAAGGAAAAGTTGCAAAAGCTATGAAATGAGGTAAGAACATTTAAAAAACCTGAAAAGCTTCAAGAAAACAAATCAATGGACCATCAGATCAGAGATAAACAAGAGCTACCTATTTGCATGTATATATTGAAACAAACAATCAATTTCTAACATGTCTATATTAGTTCTCTACTCCATGAAAGATATAAACAAATGAACCTATTAAAGCTCTAGCAATCAATTTTGATTGTTGATATTTCAAAAGCTTGAGAGTAGAAACTCACCATTAATGGCTTCTCCAATCTACCCAAAGCTTTGAAATGGAAAAAAACAAATGATAAACCAATAGCTCAAATAAACTATGAAGGAAACTATAAACAAACTAAAATTGCATAAATCAGAAATAAGGGGGACAGATAGTTCTTAGAAAAAGGTGGGAGGGGTATGCCTCTATTTATATTTTTTGGATTTTGGAAAAGGATGTTTTGGATGCATGTGGGACTAAATAGCTACCAAAAAGGTGATTTTCAATAAAAACACATTTGGGGGTGTGAACATGACTTTGGAAAGCTAAGTGGCTTTTCGGAAACGTAAGATATTTGTTTAGAAATTCAAATCCTTCTAGAAAGTCAATAGGAGGGTTAATTAACCTAAAAAAAGGTTAATTAAGGGAAATAAGCTTATAGAAGTTGTTTAGAGGGGATTAGCATGGTTTAAGGGGTTAGAGAAGGTTAGATAAGATAATTAGCTAGCGTAGTGTAACCAATTTGTAGGTAACTAGGATAGTTAGTACAATCTTAGTAATAAGATCATGTAGATAAAAGTATAGGTGTCTACATTTTCCCCTCTTTGAGGTGGCGTAAGTGACGTCACTTCAAAGAAAGTAGACAAATATAAATAGCTCATTTTTTTGATGGGGTGATGAAAGAAGTCAATTGACGATCGAAAAGAGAATAGAAGAAAGAATAGTGTGAAGAGAAGAAAGGGGAGATAGAAGAGAAATGAAAAACAAAGGGATTTTGAGCTATCCACAAACCAGTGCTATAGAAACAATTTTATTCATCATATTGCTAATAATTGTCATCATCGGTCCTTATTAAAAAGAATCAACAAAAGTGTAGTATGACATGAAAATCCATATACGAACAAATGTCCATTGTTAAAAACACCAACTCCATGCAACATACAAATTGCAATAAAATACGAGAAAGTAAACAAGTGAACCTATTAGAGAAACATAATGTAATGTTTTTGTTATCGATCTTTAGTTCCAACCTATTTGTGCAAAATGAAAAGGGCTAAAAGTAGTGCCCTAAGAAAATTGTACATGCAAGGGGAATAACGAAGGACACTTAGGTCCTATGAAAACTCTTTGTACGCTATGAAATAGTACCAGACAACTTGTTGTGTGCCAAAGTACAGAAAAAACATGCAGACTATCTTTGCTACTGAAGGTAAATCAAAATGATCCGTGATTCGTTTATGAAGAGAACAAGAAAGAACTAAAGAACAACATTTTGTAGGATGATTTTATATTTTTAGAAGTTTTCTTAAACATATTTGAATGTTTTTGTGATTTTGAATTTTTTTTAAAACTATGTATAGGAAGACAAAGAAACATGGATGCCCTCGGCGATATATGGGATGTATAAGGGTAGAATTCTTCGCACGTGCATAAGAAAGTGAAGATGCAAAAAATGCCCCAGTGTTAAGTGGGAGTATTCAAAGGAAAAATCTTCGCGTGCAGCGGGTGGATCAAGGCAAATATAGATAGGTTCAAACATGATGATGAACATAAACCAATGACATGTTTAGGAAGGAGAAAGGATTCCCCCAATGTAAGCTGGCCAAGAAACATATGATCGAAAGGAAGTAGAAGATTGTTTTTTTTTGTTAAAGGGGAAAGAATCATCCGTAGAGTCGATTGTATTCATTACCCACCATATGACCTTATCTGGAGACATACACGAAACTATCCTAGGTCATTTTCCACGTATTCCACAACCCATAGATCGAATCACGCCAGAGCTCGATATTGATTGGAGCCTTCAAGTAGTCATCCTTTCCGATCGATCTATCACACCAGTTCAGGTTAGAAGGGCCTTCTTTGCCTTAGATTCAAAAATTCCACTAGTGCGTATTGAAGAAATTAGATTGCCTAACTAGTCTATCTGCATCCTACGCATATTCCATCCCCACCGGCTGTCTCGGCACGACCTCGAGAGGTCGGGTACGCGGAAGAGCTACCTGTAGATTCCCATGCTCGCTTGTCGCTTTTCTGGCGTACAAAATTGGTGAACCCGACGTGAAAGATTCAAACAAAATTAGTGAAGCTGACGTGAACTTCCTACTTTCTCGCCCGGAGTCATAGTATTACATTTTCTTTCAAGTTTAGTTTACTTTTCATCTTCTCTGCCTCATTAGCTTTTACAAATCATTTTCGCTCTCTCCCATTATTCTGCGGGTATTCATATACCCCCCGAATATGTCGGGATTCAATGCATATGGTAGACCCCTCTTGGGTCTTGAGGCATATTACGCCCAACAGAATAGACAATCATCACCCTCACTCTTGGTATGGGGTGACAACTACTCAACTAATCAGTTATCAACACAAACTCCAAGAATCAGATATAATTCGTCTTTTCAAACTGAGGAGTTAGATCAACCCCCTCAAAAACAACAAACAGAGCCTTCAGGCTCGAATAATATGACGTTCACCAGAGAATCTGGATCATCTCCTCAGATGCTACTTAGACCACAAATTAGTAGACAATCAGACCCATACCTGGCCTTAGATGATGAATAGTCAATACGTTATCCTAGGAGTGAACAGCGCTCTCAGGGTATATACCCACCTGTAGGGAGTTTACAAACGCAACCCGAGGTCTCTTTTCAAGAAAATACCTCTATACCATTGCATATAGGAAATACTCTCGGAGAAACTTGGCAAGATAGCGATCAGTTCATAGCAGGATATCACATGCCTATACAAAACCATGGTATACAACAAACACCACCAAGGCAGAATATCGTGACTTCACCAAATGAAGTCATTTCAACGTTAGTAGAAAAAGTGAGAGGGTTAGAACTTGCCCAAGCAAGTCAAAATTCACAATTCATGCAAACAGGGGGTTCCAATCCTCCATGTCATCCTAGCCAAGTAGATCTCCTCACAGGAGTAGGCACGTTAGGCATGCCTCCTCAGTATCCACAACAAATGCCAACTAGGCCCATCATCTCTAACACCATTCCTCCCGGTCTAGTATCAAACAATCCATTCCTGGACAATACCTCATCATACTTAAACATGTACTCCAAATCACCACAAGGAGATATGTTCTCCTCTCCCAGCATGCTTGCTCAAACACAGGTGTTTCCTTATGCCCCTACCAACGCATACGTTGCGCCATATCAACAACCCATCCCACCACCACTCCCTCAGCAACCACCATCAATGGTCGAAACCTATGCGATAGGGACTTATTCAGAATATTTGAAAGAGCCCTTAGACTTCACCATACGAAGCATCATGCTTCCAAGACCCCTTCCCGATTTACCCAAGTACAAAGGTGAGGGAGATCCAAATGCGCATATCAAAGCTTACACTACAGCCATACGAGAACTACTCCCTTGGGATGGGGTTGTTGCTAAAATATTCCCCAAAACTTTGGAAGGCATCGCTCTTGATTGGTATTATAGAATACTTGAGGCTTCCATCCATTCATTTAAACAATTCGTATCAGAGTTCATTAAGGCATTTGACATGAACAAACTGTTAAGAACAGGAATCAGGGAGTTCTTACACATCAAACAAGAACACAATGAATCTGTCGCCCATTTCATCCAAAGGTGGTGTACAGTCCTTTATTCCTCGGTGAGTGCACCAAACATGGATCAAATGGAACTATGTGATTTA
Source organism: Taxus chinensis (assembly GCA_019776745.2). Taxonomy (NCBI): domain Eukaryota; kingdom Viridiplantae; phylum Streptophyta; class Pinopsida; order Cupressales; family Taxaceae; genus Taxus; species Taxus chinensis. The sequence goes on along the minus strand of CM034148.1, from coordinate 773,334,841 downwards.
TTCCTTCATTCGCTTAGCAGAGAAGTGAAGGAAGAAGTCCAGAAGTTCCCATTACGAACTTACGATGAAGTACTAGAGAGTGCTCTTCGAATAGATCAAGCAACAATTGATAGTGTTCGTAAAACATATGGAGCAAACGGGAGGTTAATCACCCCTAATCAGAACACTACAACTTATCCTGACTACCGCGAACGTCAATCAAGGACCTAAAATCCTTAACAAAAATCACGGGTGTGTAACAACAGATGGAGTAACCGACCAGCCCAAGAAGGTAAATGTTGTCAATACTCCATCACAAACAAACAACCAACGAAACAACAACTTTACCCCAACAATCAATACAGTGGATTTTAACCATCCACAACAACAACAACAATGGTGAAAATCCCATACACAGGGCCAAGCCAAAACTCATTTGGTTATCAAAACCAAAATCAAAGCCAGAAACAACAAATGCAAAACTTTAATCCTAATAGGCAACAGTTTGATCAGAGTTTTAGGCCACAATATACACCAAACCAACAAACCAGGAATTACAATCCCAATTCATATTGTGGTTTCCACAAAATTTGAGGTCGTGATACTAGAACGTGCCGTGACTACAATAAATTCATGCAACGTTTGCCAGAAGAACAAAGACAGTTCTTCACAGATTTGTTTTTGGCAGATCCCGTGTCACCACCACCAAATACACTCGCAGGGGCTAGTTTCCCCTCAGAATGCTCCCCTCAAGATATTTAACGATCCACTCCCAAATCATGATAATAACAGACTAAATCCAACTGGGACAAACAAGGGTGCAATGACGGGAAACAATGATCATGAAGCCAATCGACTTCACTAAATCCATCAGTTGCGCCACAATTAGGAAATCAGCCGAGACCCAAGATAGTCAGTTTAGTAGAACTAGACGCTGAACTACCTATCGAAGCTATAACAAGAACACGAGAATATTTCTCTCAACCAAGCCCAAGTCACCCACCAGAAACAGACTAAGAGTCAACAAGTAGTAGAAAAACCCGTGGGTGCCTATGATTTAATTAATCGACCTAACAAAAACCTTCTTGCACAAACGGTTCATTTTTGGACTTACTAAAAAACTCTCCTGCTCACAGGGCTGCTCTTTTAGAAGCATTAGGTTTAGGTCATTTAATTAACATTGACTCCAACTCCTGAAACATGGGTAAATCATATAGACTTTGAGGTTCATCCTCCAGGGCAGGCGGATATCTAAGGATGTCAAATTCATATTCGCAAATAAACAAAATGCCGACAGACGCTGAGATTCCACATGCTGAGGCGATCCAACCTTACATTTGCAAGTATGGGTTTATAATAACTACGTAAAGGAGTGCAATGGTGTGATCTTTATGGGGCAGTAGTCAACATAGTCCCCTTCTCTTTCCTTCAAAAATGTAGGGTATGGCGCTGAAACAAAGCTGTTCCACCACTCGAAACACATTTTAGCCAAGAGGCTATGATAGCCTTAAAAGCTACCTCGATTGGAACTATAATAGCTACCAAGTCACCTTAGGACCCAAAACCGAGCATCTTGACTGAGTTTTATATTATAGATTTAAGGGAAACCAATTATAATATGATCCTCGTGCCGACCATGGATACACCGAATGAAGGCAATCCCTTCTACGTTATTCCAAGAAGTAAGGTTCTTACATCTTAGGAAAGGTATTCATAGTACCCAAAGGCTGATCCAAAACCATTCGATGTACACCTAGCTGACTTAAAGAAAAGACCTAGGTGTGCACTCGGACCATTTGAACTATGGCCAACAAACCAACTTAATAAACCTACTGACGTGCAAACATCCAGAAGATTTGAAGTTGGTACCTACGATGGATCTTGAAACTATGAATCTAGCCAAGACAATCCCAGCCCCAAAAGGAATGAGGCTAACACTGTAGAAAGTGGGGGATCATTAGGAACTACTACAAAAATTGTTGAATTATTAGAACAAGATCTACCAATGTTAATCTACCATTTGATTCTGTAGGCGTGGGATGAATTCCCTAGGTGTTGGTTCTCTTCCAGTAGTGGAACTCTTCATGATAGAAGTAGAATGCATGTTAACACAACAAATATCCCAGCATCCATACTCCCAGCTAAATATTGGACACTCCATTTTGATGGAGCTAGATGTCGTTATGGAGCTGGGAGCAGGTGTAATAAATTTACTTCCCCTGAGGGAAAGGTCCTACCATTACGCCTTCAAACTAAATTTCTGAAGCAACAAACAAGACACTGAAAGCCATTCTCCTTAAAAATGTGAAAGAAAACAAATGAGATTGGCATTTGAAGTTATATCTGGCACAATGTGGGACCACCGAACCTCAATAAGAAAACCAACGGGAGCAACTCCTTTCTCACTAGTAGATTCGGGGGCAGAGGTAGTTCTCCCATATCGAGGTTGAAATACCCAGTCTCCGCATTTCATTACAAGGGATTCTCGATGAAGATGCTTACAGAGAAGCATGCCCTTTTCCCAACTAGAAAGCCTAGATGAAACTAGGTTAGATGCTGAACATACGACATAGAGTTTATGCTGACCGGATGTGCCGGCAGTACAACAAGAAGGTCTATGAACGTGACATATACGAAGGTGATCTAGTTCTAAGGCTAGACAGTTTCGGATCGACAAGAAGAATGGCGAAGGAAGGAAATTTCGGCCCAAATGGTTGGGCCCATACCGAGTCATGAAGGACTACTTTTTCAAACAGTGCATACCTCTTATGTAAGCTAGGCAAGGTGAGGAATTTGGCGAAACAGTCAATTCCCTATATACCTCAAGCTTGTTCTAATGCATAAGTAGCTAGCACTACTTATATATATCTACATTGCATTTTCATACCAGATTATGATCATTGACGTGTCCAACTTGTTTCTTACATAAATTGTGATCAAGGAATCTATTCTCAAAACAATTCATTACAAACTCATGATGTTGTTGGCATAAACTCTTTAATCGTACCTCTCCATTTTCATGATGTCATCAAATTATCTCGGAATCATTTTATCAAATAAAGCTAGATATGACAAAGTCTTAACCCATTTGGTAACCATACCAAGATCTGCTGGCTTGTTCTCACTTTGAGCTTTCTTCTTAGGAAGGTGTCTTGCCTATGGTCTTTTCTAGAAGCTTCATGGTGTCACATCTATCCCATATATATGTCTCTTTGGAAATAGGCACATACTAACGTTTTACTCAAGCAAAACAAGTCAAACGTTGATCAAACAGAACAATTTTAATTTTACACATTTCCTTGCCCCACCAACCTTCGGTGATGAGCTTGCGTCTCTTACTAGTGACATAGCGTTGGGAAAGGATGGAAATGCCCTTACTCGCCTATGCTTTTCCCACGGTGTTAAACCCACGCTTCTTACTAGTAGCATGGGGTAAAGTGTAGGGGGTCCTCTTGACAAATAAATGCAAATGGTCATACACAAACAATTCAAACTTTGAAACTTTGAGTCAAAAATAAATGAATCAGATGTTCAAAATTCCAAGAGAGTTAAAAATCCTAAAAACCGATGAGATTTTGTCTACTATGTGGCCATCTATGGATCTAAGTCTAGATAAACCGCAAAGTAAGTTGCATTCTAAACTATGAAGTCACTCGGGTAGAGTAAGCTTGTAGCTTCCAATTTGGTTCCACCAAAGCTTTGTCTGTCTTTCAATCACTATCATTTTAGCACATTTCATAACTTGTGCCCTTCTTGACTCTTGGTGATAAGCCCTCTACATCTTACTAGTTGCGTGGAGTTAGGAGTGGGGCAAGTTTATTTGTTCATCGTACTCGTTTGTATTCATCACTTTGCAAAACAAACATGAGGTATCCAAAATTGCTTACAGAAGCTAAGATTCAAAATCACATTATATCTACATCACCATATATCAGCATCATGAAGCACACAAAAGGAAACAAACATTTGCATCATTTGTTCTCCATTGCATACATTCTAAAAAAACATATATACATACATCGTAGTATACATAGGGGAAACTGGAAATAGAAAGGAAACCTTATGAGTGCCAAGATTTTGATCCAAAATAAATATGTATATGTAAATGATCAATGTTTATATACAATGCCATCATGCACTAAGCATGGTCAAAACACTCAAAGAGCCCGGGATATACAAAAGAATATATAGTACAAAATCTACGAGAGCCAAGTGGCCTCTCAATCCCTACGTGACCCCCTCCAAAGGTGCACAGCCCACACCTAGGACTCCGGCTACGCCAGCGCTTTTAATGAATGTAGTTGGAGGGCTCAGGTAAATCCCGAAGAGCATCCGCAGTCTCACCACGAGAACGGCTCCTCATAAGACGCTCAGCCGTCCTGTACCCCGCTAGCTCGGTGCGAAGGGTCGATACCATCCTGGCCACATGCCAGACTAGAGCAAAGATGTCGGTATGCCTACCAGCTGCTGAAGGCTCCCCAATCATGTCTACGGATCAGCTCTGTACGGGTCCTATCCATGGGGATCATCAGGGAATCAGTACATACCGTTAGAGGATCAAATCTCGCCACTCATCAACATATCTCTGCAAACAAAGGAGAAAACAAGTTAGAAAAACAAACAAGAAATTAGGAATACAAAATTACAAATAAGGAGAGCCTACAAATCAAACATTGAAAGGGAGAAAGGGTAACTTACTGCGATCACTTTAGGCCTCCAGGATGGGTCACTGGGGCCGGCACCTGCCGCGGATGCCTGCTACGCTGACTGAGGGAGCTGCTCCTGTGGCGGGGAGCCAACGTATCACCCCGCAACGGACTCATCCTCTCTACCATGGCCCTGGGAGAGTGGCTCCTCTGAAACTTAGAGTCATCCCTCTCTGCACTCTGCTCAGCCCTCTCTGCCTGCATAATATCCTGAGTATCATGCCACTCAGGATCACTGTCTACTCAGTCTCCTCCTCTGTATCCTCCCCAGATATGTGAAACTCCTCAGACATGTTGAAAGTCCAGATACTCTCAATAGGTTCATCGCTGCTATGATGCAGGACCCACAGTAATCTGAAGCAAAGGTGCCTGAGGTGCACTGGCTCTACCTCTAGCACGAACTATCCTCCTAGCTGTAATTAGGAACTAGCCAAGAGTAATTGCACTGTCCAACCTCGGCCTCTAGGCCCCCCTCTGGCCTCACGAACTGATCTGTAGACTGGTGCCAACTGGGGTGAAGCATATCCTTGTATGGTAAGCCAAACTACTGAGGAACTCGGCCAAAGGGGTGCATCTCCACACATCCCACTCTGTCAATAAGCTGCCCTGTGGTGGAGCAGGAGATCAAGGTAAGAGTCTCCTCACCCCATATGCCCACCATAGTCTGATATGGTGTGGCCTCCATGTCAGCAGTAGTCAGGGAGGCAACTGGCTGATGAGGTGCTCTAAGCATTGACATGTCTGTCATCTAGCTGCTCTCATAGCCCCAAAGATCTGCCACCTCCACACCCCTGCCATAGAGGATGAAAAGCTCATAGACCCAACTCATGAAGGTAGAATGTCAGGATGGCTCAATGACTGCCCCTGTAAACGAACTACCCTATATAAGTCATGGTAGGTAGTCCCAATATGTCTAAAGGCTCCCTAGGCATATTTCTTGTTTTCATGCCCCTCTATCTGTGCAATAATGGGGACCCAGCAGTATAATAATGTGTCCCCTCCCTTATCCCCGATCAATCTTGAGGCAAGGATCCCCATGATGGCTTGGCTGAAGTAAGGGGATGGGCAAAGAATTGAATAGATCAAACTCTCACCCCCTTCTTGGTGACCCCTATGGAGATGACTGCATCTCCCATATATGTGGCCCACTGTGCAATCTCTGCTATACGTGAGCCTGCTGTCTCTAGGGTCCAGTTGTCTCCCAATGATCGGGACCCCTAGAATGATCAATAGACATCCTCCAATGTGATGGGTCCACTAACCGCGGACCCCTGGCAATCGGAAGGTGTTCCGATCTGCATCCCAGTATGAAAAAGAAATAAGTCACAAAGAATGTGACTAGATGGTGTAACATGGGGCACCACCTGACGCAACCTATGCGTAATATACCAACCCGCTGAAGTGTATCCTCATTCATCCTTTGAGAGGGCATCTAGTACTCCTGGGAGCCAATCACACTCCCCTCTCTCTACTCCAGATCGGATATACTCCTCTCTTGCTTGCATACACCCAAAAACACACAAAACAAAGTAAGTTAGCATCCAACATTAATACTGAGAAAATCATGAAAACATGTAGAAATGCTAAAAAATACAAACAAAATCTCAAAAAGAGGTTCCTTTTGCATTCTGTGCAAAACCGCCGCCTTGAGCAGGGGCGGCGGTCTTGTAACCGCTGCCTTAAGGGCGGCGGTCGTGTAACCGCTACCCTGATCATGACGGCGGTCGTGTAACCGCTACCCTGATCATGACGGCGGTCATGTAACCACCGTCCTGGGCAGGGCGGCGGTCGGTGGTCTGAAAATCCACCGTGGGTTTTTAAACCTAAAAAGGCCTAAAAAACATGTAAAAAAAGACCATTTTACGTAAAAAAAAAAAGCCTACCCAGTAGGCATCCCCCCCTAGATGAACCTTTTGACACTAACATTTTCGAAAATTACCCCCCCATTGACAAAGTATTTTAACATTTCAAAATTAAGGGGGGGGAAAAGGAATAAACTGAAGAAAACTAACCTGTGATCTCTGCGGATCGATGTTCCATACGTGGAGGCATGATCGCTATCTCGCTCGCGGACGTTTTGACTCTACTCACGCAAGAAACCGTCACCGTGGGTCCCAGAGCTCAAAATCAATCAAATTAACTCGCGCAAAATGAATAGGAAAATGGGCCCACTTTCATATATATAGCACTCTGTTTCATTTTAAAATGACTTTTTCACAGGTTTGGAGCGCTGATGGAGGTAAGTTTCCTATCCTCGCACAAATGGTACGTTCTCATTCCCTAGTTATCTTAGCGTTTATTTTTCAAACTATTGTATCTATCTGCACTTGAGTTCTCTTTTCGTTTTGCAGGGTAGCGGGAATTTTGGATGGCGTCATTTCAACACACGGATGTGTCAGGTATAACTTCTAAATTCCCATTTCAGGACTGCCATACTCGAACCCACCGTTTTACGCCTCTCCATGGCTAAAACGATTCTCCAAGGGGGGCAATATGTACGTACCCAAAATTGTAAGGTACTATATTGCTGGAACAACGTGACAAGTGCCCCAATGATGATACAGGTCTCCTCGCAAGGTGTTCGGAATCCGGAAAAGATCTCCAAGTGTGCGTTAACATCCCGCATGCCCCGCTTAGTCCCCTGCGTGCTTTGTTTTTCCCTTTTCCCCTCTTTTCTTGGCCTTTTGCTCTTCAGTGATGAAACCGCTGCCCTGATCATGGGCGGCGGTCCTATAACCGCCGCCTTGCTCAGAGCGACGGTCCTTTACGCTGTTTTCTAGAAAGTGTTTTTTACATGCGACTCACGTAAAAATAAATGATTCACCAGCTTTTTTAACCGACTTGGGCTTGCATTTATGTTTTTGGTCCCCTGGAATAGTGTTTGGCCATTGTTTATAGTTTTAGAGTTCAGTTTGGTTTTGATCTTTGGGTGAATGAAAAGCTATAAATAAATGGCTTGTGCTCAAACAAATGGGCTGCCCCTCATTCACTTCTCATACTCTCATTTTCAATAGTTCAGTCTATTATTTTGCTTAGAAGCCATAGTTTCAATTCTTTGCATGTTTAGTTAGCATTATTCAGTTGTTGGTAAGCCACATATCCATCTTGTGCAGGCAGTGGTTGTTATTTCACCCAATCCATTGGAGTAGAATAGCTTAGGAAGCCATTAAAGTTACAGGTTTTTTCTCCTCAAAACAGGATAGTTTCAGGTTCTGGACGCTTTATGTTGCATGAATCGCAATAAATCCTGCTAGGAATTGCATAAGCCAAGCTCTGTACTCTTGCACTATCCCTCTCCTACTCGCATTGTATTCAGTCTTCATTCTGAGCTACCTTTGTCCCAATATCTACTTCTGTTGATGCTAGCCATTACACGCTTTTCTGGATTCACGTGAACACAAAGGAATGAGGAGATCACACTAAGGGGGACAAGATCACACACACCATTGGATTCGCCATTGATTCTGCAGAATCCAGGTTCTAGCTTTCAAAGTTCTAAAGTTAGAAATATATCAAATAGATTAGATAATCACTTCTTTTCAGTTAAGTTTACTTTCGATATTGCTAGGGAAGCTGTGGGGATTGATAGTTTCTGAGAAACTATGATTCATTCCTCACTTCTGAGGTAGCATTGAGAGTCTGGAAAATAGATTAAGCAAGTTATTTCATTATTTAGAATAGATCTACAAATTACACAGACAAATAACTACACTCGGTTATTTTGTTTGTTTTAAGTTTTATCTTAGTTTTCAAATTCTAGATACGTTTAAATAGTTGCTTTCTTAAATTCTTAAAGTTTCTCAGAAAATACAAAAATAGAAATTATATATATGTTCTAGATTTATTCCACGTAGTTAAAATTTTCTTTGTTGCAATTAGATTTACATTATTGTTTTGTATGACAATCACGGGACCCAGGGAGCCCAGGGAATACGTATTTGAGCCAATTTTTTCCTCAACCCAATCTCATCACGGTAATAGTTGACATAGACCAGAACCTTAGAATACAAATCTTCCAAACAACAATAGATTTATGACAGATCAGCTCTCAGTTGAGGGGATTAAATATAGAAGACGACCAAGCACACACGTTTTGGTCAAATCAACCGAACTACAGATTACCCTATGCAAACATACACATGACTGTAGAAGGGTTCGAAAGAGAACAAACCTTTGGTTGTGATCCTTTGGTCCCCACAGCCAGATGCAGGAGACACTCTTCTAGATATAGATACCAGCCTAATAATCCAGGTTGCAAGAATGCCTGTGAGGTACTCTGAGAAGATCGCGTAGTTATTGATCCTAAATATAGAAGCTGAGAAAGCATATGATTATTGGATACTAGGGATTAGGATTTGATTTCGTACATGACCATAGCAGGACTGCAACAACCAAGAGTCTACGGTTGTGATCCACAAATCCCGTAACCTAACAAATTGATAAGTCAATCAGACATAGACACTGGCCTACACATATTAGTATTCAGATCTACGCCACTTCCACCCACCATCGTCGAACATTTATCCTTACTAGATATAGCGGCTAACAAAGCTAGAGAATTCTGGACTAGGCCAGAGAATCGTCCGTAGAGTCGATTGTATTCATTACCCACCATATGACCTTATCTGGAGACATACACGAAACTATCCCAGGTCATGTTCCACATATTCCACAACCCATAGATTTAATCACGCCAGAGTTCGATATTGATTAGAGCCTTCGAGCAGTCATCCTTGTTGATCGATCTATCACACCAGTTCAGGTTAGAAGGGCCTTCTTTGCCTTAGATTCACAAATTCCACTAGTGTGTATTGAAGAAATTAGATTGCCTAACTAGTCTATCTGCATCCTACACATATTCCATCCCCACTGGCTGTCTTGGCACGACCTCGAGAGGTCAGGTACGCGGAAGAGCTACCTGTAGATTCCCACAATTGCTTGTCACTTTTCCGGTGTACAGTGACCCATGGTGTGATTGTGATTGAGGAATCGTGATCGATAAAAAATTATTAGGTAATGAGAAGAAGGGCCATGGATCAATGCTAGACCCCGACATCTCATCATGCTCAAAGGAAGGTGAAGATGGAATAATAGAAGAAGAATCAAGTTCCATGACCTTAGGCTCTTCCTCTATGTTCTGAAAAAAGGGATCAATTTATTCCTCCCCATACACAAGAGTATAAAGTTCTAGAAAGAATCCTTATAGAGGGATATCTTTGTGAAGTCTTAATGTTCCTTCATTATAATAGAAATCAATCAGTAGAGGTTGTTGTTCTTCAACCATGGGAGGTTGACTAGAAGAAACAGATCCAATAAGCGGGGAAGATTGATTTATAGAAGAATATGAAGATGTTCGATGATGTAGACGAGGGGAAGGTTTGACCTTATCAATCCCACAAAGAGTTTGATAGTGCTTTGAAAAGATATCTTAGCACATGGATTCTTTATAAAGGTTCGACGTGGTTACAGAAAATGATCTTTAGAAGATGGATGAGGAAATGGTACGATATGGTTGAACGGGAAGAAGGGAAAAAGAGGGAATGAAGTTGGGCTGATAGCAGAAGACAACTGAAGAGAGGAATTAGGCTTGGAGGTAGGCGTCTCATGAATGGAAAATTTGGATCTGGACTTAGATCATTTTTCTAAAAGATGACCTAATGTGGGAAGGAAAATAGGATCGCATAGTTGTCCATTAAGTTGCAATGTAGGATTCAAATTCGACGATTGAATAGAGATAATCTGGATCATGGAACTCTTTGACGGAGGAAGGGGTCATTGAAGCGACTAATAAAGGTGGTCCTACAAAGGAAGGGAGGATCGTGACTCAAGAAATGAATCAGATGTTTGATCGATGGAACTTGGAGTTGCACGAGTATTCAAAGGAGAAAGACATCATTGAGGTGATTTGGAATAAAGGTCCTTCAAAGAAAGGGAAGACCGTGATTCCAAATTTGTTCTAGGGGTATCCGAACAATTGTTGGGATTTGAATCTTTAGAAGAAGAGTGGGAATCCAAATGGTAGTTTGGATCTGAATAAGAAGAATATTGGGGGGAACTTGAATAATAATTTTGATTAGAAGCATCTAAACCATACCACTGACTATGAGATGAAGGTGGGAAGCAAGGTTCCCAAACGTGCCTTCTAGTGTGAAGAACCAAATGAGGTTTATTTGTAATGGGCATCTTTTGATGTGAATTCCTAAACCTAGGTTTCGTATTGTTATAACTATGAGGAACCATGTGATAATAAGTCATTGTAGATGTGAATTCCTAGACCTAGATAGTGTGATGAAATATCTTCAAAGTGAAGAAGGATCCATGTTGATTCGGGCAACATAATGACAACCAACTAGACATTTCGTAAATATGGAGATGTTTGTGTGATTTTCCAAAGGGAACCCAAGGAAACTATACATTGTTATGGCACAATTTCGATGATCTAATCAAGGTTTGGACTACAATTCGTGAGTACGAAGGATCAAAGAATCTAAAAGGATTGTCCCTAGACAAATAAATATACAAGATGAATAATTATAAGGGAACAATCATGCTAATGGAAAACACAAAACCAATCAATAAGGAAAACTTCCTTGTGGAAATGCATGTCTCAATGACAGTTTGACGTAAAGATGATCAACACAATGTTAATGCTTAAGTCAAGTTCAAAATGAAAAAGGTGTAAGTATTAGCAAGGGGTAGACGTGAATCCCAATTAAAGGATACCACGAAAAGTTTAGAAACCAACAAGGCCTGAACATCAAAGGGCAAGGATTATAAATATAAGATGTGTAACCACACCAATCAGACACGTTAATCAAGATTCATGAAGAATTGAGATATTAGTTCCAAAGTGGTATTGAAATGATGCAAACAAAGTAAATGACACTCTTCAATATTCTGGAAAATGTTTGAAGTAAAAATAATTCGAAGTATACTAAGGATGTGCTAAAATGTGGGCATCGTAATGCAACAATGTGGACACTTAGATCACATTTACGAGAAACGCGGTGAAATTTTCTTGATTGTGTTGAGGTGATGCGAACAAGGTAACACATCTATGGGGATCAAAGGTAAATCAAACCTAACTATGATGATGATCTTGAAATAAATATCAAGTTGCTATTAGGATGTAAGATTGTACCCACACACTTTAGACATTTAAAAACTCAGCCGCAAACATGGATGAGCGTAAATGGGAATAAAAGTGGTGAACGCAATCTATGATAACACTCCCGTAAGATGCATTATTTTGTCCTAAATGGGTAAAAATTATGCAAGGGTATAGATCAAATGGGATGGAAATGAACTAAGCGTTACTTGGGCAGAGTTTTGCCTCGTCCTAAGGAGAGAAAGAAACTAAGCTATGTAATACATCGTAAATCTCGTGATGAGTGACACTTAGTTTCAACTTAAGTGGACTATTTTCCTTATTCGAAAAACAAGGTTTAGAGTTCAAGTAATTCTTCGCTTCGTGAAATTTAGAAAATACATGATAATGGACTAGCGAAGTGGGCTCAAAGAAGATATGGATTTCCTAGGTAGTTCACTCAACTAGGTGTTAACAGTTTGTCTAATGCGAGCTCGATTTTCCTAGAAAGTCGCAATAAATAATCTTGGTTTATCTCATATTTAATTTATCCCCTTTTCACACAATGAGAAACTAGTGCATTCAGTAGTATTATCACTGGGGCCCACGATCCTGAAAAATTTGAATCTAACTCACAAAATGTATCACTACTCAAGTAGGTAAGTGAAGTGCTTCTAGTTTCATCAACGAGGTTACACATTGGTGGATTACTTTAGGGTTCCTAGAACCACCCCCCATTGTTATAGATTAAGGCATTATGCCAAAGGGGTTATGTTCTAGTTGAGTGGATAGGGACGTACCCTTTTCCAAAACCTACTATACAGTGTGATGAAAGTGTTGGTGTTTTTTTATCTTAATGTGATTTTTCGTAGCACACCCATTTGGAAACCTACAATCAAACACGTATAAGTGGGTTTGTGTTTAGAACCCTCCTTTCTTTGACTATATACAATGTCCATATTAAAGGATGATTGGGTGGATGAAGCAAGATTGGAATGGGAGCAGGAAAAGGATACACAATCTCTAATATAAAATATCGAGGAAGGCTCTATAACATCTAAAAAATTTGAGCGTAAATATAATGCCCTATGGTACAAGGACACGTTATTCTTTTGTAAATATTTTGAGGTGAAGGATAAGATTATTACAGATCTACATGCATCACCTGTTGGAGGGACACTCTGGGTTTTTTAAGACATATCATAGAATAAAAAGAGAATTATTTTGGGAAGGACTTAAGGGGGTTGTACAAAATTTTGTAGCAAAGTGTTTGGTGTGCAAACAGAACAAAGGTGAAACCATTAAGACACTAGGTCTATTACAACCATTACCAATTCCTAGGCAGAGATGGGAGGAGGTCTCCATGGATTTCATCATAGGATTGCCTTTCTCAGAGGGTAAGAATGTTATTTTGGTGATTGTGGATAGGCTCATAAAATATGCCAATTTTTATCCCCTGTCACATCCATTTGCAGCCAATACAATTGCATATTTTTTTTGGAGACAATTCAAATGATACATGGAACCCCTAAAGATAATTGTAAGTGATCATGATCCTATTTTCCCAAGTAATTGTTGGACATAATTATTTGCATGTTTGGGTACTTAGCTGGCTCACAGTTCATCTTACCATCCTCAAATAGATGAGAAAATGGAAGTGGTAAAAAAATGCTTAGAGGGGTATCTATGTTGTTTTGTATTAGATAAGCAAGAATGTTGGATTAAATGGCTACCACTTGCAGAATGGTGGTATAACACATATTTTCATACCCCTTCTCAAATGACCACATTTTTAGCATTATATGGTTACCATCCACCATCTATCACTTCTTCCTTGAGGGTGAAAAATAAGGTCAAAGATGTTGAGGAACACATTCAACATCAACAAACAAGTTTTGGCTGGTGTGAAGGAGAATTTGGCATTGACACAAAACAAGATGACACAACAAGCAGATCAACACAGTAGTGAAAGACATTTTGAAATTGGTGACAAGGTTTTTGTACATCTATAGCCTTACAAGCAGATGTCCTTGAAGTAACAAAAAAGGACAAAAAACTTGCTCCTAAGTATTACGGTCCTTATTAGGCTCTACAGAAAATTGGAAGTGTTGCTTATAAACTAGAGTTTCCTCAATCTTCACGCATACACCCCAGTATTCCATGTTTCCTAACTAAAGAAGGATATTGGAAAGAAATTTGCAGCCTAGAAAGAGCTACCATAACTTGATGAGGAAGGAAGAATCATTTTGGAGCCAGAGAATATTCTGCAAACATGTACTAAGAGGTTGAGAACCAGAGACATTAAGGAATATTTGATCAAGTGGAAGAATCTGAGCATAGAATATGCGACCTGGGAGGATGAAGGTTTTCTACAGAAACATCCAAGATTATTCAACATTGAGGAAAATGTTGGTTTGAAGGGGAAGGACATGCTACACCCTTAACCTATTGCTTGTATTAGGATATGAGTAGCCGACTTGTGGCTTACCATATAATTTTACTATATCATTTATACTTTATCATGCTTAGTAGGTTGGCCTTGGTGATGGCCATACCATATGAATAGTATATATAGTTCATCATGATTCAAGCATTTTAGTATTATTTTATGGTTTGGAGGTTGTCCCCTAGAAGTGAAGAAGCTATTTTAATTGCATATTTAGATAATTTATCTGTACTATTGTGTTCTTTGGTGTTCTATTTATGCTCATAATCTGAACTATACAAGTATTTTCATTACATTGGATGCATGTGGGACTAAAATGCTTTCAAAAAGGTCATTTTCAATAAAAACACATTTGGGGGTGTGAACATGACTTTGGAAAGCTAAGTGGATTTTTGGAAAGGTAAGATATTTGTTTAGAAAGTCAAATTATTCTAGAAAGTCAATAGGAGGGTTAAGTAACCTAAAGAAAGGTTAATTAAAGGAAACAAGCTTATAAAATCCATTTAGAGGGGGATTAACATGGTTTAGGGGGATAGAGAAGGTTAGATAAGACAGTTATCTAGCGAAGTGTAGCCAATTCACAAGTAACTAGAATAGTTAGTACAATCTTAGTAATAAGATCAAGTAGATCAAACTATAGGTGTCTACAAAAGGTGTAGACACTAAATCATACTGGGTACATTTCTAGGTCCTAGTCACATACTACTATTCGTATGATTCCTAAGTGAGAAAACTTGTAATTGACAACTATCTTTGGCATTATGTGTGTGTTTCATGTCTTCTTTCTTTCCTCTTACACCCTACATCCTAATCAATACTTTACCGCTTTATATTTTATGACTCTAGGACACTAGCGGCTAGACAAGATGCCAACACCTAGGTTCCTTCATCCTTCTGGGAGTCCCAAAATTTCTTTACTTTACTCACTCATCTTGGGCATATTATTTTCTTATGGGTCAAACTTCCAGTTGTTAATTGTGAATTTTAACCAAGGGAATCATATAAATATAAAGCTATGTGACCATAATAAAGGACCAAGCTCTAAGCATCTATTACTATCACCTAAGCTTGCATCCAAAGGAATTTCAAGAGCATCAAATCATTCACCTAGCACTCACTCAAGGGACAAGGGACTATATTTTCTACATACACACATAGGATGGGTTATCTATCTCTCTTTGTAGGTTACATGTTAATACAACGATCATCCAGCACCACATAGGTGACCAAAAAACAAAGGTGAGTGATCATTTTGTGACACAAGAATAAGTTTATGACTATTTTCATAGTCACAAGTGCCCAACAATAGTATCCACCACCCAGACACCCTTGACTCAGTGAAGGCACCCCAGTCCAGGAAGATATATCAAATCCATACTTTACTAGGCATGGTTGTGACAATTTTAATCATTTGTTTATCAGTTGTCTAGTCTGGCACACTTCGAGATCTATTGCAAAATCAGCTAAGTCTTGAATTCCCTCTCCTACACCTAGGGTTTCATTTTATCTAGCTTATTACTTGGGTCAGATCTGTACTCTATTGCTTATTTATCATATATGACTATGAAATATCTAGAGTTTTACAAATTCCAATATTTGTTAAATCATTTAGTGAACCCATCTCATTTAAACACTCTTGGGTCCTCATTTCATATCTTCTTTCATTTTTCCTAGGATCCTCTCATCATGGATATTTCCATTCATGATTTCTTGCTATCCAATCCTGATTGTAGAGATAAAAGCATTTCTCTCTTGGATAATACTCGTATTCCTTCTACTACTCATTCGGACATAGTATACCAGACATTTGTAGATGTATTTTCTCAAGAGCTCACTTTTTCACCTGATATAGTTGTCGATCTTTCTATTTATGACAATGAACCAACCCTATAAATACCTTATCACATTCATAAACGGGTATCAAGCTAACTATAATCAATAATGGATTCGAGCTCAATCTTTGTACTTTACCACTCATTCAGGACATTAGTATTTCCTCCACCTTCATTCACCTAACATCCATTTCTCTCCATGTGTACCATTTTTCTACATGTCTGTGCATAGGTACTATCACCTTTCCACTCAAATTTGGGCCAAAACTATCCTGGTTGCATTCTTTGTTATCGATTTCCCAGTTCAATACAATTACTTACTTGGTAGGGCATGGCTTCATGTTGTGCAGTTAGTTCCTTCTATATTTCATAAGGGTGTTAAATTATTCTATGAAGGATTTGAATATACAGTCATTGCTGATAATTACCCATTCAAATATTTCCACCTAGATCTAACAACTATGTTACCTACTCCAACTCCTACAACTGTCATGCATCCCTTTGATGATCATCCACTTGCAGACTATTATGACCACTTACCTCCACTCGAAGGAACTATTTATGCATTGGAAACTATCCCATCAACATCATCATCACCCCCCTCCTACTACTAATTCTATGATACTTTATTAGGGGTCTATCCATACATTGGACATCATACCACCTTCCTCACCTTCTTAGGAGGAACCCGTATCCACGCTTCCTCCTTTCACATGTACTCTTTTTATGAATAATTCTTATTTTCCACACATTCCATTTGATCCCACTTTCTCTGACACTATATACACATATGATGGCTTAGATCAGATTGTATTTACACTTGATTATGTCCTCCCTATATCTCATTCTTCTCCACAATATCATGTATATTTTCACATTATGACTACTTATGGTCTCCATATTTTCCATCTATCAGTCCTTTTGCACACACTTGTCTCATTTCTCCACTTAATCTTGGGTAGTATTGGCTTGACTACATTATTAGCACTCTGGATCTTGAGTATATTGTCATTTCAATCCCCATGCCTTTTGGTCATGTGTATATTTGCAATGATTCATTTCTTGGCTATTCACAAAATTTCACTCGTTGGTATGCAAAGAGTTTCCCACTACCACCTTTCACTGATGAAGAATACGTAATGGGTGTGTACAATCTACATCGTAATGTCTCCTTACTTGATCAACCAAATACTATTGCTTACCAGGTCTCTGACATATATCCATTTGGCTTCGATCATGACAATGATTATCTCCTAAATGATGTTAATTGATTCTTCTTCACATCACACACTTGGGGGCATCATACTTACTCTCCTCCCTCTAAACATTATCAGGTGTCTAACATATCTACTCTTCCACTTTCCGCTTCACATATAGAATTTATCATAAATCTTCATGCACTTGTATCATCATTACCCTATGACACACTCTCGTGCTAAGGTTCACACTTGATTGTTGAGGGCATACTACATTCATGAACCTCACATCATACATGCTACACATTTTAGACTATGTATTTTCGACACATCTTTCTTACCCTCACATTCTCGCACATCACACTACCCTGTGAAGCACTCTAGTTCAATGGTTCATACTCGACTCGTGAGGTTCTACATCTGAAATGAACCTCATCACATCCACACACTTTGCACTCTATGCTTCATCGATCTATCTTTCTAGCGCACGTATTCAAACCATTTCCTGATGACACACTTTTTTTCTATGGTTTATTCTTAACTGTCAAGGGGGTCTCTTATAAATGAACCTTATCTCATAATAATATAAATTCACTTAGGGGGAATGTTTCTCCTATCACATTCACTTTGCATTCCATTCCATTCACATTCACAGTGTAATACATATCTTGGTTGCACATATTCTTACTTACCTATACTAGTTACATGTACACTTTGTTTTCATGCTAGACACGTACTTCGTATGTCATTATATTTTCCATATAAACATGCATGTTCACTTGTTCCCTTGATTACTCATACACTCACCTAGATAGGAAGCTAGAAACACAGATCAACATTTGGCACGCCTGATGGGACCAGATCCAAGATCTGGTCATTTTTTTTTTGTCCCTTTATTTGTCTCGTGCAGGTTTCGTGAATATTATGGTTATCATTGTCGCTTATTTATATATGTTTTGTGCATATCATGTTTTAGACTAACCTATTTATACGGTTTGTGTATTGACTTAGCCAGTTCAATATCTTTAGGCGTTTTTGTCTTTGCCATGAGGTAAGTGGTTTTTTGTCATTTTGAATAAGGTTATTGTTTAATTTGTTTATGATATTTATAAAATTTTATTGTTATAGTCATTATAGGAAAGCATATAAAAATCAAAATAAAATAAAAATATAAAAAAACAAAAAAAATCCTAAGCTACCCCATCTTACTCCCCTTCCCCCTAACTATCTCATCACCTCTCCACTCAGCCAACTTGGCCACCTCCCTCACCAGCTCCATTGAGTCACCCACCTCCCCTATTGACTACCCGCCAAGATATTTTTTTCCACCGTCTCCCATGCAAACCCACTTCTCTTCATTGCAGCCTTCCTGTGCTCCACTCTCCTCTTCTCACATTACCCCCTGTCCACCTATCTCCCTCGTAGACCAACTTCTCTCCACTCCCACACCCTGAGCTCTACATTGTATCCTTCCTAAGCTCCACTCTCCTCTTCCCGCGTTACTTCTTGTCCTCCTGTCTCCCACACAGATCCACTTCTCTCCACTCCCACACCTTGAGCTCTCCACTGCAGCCTTCCCAAGCTCTACTCTCCTCTTCCCACGTTACATCTTGTCCACCTGTCTCCCACGTAGACCCACTTCTCTCCACTCCCTTCTCCCCACGAGCCTCCCTATCACCTTCTTCTACCGCACCTCTCTTGTCCTTCCTCCTTACCCAAGCTCCATCCTCACCTGCCACCACACTCCTCTTCTCACGTCTCTTCTCCCCATCTTCACCGACCTCCCTCATCTCTCCACTTCCATCAGCCTCATCTCCCCTTCACCTTATTCCCATTACTCCCTGCCTCTTGCACTGCTCCACATCTCCCTTCCCCTGTCTGCCATTGTCCATGCTGACTAATAGTCTACAACTCAGTTTCCAATTCTTGCAAGCTTTACATTTTGTAGAAATTAATCAACAATTCTTTAGTCCATGTTTGTAAACAGTGGATAATGATTTGTCTATTTATAGTTATTGGCTTACAATTTGTTAGAACACGTCTATAAAGAATGCTTTGATAAGTAATATTGAAAATAGAAGTAACTTCATAGTCCCCTTATAAGCTTGCCATTTTTCATAAAATACTTTACCATTTCTAGTAACTTGGACATCATAAAAAAGGGTGAAAATAAATGTTTACTGAGGTTATTCACTTCGTTTAAAATTATTTGATAGTATATTGGTTCACTTTCTATCTTTATATTTTTAATTTAATATCATTTTTGATTTGTCATCATTTGAAAATCATTTCACGAATTATTTCCCATTACCATAGTTTATTACTTAAATAGACTACTTTCGGTCTCGTGTCTTATAGTTGTTTTCCTTTTTGCAGGATAAAGTCTACAACGTTGCGATCACAAAATAATGATGTCAAAGACCAATATCGAAACCAAACACATCGTGAAAAACATTTTTATCAACCTCGCCAGCAATCATAAATGATTCCATTTCAGGGTACCCCAGGCATTCTAGATCACTGAGTGGCGCTTTCAAAACTTGTCGCCTAATTCTTCGAAGCGTACTCCTTGCTTGGCTCAACTTGTTGTCAGATAAAAAGGAAAAACGATATATAGGTATTTTTTAGTTTTCCCTAGTTTATCTTTTCTGCATTGTACTTTCCCATTCATGGTTGATTGTCAGCATCGAATTTCATATTTTGATTTTGGAGTAAAAAAAAACCTGTGCATTTTACCTGCTCACATAGTGTAACTAGAGGTTTAAGTATTTGCATCACACCTATCATCACACACTACCTAAAAATTTACAAATTAATCAACACATTGAAACATTCATTGCACCTAGTTCATTGATTGGGATTTGATAACCCAACCAAACCATTTCAGACATTTCCCAACCATAAATTACCTGAAACCAAACATAGTTTACCTTCTTCTAGGTCCTTTTGTAACCGTTTTATTTTACACACGTTCTTCATTAAAAAAAATTGATTGTCTGGCTTGTTTGTTACTATAACAATGATTTCCTTTTTATGCCCATAATCACTCAATCCACTGCTAAAAAGATAGAACACAACCTCGTCACATACAGTGCTTCATCCCAATCAATCACTACATCACCAACTTCATCATCTGAGTTTCTTCCTATCTCACTCACATGCACCCATCCTCTCATTAATATTACTCATTCAATACCTTTCACCCACACTACGACATTAGACCAACATTCCATCCCATCTAGGCCAACCACACCGCCCTTTGTTAGATCAGATCCTATTGGTACTTCAGTCTTCCCTCTTGGAGATCCAGAATTCAGACAGATTCTTGACACCCGACCATGTGGCCCTTCAAGACTATATTTTTAGAAGATACATACACCTCCCTCTAGATGGCCCACCGCTTTAGCAGGTCTATCCTTATAATATTGGTTCTGACATTCCTCAATCTGTGGCCTTATATGATTTTGCATCATCCTCCACCAACCCATCGACACACCAGACCACCTAGGTAGTTACAACCCATTCCGCCCAATCTTCCTCACATCAACATGACTATCGTGACTGCCATCCCTACCACTACAACAACTCTAATGGTCACTGGTACCTCCACTCAACCATCCCCATGTGTCAAACCCCTTATTCGGATAGAAAATTCCTACTATATCATAAGTTTATACCCTCACTTCTCAAATTCCTCTAACCATACCTCTGCAACATACAATGTCATTTCTAGTTTATCAACCCACATACACCCGAATTTCCACTCAACAGTTACTTCCACAACCTCCACAATCTCAACAATCACACCATGCCCCTGTTTCTCACCAACACACATTCTATCAGCAACCACCTCAACTATCACACATAGCTTACACTCACCCATATAAAATTCCTCAGGTACTCACACATACAAAAATTCAACCACCACCTTTCACTACTCAACAGACACTTCTAAATGACCCCATGAAAATCTTGATAGGTTGGTTAGCCAACCTAGAAGCTGCTACGTAAGGGTCCAAAGTCACATTGTCTTATGAACAGATATGTAATGAACCCATCCATCCATCCGTGCCCATGAACCCATATCCTCCACACTGGGAATTGCCAAAGTTTGCCAAGTTTAATAGCAAGGAGGATCCCCAACAACATCTCAGAGCATTTAAGAACACATGTTATCTCACTACACACGACCAAGACTTGATGCTTCATACTTTCCCCATGTCTTTGATTGGTCCTGCCTTGGAGTGGTATAATAATATTCCCTAGTACTCCATATTATCTTTTTCCCAGCTTACACAATTATTTCTTGAACATTTTTCCATTAATATGGTGCACAAAATAATCATAAATGACATGTACACTTTCTGCCAATTCGAAGCTGAATCCATCACGGATTTTGTCGCACGATGGTCCAATATGATAACTCAATTGTCTTTTCCACTACCTCAAACTCATCTCATCGAGATCTTCACACGCTCTTGCGCCAAGAATATTTCCTCCACCTTATAAATCCAATCATTTTTCACTTTCAAAGAGGCTTTTACTATGGCCCGCAAGCTTGAGACACGTGCCTTGGAACAGGGACATTTAAAATTGAAGACCAATAAGCCAAAAAACTAAATTTTTCAGACCGTCCATATCAAATGATAAATCAAATACAACTGCCAATGCCATCATTTTTAGATCATCTCCAACCCTGACATCTATAGTGACTCAACAACGATTCACATGGCCAATGCCCAATTATACTCCCTTAGGAGAATCATACAGTGTCATCTTTGACAAGTTGATAACAACACACTTGATCACACTACCACCTATCCAACCTGTTAATGAATCTAGGCCACAACTTGTGTGGTATTGAGAGGATCTCTATTGCAAGTATCATCAAGTTCGAGGACACAGTATAGAAAAATGTCGAATGTTCAAGGATTCTGTCCAAAGGCTTATTGATCAGGGAGAACTTCAAGTGGATAACCCAAATGCCTCATCCAATCGATCTTTAGATATTTTTAAACAACCATTTCCAAATCATATACCCACATCCATAAACCAGACTACTCCTACTTCTGTATCTCAAGCCCCTAGTACTCGCACCATAAACACTATCCATGTTGATGATAAAAGTCCAATTTCCCCCACAAGTTTACCTTCTTCATCAACCATTAAATTAGTCCCCTTTGATACATTATTTACATCCCCAAACACCTCAACATTCATCTCCACATCAACATGGGGTTACATTCGTTCCCATATCAGTACCCGTTCCTAAACTCACATCTTTCTAAACACCTACCACCCTCTCTTCAGATGCAAATATCACGTTTGTATCATAAGCCTCTTACATCTACTCCATTAAACCCAATCACCTTGTCAGAAATTATCCAACCTTTACCTGTTATCTCATCTTTAGCTTCTCTTCTAATCCCTCTTTCTACACTGTCTACCAACACCTACAACATCTACTATTTTACAATCACCTATCTCATCTCCCCTCTTCCATAACCATGTCATTACTCGATGATTTTTGGCAAACATTCCAGCATTCCTTGATTTCAATTTATCCTCCCATTTCATCTATACCATTAGACACTCACACATCGGCGTAGTCCCCCACAAATATCCACTTCAATATCTCCGGATCCTCTTGTAGAGATTCTGGTCATTCCCTCTAACAATCCACATTCATATACAAGACTTAGACCCCCATTTCCTAAGTGTTCTCTTTCACATACTCGTCCAAAAGTAGACCTCACTATTCCCGATAAAAGCTCCTCAAAAACCACATTGTCTCCTTCTATTTTAGGACCACACCCCTCATCCTCCTCTTCCATTTTAGGAACCTTCCCTTCACCAACAACACATACTACCACTAGAACAATGCAATTACCCTTTTCCAACTGATATCTTAAAACAAATTCATAGGCATCTGTGTCTTCCACTCCTACCTCGCATCAAGCACATTCATCTGGATTTCCAAATCCAAAAAACAAATGTCCAAAGCCATTATTACATCACCACCTTCCCATGCATCCTCCCAAAGTTCTTTGTCGATAGCACCTGGTTATTATACCACTATGTTTCACCAACTACTCCAAGCCTCAACCATCACTTTACTGCCAATTAAATTTTTCGATCCAAACACACCAAGATCTTCTTGGTTTAATTCCAGTCTTATTTGTGCATTTCACCGTGCCCCTCGACATGACACTGAACGTTGCAAAGCTCTCCAATCCATCGTGCATCATTTTGTCAGTAAAGATATTAATGATAAAAAAACAATTCTACCATCTCCTTCATCAACCTCCACATCCCAATATGTGTCTGTTCAACCATCTCAATCACCCTTTTCATTAAGAAATCTTGTCAGGTATCCACTACCAAATAGAGATATAACCACCAATGCCACCAACATACCACCAAAAGAGGATGATCCTCAGGATCATCCTCCTCTTGTAATCAATTTTGTTTGGATAACCACCCATTCAAAGCCATATAACTCTGACTCCGCCTCACCATCCGCCCCCTAAGACTTATGTAGCTATCCCTCCTCCTAAGGAGCTCACTACCTCTACACCTCCATTATAGCCAAAGGTTGTCATCGCTGCTCCTACCAATCATCCCGCATCAACGCCTTCATCTTCTTCTAGAGCCAAGGTATATGTTTTGGCTGCCCCCAAATTCTTCCTCCATTGAACATACCATTATTAAACAACTTCACCAGGCCCTTGTCAAGATGTCACTTTACTAGCTCATCCAAAGTTCTCCACATCATACGAAAGCTCTCATAGAGGTCTTACAATAGATCCCGGTATCCTCTGATGAGCCTAACCTTTCACGGCTTTAGCTCATGCATTCACAACATCTGCTACCGTATCATTTGAAAGTTCAAAAATCCCTAGGATACCACAAGAAGAAAACAATCTACCATTATTCATCACAGTCTATATCAATGACACATGTGTCCATTGAACCATGATTGACAATGGTGCAAGTATTAATATCATTTCTTCTCATACCTTCAATCATCTTAAATTGCCCAATACCATTGTTGCCAAATCTCCTACCATTCTTCACGGCTTTAACGATGTTGTCACTCCCCCCATTAGGAACTTTTTTTATTCCTATCCATGTCAGCCATGAACTCCTCCACAAACTTTTCTACATCATTGAAGGAGAATTCCAATATAATCTTTTACTGGGATGTCCTTCGGATTTGCGCTATGCATTGCATTTTGTCTACTCTTCATCGTTGTATCAAATATGAA
This sequence comes from Taxus chinensis, assembly GCA_019776745.2. Classification (NCBI taxonomy): domain Eukaryota; kingdom Viridiplantae; phylum Streptophyta; class Pinopsida; order Cupressales; family Taxaceae; genus Taxus; species Taxus chinensis. Next base: position 773,310,327 of record CM034148.1, on the reverse strand, counting down.
CATGAAGGGAATACTTATGCTCTTCCAGCTGAGATCCCCCCTTCCAAGACATGTCGCATGATCTATAGACCTAAATATGTCCTTGTTTCTAAAACCAATTTTTTTCCTGATGCATCCACCAGTTCTTTTGTACCTCCATCTACCCTACCTCAGAAAAATTCTTCTGATCCTATAATGTAGAATTTTGCTTTAGGGGAATATCAAATCCTCACTCTCAATACCCTTCTTTCTCCCAATCACCTCGGCCACCCTGATAAAGCCCCTATGTATCAATCGAATGTTGGGGGGCATTATCTCGTTTGGCCCTTCTTCCCTCAAAACCAATTTAGTATATGGCGGCCTTGATCAACCTTCTTCTCACACCGAAAATCATTTTCATGCCAAATGATATGTAGGTGATTTCAGATTTCTTAGTAAACCATCTTTCCCTCACACATACCTCTATCATTGTGCATGGAAGGGGTTTGGATTGGAATGCTATGAATAGAGCCCTCATGGTAATATCTTTGCTCGAGCCCAGTAATCATGTCAAAAATTTGGTTTGGGATATGACAATCCCACCATACACCCTCCTAGAACATATGTGTCTTCTCCCCATTCATATCGATTCATCCATTTCTTATCAATCCGAATATACTACCGATTCAGAACATATTTCTTCTCCTTCAAACTATCCTACATATTCAAATAATATCTCATCTCCTTCCAACTATCCTTCCATCTCAGATAATGATTTTTCTCCATCCAATTATCTCACAGATCTAGATCAAGGCGATACAGTTCCTATTCCCCTTAACTTTTTTTTTTGATTTCGACCATCTTTCTCGGACTGGTGACTTATCAAGCCAAAAATGAAACCCAGTCTTTTCCCCTTAAATATCCAGAAATGGTAGAGGAATATTCCCCTATCATTGAAATTATTCAATGCGATGATGACACTTCCATTCTCTCTTACATGGGATCCGAAGGTTCTCAAGATTAGAAAACTCATCCGCCAGAAAAATCCAATCTCTTGAATGAATCCACTATCGACATTACTATTGGAGTGCCTCAAGAGCACCACATCCTTAAAATAGGTCAATCTTTAACACCTTAGGAGCTCGAAGCCTTCACTTCATTTTTGTCCAAGCATAGCCAAGAATTTGCATGGTCATATTTGGACATGCCAGGTCTCAATCCCTCCATCATTATTCGTAACATCATTGTTATCCCCAATGCCAAACCAGTCAAACAAAAGTTAATAAAAAAACCTATATTGTTACTAACTTTCAACCCCTCAATGTGATGCATTCTAAGCCATATCACAACATTCACATCACCCGATGGCACCTTCTCATGGCTGAGCTCAACTTGGAATTCATTCCTTAAAAATTAATTAAGGGTCAAGCTATTGCAGATCAATTAGCTGAGGCTCGTCTTTCAAATACAGATACTCCTAATCATTTATCGGACGAATCAATCGATCAATTTTTACATGATCCCCTTAAAGTGATTCTTTTCTTCGATGGTTCTAAATGCCAGTAAGGCGGAGGAGTAGGATTTGTTCTCATTCCTCCCGGGGATTCCCCAATCCCCTTATCTGTCAAATTAGATTTTGAATGTACAAACAATATGGTAGAATACAAAGCCCTTATACTAGGACTAGAAACTACTATTTTTCTAGGCGTTCGTATCCTTGACATTTTTGGTGATTCTGAACTAATAATAAAGCAGGTCACTAGTGAACATCAGTGTAAAAATGATATTTTACAACAATATTGTGATATTTCTAATCATCTTCTTAAATCCTTCGATTCTTACACTATTCAATCTGTCCCGTGTTCAACCAATCGTTTTGCTGATACTATGGCCTCCCTTGTGGCCCTTATCCCATGGAAAATGAAAGAATCCCAACTTTTAGTTATTATACATCATCGTAAACAACCATTCTATGATATATCTTAGATTCATCTAGTCGAATCTAATTCGTTAGACCTCTGGTATTCACAATTTTTTGATTATTTATCCAAATCCATTACTCCCCTTGATCTTTCTAAAAACACTAAGAGATATTTTATCCAACGTGATACTCGTTGTGTGATCCTTGGTGGTATTCTTTACAAGTGTGGGATTGATGGAATCCTTCTCCGATGCCTTCAATCCCATGAAGCCTCTAGAGCTATCCAAGAAGTTCAGGTTGGTATTTGTGGTGGGAATTTCAGTGGATTATTTGTTTCCAAATGTGTTCTTCATCTTGGCTATTATTACCCTTCTCTAAATCATGATTGTTCTGAATATTTCAAGAAATGTCTAAGATGTCAACAACACTCTAACCTTATCTATATTCCTAGCCAGGCTTTATAGCCTACCCAAGATTTATGGCCCTTTTCATAGTGGGGCCTTGATCTTATTGGTCTAATAAATCTTCGTTCATCACAACAACATCATTCTATCATCACTGCTACTGAGTATTTGACTAAATGGGTGGAGACAATCCCACTCACCTCTACTAAATCTGACCCAATCATTAATTTTATATATCAACATATCATTTACCGCTTTGGTGTTCCTCATAAACTTATTATGGACAATGGAAAATAATTTAAAAACAAAGACCTTAAAAATATTGGCGATACATTCAAAATCCAACTTAGCTTTTCTTTGCCGTATTATCCTCAAGCTAACGGTGAAGCTGACGCTACTATTAAAACTCTTCGAAATATCTTGGCTAAAACTATTGATCGAGCAGGACAAAGTTGGCATCTCTAACTTGCCTTTGCTGTGTGGGCCTGTCGCACTAGCATTTGCACTTCCATAGGAGCTACTCCATTTTCTCTGGTATACAACTCCAAGGCCATCCTTCCCCTTGAAGTTCAAATTCCATCTTTACGTGTGTCTCTTTGCAACTTCATTTATGATGAAGATTATCGTCAAGAATGGCTAATGTAACTTGAGTTATTAGATGATCGTTGTCTTCTCGCTCTTGAGCACCATCATGTCTATCAAGATCGTATCCAATGTGCTTATGATAAACACATCAAAGAGCATGATTTTAAAATAGGTGACCTGGTTCTAAAAGAAAATCAAAACGTCACTACCTTAGAAAGAAGTCAACGGGAAAATTTTCTCCTAATTAGATCGGACCATATATTATCACACATAAGTATGGGGTCTAGGGCTTATCGTTTATCCTCCCCTGATGGTAAACCAGAGATTGGACCTCTTAATGCATTGCACTTACAACCATTCTATTGTTAGTATATACATTTATGAGTATAGTCTTATCTTTAGATCTTTCCTCCATCAGTATCCCCTTCCATCTATCATTGTAATGATTTTGAATCATGTGGTCTACTGTCACTACTCTTCACGACGTTAGATATGAGTACCACGGCTCTACTCGTAGCATATTCACTATGGATAAGTTCTCCCATTTTGTGGAGAACCCCATGATCATTACATCCATCACCATCTCGTTTTCCTATTATACTCATGTAGAGGGTCTAGGGGTGTCTCTTGCACATTCATTCTCCCTTCCTAGGTGGTCTACCTTGCTATCCCCAACACTTCCCTATGAATAGATACAATTTGTTTATGCAAAAAGCAAGATCAAGGTTATCAAAACATATTGATCCCTCAAAGGATAGTTGTGCATAAAATATATTAAAAAAATGCAAATCAAATTCAAAAGAAAATCAAGAAAAATAGACTGATCCCTTGAAGGACGACTATCATATTATTATTTTCATCTATGTTATGTAAATAGACTGATCCCTCAAAGGACGGCTATCATCCTCACCATTTGTGTTGTATATATAGTAGACCATACCCTCGAAGGATGGATACCCTGTTGTTATGGCATCCAGAAAGCTTCCCACATTGATCATCTTTCTTCTATTATTGTTCTTCCCCTTTCCCAGAGCTAGGGCATAGACTTAAGGAATACCATCTTTGAAGAACCTTTTTCCCACGTACAAGATACATCTCCAATTCCTTTGTCATGTCGACATTAGGATTATGAGAATATTTCATCCATATCTTCTTCTTAGTCTTGTGATATAATCAAATCTCATTGGTTAAGTACTAATACCTGCTATCAGCTGCAAGTGCAATGCTTTGAGTAGTATCTTTCTTGTTTATTTTTTATCAGGTTAAAATTAGGACTTTCTTACTTAACCCTTGCTATGGTTAGCGACATTCATTTCATCAAAGTAATATTTTATCACAATTATCTTCTTAGAAATAAAATTTCATATCATAAAATCTACATCCATATGTTTATTCTTAAAGATGTCCCCTATCAACATCAGCCATAAATCCATGAAATATATTATTATCTTCAAACAATGTTTTTAATACGTTCTTCGGTTTGGGAATTCTACTTGACCTCCATTGTAGTTTGTGAATTCTACTTGAGGATAACTATCAGGTTGCATTCATTATCTGCAACTCCTCATCCCCCACCATTGTTAATTATCCTCTTCCTCACCATCTCAGACCTTTCACCCCTAGCTTGGCACATCTATGTAATTCCCCGCGTAACACAGAAACCCTACTTGAATTAGACCTATCATTCAGGACAAGGTCTCATTCGTGATCGTGTCTGTTGACCATTCCTTCATCCTAGCCCTCTTTATCAACCCAATTTTCTCCTAAAATTTGCCTCATCTCATTCTCTGTTGCTCTTTTCACCCACTTCGTCCTTCTCCATTGTTTGTTCAATACTTCACGTGTCATCCACCCAAGCCATTATTTTCATGCTTTTCTCTTAATCTCCTTTTACTACCATATATTTTATTGTTCTATTTACCTTTCATTCTTCTTTCGGCTTGACAATCCTACTTAATCATCCAATCCATGTAGGCTTTTTAATCACAATGCAGCTCTTTCTTAAGATCCTACTGATGTAGAAACTCCTTCATCGTTTTCCATTCCCTTCAACGCTAGAAACAATCATCACTCGTACAACATAGGCATCCTAATTAAGAATTATCCTTATAATCTCTATCCTACACTGCATACATTCCTCCATCCACTTGTGTCACACTCATGTGTTTCCTTGTTATTACCTCCTTTCACTTCCTGTTCTATCTTGGCATACATTGCTCGGTCTTTTCATCATTCTTCATCTTCGGCTTGGTGATCCTACTTAACTATTCCTATAGCATGACAATCTTACTTAAGAGTCTCTCTTCAGAATGATCTGTCTCCTTTCCTTTCCTCTTTCCTTCATATTCCCATCATCTAAATTTTTCCTTCATTCCCCACAAACACATCCTCTTCCCTTCTCTTTTTTCCTCTCACAAAATATCTCAAACTTCATCAAATATCATCTCCATCATCCCTCATTTAAAATCCAACTTGAATACTTTATACCCTCTCTTTCTATGCCTTGTTCCTTCATCTTTACTTGTCATATTCATCCACATCCTCATCCATTACATTCTCTCCTCACCTTTATCTTCTTACATATCGTTAACCCTTCTTTCTTTGCTCTTTCTGGTCCATTTTTCTAGAATACTTCCCCATATCCACAACCATATTTACTAGTCATTATCATGGTTCATCTAACATTATGTCATCTTCCATTATCGTGCTAAGAATTATCGGTGGACTTCTCTTAAAACTCATTTTTTTCCATTCTACTAATACCGGTTCACTCTTTTTTACCTCCATTTTCTTTTCCTCCCTTTTTCCTTTTGTGCCCTATAATCATTATCAGGGGATTTCTCCTAACATGCCTCCGTTGGTATTGCCTTTTCATCTTCCCTTTGCATTTTTCAATATCTCTACTGTCTTCATCACATACTGCCTTTGCATCATTTTCTTTGTTGTCCTCTCCTCCTTTCTACCTCTGGTTTTCTTTCATATCATTTGTATCATCTTCATCTCCTCTTCTCCTCACACTTTTGTCTTACTCCTCCATTAATAACCTAACTCACCAGTGTTTTCCCATCTTCTTAACCATCTCACCATCCACATGCATTCCCATATGTTTGGTTTCATCTTCAATTTCTTTCCTGTTTTGGCTCTATCATCCTTTCTTTCTCTCCTATTTTCATTTCCCCCGTTATTGAGCTTCTTTCTCTACCACCCCTATCTTCTTAGCTCCTTATGGTGCCTTTCTTTCTCTTTTCCACTCTACCTCCTCCCCCATCTTCTTTAACTTCTTCATCTTCTTCATCTCCTTCATCTTTCCATCCTACTATACATATTCATCTCTTCAATTGTCCTTCTCTCATATTCTTCATAACTTTTCTTTCTCAGTTCTATCATCTCTTTCGTGATCCGTTCTTTCTCTCCCTCTATTTTGATCTTCATCTCCCTTTCATCCCTTCTTCTATCATTTTCTTGTCTTCTTCTTTGTCCTTCAACATTTCTTTCTGCCACCATTTCTCCTCTTTATTATCTTTGTTGCTTCTTTACTATGATGTATCTCTATACATTCAACCTCCCTTCTAATCTCTTTTTCCTCCTCATCTCATCTTCTTCTTGTTTAAAATTCCTCCCTCTCTTCTCCTCCTACTCACTTTCTCTATTTTATTTTTCTCCAGGTCCCTCGTACCTTACTTTTTTATTTCCCCCTTATGTTTTTCCACTACCCTCTTATTGAATATTATTCTCTCTCTTTTGTGCTTTCCTCTATCTTCTCACTTCTCTTATTTTCCTTCTCTACTATTTGACCTCTCTCCTCCACCATGTCATTTTTATTTCAACTATGTCCACTTTCTCTTATCTCTATCATCTATCATCCACATCTTTCATCCCATCTTCCTGGGACATTTTTGTCTTGGAGGATACCATAACGACCAACACCTATTTGATCTTGTACTCTTCCATGCATATTTTCTCTGCTTTTGTTTTGTCACAAAAGTATTTTGAATTCTTGTCCTACTTATCAAACAAGTAAGACTACTTTTACATTATAATTTACTCACACTTATGCATGTTTCTCATGAAACATGATTATCATCATATTTATCACACCTTTAGGTCATTTTATCTCAACTTTCTATCTTATCTTCTCATCATGTGCAAATTTATAATTTTTCCCCCTGGGGAATTTGATTTACACATCCATCTCCCATTATGTCATCTTCATGCCCTATCATGGTGCACCTTTTTCATCCTTGTACTTGTCAACGTATATAACTCACTTTGTGTCCTGTGTTGGGGCATCATTGTTTTCATCCACGTCCCTCTTGTGGACGCGTGATTTTTTACACGATTCCTTATAGATGAAGGATTATGCACATCTTTCAAATTCAATTGTATATATTTTGATGTTGTCCTATGACCCATTGGTCATCACGGTTTACATCCATACTTCAGTGGTCTTCACCCACTCACTAGTCTGTAGAATGTTGTCTTTTATCTCCGTTGAGACTGCAATTGACCTCTACCAATGTGATATTGAAGTCATCGCCATATATTTATTTTTTTGTTATTTCAATCCTTCTTCACTTGGGGCATCTTGCCTTTGGTCATGTCTTTGTCCATCCTCGGACACATCTTTCATCTAACCCTTTTTATTTTTGTCTCGTGGCTTGTTATCGCAAACCACTCAACAAAAAGGTGCAAATGTAGACACATATTTTTGTATATAGTGCGCCTCAATCATCTCACATTCACACAACTTCCATTATCGCATCTCTTTCTCTTAAATTACATGAAATCCTATCCAATTGCTTAATTAATTATCAAATGGGCTCCATGTAGACCCATTTGATAATTCAATTGTTTGATATTATATCCATCTTCTATAAAATATTAATTCATGTGTATTGATATACACATCAAACACTCTTTTCCTAAATTCAAAAGGTGGAATCTATCATCCCACCTACCCAGTCCCACATGTTCCCCACTTTAGTCAAAATCAAGTTCCCACCTAAAAATCAATCTCCACCTAAAATTTAATCCCTTCAAATTATTAAATTATTAACCCCACCCATGAAGTCAATAATTCAAAAATCCCCCTATCCGACAAAAAATCCAAAAATCAATAATTAAAGTGAGAATGTATGGCTCCACTATTACACCTAACTACGTCCCCACTCTATATCATACCTTTTCTTTTTTTCACATCATGAACCCTATCATCAAATCAACTCTTCATCATGTCCTATTAATCAAAATTGCTTTTGCAAATTATGGTTATTCGTTAATCCTCTATTTTAATCCAATTTCAAATTATAAATATAGATGTCGGTGCCCAAATAAAGACATGAGAACCTGGGTGCTCCTGACCCTCCATGCGTGCCTATGATCAAGGGCAGTTACAGTCACTTTTTTAGATCAATACATTTTTTAGCAATTTACGCAACGGTTTGCATAACACAGGCACAATCCTCTAGCAATAAAAATAGATTATATATTCAGTTTCTTCTCTTTCTACTTGGATCGAACATGATCAAATTGGAACAAAGTAGGATCACACCATCTATAGTGGTGTATAAACTTTAGGAAGTAGTCAGGGATGGATAATAGCACTAGACCTTTCTCCCCAAAATTTCTTCTACGGTGGCATCAGATTGCTCAAAATCTCACACTTAGCGTGAGATTGCCCAAAAAACTCACACTTTCCATGAGATCGCTGAAAAAACTCGATCTTTTACAATGTTTTAGGACACTTTCTATCCTTTTTAATCATCACTGATAAGGTGTGCATGTTCCTTTTACTAATTTTTCACGTTTTTACATATTTAGATCAAATTTTTCATATATACACGACTTTGACTTCTCTTCCACTCTTATTTTTTAGGTTCATCCTTAATACACAATAAGAAGAAACCCCACATCAAGTGAAAATGATAGAAGGTACAACATGGTATGCACATTCTGCTTTTCACCCCTACAGTCACTTCCTCTTTCCTAGCTTAGCTTCCACACTTCATTTTTATCACTCCACGCTTTTTCTTGTCTCCTTGGCACAATTTTTCCATCGACCCACATGGTTATCAAGTGTGCATCTCTAATATAATTTATGTTATCAAGTATTCACTCAAAAAAATAAAGAAGAGGAAAATTTAGACACCAATTCATGCACTTTCCGTACATTTCCAGGTTCTAGTCACATCTTACTATTTAAATGATTCCTAAGTGAGAAAACTAGTAATTTAAAAATATCTCTGTCTTTTTATCTGTTTTCATGTCTTCTTTAGGCCTCTTACAACCTACACCCCAACCAATACTTTATTGTTTTATCTTTTATGACTCTAGACACCAACACCTAAACAAGATTGCTAGCTCCCAGGTGCCCTCATCCTTCTGGGTGCCCCTGACCTCTCTTTACTTTACTCACTCGTCTTGGGAATTTTTTTGGTCATAGTATTCTCTTATGGGTTGGCCTTCTAGTTGTTAATTGATCTGAAAACCAAATTTAACTAGCAATTGTGCACACACATTTTGTTTGCTTTGTATTGATTTTTGATGTAAAAATTGTGCATTATTTCTTTTTGTATTTTTAATAAAAGAATAAAAACTGCAAGTACTGTGCAAATATTGAAAGAAATGAAGAGGATTCACCAGCAATGTGACACAAGAATTGATAACGGAGTTCGGCGCTTGAGGCCTACGTCTCTGGGTCCAGTTGAATGGGACCGATCTATTAAAATCTTGAAAAGTAATTCTTTACAAAGAATTCTACAAAATTCTGACCTTCTCACAGTCTTCCTCTGTCGAAAATAACAGGGGTTGATTTTTACATCTCCTTCAAACTCCACTCCTAGCTCAAGATATGAGCATTACAATATTACTACACATTCCCTGAATGCCATACAAATAGAATATCACCCCTTTTATATTGTTTCTACACCTCTTAGCATGCCGGCTGGGTGCTTATCATTTTACATGGCCCACCCGAGTTCCATTCTCCTCCCTTTCTTTTTGGTCATATCCTTTGGGATCATTATCCCACATTTGGCGTATGTAAACTTGGTCAAGGCTTTATATGGTAGGTGGGCACGGATTTTGAGTGGCTTAAGAGCCACCTAAGCCTATGTGGAGGGTGCTTTACTTGGGGCGCATTGCATTGGGGATGGCGCATTGTTTAATTTTAGGGTGCCAACAATCCCATCCTATGTGCATGGTACAGTGGACAGTTTATAATATGCGTGGAACATGGAATATAGGTAATGCGTTGAATAGTTTGAGAAATATGCGTGGAAAATTGCAAATAGGTAATTAGGCATGGGTAATTTAAATAATACATGCCCAATGTCCCACATGTATGGCGCAAAAGGAAATATAGAGGTTTATATACACAAGTTGGTTTAATGATTAAATGAGAATGAGGCCAAGGCACCCCTCCATAATCGAGTGTGTCGAACCTGGCTGAGGGCCCTCCAGCCAGTAAATAATGGGGTCCATTTGTCCGAGAACGAGTGTCCAAGACTGGCATTCCAAAACCCATTTTTTTAGTACGTCACACAATTCATCCACGTGTTGCAATATGATCGAAACACTTGGCGAGTTTGCACACTTTATCCAACCTGCACAAAACTCCAAATTTCGCCAGTTTCCCAAAACTTTTCAGCGGGCTATAACTTTTGCAAATGAGCTCCCCTTTATTTCCTGCAAACAAGATGTCGTCGGAGTTGTATAATTTTTCCCCACGCTTTAAAAATGACTGCAACAATTTCTGAGAAGATCATAGATCGGTGTTTCTCTATGAGGATCCTCTGGATCATTAATTGTGAAATTCAACTAAGGGAATCATATAAATATAAATCTATGTGACCATAATAAAGGACCAAGCTCTAAGCATCTATTACTATCATAAAAGGTTACATCTAAAGGAATTTCAAGAGCATCAAAGCATTCGTCTAGTACTCACTCTAGGGACAAGGGAATATATTTTCTGCATACATGCATAGGATGGGTTGTTTCTCTCTTTGAACCCTTACAGGTGAATATCACAATCATCCAACGAAAAATAGGTGACCAACAATGAAGGTGAGTGATCCATCTTGTGACACAATAAGCATACGTTTCTGACTATTTTCATAGTCACGGGCGCCTAGCAACAATATCCAATGCCCAGTCTCCCATTATCCAGTCTAGGCACCCCATTCCAGGAAGATCCACCAGCTCCATAATATACCAGGAATAGTTGTGATAGTTTATTTCTCTCGTTTATTATTTTTCCAGACTGACACACTTCAAGATCTATTTCGAAATCAGTGCTAGTTCTAGTTCGAAACAAATTGAATTTTTGACCCAAAAAAAATTCCATTGATATGGGGCCCTCGACCTCCAGATAGATCTTTCTCTAGGGGTTTCAGGGAGTGCCCATATCTAGATAGGGTATAATCGCCCTCTAGATCCTCTCTTGCACTTGGGGTTTCATTTCATCTATTTTATTTCTTGGGTTAGATAAGTACTCTATTGCTTATTTATCATATGTGACTCTAAAATATCTAGGGTTTTACAAATTCCAATATTACTTAGATAAGAAGGAGACTGATGAGGGAAATATCCTCTCGATGTATCATTGATATGAGATGACCTATGATGGATACATTCTCTAAATACACTAATGATAGAAGGAGACTCATGCTTAGATAAATATTCTATATGTAATAATGATAGGAGGAGACTTGCAATGGGATACATGACCAAGGATATATAGTATATATACACAAACCATGCAATCATAGGAGGAGACTCATGAGGGTTAAATTATTTAGATGAACCAATGACATAAGGATCCTTGTGAGGGATAGATCCTCTTTTTGTAACAATGATAGGAGGAGACTCATAAAGGATAGATCCTCTAGATGTACCATGTATAGGAGGAGAACCAAAAGGGATAGATAATATATATGTACTAATGATAGGAGATTATACACGAGGGAAAAATCCCTTAGATGCACCAATGATAAAAAGAGACTCATGAAGGATAGCTAATTTATATGTATTAGTTATAAGAGATGATCAATGTGGGATAAATCCTCTATATTTACTAACGATAGAAAGACACTCATGATATACCATTTTATTAATGGTGGTAATAATATCATCAAAAGTATCCATGTCATCATTAGAAATAATGGAAGAGAAATAATAATCAATGGGAACATCAAGAAGAGGATATGGATTAGGATTATGTTCAGGAAAAAGTTCCTAGACAATAAAATTATAGAAAACAATTCTTATTTCCATACAATGGATATTTATAAATTCATTGAATGTATTAGTAGTAAAATACGTTCTTCTAAGGAATCATGAGAATCAACATAAACCTGGTCAATTGTATTGATTAATGGGAACATCACAAGAAACATGATCATTTACATCATTAAATTTATCCACAACTAACAAGAAGTGAGTGTTTAGAGGAGATAAGTTCCCTATTACCATTGCAAGTATGTGTATAAGGAAGACATGTCTAATCATTGTTAGTATGAACATGTAAAGTAGGAAAAGTAATATAATTACGTGTTGTTACATTAGAATTACTAGTAGCGTCATCATCATAATTGCAACAAGTGTATAATGTGTATCTTGTGTAAGCTATTGACTAGGTACATTTGCTATATCATTAGGAGGGGAAGAAAAATTAGCTATTTTGGTAAAGGCATAAATCATCAAGAAGACATAAAAATAAGGGATTTTTGGATTAGTAAGTAAAGGAAATCATATTTTGCTATGGGAGATTGCTTAATTTCCTCAAGGAGAGAGATATCTGGATAAATGAGAAGAACGATATATTCCAATGTCCCCCAGAGAACATATTTCTAGATATTAACACCCTTAATAATGTCAAACAATCAAATCTTCAAAGAAAAAGGTGGATGAAAAAAATAAGATTATGACCAAGGATAACCACATGAATAAAAAAGAGGTGAGATAGTTCCCTTAGATTTAACATGGGCATAGAATCGGTTAGAGGGATAATATCCCATACTGACTGGAGGGAGCAGACTGTTATGTTAGGAAATAAGAGATAAAATATGCGGAACAATCCCACTCAAAATCACAATAGTAGAAACTAATATGCAGAAAGATATTACAAATCTGAAATAAAAGTAAAGAAAAATAAAATAACACAACACAGAGACAATATTTAACGTGGTTCACCCAATTTGGGCTATGTCCACCAAGAATCATTTGCTCATATTTTTTATTACAAGCCACCTCTTTCTCTAAATACAATACCCATATTTGTTTGGAGTTGTGCTCAAAAAACTCTCTTGAAATCACACTTGAACTCACACACCTATAATGTTACATCAACCCTACCATATGCACAAAAGAACATAAATAGGCAAATTCTTAAGCAATTTTACAATACCGTGGGTATAAAAATCATGGGCCAAAACCACCCCATAAACCTATAGGTTAAAATACCACCCATATGAGAAGAGCACGTCTCTTGAGGTATCTGACACATTTTCAAGGCCCAAAAAACTATGGATAGTATACGATAATTTTAGTGTATAGTCTTCAACACTTCCACACACATAAAAACATGATCCACAACATAATAATCTCCCACTTGGAGACTGGTTTTCATCTTAACAAGCTTCTCAACCCTTCATTGTTTTCCATGAAGACTAACCCAAATTGAACACAATTTTAGTTTCTCCCTTGTGACTACCTTGGTGATCATGTCTACAGGGTTCTGACTGGTATGAATCTTCTCCAGCTTCAACTTATCTTCCTCAAAAGTTGTCATAATGAAATGGTACCTTAATTGTATATGCTTTTTCCTAGAGTGGAAAAAAAGTTCTTAGCTAGATGTATAACACTCTGAATATCACTATGCAACTTCCCTTCCTCCTGCTTATGCCCCAACTCCTCAAGCAATTTTTGTAACCAAATCATATCTTTTCTTGCCTCTGTGGCATCAACATACTCAGCCTCCGTGATTGACAAAGCCACCAGCTTATGTAGTTGTGAAATCTAGCTCACTGTTGTCCCACCTATAGTGTAAATATAAACTATCGTGTTCCTCATGTTGTCTACATCTACAACCATGTTCGAATCTACATAACCACGAAAAGTGGTGTTTAATCCATTGTAGAACAAAAATTTCACCATGGTCCCTCTCAAATACCAAAGGATCCACTTTACTTCCTGTCAGTGATACTTACCTAGATCACTCATAAATCTACTCACTTCTCCCACTACATGGGAAATATCAGGCCTAGTGCACACCATGGCATACATCAAACTACCAATTGCTGATGAGTAAGGTATGTTGGACATCTGGTTTCTCTCCTGCTCTATCTTGGGACACAACTAATTTGATAACTTGAAATGGTCTGCCAAAGGAGTCCCAACCGGTTTAGCATCCTGCATATTAAACCTCTCTAATACCTTCTTAATGTACTCTTCATGAGATAAAGTCATCTTTTGTTACTTCCTATACCAAAATATCCTCATACCAAGGATTTTTCTGGCTGCCCCCAAATCCTGTATATCAAAGGAGTCACTGAGTTGCTTCTTAAGTACTATTATTTCTTGCGTGTTTTTAACTGCAACCAACATGTCATCCACATACAGACATAGGATAATATAACTGTCATACTAAAACTTCTTTGTATATACACAATGGTATGAATGGAATCTAATATAACCTTGCTTGATCATAAAGCTATCAATTTTCTTATACCATTGACATGGAGCTTGTTTCAGGACATACAATCTCTTCTTCATTTTGCACACCATCTCCTCTTTACCTTTGACCTCATAGCCCTCTGGTTGTTGTATATATAGATCTTCCTCTAAATCACCATGGAGAAATGCAGTCTTTACATCTATCTACTCTAAGTGCAAGTCTTCTGTTTCCTCTATTCCAAGAACAGTTCTAATAGAAGTCATTTTTACTACAGGAGAAAAAATCTCATCAAAATCTATACCCTTTTTTGGTACAAACCCCTTGACCACCAACCGGGCCTTATATATTTTCTTGCCTCCTTCCTAATTAACTATGTACACCCACTTGTTCTTCAATGCTCTTTTTCCTTCAGGTAGCTTCACCAAATCCCAATTTTGGTTCTCCATGAGAGACTGATGCTCCTCATCCATGGCTTGCTCCCACTTCTTCCTGACATCTACCTACATTTCTTCATCAAATTTCTTTGGCTCTCCACTATTAGTGAGTAATAAATAATAAAGAGAAGGAGAAAAATGTTCAGGTTCTCTTCTTACCCTAGAAGACCTCCTCAATATAGGAGTTTGGGGTTCCTGTTGAGTAGGTTCCTAAACTGATTCATGTATCACTTTCCCATTTAGAAGATCCTCTACCACTGCATATTCTTTCTTGGATTCTTCCCTATTTTCCTTTAACTGTTGCTTATACGTGACTTTCTCATTAAATGACCACATCCCTAGATCGAATGATTTTCTTGTCTTTAATACTCCAACATTTAAATCCAAAGTCATCACCACCATAACCAATGAAAGTACATTTTTCCAATTTAGCCTCTAGCCTGGTCCTATCATCCTTGTCTATATGAACAAACACCTCACATCCAAAGACTCTAAGAAATGAATAATAAACTTTCTTACCATACCAAGCCTCCTCAGGTATGCCTCCATCCAAGGCACTTAAGGGCTCATTTGTTTATCAAGTACACAGTTGTGCTCACTACTTCTTACCCAAAAAGAAAGAGGCAGTCCTACATGTAATCTCATGCTCCTATCTCATTCCATTATTGTCATGTTCATCCTTTATGACACCCCATTCTACTTTGGAGTTCCTGGAACCATCTTTTTCCTATGGATTCCATTCTTAGAACAGTAATCATCAAACTTCATTGTTGCAATACTCCCCTCCATTATCTGACCTGAGACATTTTAGCTTAAAACCTGTTTCATTCTCTACCAAGGCATTCCATTTAACAAAAGTGTCAAATACATCAGATTTATTTCTAATACAATAAACCCAAACTTTCCTTGTTGCATCATCAATAAAAGTAACATAATAATTTGAACCCCCAAGAGATGATACCTGAGGTGGCCCCCACACATCAGAATGTACCAGCTCTAACTTACAATCTTTCTTTGTAGGTCCAACCTTGAGAAACCTTACTCACTTCTGTTTCCCATATATGCAGTTCTCACAAAAATCCAAACCTATTTCTGTATATCCGAGAAAATTCTTCTTTATGATCTCCATGCCCTTATGGCTCATATGACCAAGCCTATAGTGCCACAATGTTGTATCTACATTTGAAGCCACAAGATTACAAACATTAGTGCTATAAGTGGTTAAATACAAGGTTCCAACCTTCTTACCTCTTGCCACCACAAGAGCACCCTTGGTAACCTTCCAAGAGTCTGTTGTAAATATCATAGTACAACCATCACTTCCCAACTGCCCTGCCGATATCAAGTTTCATCTTAATGTAGGCACATGTCTGACATCCTTCAATAGCCATGTATTCCTATTCTGCATCTTAACCTGAATAGAACCTTTTCCAACTATAGTTGCAAGGCTCATCATCACCAAGAAAAACATGCCCAAAATCCCCTTGAACATAATCAACAAAATAATGCCTATGTGGAGTAGCATGGAAAGAAGCCCCTGAATCTAAAACCCAAGATTCAACAATATTATGCAAAGAAAGAATCAAAGCATCCTGCATGCATTACCTGTTGCCACATTTGCCTCCTTATTTTCTTCCTGTTGTTTCTTCTTGTCCCGAAGCTCCCAATAGTCCTTCTTTGCATGCCCAAACTTTCCACAGTTGCCAACATACCATCTTGCTTTTGGATTTTGACCTTTCCCGATCTTTTGATTTTCCACGGCTTCCTCTATTCTTCCGTCTCCCTATAGTTTCCATGTCAAAGCATTCCCTGAAGTAGAAGATTCAACAGAGCTTTTTCTTCACATTTCCTCACTTAGAATCACCCCTACAACATCCTCAAACTTCAACTTTGAGTTAGCTAGAACCGAGTTGCTTACCACCATTACCAAGCTATTCCAACTTTCAGGTAAAGAGCACAAAATTAATAAATCCCTAACTTATTCATCAAATTCTATTATAACTAAAGCTAGCATATTCACAACCGTATTAAAATCATTTCAAATAATTTGCTACTGAACTATTCTCAGACATCTTCATATTAAACAAATATTTCATTAAAAATATCTTGTTAGAGGCAGAGGGTTTTTCATATAACTTCCCTAATGCATCCATAAGTTCTTTTGTAGTCTTTTCCTTTGAAACATTAAATAATACCAAAGATGCAAGAAATAGCCAAATTATTCCAAGTGCCTTCCTATCTAGCAAATCCCATTTCGCATCTGTCATGCTTGAGGGTTTGTTCCCTTTCTCAGATAACGGAATATAAAGATCCTTTTG
Organism: Taxus chinensis; assembly: GCA_019776745.2. Taxonomy (NCBI): domain Eukaryota; kingdom Viridiplantae; phylum Streptophyta; class Pinopsida; order Cupressales; family Taxaceae; genus Taxus; species Taxus chinensis. The sequence continues at coordinate 773,293,030 of CM034148.1, read as the reverse complement.
ATAAAGGAAATCTTCCAAAGAGTAAAATTCTACCTGTTGAATTTATCAACCTTTGATCTTCCATCATCAACCATAGCTCCCACTCAAGATAAAACTTTCCCTATGATTCAACACTTCAGAAAACCAAACTAGGCTCTGATACCAATTATTAGGAAATAAGAGATAAAATATGTGGAATAATCCCTTACATGAATTGCAATATTAGAAATTAATATGCAGAAATATATTACAAATCTGAAATAAAAGTGCAGAAAAATAAAAGAACACAACACAGAGAGACAAGATTTAACGTGATTCACCCAATTTGGGCTACGTCCACAAGGAATCACCTGCTCAAAATTTTTATTACAAGCCACCACTCTCTCAAGGGATAGAGGGGTTGACATCCTTTGGAGCTTGCTGAAACTCTAGTAGAGTAACACCCGAATTCATCTTTCTGCTATATATTTGCTTAATCTGCCTATCAGGAGAGAGAGATCATATAAATGATACAGAATGGTTTAATCCAGTGTCCCCTAGACAACATATTTATGGGTATTAAACAATTAAAAATGTAAAATTGTCAAAACTTCTGGGTAGCCAAAGAGGCAGTTGATGAAAAACAATAAGATGATGATCGTAGGATAACCACATGGGCCCATAAGAACAGACACGATATGGTTCCCATTACCCATGGGTTAATATGGACCACCCATGAAAATTTGCTTAGAGGGCTTACCCAAACTAACCTGACCCGCTCAGGCAAGGAGTAGACCGCTTAAATGTACCCAAGTCATAACACATAGAAGGTGTACAAGTTAACATGAATATTCCACTTAACAAACATAATCCACGGGTTACAAAAGATGTGGTTCAACATGGTTTTAAAGTGTGATTGAAACTAGGGTAACATTTAGACTCTAAAACATGGTTACCACTTTCTACCCTTAACCTACACTAAATTGATGGCATCCACATTCGGGGGTTCTAATAGGTTGCTAAATCTCATTCTGTACTTAATCAAATAATCATACATGCTTTCATATTATGTCTATGAACAATAACAACGCTAAACGAGTGATATCATGTCAAAACTTATAAGTAGGGAATGCATCTAGCATGACTCCAAAGGTTTTTTTACAATATGTTTTCCATTATGATGGTGGAGATTAATGAAAACCTTTACTTGCTGTGCACATTTTTTGAATGTTTACTATAAAAGGAATTGGGACATTTCCTACTTGACAAGATCATGAGTAGATGTATGGTTTGCAACCCACTTTGTGCGGTCTATTGTTTTCTTACGTCTTTACACTACTTGTGTTTAGGTATTTACTAAATTATGCTGTGCTCATTAGTTGTATTATTGCAATTCATTTATTTCTCATACTAAATTAGTTTTGGATAGCCATCCAACAATGATTGTAATGCACTTGGTTTCAACCAAGACTTTTCCATTTCAACCATACAGTTAAGAGTTCTAAAGGTCTAAGTGTGGTGAGATCAACCCTAGTGGTCAAGCCACATTGAACTTTTAGGAACGTACATGAAAAGGCCCCTCGAAGTGGAAGAAAGCTTCATTGATTTATAATAGAAAATGTTATTTACACCAGTGTGAGTGACAGTCCAAGGAAACCACCCTTAGCATTATGCCCTCATAAAACAAGTGACCAATCTACGAATCCAATACACTATGGCCTCTATAGAACATGGACGTCCTTTGTGCATTGTCTATAGAGAAGTTATAGGATTGCAGGTTACATATGGGTGAATTCCTCTTTACACTACTTCATGTTTGGAAATGTGTAACATTGGATTGCCCAGAAAACCATGGCTTGGCATATCGAGAGGGAATCTATACATTTTAGTAGACAGTGGTTAAATGGTTTAGGAATTGATTTCCTCCCTATACTTCTCCTAAGCCAAGTGTGGTATGAAATCACCCAGAGGAGAGACTCGAAGGTGTTATAGGATTAGTATTTCTACAAGAGTATATCTTCAACATGGATCAAGTGAGGTGCAAATGGAGAATTTAAACTTATTATTAGGTGTCATGTATTACTACATTTCATGTAAATATACACTATTTGTATTTTAAGAAATGACCCATACACATATATCAAATTAAGAAATACTAGATTGATTTCCCTCCTTACAATTTGGTTATATGAGTTAATTCATTCTAATTGGAGGGCAACAACAACAATTTAGGAATTTAACAATGAAAAAAACAATGACAAGTGCTCTATGATAACGACAACGATCATGACAATAAGTGAGTTGACACTTTGATATGTGCACTTACCCTTAAGTTTGTATGAAGGATGACTAATACCACATCAGCTACACGTTGTTTTTCCCTAGGTTCACTCTCATCACTTTTTAATGCATTTTTCATCTTTGGAATCCATGCTCCACATTTTTGTTTTTGCATTGGGTCTTAAATCTGGTACATTTTAGCACGTCTTCTACTACATGGTTCTACATGGATATCATGGTACTTTGCAACTTTCTAGGATTAATTTTACCAAGCATTCCGCTAACCTGAATAAAGTGGGATGTAATGTAGATTCTATAAGTGATCATGCACATTAGTGAATTATTTAGCCTAGTCATATACAACTATTTAGAGGGTTCTTAAGTTAATAAAGTCACCTAGGATTAAATGTGCACCTTATAGTCATGTTGTTGATGCCATAATCACAACACCCTCTGAATTTCTGCAACTCGATGGGTTGAAACTCTCAATGTGATTGCATAACATGGAGCTTTTCCCAAAGTGTGGTACTTTGCAATCGGGAAAGCTCTCTAGATGAAGGGTGGTTCCTATTCCTTATGTTTTGATGCACACATTCAATTGTAGAGGATCTACTTTAAAATATACTCTAACTTGCCAAGGAGACAAGGTTAAGAATATTACAAGAAAATAAATCTAAACTAATCAGAGGTGATACACCAAAGGAATGTTGAACACCTGCTTTTCCATTAAACACAAACCATTAAAAATGTAATACAACCACCATGCACATATAACTAAGATTGCAATGAGAGATCAGGAAGATGCAATGAACATAAGAAAGGGTTGAAAATCATCCACAAACTTTTATTATTGCTCCAAAATTTGATACAATGCATTACAATGGCCAAGAGGCAAGATTGCATTTACAGTTTAGATGGGAGGTTTGAACTCCACAAGATCACTTACAGACAAGAGAAGAAGGGAGGGTGCAAAGAAAAATTATCCAACCTTTTTAAAAAAATGCCCCTCCTTACAATATATAGGAAGAATGAGACAAGAAAGAGAGAAAAATTCAAATCTTGCTTCAACCACCATAGAATGCATTGAATTCACCTGCAATAATGATGGGTTACACTACAAAACCCATGCCTCCATGTACTATTCCTTGTTAGGGCAAGAAAGGAAGCCCATACCTTCATTATTTTGGTAGGTGAGAAACCTAGAACACCCTCTAAAATGGAAAACTATATTTTTCATTTTGAAGAACTTAGTCCAAAAAGTCCTTTCTTGTACAAATTCGAGCTCCTAGTCAAAATTTATGGCCATCTGAAGGTTGAGGTGTCATTCTACAAAAAATGTGAGTTTTTGATCTTCCTTTTTCAAATTCTGAAATGCATACAACCACCAAAATCTAGATTTTCAGACATTTTGGTTTCAGAAGTCAGGTTATTGTTCATCCTTCAAATCACCCCGAGAGTTCCGAAACTCCGAAACGCGAAACTCTGAAACTATGAAACCCGAAATTCCAAAGTTTCAGACTTTCAGAATTTTAATTTTTTTTCCCTTTCAGACTCGCGACATTGTTCATCTAATTGAGAAATTGAGAGTTATAAAACCTGAAACTTGAAACCTCGAAAATGCCGCCGCATTGACCCTGAACCAAGTTTGTCTTTTCAAAATCTGAAACCTTTTGGGTTTCAGACTTTTGGGATTTCAAACATTTTTGGTCACCTTTCTTATTTTTCCATCGAAGACTCCAAAAACCCAAATTCCACATCTTCGAAACTCTAAAAATGTCACCACATTGACCCCGAACCAAGTTTAACTTTTCAAAATTTGAAACCTTTCGGGTATCAGAATTTCAGGAATTTAGACATTTTTGGTCACCTTTCCTATTTTTCTGCCGAAGACTTTGAAACTCTGAATTCTGCATTTTCGAAACTTTGAAACCTGAAAGTCCAAATTTTAGACCTTCAAGATTTAAAACATTTTTTCTTTCAGAATTTTTCCCCTACTTCTTCTCTAAAATGCCAAATGCCAAAACTCTGAAATTTCAAGCCTCGGCCTCCATTATTTTTTCCAACCTACAAAGTGAGCTACTTTCCTTCAACGTTCACAAGGGCCATGCATTTTTTCGATCTTGCATTGCCATTTCCGAGCCCACCTGCAACCTGATTTTTGGAACTGAAATGTGAGCTCCCATGACTGGATCAACCTCTTCCATTTTCTCACTGAGCAACATCATATTTGTCCAATTTTTCCTGAGAGGAAAAATTGGATAACACATGCTTTAGGTGAAAAGGAAAACTTTTCATTCCAAATTTAGGTGTCTATAGAGACTTGTTAGAAATCAAGGGAAAAGCCACACACACACACACACACACACACACACACACACACACACACACACACACACACACACACACACATTCACACTTCATTTCATAGATCAAAGACACATTTTTGTGATGTAGAGGCAAAAAATGTAACAAGTCAAGTTTCAAGTCAATACAATCATCACAAGATATAATCAATAAGTAAGGTATAAAATGAGTGACTAATAGTGCCCTAGGACAAAATTGACATGGATTATAATGTCTTCCATTTTGATATCATCCCATACATTTCTGAGCATGGTCAAACTTTATGGGATTGTTTAAAAATATTATAAACTTATGAAGGATTAAAGAAGAAATAATGAAGTTGAATCATTTGGGACTCTAAGTGTGTCTCTTCACCTTCCAAAAATGACTTAGATTAACCTTAAAATGCATGACATGATGTCAAGTGATATATGTAATTGAACTCTAATATTTCCTTGTTAATCATGATGTGGCACAACGTCTCCATATAGATGGTGTGCTTTTGGGATGTTTAGTGCATGGAGTAAGGTGTATGATATACTTGTGGGTATTGTGTGTATAACCAATGTTATGTACGTGTTTTGTGCATGATGTTGATTAAATTATTATTGTGTTGACATGGTGTTGTGTTAATTTAACAATTATGCAAAATGGCATCGATATTTATTTTAAAAAACTCACTTATATACTGGATGAAGGGATAAATGTTATCTTCTTTTATATGTAGTGCGTACCTTGGTACTATGAAAAATGCATATGGTGCTTGAAACTACATTATGGCTCTCAAATTTTGGACTTACATAAACGACCAAAGTATTCAAGGTAAGAGCCCAAATTACTAAGAAAAAAATCATACCATAGGTGGTTTCTATAACCAATAACAATATATATAAATGGTATAGTATTGAATCAAACATGTTTGTAATCTCTTTCGAAGATGAGATTGATGCCACCTATGAATTTGGATCATCTATGGTAGGTGTCATCATAATATGCCTCGAGTCATGTTATTAGCCTTGGTAGAATCTATTTCCAAGAGATCACACTAATCAAAGGTCTAAAATATGGTTATGCAAGATGAATATACCAATTGTTTACAATTGTACAAGGGTGCAAAAAAATGTACCCAAACAATTCACCAAAATTTGGGTTGATGAACACCTATGTTGTTTTGATTTTATCATTGCATAAATCTAACAACTGTTATATTGCAAAAGAGTGAAAAAAAAAGTAAATCCAAGTTTTTGCTAGTTTTCTTGGCACCTACAAAAAAACCCTAAATTCTTCCTAGATCATTTTTTTTTCAATTTTGACCCACAAGAAAAATAAAATTCTTATCGTTTATAGTTTTCATGCTCAATAATATTACATTATTTGGGTCCACTTTGACTCAAAAGTACCTTGAAAATCTTCCCAATTCGATCTTGATTACACCTTTACATTTGGATGATATTTCATATGCAACTTTAATGGGGTCATTCATGCTCTTAGCTATGGTAGAAGCTCCAATCATGATGCCATAATAATAAGAGGTTAGAAATATGCCAATTAATAAACCTATGCATCCACATCATAAAGATGAAATCATTAACTAATATATTATATAAGGTTACAAAACCATACACATGCAAACTTGGAAAAATTAGGGTTATCAGACATCTATACCATCACGCTTATTTAATTGAGATGAATCCAACAAATGTTATATTGCACAAGAGTGGGAATAAAATATAAATCTAAACCTTTTTAATATATTTCCAATTAAAAAAATTCTTGGATTCCCCCTTGTTCAAAAGTTTTTGATATTGATCTACAAACATAACCAACCCAACAATGTGATAATAATTCATTTCCAAAAGAAAAATATGTAAGAAAGACAAAATTTCACGTGAAAAACAATTCACTTACCTAGAATATTAATTTTCTCTTCATTTTATACCCTTATTGTGCCACATATTTGTTTCCCAAATTGGAAATTTGATACCACTTGTAATGAACTCAATATGTCACAAAAATAGTTTCACATTAATATACCATAAATCAACACGTGACATGATTAGATTGACACCAATCACATAGAAATAAGAACTAAATAGTATAAAATTACACATTATAAATTTTATGATTATAATATTTCTTTATAAAAACCTCCATAATCATAAAAATAAGAACAAAATATGTAAATACTAACCATTGCCCATGATTTTCAAACTACACCAAATATGATAACAATGTTAAGTTTGTTGGAGTTGTAATTTGTGTCAAATATATGCTATTTCAAATTGTTTTAAGTTTGTGTGATGGGGAAGAGCGAACAATGGATTACAATTAAAAAATATTGAATTCACTGCATTCCATGATATGACATCTCATTGGGGCTTTTTGTCAAACAATTCACATACCTTGTGTATGCTTACACATTTTACATACATATAAAATAGGGCACTTACAAATTTTTCACACCATAATTAATTTATATAATGTTATAGAAATGCATTGTTGGGAGTTAAACCATATAACAGTGTTGCACAGATCTATAATCAAAGTAATCATACAAGAAATGAATGTGGAAATAACCAAAAGTTAAAATAAATAAGAGAAATATTACACACCAGATTTAACGTGGTTCACCCATTGTGGGCTACGTCCACCAAGAAACGGCTAATATTATTATTCAGTGCTTTACAGAGGAGATACAATGAATATCTACTGTCTTCCAATACCTCACAGGATGTTCAATGTTTTTCCCTCACTCAACTACTCTTTCTTTCTCACCAAGAAACTTACATGCAAAACAATTGCTATATATATTCTCTCCTCCTTACTTACCCTCATACAATGCATACATGCATATATATCTATTTAGGGTAACTTAACTTTTCTTTTACAATCAATAAATCATATTTAAAATAATTGATTTATTCTAATTTTCATCAAAAATAAAAAACTGCGTTGCACAGGTAACTGTCACCGGTTACTGCCTGACCGGCACCGATCACTTCCTGACCTATACTGACCAATGTCGGTTACACCTTGACCGACGCCGGTTACTGTCAGAACCAATAACATGTAAAAGCAAGTTTCTTGTGAAGTAATTAAGCTCCATTCTCAACAATCTCCCACTTGGAGATCAATTGTTGCATTGTAGTGTGCATCACCATCCTTGGTTCCTTTTCCTTGGCATGTTTCTTCCTCTTCAAGTTTTAAACTCGAAGATAAAGAGAAGTGGAGTGAAGCTCCAACTTCTCCTTTACCAATGGCTTCATTAGCATGTCTGCAGGGTTCTCATCCGTATGGATTTTCTCTAACTTTAGTTGTCCATCCTCCAACACCTACCGTATGAAGTGATACCTTAACTGAATATGTTTCGTTCCTGAATGAAATACTGAGTTTTTTGCTAGATGAATTACCCGCTGACTATAACTATATAATCTACAATCCTCTTGCTCCTTACCCAACTCTTCCATGAACCTTCCCATCCATATAATCTCCTTGCTAGCTTCTGTAGCTACAACATACTCTACCTTTGTAGTAGACAAAGCCACAACCTTTTGCAATCTTGAAATCCAGCTAATTGTCGTTCCACCTACTGTGAAAATATATCCAGTGGTGCTCCTCCTACCATCCAAATCTCTAGCCATATCTGAATCAACATAGCCACGTGAAGAAGTATCTGAAACTCCATAGCATAACTCCATGCTAGATGTCCCTATGAAATACCTGAGAATCCATTGGACTACTTTCCAATGTTCTTTACTTGGATTAGCCATAAACCTACTCACAACTCCCACTTCCTGTGCAATGTCTGGTCTAGTACAAACCATGGCATACATAAGACTTCCTACTGCTGAAGCATAGGGAACATGTGTCATGTACTCAACCTCCTTGTGTGATGAAGGACACTGATCTTTGCTCAATTTGAAGTGTCCAGCCATACGTGTACCAACATGTTTTGATCTTTGCATATTAAACCTTTCCAACACCTTATTGATATAAGCCTCCTGAGACAAATACAACTTCTTGTTTTTCCTGTCTCAATGAATTTGCATGCCAAGGATTTTCTTTGCAGCTCCCAAATCCTTCATTGCAAATGTGTGAGCTAACCTTTCTTTAAGTTTACCAATGTCATGCATACTAGATTCTGCAATCAACATATCATCCACATATAGTAACAAAATAACATAGCTCCCATTTTCAAGCTTTTAAAAATAAACACAATGGTCAGATTCACATCTCATATAACCATGCTCATGCATAAAACTTTCAAATCTTAAATACCATTTCCTTGGAGCTTTCTTGAGCCCATATAGGATCTTTTTCAATTTGCACACAAGTTTCTCCTTACCCTTGACTTCATAACCAAATGGTTGCTGCATATAAATCTCTTCATCCAAATCACCATGAAGGAAAGATGTCTTCACATCTAGTTGCTCTAAATGTAAATCTTCTACTACAACTAAGCTCAATACAGTACGAATATAAGTCATCTTAACAACAGGAGAAAATATTTCACCAAATTCAATACCTGCTTTCTGGTGTAAATCCCTTTACTACAAGCCTTACCTTGTATCTTTTTTATCCACCCTCTTCTTCCTTGATCCTGTAAACCCACTTGTTCTGCAATGTTCTCTTACTTGTTGGCAACTTAACCAAATCCCAAGTTTGGTTTTGTTCCAAGGAATCCATTTCCTCATCCATTCGATGCTCCCACTAAACGTGGGTCTTATTCCGCATTGCTTCTTCAAAGCTCTCTGGTTCACCATTATCAGTCAATAATAAATAAAATAGAGAAGGTGTAAATATTTCTAGAGGTTTACTTACCCTGTTTGTAACCTTTTCACAAGAGTTTGGGGTACCGGAGGCTCAATCTGGACCTCCTGGACATTTGTATCCAAATCTGATAGTGACCGACACCGGTCACCTGTAACTGACATCAATTTTGTTAACTGATGTTGTTTTGGATCTTTTGTAACCGATACCAGGTTCTGCTGACTGATGTCAGTCAGCAGAAAACCAACACTGGTTACTATGTAACCCTGTAGGTAATACTTTTAAATCTAAGAGTTCATTTTCATTCACAAAATTCTCAACCGGTTCATCCTTGGGTACCAAAATTTTATCCCTGTACATTCTCTTTTCATTCCATTCAACATCATGAATCCTAATAATTTTAGCATTCTCTAAATCCCAAAAACGGAAACCGAAATCACCAGATCCATAACCAATGAAAGTGCATCTCTTGGATTTTTCATCCAAATTTTTCCTATTTTCCTTATCAACATGCACAAAAGATTTTGAACCAAAAACTTTAAGAAAAGAAAGATCTACCTCTTTTCCGGTCCAAGCTTCATTCGATATTCCTCCATCTAGTGAACTTGAAGACCCATGGTTAATCAAATAAACCGTTGTATCAACTACTTCTACCCAAAACTATAAAGGTAGTCCAGAATGTATTCTCATACTTCTAGCATGTTCCATGATTGTCATGTTCATTCTTTCTGCAACGCCATTCTTCTGTGGTGTTCTTGGAATTGTTCTTTCTCTACATATCTCATTCACTGAACAATAATCATTGAAAGCCTTGCTACAATATTTACCACCATTGTTAGATCTAAGGCACTTTAACTCAGAATTTGATTCATTCTCAACAAGGGTTTTCCATCTTTTAAAAGTCTCAAAAACATCAGATTTACGTTTAATACAATAAACTCATACCTTTCTTGTGGCATCATCAATGAAAGTAACATAATAATGGGATCCTCCATGAGAAGATACCTGAGCTGTTCCCCACACATCTGAGTGTACAAGCTCTAATTTTTTCTCCTTCTTAGTTGCCCCAATTTTGAGAAATCTCACTCTCTTTTACTTTCCAAAGATACAATGCTCACAGAAATCAAGATCTAAATCTTTCAAATCTGACAACTTTCCCTTAGCCTTTAAGATCTTTATTCCTTTTTGACTCATATGACCCAACCAATTATGCCACATGCATGCATCTGAATTAGAAGTAGATAATGTAGAAAAGGAATCAGGAATATAGGTAGATAAATATAACGTTCTTACCTTCTTACCTCTTGCCACAACAAAATCACCCTTGGTGACTTTCCAAGAGTCTCCTGTAAAAGTAACCATGCAAACAACTTCACCTAGTTACCCTGTAAAAATAAGATTCCTCTTGAGGCTTGGCACATGCCTCACATCTTTTAATACCCATGTATTTCCATTCTGTAATTTTAGATGAACTTCCCCTTTACCAGTAATACTGCAAGGTTCATCATCACCCAAATAAACATGCCCAAAATTTCGTTGGACATAATTTCTGAAATAACCCTTATTATGGGTTGCATGGAAAGAAGCTCCTGAATCTAAAACCCATGATTCAATTCTATTATCTAAAGAAGGAATAAGAGCATCTTGCATTACCTCTGATGAAGAAATATTTGCTTCTTTACCTTTGTCTGGTTGTTGGTTCTCTTTATCCTTTAACCAACAATCTTTCTTTACATGTCCTTTCTTTCCACATTTCCAACAAGTAATTCCCTTACTTCTGGATTTGGATTTGCTATCCCTTGACTTTGATTTCCCATTACTCTTACTCTTGGATCTCTCCTTCTGCATGCCCCTACTTTCTACATTCAACGCATTTCCAGATGATGATTCTTTTGTACTCTTCCTGTGAATTTATTCATTCAATATTATACTAACCACATCATCAAAATTCAAAATATTATTAGCAGATGTTTTATTACTAACAACCATTACCAAGTTATCCCAACTATCAGGAAAAGAACATAAGAATAAAAGTGCTTTTACTTCATCATCAAATGGTATAGCAACCAATTTCAACTGATTTACAATAGATAGGAAATCATTCAAATGATTAGATGCAGATCCACCTTCATGCATCTTAGAACTAAATAGTTTCTTCATCAAATAAACTTTATTTGAAGCACTAGGTTTTTCATATAAATTAGCAAGACATTTCATTAACTCTACCGTAGAAGTTGCTTCTGTAATATTAGAAGCCATGGATGCTACCATGCTCAATCTTATAGATCCCAAAGCCTTTTTGTCAAGAACTTTCCATTCTTCATCAGTCATCTTTGTAGGTCTAGACTTCTCATCTAACGGTAAATACAAATCTCTTTGATACAGATAATCCTCAATCTGCATCTTCCATAATTGATAATTATGACCATGAAATTTCTCTACCTTGTATTTGTTTTCTTCTGCCATTTTTGAAGCTCCCACTCAATCAGAAAACCCTTTGTGAGTAAATCCTATCAACACACAAAAACTCCAAACAAAGCTCTGATACTAGTTGTTGTGGGTTAAACCGTATAACAATGTTGCACATATCTATAATCAAAGCAATCATACAAGCAATGAATGCGGAAATAACCAGAAGATAAAATAAACAAGAGAAAGATTACACTAGATTTAGCGTGGTTCACCTAGTGTGGGCTACGTCCACCAAGAAATGACCAATATTATTATTTAGTGCTTTATAGAGGAGATACAATGAAGATCTACTATCTTCCAACACCTCACAGGATGTTCAATGTTTTTCCCTCACTCAGCTACTCTTTCTTGCTCACCAAGAAACTTACATGCAAAACAATTGCTATATATATTCTCTCCTCCTTACTTACCCTCATACAATGCATACATGCATATATATCTATTTTGGGTAACTTAACTTTGATTTTACAATGAATAAATCGTATTTAAAATAATTGATTTATTCTAATTTTAGTCAAAAATAAAAAAATTACGTCACACAGGTAATCATCGCCGGTTACTGCCTGACCGGCGTTGGTCACTTCCTGACCTAGTTTGACCAATGCTAGTTACACAGTAATCGACGCCGGTTACTGTCAGAACCAGTAACATGTAAAATCAAGTTTCTTGTGAAGCAATTAAGCTCCATTCTCAACATGCACAAAAAATAAAAGGATGTAAGGTTGTTAGTGTAGGATATTATTTATCATTTATTTGTTTATTGTGGATTATTTCTACACGTGGATTATCCCTACAATTGTTAACTTAGATTTCTTATGTGTACTAGTTGTGTGGAGTTAGCTTACCAGTTGTGTGGAATTAGCTTGCTAGTTGTGTGGAGTCAGCTTAACTACTAGTATTAGTTAGTGGGAGTTCTTCACCACTAATCTAAGTGGTATTCATACTTCCCTCCTCCTATATGTACATCCTAATTATTAAGATAACCTATATTAGCGTGCTGAGTTGGAACCATTCTTATGTTACTGGAATTATCTCTTTTTTTTTCATATTTGCAAGTTCCCATGCTTGTTCAGATTTGTCTTCGTGCAAATTGAATTTTGTGTTTTTTAACACCAATGAATGCCTTGATCTAGTTGATCCTTAGGGCATTAAAAAATTAACTAAATGAGGATGGACCTAGCCTTCCAACCACTCATTGGAATTGACACAGAGTGTAGATTATAATGGTTTAGTTTGTGAGGGGGAATTTCCCTCCTACCAACCCCGACCTCACCCTTCGTCTTCATCAAGTGAAGCTACAAGAAACTAAACAATAAAATTCCTCCTTTTAAAATTTCAAATTGTATTCCAAACACATTAAGTGTTGTTTTTTGGGAATAGTAAAGAGGGAAATTACAAAATAATTTTTTTTTTACCTTATGTGTTGATTAGCCCGCCAAATGAAATGTGTTGGTTGCTGATTTTAGAGCTACCAAAACCTAAGATTGCGTTAAACTTTACTTTCTGTTGCTAGGTACCACCACAAACCAAAAACTAGTCATATGCATTTTAATATAACTTGTTTAGGAGTAGATCCACATACTAAGAGAGGTTTAGGTGCCATTTAAGGCTTGTAATGACTTAAACACTATGTTAAATCCAATGAAAAATATTTTTCAACTCCTCAAATGTCTATAACTATACTACAAGTTTGAAAGGTATGTTCAAACTCTACTTCAATTCTGAAATTCCCATCATGTCAGCATAAAATGCCCTTTATTAGTATGAATATGCATTCAAAGAACTACCAAAGGTGAAAATGCCCGTCATAGCTCCTGCAAAAAACAATCTCCAAGTGTATATACCTCAATATGGTCCTGCAAACACCTCCAAATCCCGTGAATATGCTATACCAATGTGAACCAGATAAAAACAAGAAAATGCACACAACTATCACAAAAACTATTGCAAACACAATCTCAAATTGAAAAAACTTGTAGGAAACACTAGACAATTCTCAATAGCAACACAACTCTCATTACCAAGAATGGAAAATAGAAAGCCTCTAGCAACAAAGATTATAAATATAATAACAAAGATCATGTGAGAACAAGAAGGATAAACATTCTCAAACCTTTATATCAAACTTAGAAAATTCCTCTTCTAGTGTTAAGTCCAATAATGAGAGGATCAAATGTGGGTATTGTAAAGACAGGCATGATGAAAGTAAATGTTTGGAGAAATGGATTGCATACCTCATGAGTCTTCTTGAGAATAACAATATAGGTGTCCCCAAGTCTATCAAACCATCTTCATTAACCCATGAAGCCTCCAAGGTAAATACCAATGGCAAAGGGAAAGAGAAGGGATCGAGAAAGAAGAAAAAGGGGATATCCCTAGTTGTAGTTGTACCAATACCTCCTACATGGTTTATTGATTCTAGTGCATAACATCATATGGATTCTTCACACATGGAGCTCACTTCTTTATGATTAGAGCCATGCGTCATGTCTAGTATATGATAGCGTGAAAATAGTTTTGCACAATTTTTTGGGAGATGATCGGTTGAAGTGAGTGGAGGAACATTCAATAATGTTCTTAGTATTCTAGCACTATCATTTAATCTCCTATCAATCTACCATATTACTCGCCTTAGTCAGGGCATGTGGGTTGCATTCACTCTAGATTTAGTTAATGTTAGAGAGTTACATAATGACACCATCATTGCAATAGGTGTAGTTAATCATCAGACTCGACTATATTCCTTCTCTCCCTTTGTCCCTCCTTTATATTATTCACCAGATTCACATGTACTTGATGAAAATTTTGAGCTTCAACACATTTCTAATGAGGGATTATCTTCCATTATATATGAATACAATAGTGATGGGGACCCACCTTCACCATCTCCTTGTCACCTTCTAGTTTTAGAGGAGTTATTTCTTGATCCACATACTTATGGTCATCCACATACTTTTTCGGGGGCAGGAACCTTGATTTAGGACTCATCAAACACCAAGAAATACTCTACTCAATTATTGGGATTTTCACATTCCTTCGTCACTTCTATAGTGAATACATCATCCCTTCATGGAGAAGTTGACACTTTTAGCTTGCATCAGGATCGAAGTTCTTTGGATATGCACCATGCATTAGTTGGAGCTACATCAAAAACTTGGCAGCTACTTCACTCTTCCACGGTGATCCACCCTTCACTACATTTACTTTTGAGCCATAGTCACTCTAGGAGGTTGTTTTGCAAGATACCAGATGGCTTCAATCAATAGTATCTTCGAGTGGGGATTTCTAGTCCTACATTCTCTTCTTTGTATCTCTTTTGGGGGGTATTTTTTCCCATTGGGTTTCTCCTTTTATTCCAATTTTTGAGAATTACATTGTATGTGGGTACCTCATCAGGCCTTATTACCGGGACCCACTTTATTCTCCACCCATCTAATCTACGCTTAAGTGGGTGTTAGTGTAGTATATTATTTATCCTTTATTTGTTTATTATGGATTATTCCTACATGTGGATTATCCATACACTTGTTGAGTTATCTTGTTTAGGTATACTAGTTGTGCGGAATTAGCTTACCAGTTGTGTGGAGTCAACTTAACTTCTAGTATAAGTTAGTGGGAATTTTTCACCTCTCATCTAGGTGGTAGTTACAATTCCCTCCTCCTATATGTACATCATATTGAGATAGTTTATTGCAATGTGTTGACTTGTAGCCATTCTTGTGTTATTGTAATTATCTCTTTGTTTTTCATACTTACAAGTTTGCTTGCTTGTTCAAATTCATTTGCTTGTTCAAATTCGTCTTCATGTAAATCACATATCATATTTTTCAACACCAGTGCATGCCTTGAACTAGTTAATCTACCTATTCTACGATCAAGGTTTCTTACAAAGGTTATTATGATTAATTAATTTCTAACATTAATCACATAATATTAGGATAATGCATTAATAATTGTGTTTACACCTTTTTTATGATCAATAGATTAATTGTTATGGAATGCATATCAACAAAAAGAATGCAAGGTTCATTATAGGGGGTTATTATGATTAATTAACTATGTAATATCATAATAGCATATTAATCCTTGTAACTAGTGATTATAATATGCTACAAGTTCAAAATACAAAAGTGGGAAGATGTTCTTAGCTATATAAAGAGATACATGAGATATTTTGGTGAATTGACTGGATAAATTAGGAGCACTGAACCTAAAGATGTTTCATTCTTGATGATGTGACTAGAAACTCCCATGGTATGAAACAATACAACTTTTCTAGGATTGACTATATGATCCAAAACCTATTATACATTTGTGAACCTATTGTACGGTCCTTGACCTGCTTGGAATGGGGTTTTACACCCTGTTGTTCCCTTCAGTGGTCTATAAATATGTGTTGTTGCTGAATCCTAAAGGTCGCACAATCTCAAAACCATTTGAAATCATCTAAATTGAACTAAAGCCCTAAATATGGGAGGGAGACCTTTTGAGAAGGTTAGTGTTTGAGTTGAAGTGTAATCTATGCACTGCCTACATCAACACTAATGTGAAGAGGCCTCAAACCACACATAGTTCTCCACCTAGCATGTAATATATATATGAATAGAACTAGTTGGCAATTTGAACTGATTTTACCATGCTTGAGAGGATTTTTCTCTTGCTCAGATATTGAGGATCCTTGAGTTCTTGGAAATAATGGAAGATAAACTCCTTGACATGGTTGAGTGCTTCAAATTTGTAGTAGTGGCTTACCTAATGGATGTACATTAGCTTTGGGAAGGTATAGGGAGCCTTGGGTTCCTTTTTTTCTAGTATTTACAATACGAACTCAAAAGAGTTATGGGTTATTAAAGGAGGCGATATAAAGTTTCGTATATAGGGTTTAAAAGTTAATTTTTCATGTAAATGTTGACTTATGAGGATAAGAAGACCTAATAAATATAATGCAATTGAAAGTAAAGTTGGAAGATGTATCGGTCCAAGATTATATAGGGTAGCCAAGACCAAAAATTACATTCTGATCCTACTCTACAGTTTTGGATTAGGGAAACAATGGGTGAAATATGGATGTTACATCATGATGAGCAGAGGTTAAGTACTGATTTTATGCATTTAAATTCAGAATGTGATGAAACATCAATGTGTAGGAATAAGTAAGTTGGGAGAGAGATATCAAGATGTAGTAAGTGAAGATGGGATGTGGGTGTTTATCTTAACCAACAAGCATAGTCATAATCAACAGTGTCAAAAGGATAAATTATAAAATTTTATTTTTTACAAATTACAACTAACTTGAGAAAGATGTGCTATAAACTCAAAAACAAAATAAGAGAGATGCAATTAGCTATATAGAGTGGAACAAAATATATCTAGTGTACAAACAAGATAAACTAGAAGTATTGAACATGAAAATACTTCATTCTTGATCCAATAACTAGAAAATGCCCTAGTTTAGAAATTTACATTTATGTTAGGATCGAGTGTACATCCTTGGACCTATTGTATAGTTTTAGAGATGCTCATAATGTGGCTATATAACTTTATATGCCCTTTGGTTTTGTAGAAATATGGGTCATTTCCAAACCCTAACTGTCACACAGTTACAAAACCCTCTGAAATGATATGAATCAAACTGAAAACGTAACCATGGGTGGAAGACCCTATATGAAGGTTAGTGTTTGGGTTGAAGTGTAATTTGTGCACCTCCTACATTAGAGCTACTCAAAAGATGAATGAAACCACACGTTATTCTTTACCTTACATACAATATCTATATGGATGCACATAGATTGGAAACTTGAACCACTTTGACAATATTTGAGATGATCTTGATATTGCTAAGATATTAGATCCTTGGATGCTTAGAAGTGAAGGAAGATGAACTACTTGACCTGATTGAGTAATTCAGAACTATAGTAATGACTGCTCTGATGGATGTGCATCAACTTTAGGAAGTTTTAGAGAGCCTTGAGTGCCTTTTGTATTATTATTTACAATCAGAGCTCATGAGAGTTCTAGGTGAGTAAATGAAGTCATATGAGTTTTCTTATATAGGGTTCCAAAGATAATTTGATATGACAAGGTTGACCCCAGAGGATAAAATGACCTAAAAAAGAATTGAATTGAAATAAAATTTTGATGATGTGTCAATCTAAGATCGTACAGGTCAGCTAGGACTAGAAATTACATCCTGACCACACTATATGGTTTTAAACAAGGAGACTATGAATGCAGTATGAAAGATGTATCATGATAAACAAAGGTTAAATATATTTTTTACGCATTTGTATTTAGAATGTGATAACATATCAATTTGAAGAGATATGTAAGACATTAAGATGTACTAAAAAGGATAAAATGTGGGTATTTGTCTTAACTAAGGAGCATTTTCATAACCAGCAATGTCAAAGAGTGAATTGTTAAAGTTGAGTGTGTACATAACTACAATATAAAAAAAACACTTCCTATTATGCCTTGATGGATGTCTATTTTTTGAATTCAGTGAAATAGTTTCAATAGCTCCTACCAAGGATTTTGTCAAACAATTTTCATGACCAGAACATGGATTCTTGTGACCACTGATATGAGTGCATAGTGTTGGGTGTTGGTTTTACAGAGTGGGTACGGTAATTTTGGGTGTTGTCACAACAATCAGGAGTGATTCAATCACATAACTAGCACATGATGAACCTTCACTTCTTATTTTCACTCAATCCATATTCTTTCTAACACATTTTTTTTTACTAAACAACTCTCCATTTCCTTTATACATATTCCTCTCCTTTTACATTTCCCATTCTTCTTCCTCCCACTACAAATTTTCACTCTAGAGCTATATAGTTCAATGTTATCACTCTTCTTCAGGCTCCAAAAAAACACACCTAAAATGTTACTGAAGTATTTACAACCCTTACCCATTGGGCTTGCGTGATTGTATGTAAATAAAAAACAAACAATATCATGTCAGATATGTTCTCAAACAAATGAAAAATATTAAAGACAATATATTTAAAGGTTTGATATGAGCTACAAAATTCAAAATGAGTGGAGTTGTCAAAGGCTTAGCTTTGAAAACCGAGCATGCTAACTGGAACACATAGAGAAGGGTGCCATTTTCACTCATGTTTAATAAACAATTGTAACATCCCATTGTGTAATGAATTAGTTAGAGTTGTAAAGATTAGTGTTGAGAACATGATGGGGATTTTCATGAATATGTATGCATATGCAAAGTGTTGGGTCCAACGCTTGGGTTCTTTGCATTCTTGGTGGTTATTTTTATGGATTGACGTGTGGGTATAGGGATTTTAAAACTAAATACATCCATTTTCAACATGTGGCTTTCAAGGTGAATTATATTTAAAAAACTGAACAAAAGCAAACAACAAAATAATTGCAACAACCAAAAAATATTATTGATCCAATTTCATGATAAGCACCGCAAGTTCAGAGACATACATACATCGTATATATGGTATATATTACAAAAAAATGTTAGTTCTCCATAAAGACACCAAGTGTCATCCAAACTTGGATGGGAAGATTTTGTAGGACATGTATGCCCTATACATGGGCTTTCAAACACAATCCATACAATTTGGTAAGATGATTTCAAGATAACAAATATATCAAAAATTTGAGATAAACTTAGGAACTATGCATTGAAACACACATCACAACCATTGGTATTTTCTAAGTTGGTCATTGTGGACACAATCCAACCAATTCCATCATGATGGTCTCATTTTCATATACATTTAAGATCAAACCAATCCATTCAATTTCATCAAATGGATGACGAATATACATCATAAGCTTGAGATAACAATATCAAAATTAACCAGAGAAAAAAGAGGCATCAAAACTATTGGGTGTTATTTAAGCTGACTTTACAAACACAATCCCACCAATTGCATTACACTAGTTTCATTTCTAGAAGCATTTGAGACAATAAAACACCTAAACAATTTCATCACATCACACACACACACACACACACACACACACACACACACACACACACACACACACACACACACACACACACACACACACACACACACACACACACACACACACACACACACACACACACACACACACACACACACACACACACACATCACAAATCTGACAACCGAAATCACTTGGTTTTCTTCAAACTAGGTTTTTAGGAACACATTCCAACCAATTCCACGAGATGGGTTTTACCTAAAATACATCCAAAGAAAAACCATTTTCGTCATATGATAGTCAAATCATATAAGTTAAATAAAAGTGAAACAAACAACCATGGGGTCTTTTCTAAACTGAGATTTAGGAACAATTCAACGTGGAAATAAGGTGTCTCAACCTTGTTTGGTTTATTCAGTCAAGATTTTCTTACAGTTGTTTCGCATTGTCAGTGCTCTAAAAATAGAAATAGGAGTTGTCAAAATATTCCCATATGATAGTATATCATGGAAGGACTATTTTTAGAGATATTATGACAGATTTTATGACATCTATAAGGGTCAAAAATAGGGGAGAATATTGTGGACGTGAGAGCCTAATTTTAGACCGAAATCTTTCTCTTTAATGCTATCCACCTCATGAGAGGTTTGGCACATGGTTTTGTAAACCATAGATGGTTTCTTGTATAACCGGAGGTCTATAAATTGAAGGCTTGGAGAAGCAATTGGTGTGGTGAGCTTTGCAAGTACTGTAAAGTTGGAATCCTCCTAGAATTGTTTCTGGTGATACTCCTGTAAGAAACTTGCTCTGCAAGTGTATGTAATCTTGTTATTAGATTTGAAATACATTGAGTGGGATTTTGGAGTGTGGGGTTTTTTATCTGAAAGGATTTTCCCCACGTATATCTGGTGTTTGTGTTCTTGTTATGAATATGTTGCTGATATTTCTGTAACTGTTTTACTATGTTGAAAGTTTTGCATAATATCTCTCCTCAAGATTAGCGTAGGAAGTTGTTCCGTTACTCTTAATTTCCTATCAAGTGGTATCAGAGCCTGATCACCTTTGGTTTCAGTTGTGGGTTGTTGGGTTTTTTTTTGTGCTAATCCAGGTTTGAGTGGGAGCTTGTGCAGAGAATACTTTGTTATCTGGTTGCAGATATTTTTCAAATGGCGAGCACATCTGGGAGGATTGACGTAGAGAAGTTTTCTGGCACAAACTTTGAAATGTGGAAGCTGAAGATGGAAGATCTGTTGGTTGATCGAGATCTATGGGATGCGGTGGATGAGAAGGTCCATAGGCCTACGGATCCAGTTTTGGCTACAAAATATGATGTAATGGATAGAAAAGCTAAAGGTCTTATTAGACTATGTCTTGCAGATTCGATCCTGATAAATGTCCATGAAGAATCCACTTCAGAGAAGCTTTGGAAAAATTTGGGTGAGATATACCAAGCTAAGTCTCTAGTAAATAAGATTTTCTTGAGGAAGAAGTTGTATTCCTTGAGAATGGAAGAAGGTGGACAAATATCTGAGCATCTGGAAACATTCAATACGTTGGTGACTCAGTTGAGCTCGGTTGGAGTTAAGATGGATGAAGAAGAAAGGTGCCAAACTATGTTGGTTTCGTTGCCAGACTCATGGGACAGCCTAGTCATGGCCATTGGGAGCACTTCAGTCACTCTGAAGATGGAGGATGTTGTTGGTTCTCTACTCTCCGAAGAGATGAGAAGGAAGGTCTCTCTGAACACCAAAGAGGCTTTGAGTGTTCGAGGAAGAAAAAAAGAATGAGGAAAAGATGAGAAGAAGCATGGCCATTCCAAGAATAAGGGGAGATCAAAATCCCCTGGTAAGTCCAAAGCGATATGCTGGAACTGTGGAAAATCTGGACACTTCTGAAGGGAATGCAAAGAAGAAAAGAAAAAGAAAAAGAAGAAGCATGATTCTGATTCTGAGTCCGAAAAGGAAGATGGAGATGCCTTTATTGTAGCTTTGGCCACTCGTGTAGGTGATAATGCATGGTTGATAGACTCAGGTGCATCTTTCCACATGACCCCTAACAAAAACTGTTTAGTAAGTATGAAAACTATGATGGTGGTAAGGTGTATTTGGGTGATAATTCTTTCCTTGAAATTGTTGGTCGTGGTAGTATTCAGGTGAAATTTTCTGATGGTAGAATTAGAAGATTTGATGGTGTCTTGCATATCCCAGGACTAGCAAGAAATTTATTATCTGTTAGCAAGCTAATAGATGCGGGTGTGCATGTACAGTTTTCTGAAGCAGGTGTGAAAATGGTGAGAGGTGCTATGGTGATAGCAAGAGGAAGTAGATTGGGTACATTGTACCAACTTGATGCATGCATGGTTGAGTGCAATAGCACTTCAGATAAAACTAAGCCAGTAACTATTTCACTGAAAAAGGAGAGGGTTTCCTCCTCTACGGATGGTCGTGGCTTCTGGGTACCCAAGGGTGCTCTGTCTACCGAATCAAAATTACCTGCAGAGAAGACCATGTTATGGCACCAAAGGCTTGGCCACATTGGAGAGAAGGGTTTAAAAGCCCTGAAAAATAAGAACCTCGTTGAGGGGTTGAATGATTGCAATCTGGAGTTTGATTTCTGTGAGCATTGTATTTATGGCAAATAGAACCACGTTCAGTTTTACTCGTCTACTCATAAGTCTTCATGTATCTTGGATCTAATCCATTCGGATGTATTTGGTCCTGTTAAGGTTGCTTCTATTGCTAAATCAGTTTATTATGTTACTTTCATTGATGATTTTAGTAGGAGAACATGGGTATATTTTTTAAAGAGTAAATCTGAAGTTTTTAGTCGTTTCAAGGAATTTAAGGCTATGGTTGAAACTCAAACTGGGAAGAAAATTAAGTGTTTGAGATCTGATAATGGCGGTGAGTACTGTTCTGCAAAGACTTTGATAGATTTTGTATAGATTGCGGGATTAAAAGACAAAAGACAACTTCGTATTCTCCGGAGCAGAATGGAGTTGCAGAAAGAATGAATAGAACGTTGATGGAGAAGGCTAGGAGCATGTTGATTGGAGCTAGTCTAGAAAAGAGGTTTTGGGCTGAAGCTGTTACCACTGCTTGCTATTTGATAAATAGATCTCCTACATCAGTGCTTGTTGATAAAATGCCAATGGAGGCATGGTCGGGGAAAAATCCTTCAATTAGACATCTGAGAGTTTTTGGCTGTGAGGCATATGCACATGTGCCTAAGGAGAAGAGAACAAAGTTGGATTCTAAGGCTATCAAATGTATCTTCATCGGATATGGCTATGGTGTGAAAGGATACAAGCTTTGGGATCCTGTTGCACAAAAGGTAATATACTCCAGAAGTGTTATTTTTAGAGAGATTAAATCTTTCCCTGTTAATTTTCAGCCAGAACAACATAAAGAAAATGAACAAAAAAAGGATGTGGTTCAACTTCCTTCTACACTTGAGAAAGTTGAATCGAGACCCCAAAATAGACAAGAAGTTGAGGAGAGCTCACCAAGCTCTGAATCTTCAGAAGAGGAAGAAGAGGAGGAAGAAGTGGAAGAATCTCCACCTCAGCTTGTTCGAAAGTCTACAAGGCAAAGGCAACCACCTGAAAGGTATGGGTATTCTCCTGATGATTGGAAGTGTATATTTGCTTTGAGTACTAACATTGATGAACCGAGATCTGTACAAGAGGCTTTGGGTATGAATGATGCAAAGTCCTGGAAAATAGCCATGGATGAAGAGATGGCAGCCCTTAAAAAGAATGATACATGGGACCTTGTACCATTTCCTGAAGGTCAGAAACCTGTTGGATGTAAATGGGTGTTTAAGAAAAAGATTGGTTCAGATGGAAATGTTGAAAAGTATAAGGCACGGTTGGTTGTGAAGGGTTACTCTCAAGTTGAGGGTATTGATTATGGTGAGATATTCTCTCCTGTTGCTAAAATGACATCCATTCAGTTTTTATTATCTATTGCAGCAGCTTATGACCTAGAGGTTGAACAAATGGATGTGAAAACTGCTTTCCTTCATGGTGATTTGGAGGAAGAAATCTATATGACACAGCCAGAGCACTACATGGTGAAAGGTAAAAGCAAGATGGTTTGTAAGTTAAAGAAATCCCTATATGGCCTTAAACAAAGTCCTAGGATGTGGTACCAGAAGTTTGATTCATATGTGTTGAGTTTGGGGTTTGTGCGGTCTAAATCTGATCACTGTGTATATTTTAAATCTGATGGTGATTGTTTCCTGGTAATTACTTTATATGTTGATGACATGTTGTTTATTGGGAAAGGAAAAGGTTTGATTACAGAATTGAAATCTCAGCTCTCTGTGAAATTTGAAATGAAAGATCTTGGTGCAGAAAAACACATACTTGGGATGGAGATTAGAAGAGATCGTGAGAACAGAAAGCTATGGCTTGGCCAGAGTAAGTATGTTTGTTCTGTTTTGCAAAGGTTCAACATGCAGGATTGTAAACCACTTTGTGTTCCTGTTACTTTGGGAACAAAGCTCTCCATTTCACAATGTCCTTCATCCCCATCGGAGATGGAAGAAATGAGTAGAGTGCCTTACCAGAGTGCAGTTGGAAGCTTAATGTATGCTATGGTCTGTACAAGACCAGACATTGCCCAAGCAGTGGGAGTTCTTTCTCGTTTTATGTCTAATCCTGGAAGAGTGCATTGGGATGCAGTTAAGAGGGTCTTCAGATATTTGCGGGGTACATCAGAGTACTCTATATGTTTTCATGGAAGAGGAGATCAACATTCCCTACGTATTCATGGTTTTGTGGATTCAGATTGGGCCGGTGATGTCGATAGTAGAAGATCCACCAGTGCATATGTGTTTACTCTTAATGGTGGTGCAATTAGTTGGATGAGCAAGTGACAGGATGTGGTCACTTTGTCCACTACTGAGGTAGAGTACATGGCAGCTACTCATGCCTGTAAAGAAGCCATTTGGCTAAAGTGTTTGTGTTCAGATATTGGATTGAAACAGGGCGCAGTTACAATGTATTGTGACAGTCAGAGTGCAATCTGCCTTGCAAAGAACCTGAATTTTCATGCCAGGACCAAACACATTGATGTTCAGTATCACTTCATGAGAGATATGGTCAAGGATGGCAGGGTGAAGCTAGAAAAGGTAGAGACAGTTGTGAATGTTGCAGATGCATTAACTAAGCCCGTGAGCACAGCAAAATTTAGGTGGTGTTTCGAGTCTATGGGCCTCTCGGCCCCTAGCAGTTGATCCATGATGGTATCTTTCCCTTGACCCTTACAAGGTATTCGACAAGTGGGAGATTGTTGGAAATAAGGTGTCTCAACCTTGTTTGGTTTATTCAGTCAAGATTTTCTTACAGCCGTTTTGCATTGTCAGTGCTCTAAAAATAGAAATAGGAGTTGTCAAAATATTCCCATATGATAGTATATCATGGAAGGACTATTTTTAGAGATATTATGATAGATTTTATGACATCTATAAGGGTCAAAAATAGGGGAGAATATTGTGGACGTGAGAGCCTAATTTTAGACCGAAATCTTTCTCTTTAATGCTATCCACCTCATGAGAGGTTTGGCACATGGTTTTGTAAACCATAGATGGTTTCTTGTATAACCGGAGGTCTATAAATTGAAGGCTTGGAGAAGCAATTGGTGTGGTGAGCTTTGCAAGTACTGTAAAGTTGGAATCCTCCTAGAATTGTTTCTGGTGATACTCCTGTAAGAAACTTGCTCTGCAAGTGTATGTAATCTTGTTATTAGATTTGAAATACATTGAGTGGGCTTTTGGAGTGTGGGGTTTTTTATCCGAAAGGATTTTCCCCACGTATATCTGGTGTTTGTGTTCTTGTTATGAATATGTTGCTGATATTTCTGTAACTGTTTTACTATGTTGAAAGTTTTGCATAATATCTCTCCTCAAGATTAGCGTAGGAAGTTGTTAATTTCCTATCACCTCAACCTTGGGCTATGTGAAGCATGTGGAAAAACATTAATAACAACATTCAAAGTTTTGCTTCCATGTTTTGTAGACATATTTGGCAGGGCACTTGCAACTAAAACTTCTGTCAAAAATCCCTTCTCCATAATGCTTAGGCAAATGTCCACACCCTATTTTCAAGCTCCATTCTTTACAAATGCTAGTAGCATGCTAGCCCCTGCAACTCACTGGAATGCATGATGCAAATGCTTCTACATCTGCCACACCACTACCAAACTATGTACATTGTGGAAAGGTACAAATGCAAGGGAAAAAATGTTTGCTCGAAAAATACAATGACACAAGTTGTAAATCGGAGTTAAAAAATTCATCACGATGTCAGAAAATGTGCATCGAGAAAAGTGCCAGAAATAAGCCGTCAAAAATACAATGTTTTTCAGGCATACACTTCTTTAAAATTAGACGCCTTTGATTTAATACTTAAAATACTATGTACAATATTACATAATTGAGTTATTGGGATTTTATACTTTGATTATGTTGACTAATGTCACTATTTTAAATATAGAGGTGATCCAGTGACTAAATCAAATGTTATACATGTCACAAGTTGACCACATTACTTTTGATAACATTTAGTAAGAAACAAAAACAATCAAGTGTATCTTTCCATTAGTATACGTACTAATATAACTAGCACCCACAAGAAGAATCCTAATTAAAAGTAGGCATACTTTATGCATAAAGATAGCAATGGTAACGTGATCACTTTTCTTTAAGCGACTTTTTTTATTCAAACTTAAAAGAGGGCTGAATTTACTTGCTTGCTATTGGATGATTATTTATAATATATTTATCCATATCCACTCATTTTGGAAATAGTGATTTGTGACTAGGCTAATGAGCGAAGAAACCAACAAATAGTGAAATCTCAATCTTTTCCCATTATGGTAATATTTATCAACACAATCATTAGGGATAAGGACAACAATTAGATGTTGGGTGTTACGAGGGGAAACAAATATTTAATATATTTTTAATTATAATAATATTCAAAAGATTGCGGATTATTGTGTGAGATAGTTTGTTTTATGTTGAGGTTATTAAGATTCAAAACATCACCTTTTATGACTATATTTTATATAATTTTAGTGAAATACCACGAAAGAGTTTGATTATATGTATATTTGATATATATGCCATTTTAATTTTATTTTTAACCAAAATAAAAACATATGTATTAATATAAGAATACAAAATTTATAAAGCTTGTTTTTATTTTATATGTTATTTAAAAAAATATAAATTCTAGTTATCAATTGTATCAACTGTAATTTTTTAGAGTAAGTGTGGTTCAAATCTTTTTAAATGTTAATATTTAAAGTATTAATTATATGGCAATTCTAATAGTTATATATCATTTGTGTTATATGGTAAGTATGGATGAAATTTTACGAGGTTAATGTATGTTTGTTTCATAGTCAATCAGGTATATAAGTTGGGCTTTACATGCTATAAGATATCGTGTGGTTTAAACATAAGGCTCAAAACATTGTGGACTTTAAAATATATTTCTTTTATTTTCTAATATTGTATTTGTGTTTTTACAAATATATGTTTATGACATAAATTCCCCAAGGCCCCTGTCATGCAATGATTGACTTGTTATCAATTGAATCCCTCAACTTTGTCAACTTGAAGGTTGAGTGCATAAATGCCATCAACCTCATTCATCAATTGAGGGGTTTGTACTCCCAGACCTTGTTAGTTGGGAGTATAAATACCCTAAAGGTCCTTAACCTCCTTATCCTATGGTTAAAGGACACAAACGCTAAAAAAACTCTTGGCTTATTCACTCACCGGTTTAATATAGATCAACTTCATCGACTTTTTCAACCAAAGGTCGAGTTCTTAAATGTCCTCCTCTTTATTCATTGCTTGAGGTGTTCGCCATAATGACACTTAATATTAGTTGAGGATCATAATTTGGAAAAATATTCTTAAGCTCCTCAAAAAATGGTATTAAAATACAAATACCTTAAAGGCCTCTAGCGTATTGACCAACTAGTTTGTTATTAATTTAATTCCTTGACTTTCTCGACCCAAAGTTCAAGTTCCTAAATGTCATCCAACTCATTCATTGCCTGAGGAGTTTGTTACATTCGCACCCAATGTTAGTCGAGGATCATAAACTCCCAAGGTCCTCTTCTTCCTTAATTTATGGGACAAAAAGTAAATACTTTTTTTGGGTAATCCAGAGGGATCAACGAATACCCAACGACCTAGAGCTTTGATGAGCAAGACTCTAACACAAGGTGAGCATCATCAATCAACCTCATTTGGAGAAACATTTACTGAGCCCTCAACACGCGTTGAAAAAATAAATACTTTAAAGTCTTTTAGTTTATCTACATATCGAATATGATCAAGAGTCTCAACTTACTTCACTTAAAGATCAAGTGCCTAAATTTGTCTTGTCTCATTTGTAGGGAGTGATTCATCATGTCCTCCATACTTAGTCGAGATTTAATCCAAATGGTATTAAACCTCAAGTACCGGTGAACAACACTTGATAAATGTTTTTTGGAAAATATTGTGGATGTTAGAACTTAGAATAGGCTGCTTAAGTAACAAATAAAACTTGTAGAACTAGAAATGGGGAAGGGTGGTGGGGGTGTGTGGATGCATAAGGCAGGGCATGGGACAAATAACACCCTCCACACTCATCCTCATGCTAAGAAAAAGACCTCAGAAATAACTCGGAATTAATGACCAAAAAAGGCAAGGGTCCACGCGATGAGGATTTTGTATTGACTTGTCGTAACATGTGGACACATTTTTTTGTTTATGTATAAAGAAATAATATAATGCCGAGGCCGTTAATTGATTAAGATTATGCATGGGATTCATACTCTTTCGCCTCCCCTCTTGTTAAGTGAGTAGCCTATTTTTTTATTCGAAATGTATTATTATTATATTAGCACTTGTACCAAAAGGAGGTATATATACATGAAAGGGGTATGTATATCCATCCTGGATAGTAAGGTACTTAAGTTTTGTAGAGTCATCGAAGCAATTCCAAGATGCATTGAGGAGTCATATCCAACTTGGATTACAAGGCATCAAACATTCATATATTGCAACCAATCAACCTTTATGTTAGTGAGAGGGTCAAGCCACTTAACCAAGGTGAGATTGATTTTTTGTTTAAATGTGGATTCTTAGAGTTATGGTTCGTGGAAGTTACTCCAAGATGCATCAAGCTCACATCACCGAGCATATCTGTTGTCGGTGACAACATCAATGACATCACTCAAGACGAAGAGAGAGGAGAGGGGCATATATTTGATCCAACTCTTGCTCGTATGCACTAACTATATATTTGCAAGGAACATGGAGTGACTCGCCACCTTTTCATGGAGGCCTTGGTTGTTGGAATAATGAAGGCGTAGGTTAGCCTACACATGGCGCTAACCTATTATGCCGCTTAGGCTATTGGAAGACAAAGTGGTTAAAAATGTGATTATGTCTTGGAATTATAAAAGTCACACACCTATGAGCAATTAAAATGAAAATGTAGTTGGAGCAATTTTTAGAGTTATCATAGGAAAATGTTCTTAACGGGGATTAGTTCCCCCTTGAATGCAAAGTTCCATAACATTCCATTAACATGTGTAATGTTGTTAGGGCAGAGAGGAAAACATGTAAGAGACAATCCAAAGCTCCTACTCTCGAAATAATATTAGGGTTGTTAATAATTATTAAAAATTTTAAGATTTTAATTTTATTTTCTTTTATAGTTGATTAATCCTCCTTTGGCCATACTAGAAAGAGACATATAGTTGTTGTGTAATATTTCCAATCTTCTCTAAAGTCCTTATCCACAATTAATGTCTTTACTTGGGCAAAAGTATTTAATATTTTATTTGAATTCTTTTTATTTTTGTTGGTTGGTGGTTGGGAAACATGTGGCCACCACGCTTATTATTCAACTCAATGGCCCATGTCTATCATTTTTTTCCAAAAATTAGATGCATATGAATGACCTTTTATATTCTTGATAGCGGTGACATATCATTTGCCTTGATAGTTGTTAGGGATGGGATAGATGTGGGTAATTTGTTGTAGATTTCCCGATTTTTTCATATGTTGTTCAAAATACAATTACGACATGAGGTGAATTTTTTTTGGTATGATAATGTTCCAACCATTTTTTGGGAGGGTCTCTTTCTCATACTGTGTAGCTTATTGACTAATTGATCAATAATTAATATGATATTATTACACTAAAAAGGTGGTAAAAAAGATTCATGGCCGGATCTTTATATCAGTCAAAGAACATAGGTCGATCACAAGTTGAAATGTTACGAGGACAACCAAAATATTGAAATTGCATAAAAGTGACAAAAGGTAGAGATTCACAACAACATTGAGGGAGGTGGTAGATCATCCTTATTAGGGAGATCCCCTAAACCATCAGTATTATCCGTCGAAGGATTTGGAGCAGGCCACTTATCCAAGGTCTGTGAGTTGTCCTGCATAGCCAACACCACCATAATGCCCCCTCCAATTCACAAAGAGCCTATAACAGTAAACATCTCCTTATATTAGAGAGGGCTAACGAGACATATTGACAAGACACATGCCCACAACATACTTCCCTTGTGGTGGTGGAAGACTCCAAGGGCCCAAGAAATCCACTCCACAGATGAAACAAGCTTATGAATAGTATCAATTCCTTTCTTATACAAACAAAGAGCTTTGATTCCACACATCTTAGAAAGTAGATGAAATTCCCTATCATTATGGGTGACTGTTAGATGTTATGATTGTTGAATGATAGCCCCAATATGAAGCCACCACCAACCCATTGCAAATAAGGTTTGAAAGCCTTGTAGGCCTTCCACAAGATTTTGACCACATAAGATCCTTTAATCTTAACCTTCATAGAAGTGACACGTAAGGTATGGAGGCCAATATTCTTCCAAAAAAAATAGCATAAGGTGTGCTGACCCAAATGTAATGCCTTGGGAGAATTTTCCACACCTTATTCCCTTCAATTTCTTTAATTGTCCATTTATCTCAAAGAGATATGCTTTATCTATAAACATCAATGATGATCATATCATCCTTCTCTTGAGGGAGATAACAAATAACCCAAACAACTCAATGAAATCCCCTGGTTTGTTTGGTATTAGCCCAAATAAAGTCACGAAGAACATTTGCCAGTTTGTCATAAGACACCTTGGAAGGAGATCAACAAGAAGAGTAATACACGAGTAATATCAATAATCTTGGCGCAAACCTATAATTTGATGGCAAAGAGATAGGTTTAGACATCAAAAAGGTGATCTTATTTTTAACTTTATCAAGAACATATTACCATATATTAGAGGGTGTGTTATCAAAGGTGAACAAAATGCCTAAGCTCTATTGTTGGATCCCCTTCCAAGGGTAGGTTTGACACTAATCCATCATGGTGAAAATGATTTGCCTATAAGAAAGAGTTTTGGTCTACTGCAGATTAGAGCCTCAAGCTTTGCATAATATATTAAGACATTAAATTAGGCTTCATTTTCAACAACTGTGAGAAATGATTCATGAGAAAAGTGACAATTAATGAGTTATTTCAAGCAATTTGGAAGGAAAATACCCCAAATCAACCCTCGGTAACTTGATTAGTAAGAAAATATCTCAAAGCTTCCACAATGAAAAACATAGAGTGTAGGAGCTAGGAAACAACCCTACATGATAGAGCCAAAGAGGCTAAAGATATCAAACTTGTGATCATTGATAGTTAAACAAGTGAATATATCGAAGAAGAGAGCTTGTAACTTCATCGAAAATAAGAGATTGAAGCATGGCAAGGATAAATGGCCATTCTTATACACTTTTTCAAATTTCAATTTTAGAAATATAGTTTGTTATCAAGAGGCATAAGCCCATTTCATATCTTACCACATACTTGCGATGTTATCTAAGATATATTATTACATAATAAAGTTAGTCTATTCATGTCTGACAATAGCTGAAATGATGTGGTGAATGTATACCACTAAATGTTTAGAAATGATTTTGTAAGATACATTCAACAAAGAGATAAGCGGCCAATAAGAAATGAGCTCAAGGTCACTATTTTTAGGTATGAATTTGACATTTCCTTTATTAATAATTTTTCCTAAATATTGAGGAGATAATTCCTTGTAAACTTGTAACAAGTTAAGGCATGCGTAGCTCCGAGTGGCTTTTTAAAATTCATAAGGAAATTCATCAATTCATAAGGATTTTTCATACACCATGCATTGCAAATACACATAAATATCGTCCAATGTGAGAGAAGAGTCGCATTGTAAACGAGAGTTTGTAGGGAACCACATCAAGGCATTCTTGAAGTGCTTCTTATCTAACCTTTGTAATGACTTGAGCCTATAGCACCATTTTTTAAAGTTCAACGAAGGCATTATATACTTCAAGAAATATGGTAAGCCATTTGTGAGTCATTTGGATAGCAATTATTTATTTTCTATCCCACTAAACATGAAGGGATTTGAAAATTTAATGGGAGGCACAATCTCCAACTTTGAACCAATGTGAACAAGCCTAACATGAGCTCCTCCAACAATATGGGCTTCCCTCAAATATTATGGGAAGAATGAGCGAGACAATTCATTAATAAAATGTAATAAGAGGCCAAAGAGTAAAATCGAAGATTATGTAAAGTTACGGGGAAAAATAATTAAAATAAAAAACAATAATATTATTTAATAAAAATAGGTATGTTACTAAATGTTAAAAAGGGGAGGAAAAAAAAGTGTGTACATTTATTAAAATTCAAATTATGATTGTTTTATATATATTTTGTGTGAGATAGGTTGATGGTAGTATAGAAACCTATACTTGGTAAGAAGCATGTGGTAACAAAAAATGATAATTTCTAGGAAAAATTAACTATTAGTTCGTACGAGTCTCTTTTTGACATGCATTTTCCACTTTCACTTCATCCTACAACACTTTCATTGCCACTTATTACCCTTAGAAACTCTAATGATAATGCTCTTTGAGAATAACTAATGTTTATGCATCTAATGATACCATTGAAAGAACAACATTTAAAAATGAATTATGGATGAACTTAATGACATACATTGGATAATGTGTAGCGACTTCAATATAGTTGAGATCCATTTAATCTTCTCCAGAACTCACGTCCCAAAATAAGCATAACTTAGCCCAGATTTTTATTTATTTAAAACTCCTCTATTTGTTATTTGTTGACTTTTTCTCTCCTTTTTAATCATTAAATCTGTTTCTAAGTTTTATCATTGACTCACTTTTACTTTCTCTTCCACGTAGCTTCCCTTTATTTTATTTATTATTTCAAATTCATTAGTTTATTAATTATTTACATTATGTTCCCCATTATATATATTAATTTCCTACCTTATATTTCACCTAATAATGTACTCGTTAAGTAGAGTTTTTAAATTATATTGGTGAAATGAATAATTATCTCAAAATCGTAAGTGTATTATTGTTACATATCGACAATAGTTCAACCAACATAAAGTACAAGCAACAATACGTTTCTTAATTATGAAAGCATAAAACATGGTTTATTGTCACAACGCAACTACCTAACCCCTATCACAAAAGTGACACATTCAAAGAAATTAGACTAAATCATACAAAGAGGTTTTTAAAATCAGAGTAATGGTTTAACCAATTTTTCGAGCACTTTCTTCTACATATCACTTCTCTCTTTCAAAACCCATTACTCCATCTTATCTTCTCTCCCTAATGATACCATTTCTTGCATTCTGATAACATCTGCACATGCACAACCAACAATACATGGTGCATTATATGTCCAATATAATTAATCAACTTTAAATAGATCGTAATCAATATATTATCATTAACAGTAATCACTAATTGTAAATTCCATATCCAATATCCATCTAGTGTCAATTTAATTATTGAAAATAAATGTTTTAAATCCAAAACACATCATAATGCTAATCAAGCAAATCTAGTTAGTAATAATATGTTGTATCTATGGTGGCCATTGTCACCCTGTTCTCAAAATGTCTCAAAATAATAAATACACAGTTTTGAGATGTGACAAGTTTAAATAACATGGATCGATCCTTGGTGATACACAATATAGTTAGAATCCATCACGAGTTTGTTTAAGGAAGTGGTTCACTGGTATTCATAATAGAAGTTTTCTCATTATCCTAAACGAGCCTAGTTAAAAATCTAAGTACCTCGAATAGATACTCAATGTGATCCATATCAAATAATATTGGTCATAAGTAATGTTATGCCAAAGTAATTTGGCAAGAGATAAAAAATTCTTAGTTACAAGGTTTATTGTAGGGATTTAGTCCCCTAAAAAACCTTATAATTAAGTTCACCATAACAACCCCTAACCTAACTCTTGCTAACTAGATTTATCTGGCTATGTATTATGAACCATTTCTAATGAAAAACCACTAGCATACCACCTTTGTGATACGACAATAGACTACTAATCATAATATGCAAATGACATTGCACTCTTCTTATGAGAGCACAAATCATGATTAGTTGTCGAAAAGTAATCATCCAACTAGTTGCTAAAATGACTTATTTAAACAATAGAGTAAAACTTACAAATGGGTTTTCATTGCCCATCTTATGGTTTTCATTACCCTTTTAAAGTGAACTAAATTGCACAGAGACAAACTCTCTTTCAATACCCATTATCGAATGTTACATCTTCTCCTCGATTATACCCTTTCTCTCCCTTAGAGAAAACCTGCACATTTACAAACAAAAATACATATTGCTTTGAATGTTCGATATAATAAATGGACTGAAAATAAATCATAACAACAATTAAACCATAAAAATAATTAATAATTGCACATCCGCATCACTAATCTATTTAGTGCAAAAGTAACATAAGATGATAATTGTTTTTAAACATGTTAGATGTTAAATAAGTAACCTAAATAATAATAATATGATGTATCTAATGTGACCATCACCACCCAGTTCTTAGAATGTTTGTACAGAAAAATAATGTGTAATTTAGGGATGTGACACTTACAGAAAGATAAATATGTGATATAATATTGAAGGTTTCAACTCGGATCAGGAGATTTTTGATGTTTTTATTTGGGTAAGTGTTCTGGGCCTACCTTTGAAATTTTGGGAAACATAGGTTTTAATTGGAATATCCAAAACTACAAGACATCTTTTTTTATGTGATTACCAATTATACGAGTAGATTGATTGATTGCTTTATGCAATGCTTTGTGTCAATGTTTCAGTCAAAAAATAACTTCCATCTCTTATAAAGTTATATTCCAAACTTGGTGTTTGGATTCAAAAAATTGAATATGAGAGGAATTTTGTGGTTTGTCGAAACCTGTAATGAGGTAAACCATGAAAACTAGCCATTTGGATAAAAATGGATAGTTGTATAAGCTAAAATTTAGTAAATTTTCCTTTTGCAATGCCAAATTTGACTATGATCCCTTGATAAGACATGTTGACATTCAAAATCAATCAATTTATTTCTCTCTTTCATGACTTGCTTATCTTTTATACTATGATATGTCATCACTTTGAGAAATATTATCAAATTATGGAAGTAAATAAACTTTTTATTTCATGCCATAATTTTTTGTTTTCACTTTACATCTATGATGTTTAGGACCATACAAAGGGTGAGGATGCGGGGTCCGGTCT
Organism: Taxus chinensis; assembly: GCA_019776745.2. NCBI lineage: Eukaryota > Viridiplantae > Streptophyta > Pinopsida > Cupressales > Taxaceae > Taxus > Taxus chinensis. The sequence goes on along the minus strand of CM034148.1, from coordinate 773,257,585 downwards.
TGGATAACTTATACGATCCTACCCCTATACATTCTCCAACTCTATTTTTGATGTGAATATCTTTATTGGGTCATTTTATATTCCTAGGATTTTTTCTATAAAAATATTTCACATACGGAAGACTATATAAATAACTCAATATGAATTTATAACTCACCTGAAAATATTACACAGCTCCTATTGTAAATATCATTCTAAAACTACTCAAGATCTTCCTAAATCTCCCAAAATCAATTGCACATCAATTAAAGCAATCCCTATTATATGTGTGAAGCACTCAACTAGGTCAAGAGTCTAGATTACAAGAATGAAAAGGTCATAGAGCCATGTCTTAGCAAGAGAAAATTCCATCCAAACATTATTGAATGGTTTCAAGGAAAAAAGGATTAGATCATGTAAGGCACACAATCTCACACTAGTACCACATTGGGCGGTACATTATATACTATACAATTAGCACACTATCTTGGTGTCAATATACATGAGGGTACCCTTAGGGTCTTTTCTAATTCACACTCACACTTGCTCAAGAACTTAAGATAACTACATGAGGCTTGATCCCACAACAAGGGAATTTAATGCAACACTTGGATTGGTTCAATAACTAGGGTTGACCATCAAGGGTAGTCCAGACTCACTACAGACATATGCTTTCTCTTTTTTCTTTGTTATTTATTTGGTTTGATGAAGAGTTCAGCATGTTTCTAGGGTTTCCATTTTGTTACAAGTGATTAGATTTCATCCCAAAGTTCAAGCAATAGTGACATATACATAAGGTTGTTTCTAAGAAATTTAATCGCACAATATATTTCCAACCCAAACTTCTAAAGGGTCCAAGACCATGTAGATCTAGGTCAGGACTGTACAACTCCAATTTGCACTATATGTTAGATGTGTAGTCTTGTCCCTACTTGGTTTCTAGTTCTAAAACTTGCACTAAAGAATTTCTAGCCATTGATATACCTTTTTGACCTATTTGCACATCAAGATCCTCTATATTATGACTTGTACAACTAAGAATATTTATCTTCTTATACATTTGAGATACTAACTATCTGTTTATAATTTTTTATAAGCGTTAATGTATTATTATAGTTATGAATGGATAATGGTGAATTAATTAGATTTTAATAATCCCTTGTACAAACCTTTACATCATTTTTATTACTGTGCATTTTTATAACATATTATTATTTAGGTTGTAAACATTTGGTGAACCAACTCTTGAATTAAATCTATTGCTCACACCCCAGTGGATCTAGGATTCAATATTCTGAAATTGGGATATTCTAAGTTATATTCTTGTGTGTCGTCATACCTCTCCCTTCAATATTATATGATCTTATTTTCAAACCTAAGAGACCACTCCCTCATTCTGGTACGGGTTACTATCCCTCTCACCAGGTACATGCCCATGTCTCGTCTAAATGGAGGGGGCCTTTATGAGAGTTCTACTTGTTTCTTGACTAATGAGGCTCTTACATACATTGATATACATGAGGAATATATTCTTCCTACTTAACGATATCCACTTCACTTTTCTTATTCCTCCATGGCTATTGAACTTAACATTTTGACAACTCGTCGTACTAGGTGGCCCATCGGGGGCAACCCACCATTTCCTCCACCATCTATGGCTCCTTCTACTAAGCCTATTGCTCTTTTTTAAAGGGTTTGATATATTAGAGAAGTTGAATAATACATTTTCTAATCTCTCTCTTTTTGAATTATTACAAAAGACACCTACATATAAGGTTTATCATATGAGACTTTACAATTTATTACCTTATCTCCCACTACTCATACTACACCTTTTATATATATTATGGAAAAAATGAAAGATATGGATAATGAATTAACTTTTAGTTTTGAATGATATCCCATTGCCACTTGGTGATGACCCATGTTCACCTCTTATTATTATCACACAAATCTAATGTTTCCCTATTAAGCATGTCTTGATTGACAATGAATATGTTCCTCAATATTTATCATATTTCTTTGTTTAAAAATATGGGATTTTCTATGCACACATTTGACAAGACTATAACTACCATAAGGGGTTTTGATAATATTACATAATCTACATTAGGCACCATTACGCTTCATATCTTCATTGGCCCTAAGGGGGGGGGGGGGGGGGGGGGGGTGTTGTCCAATACATTTCAAATCATGGACACAAATTTACATTGTAATATTATTTTGGATCATCGTTGGACACATATTATGTAACTTGTCTCATATATTGTTCATCAATGTCTTAAACTCATACATGATGGGTGTGATTATATCGTGGTTATTGACCCAAATACCTTCAAATATTGTAAATTTGACACATGTACTTCTTAAGTATCTATTATTATTCCTCTTCAAAAACCTATCTCTATGGATAAATTGTCCACCTATGTCATAGGAGAATCTAGTCACATCTTTGATACTGCCACTTCTACACCACCATTGTTTGCATAGCCTACAGGTTTAGATCCTACTACTCACTTTACTAATGATGCTCCATCTCCTACTCCTAATTTATCGGTTAATTCAATACTACATGACAATGTTGAAGATTAGTCTTCGAATAATGATGTTTATTATTGCACTTAGTGATGAAAACATATACAAATTAAATTTCAACCCCATTGATGAAGATGAATCCATGTTCTATTATATTTTTATTTCTACCTGTCGTATAAATTACCAGCTTACGTATGCTACATATGAAACTTATATTCTTGTTATATTGGTTTTTTATGATACATATACCATAGCTAACTCTAACCCATTACAACATGTTATTAATACACTAGATATTATTCTGGGTGTTATATATCTCAGCCTTATAGCACATCTTCACACCCCATATGAATTAATATCCATATTTTTGGCATTGATCTACTCAAACACTTTCTAGATAATCAAGCAAACCTTTTTATGAATATCACTACATATCTAGACATCACAATAATCATTGTAAGGCTCTCATTGCTAATATTACTAAGTTAAAAGTTGATGGTGTTATCACCATATTTCTAGAAGACTCCACACAATTGGACCATTCATGTTCTCTTGAAAGAGACGTCTCCAACAAATGACCATGTCTTGATGTTTCCACTTGCATACCTAATGTTAATGGAAAATATTAGACACTTGATCCAATTAATGTGGACACTGACACTCCTAGAGTTCTTACCCCTTAGATATTATTGAATTTTAATATGACACAAATGATCTCCTCAAAAATGCTAGATATCTTGTGCTATCCAATTCTTTGTACATGGCTATTTTCTAAAACAATTAAAAAAACTTCAAATAATGATATAATAAAACAACATGCAAATATGTGCACAAATAAAAAACTAGAAAATGCTCACGTTGTGATTGGTTAGCTTATTACTTTATACATGGTGTTTGTCACAATGGTTTGATAGATAACATATGTAATCTTTACACACATAAATTCACGAGATCTACTGAGCTTGATGCAGGTAGTACATAAGATGACACATGATGATATGTGTCATCTTGATTCCTTACACTACTCTTTAGGGGCACCCTTATGCTTTATTGATGCTTTTGTTTCATTACTAATATAGATATCTTACATACATCTATCTAAAATACGCCGAGAGATATCAATTACGAGGCGCCTATCTAATTATGCAAATGTAGTACAAATACACCAAAACAATAACAATGATAAAATAAATATAATATAATAATTATATTATAATAAATGTATCTATATGAAATATATTAATGGATTTCAATTTCAAGGTTCTTAGGTTTGATTATTTATATACCTCTTTAGTCAACAACTTCATTAAATTCTCTATTAATTTCCTATTGATTTGTGGTAAATTAAATCATTTAACCATGCGATTGTGTTGGTCTTAAAAATATATATTCAAGAAAAAAAAAGACAAACATTTTTTATTGATTTATCCAAGAAAAAAGAAACAAAATTATTTAAGTGACAATCTAATAAAGTCAAATTTATGAATGAACTATCACATGACGGTCAAATGAATGTCGAATTTAATTTCAAGAATAAAATTGAACAACACGCTCCATTATAGCCTTGCCTGCCATTGTAGAATGCCTCTTAGTGTAATAAGTTGCTTTACACATTCCTCGTCACAATTGATTATATACATAGTGCTTATTACTATCTTTTCAGCTAATACGACTAACACATGTGTCTTATGCAATGCTAACCTATCTTACTATCTTTGTTTTTACTATTACTATTTTTTGTAGTTGCTTCATATACTAATGTCACTACTTATACAAATTACTTCCTTGATTGATTAATGTGTTGTTATAATCAATGTGTATAAATGTTCTAAACATTCTTAACCCCCTCGACTTATGGTTTGGGGACACAATTGCCCTATAAGGTCTTGAATTATTGGTCAAATGGTTTGTTTTTGATGCAGTTATTTAACTTACTCAAGTCAAAGGTCAAGAACTATAAAAGTTTTTTTTCCTCATTCATAATTAGGGGTTTTCTACATTCATACAACTAATATTATGCTAGAAGAGTATCATAATTTCCCTAATTGTTCTTAACTTGCTCGGAATATGGTACAAATAGACAAACTTCCGAAAGGCATTGTGTCAATCGACGAACTAGTTGCTAGCCATCAAGTTCCTTAACTTTCTTGACCTAAAGGTCAAGTTCCTAAATGCCCTCCACCTCACTTATTGCTTAAGGAGTTCGTTGCACTCACACCTAATGTTAATCAAGGATTATATAAATGTTGCAAAGTACATTAACCTCCTTTGTATATGGTTGAGATATAGATTCCCTAAATGCATTCAACCTAATTTTTAAATTAATCTCCATCGATTGAGTTCTTCAACTTCCCTGACTTGTTAGTAAAGTACATGAATTTCTTAAATTTCCTTCGTCTCATTTATCGATGAGAGATTCGTTGTGATGCTTACTATTTGGAGGTTTTAAATGCCTCAAAGGTCCTTTACCTACAAGTAACATATGGGTTAAAGCATAAATGCTTAACATGTCTCAACTATTTTGTTATTAACTTGAAGGTTGAGTGCCTAAATTTCATCCCCATCATTTTTCCATCAAGGGATTTGTTACACATATATCCAATGTTAGTCAAGGAGAACAAATGCCCAAAAGGGACAATTATCTCTTTAGTGTATAAGGGTGAGACACAAATGACGTAAAGGTCATCGACTTAACGAATGAATAGTTCACTATTGATTGAGTACCTTGACTTAAAAGCTTTAGTTTCTAAATGTCATCCTTCTCATTCCTCGGTTGAAATTTTGGTTACAAGTCCAACTTAATGTCTTTTATTAATTAAATGAATGGGCCCTCACTAATAACAATTTAATGTCTTGTTAGTGGAGTCCGCATAGCAATTTTCAAAAGCTGAAGCGGCGAGTGTCCTCCACCTTGTGCTCCAAATTTCCAATAAAAACACTGCCTTTTCCACTAGGTAGGCCTACGTAATTTCCCCATTGTGCATGGTGGTGGTGGGAAGTTTTTACCACCACCCAAAAATGGATAAGAAGAATAAAAGTATGTGGGGATGCGTGGATTCATGGGAAAGGGCATGAAACAAATCACACCACACACACTTATCCTCACGAAAAAGAGTTATTGCTTTCTATGGGCCCACGCGAGGGGGATTTTGCTGGGCATTTCTTTATTGCATATCTTATATGTATTGAAAAAAAGTAGGAAGTTAATGCAAAGCCCGGTCGGTTAAATAGTTAATTTTGTTTTGGTCTTATTTGTGACTCACATCCTTTGGGTTCTATTTAACATTGATAAGTGTTTTTTTTGGTAGTTATGTTTATGTATTTAATAACGTGACTGAAAGAATGACGCTATGGTATTATATTATATATGAGATTTTCAATACGTAGTAGTTATTTTGTAGTCAGTTCAATATGATTAAGACACAATTGATAAGATCGGTCACTTATCCATGCGTTAAATAGTTGGCGAAAGAGGATATTGGATCTACATGTATAATAAATTTCAGCGTCATGACCCTAATACAATATGTCATTTTGAATTGGTCATATGGCAAGCTGGTGTAATTGCTCGTGTACTTGATGATCAAACTATGCATTGTATGGACCAATGAACTTCAAAATAAGCTTTGTAAGCTTGTTGTTTATTAAATTTAAATGCCCGCGATAAAAAAATAGTAAAAAATACTTGCATAAATTGTAATAATGGAGCACTATGACGCCTTCCTTTTGGCCATGCTTTTATTAACACAAAAGGCTAGATTTTCCAATTACAACTTGACTTGCAAAACAAGTTAAAATCACAATAGAACCACTAATAATAGTAGAATACTCCTAAACTAATTTTGAGCTTCTAGTAAACTTAAAAATGTCATCATGCAAGAATCTTTTCTCGGAATATAATTATGTAAGCTACGCATGCATTCAAAGCCTAATTATAACTTTGTCTTAAAGAATGTGCCCCAATGTCCCTAAAATACATAGGTTGTTATAAAATTAACATATTTGCAGTTATCTTAACTTAGAAAGTGTCTTCCACATATTTGGAGATGACTACACAAGAATTTGCACTTATCCATAAATTGACAATTGACAGTTTATTTTTATCTTTTTATAGCTATTTTTAGGAAATCAGTGAAAACCACTTATTTGGTCCTACTTGACTAAACAAATACATGATTGAAATAAATAAGTCCTAAAACATCTTAAAATTCTATTTTAGAGTATTTCTAAAAATAGAAATGATCTAAATTTAGTAGAATTTCAAATGCCAAAATTGGCATCATTCCCAACACCACCACCCCAAAGTTGAGTGCTTATTAATAGCTCTTGAACATATGGCATTTCGTGAGCCTTTATAAAGATGATGGTGGAGCTTGGTCAAGGCCTCTAAATTACATATGCTTATAATGCCTGAGGTGCTCAAATCAAGTTGAGATTTCAGTGGCTCGGAGTGGGGGACAAGGCGTCCAAAGAATTCTTTCAATTTATTAAAATCTAAACATTCACACCAATAGATCAAGGCTATTCGAGACACCAATAAAAGGCATACTGAAGTTCTTTATATGGTGCACGTTTTTATCCAAATTTACCAATAGGTTTTCAAAGCTTAGTCCCCTTCCATAAGCGATAAACAATTCTCGATCAATATATTGCCATTGTCCCTTACAAGCTTTCAAAATCTCAAAGGGATACATGTGATCAACATCCTAATATGTATGATCTCCACGAAGTTATCTTGTAAATGGCTAATTATAAAGTTCATGGTCTAGATGGTTTTCCATGCAAATTCTACAAAGCATTATGGGATATGGTTGAAAATAAACCTTTTTCGTGTATATACAAAGGATTTTAGTACCAATTCTCTTTGTAAATTTAAAAACAAAGGCCCGATCAAGTTCATACCAAAAATGGGGGACTCAAAGCTCATCTACAATTGACGACCAATTACTTTGTTAAATTCCTCCTATAAGATCATTGTAAAAGATTTGGATCAACATGCCTATCACAATTTACCTACAATTGTTAGTCCAAAGTAAACAAGGTTCATTTAAAGCATATATATTCTCAACAATATTATTATAACGTGGGAAGGCATGGAACGGGCTTCTTGCTCTTAATAGAAAGTTGTGTTCATTAGAATTTAATATGAAAAATCCTTTGACCGCATAGAATAAAATTTGATTTTGGCGATGCTCGAAGATTTAGGATTTGGTCCTTTCTTTTTTTGCTCTATAGAAATACTTTTATAGATACTTCAAATTACCTCTCTATCACTTGAGTCAAAATTTGAGCATTTTAGTATCTTTCATTCTATTCACCAATAATTCCCTCTTTCCCCATCATTATATGCCTTAACTACTAGGGGTTTGGATATCTTCTGTTGAATGCCATTAACCAAGGTTTGTTCAAAGGAATTTCCTTACCAGGAGTGATTCATTCCTTAATTTAATTGAATATGAGTCATACATTAAAAGAGTGCATTGCCTTATCTATTGCTTAAATTTCGGCTCTAGCATTAAATGAAAAAAATATTTCTACATGAAATCCTTTCTACCTCCCCTTCCCTAGATAAGTAATTTTCAATGGAAGTGGATTCACCAGGGAGAAATCTTTCAATTTTTAGGAATTCCTTTTGTATTCCAAGGAACCCTTTCCCGCTTATGGAAATATGTTATTGATAGAGTTATGAAGGTGTTTGCTTATTGGATCATTGAGCCCCTCTAGCTAGCTAGAAAATATTAAATTTTCTCCAAATTTCTTGTTTCCACCCACACTTATTATTTATCTTGTTGGGATCATTCTTAGGATTCTTATAAAAATACCGAAAAGTTGTTTAGAAATTTTTTACGAGCCAATTTTAAATTTGGTAAAGGGCTTCATTAATTTTATTAGGAATTATATTCTCCCCAAGGATTCTATAACATTGGGGTTGCTTGATATTGGTATTAAAAGATCAAATATTTATGTGAAATGGATCATCGAGGCTAGTGAAGGATAAGAAGCCAAGAAATTTTTTCTACAAATTGCATCATAAAAGGAGCACCTCAAGGGAAAAAAACTTGGCGAGGGTTAAACTTCCAAAATATTCTCATTATCAAAATCCCTATGAAATTGGTTGGCTCTTTTGTCACAAATAACATCCAGAAGGCATGGGAAAATATAGAACCATGGATTTTGTAGGATGAAAAAGGGTTCAAAAATGGTCTTTCCATCAATCACCATATGATTTGGTGGTCACCAAATATCAATTTTCATAATTTATGTCTTGTTGAGGTGCCTTGGATTCATGTCTTTCCATTAATTAGATGAGGGATTCACACTATGTAGGATTTGTTTGACAAGCAATCCAAGAGATTACTTTCTTGGCTAGAGGAAAAAGCAAAGTTTTTATTGAAAAATAACGATCAAGAATCCTTCAAATAAATCTTGGATGTTATCCCCATGGAGATGCTATATCAAATTGGGATGTTATAGGATTGTGTGAACCCATGAGGCTACAAAACTTTGTATCTTTCTTTCTTGTTTCTTTCAAAGTCTCAAATTTCTTGTGAGGGTTTATTGTTGACCTATCTTCATGACCGGTTTAGTAGTGAGGAGCATTCATTCTATTTTATTTAACTGTCATGAGCTCATGAGCTCAGGATCTTCACAATGCCTATTAAGTCAGGGTATGAAACCCCTGAACTACCCTACGAAGGAATAAAGGACTTATGTGAACTTAAGATTTTCTCTTCACTCGACAATCCATTACTTCTACACCTTCACTTTGCATAATATCATTATACTTAATTTGCATGGTAATAAAACACAGTCACTTAAAGCAATGCAACACAATCCTAGTTCTGAGCACTAGAGTATTTAGATGCATGCAATGAAATCAAGTAGCATAACAATCATCCTTCAATTTTGAAATGGAAATTACATTACTCCCCACTTCGAGGTTACTGATGAAGGATTCTATACAATACAGATCATGCTCAAATCACCCCAAACATTAATAAACTCAACGTCATTGTTTTTCACACTCACAACCCACTCAAGGTCTCAACATGGAATGAAATTTAGCATTAAGAGGAACATCTTAAAGCCTTGAACAATGTGACAATCTAATTTTCTTGAGGATCAGCACAGTTCATAAATTTTGCACTTTGAATCATGCATAGATGCTTAAACAGACACAAAGTTAGTAATGTACAAGAACCGCCAAAAATCAATGCACTAGCACTCACATGATCAATACTAAGCTTAAGATCATCTTGCATGCAATTCTGATATCAAGAATCCATTGTGAGATCAAGAAACCCATACATACACATTAACAAACATTGAAATCATGCAAAAACTATCAAAACCCGAGTTTTCCCCTTCACTAAGTTCCTTGAAACTTCACACTTTTGATTCATATCCAGATAGAATAAGTGAGAACAATTACATTAATCTCCTTATAGTATTTCCATCCCTCTTAATCGAGATTATTCCACATTCGGTTAGTTACAAACATGCTCATGATGAGATTCCTTTCAAGGGGGGTTGTTTTTTCTTAACAATCCTAAATGTAGCATGACTAGATCATGACACGTGACTCTAGAAAGGTCCTAATACCCCTTATTGCCTCATTCCACATTTTTAACAAAGTTTCCAAGATTCAAGAATGTTTGAAACATCTTCATCAAGCCAAAATGGCCCCAAATACTCAAATATTGCAAATCGGAGGGAAAGGATCCATTTGAAATTTGAAAGACCTAAAACCAAGCTAGCCACACATACTGACACCTAATGACTCCTAGGACTCATGAACACACCTAAAAAACCCTTGATTTATGTCTTCATGGTTTATTTAGATAGATAGAGTGATGCTCCGTCCATTCAAGCTTTACATTCTTTATTTCAAGAAAAAATTCAAGCTATGGAAACAACGATTACATATCTTAAATCTGAAATACAACATCTCAAGGATGCTTCTCAAGCCCATGCTAGTTCTTATTCTCTGCCACTTCCTAATTCTATGTCTTCTACATGTGCTCATTTTAGTGAACCCCAAGTCTTGCCACTACCCACACTTCTCAAGTTTGATTTCAATGCTTAGTAACATGATATTCTTCCTCAGCTTCTCAATCACCAATTGATCAACTTACCATGTACTCATTATTGGATTGCAAAATATGAAAGGTGTCCATATTGCAATAATTGAATTAATGGACATAATGACAATGATTGATATGCTCTAAAGAGACAAATTGGCCTCCTTAAGCATCATGGTTTTATTTCATTCACTACACAAAATGTTGTTGCATGCTCATCTCCACTTGCTAAATCCCATTGGGCTCTAAAATTTGATTCATCCATGTCTAATGAGAATCAATCCATAATCACTAACATTCCTAATTTGGTCATTCCAAAGTTACCTATCCAGCACATTCCAACTAAACAACCTCCTCTCAAAATCAGTCCATCACCTTCTCCTCTCAAGTCTTCTACATCGCCACCAACTCCACCTTAGCAACCTCCTCTCAAAATAAGTCCATCATCTCCTCTTCTCAAGTCTTCTACATAATCATCAATCTCAAATAAGCTACCACCATCCAAGTTCCCTCTCCATCCTACTCCATTTCATCATCCAATTATTTTTGTCAAACAAGCTAATCCTTACATTGATGGCCAAGACACATTTCAAGCTCCACAACCATGACATGGTCCTTCTCATATCATTGCATAGATCTTCATCACTTACATACTTGAGGGGCATCACACTTTCTTCCCCTTATCTTAACATCATAAGTTATCTATAATACCTAGTATCATGCTCTGTGCTTCGCACTTCCTGGTTTTCACTACTCTTACACATCTTGATAAACAATATGTATCATCATTACCCTATGATGCACTCTAGTTCCATTGTTCATACTCGACTGTTAAGGGTAAAAATTTGAAATGAACCTCACCTCACTCACACTCTTTACACTCTAGGCTTCATTTATCATATCTTTCTATCGCACATTATCATAACCATTTCCCGATGACACACTCTTGTTCTATGGTTCATTCTTGACTATTGAGTGGTCTTTTATAAATGAAACTCACACCATACTCATCCACATCTGCTAGGGGGCACGCTTCTCCTATCACATTCACATCGCATACCATTCCATTACACTTATACACTGCACATACTCTTGCTTTCCTATACTAGTCACATGTTGCACTTTCTTACTATATTAGCGGGATATCTAGTATGTCATTATCTTTTCCATATACACATAGGCATTCACTTGTTATCTAGTTGTGAATGTAGACTTCTTATAGATCCTTACACAATACAATGATGTTTTTCACTGTACCTCTTACCAGTCCCATCGAGGCCCCTGTGGGCATCTACTTTCTCACACATTATAGGTGTTAATTGTTTCATTATTTATTACTCCTACTTTTTAGCACACTACTTATTTTGTTAGTACATACACACTTTAACATACCTTTTATCTTTCTAACATGCTAATGGGTGCTTTATGTGCAGCATTCACATTGCGGGAACTATTTTCCACTATGGTTGTCTGTTACACTTCATTTTCCATTGTTTTCTACTATATGCCATTGTTTGTTGGCTATGCCCTATGCCTTACTTGATCATCGCTTGTATTAATTTGGCCACGTTGGCCCTGATTTTCTTGTGACATTGTGAGCGATGTCCCATGTCTGAAATCCTCTTTTCGCGTTCCATCTTATATGCACACTTGTTTGTTACACTATTTTTCTATGACATGTTTTCTACTTTTGCTACTGATGCATACATTTAGCAATTTTTTTTGCACGTGCCTTGGTTTCTACCATACACATTCCCTCCCCCTACAAGGTATCCACTTTAGATTAGTTTCAAGTCTTCTCCTTTGGACCGCATGCTCCTATCAATGTCAGATGTGCCCCAAATGAGGGGGGCATACATTGGGTGAATCAGGCACCCCATACAATAGTTTAGAGCTACATATAAGATATGCACAATATAAAATCAGCACAGGCTATTATTTTAAAAATGGCCCAAAATTTTACTTGGGTCCTCAGTTCAACACAAACACTAGCACCCAAATATAGACACTAGTGTTTGGGCAATCTTAACCTCCCATGGGTGTCTATATCTTGGGGATAGATACAATTACTTTCTGATATCATCACAATTCACAAAAGCTTCTAGAGCAGTTTCATAGTACAGGCACAATCCTCCAACAAGTAGAATGCATTCCATCTCCATTACAATCAGTACAACTCATAATTAATACAATACAACTCAGAACAAAATAGGATCACACCATCTGTATTGGTGTATAATCGGGAAATAGTCATGTAAGGAGAGTAACACTAGACCTCTCTCCCCAACACTCTTCTGTCGTGGCGTGAGATCACCCAAAAAAATCACCTTTGCTGTTGGATCACCAAAAAAACTCGCTCTTAATATGAGATCGCCCAAAAATATCACTCTTCTATAGTAGTTCAAGACATTTTCTATCTTTTTTCACTCTTTGCAAATCATGTGCACACTTTCCATTTACTAACTTTAAATGCTTTTACATGATTTACATACTTATGCAATTTTTTCATGTACACATCTTTGACTACTTCCTCTCTCTTATTTTGTAGGTCCATCCTTAATACGCAATAAGAAGTATCTTTCAAAAAGATACAACAACATGTACAACAAAATACAACATGCATACGCTTCACCCCTTGGGTGACTTTCCTTTTCTAGTTTGCACGGTTCATTTTCCATTCATTTCACGCTTCACTTGTCCACTCGGCACACTTATCGCCATCACTCTACAAGGATCAAAGGTACGTAACTTCTAAAGTCTTTATGTTATCAAGTATTCACTCAACAACATAAAGTGGGGGCAAATGTAGACACAAAATTATGCACTTGGGTACATTTCTAAGTCCATAAACACATACTTACATTTACATGATTCCTAAGGGAGAAAACTAGTAATTGAACACTATCTTTAGCCAGGACAAGAGCGTTGAGGCGCCCCTATCCCCTCTAGGCACCCTTGACCATTTTCCACCTTACTCACTTCTTTTGGGTCTCTTTTATCTTTTGGGAATATTTTTCAATTATCGGTCGGCCTTCCAGTTGTCAATTACAAAATTCAAACAAAGGAATCTTATAAATACATAACTATGTGATCAAAATAAAGGACCAAGCTCTAAGCATATACTATCATCACTTAAGCTTGCATCCAAAGGAACCTAAAGCATCCATCTAACACTCATTCAAGGGACAATGGACTGCAATTTCTGCATATACATCATAGGAAGGAGAAGTTTCTTTATTCCATCCATACATCTATCTACATCGTTACATCTAGCTACAACCCGCTATCAAGTGTACTTACACAAGGGAATCCTATGGCACGATTCTTACACATAATCACCATAATTACATGCATCCTAAGGCACAATTCTTACACACACTCACCAAAACTACATGGATTCTGATATGTAGTGCAACACTCGGTCATAAGTTCACTGTCGGGGTGACTGTTGAGGTCAGTTTGAATCCCCATATTGCATCTTTCTTTTTTGGATTTGATGTGGTTTTGAGGTTTTGTAGGTGAATATTTGTTTTGCAGGTTATAGGTACCTCAACGATCATATTGTGACACACAGGCGACCAACAATGAATACTTGCGACACTCCAAAAATTGGATCTGAACATTTTCAAAGTCATAGGCACCCAGTAGAGGTCGTCAGTGCCTAGGCACCCCTGTCCAACTGCGGGCACCTGTGTCTAGCTTGTTTCGTGACCTAAATAATAAATTATGAGCATTGATGACACAAATCACCTCCTGTTTAGTATTTTTCCCATTTTGCATCAGTCCCGAATCAAGCACAAATTAGTTAAGTCCATTCCTCTCTCTCTTACACTTAGGTTTTTGTATTGTATTTAGCTTATTACTTGTGTCAAATTTGTACTTTAACATTTATTTATAATACGTGACTATGTAATTCAGATTTTAAAAAATTATCTTTGTTAAATCAAGTACCAACTAGGCTATAGGGTGTGCATGACCAAATAGAAAATAAGAAACAAAGACAAAAGGCCAAAGATAGTTGTCAATTATTAGTTTTCTCCCTTAGGAATCATGTAAATGCAAGTATGTGTTTATGGACCTAGAAATGTACCCAAGTGCATATTTTGGTGTCTACAATAGTTACAGATTAGGACCACACATATGTCGTATGGCTATGTACCTATTGGATTTTTAGCTACATAATTTTCAACGAATCATCTACAATTGTAGATCATCCTATTTCAATATCTTGCACATCCAAATCATCCCTAACCTATCATGTACATCTTATTCTATCTCTCATTTATGTATTTGAACAAGAACTTATCGTTTATAAGTTATGACATGTATGAATGCATTATTATGATTATTAGTGATTAATGTTGGAAGTTAATTAGATCACAATAGTCTACTTATAATAAACCCTTACATCTTGTTTAGTGTTATGCATTCATAGAACACCTAACATATAAATTTGATTAGGGTGTAAACACATTTCAATGAGAATCACAAAGCAACTAAGAGGGCCCATGCATATGTAGGAAGCGTAAAATTTAGGGAACATATTGATAAATGAAAAAAAATGCACCTTATTATGTAAGGTCCAATTTGAACACTTTATTTAGCATAATGAGATCATTCAATACTAATCAAGGGTAAACAAAGAGATGTGAAGGTAGATTAGAGTTGGAGAAAGGAGGATGATTAATTTATTTTGAGAATTTAGAAAATAAAATCCAATAAGCACCAAATATTATTCTCAAATTTCTCTTAAACCAATCACCAATTCATCCCAAATTTTATACAAATATGTAGATCTACAGAGAGATTTCCAACACCAAAAATAGTTTTGAAAATGGAGCTCATAGTGAAGACTTATGGTCCTCTAAAGATTCCCCTATGTGCTTAAAATCCATTTAAAAGAGATATAATTATATAACATTTTTCATTATAGTCTCATTTTAATTCTCCAATTGGGCCATGTTGTAGTCCCTAATTGGTCACAAGTCACTATCATATGGTGAGATATACGTAGTCATAAGATCGATGGAATATATATCACTTACATGGTCTCTTTATGATCCAAGCTCATGGGAACTCTCCATGTGTCCCCCTTGTTCAATATACTTGATATGGGGCTCGTAATGTTTCAAGGGATATACTTATATTTAGAGCCTACGAGCACATGAGTTCATGCCAAGTGGCTCGATCGCAAGCTCCTTGTAACTGTATATTACATCTAATATATTTCCATGTTTCCCACCTAACATTTATCTTTGAGATCAACAAAATCTAACTTAATACTCAGATCCCTTATTAAAATAATGTGTGACCAAGGGGGATTAAGCCCTAGGAAAACTAGGTAGTTGCCTAGGGTGCTAGCAGTTAGGGGGTGCCTAGTCCAATGATTTTTCTTGTCAGTTATTTTTAAAACTTAGTATTAAAATCATTTACGTGAAGATTCAATATTAATTGACCCATTTAATGATATTATTATATAGTAACATATATTTCATGTATACACATAAAAATATATTATAATATTTTTGTAAATAAAAACAAATATGTCATACTTTTGAGCCCGTATGAGATTGTTGGTATTGTTACCCATTATCCAACTCAAAATTATGCAGATCTGTGATTTTTTCTAAGAAAAGGTTCACATATTTTTAATAATGTCACTGTTGTAACCATTGGAGGCGAGTATAATTAAAGGAAAGAGATATTTAATTATCTATTCCTATTTGTTTGGGGATAAATGTCTATTTTTTATAGAGGAGTTTATATGCTATGTCCAAATACCACTTTTCACAAAACCATGGAAGCTACATAATTTTTTTTTTGCTTTGCGAAATAATGGTGCTCTATTTAGGTTTCAATCCCATCACCAACTTGATATTGGTAATTCAAATCTACAAGCAACCTTGTATTGAAAATTGTATTTTCTACATTCTAAACACCTCCTACAATTAGTTCTCTTTATCCATGGAATATTTCTCGTTCTTCTATGATAATTTTATAGGATACTTTTATTATTTTTTGTACATAAATTTGTCTAAATTTTTGATTTATTATGATCCTCATAAAAATTTCAAAATACAAGAATGCGAGAAGCTTTGATTTATTGACTTGATGGGAAAATTTCTCAATTGAAATTTTGAGAAGGTCATCCACTCTAATTATTGCCTAGGGCACTCCCAACCTTTAATACGAATTTGTATGTGACTCCACAAAATATGGCTTAGTACTCATCTCCCTCAATAAAATAATACATGACCATATACACATGATCCATTTCCTTGACCATTCTTCAAAATAATACAACATAGAAGCATCGAAAAATATAAAGGGCCCCTATGAGCTCGAACTACCAAATGTAAAACAAAAAGAAAGTTAATGATCAATGTTGATGCCATCAATGTTGATAGTTTTCAAAGAAGACAAGATCAATCACCATCGATACAGTCTATAACAACATTTCCAAATAAAATTGGGAATTTGATTGTGTCTAAGAGTTCTATTATATAGTTTCCTTAATTTTTATCTCTCACTGCATTGTTGTGACTCGCAATTTAGCCTTAAAGTCTCACCAACTGTTCAAAATCAATCCCAAGGACCCAAAATGTCATGGGCACATTTTTGGTGCAAACATGATCATTTAGGAAGATATTTTTATTTTTATTTATTTGAGATTACCAAGTTTTGATTCATATTAAGTGAATAAGACAAGACACTAATAAAGGATCAAGTCAAGTGCAAGTTCTACAAGTTTTCAACATAATGGATACCCCTAAAAGCTTGACATTAAGTTGAAATCTAGTTGAATTATATGTAACATTGATACTTATAAGCGCTTTAGAAGATTCTCAGAAACTTCAATAAAAACACACACATATATGAACATAGTATATGTCTAATGTGTTTCTTGAGTACAAAACTCGCAAAGTTTTTTATGTTGTAGTATAGAACATCAAGCTATCAATTATGTTCCCAATACTTTTACAGTGAGTATGGTTCAAATATTCCTAAAGAACTAGATTTTATGTTAATATTTATATATTAATTTTAAAACAACTCTAATAGTTGTATGCTAACTATTGTATGGTATAACTATGGATCAAATCCTATGGGACTAAGGTATGTGTGCTTCTATTCAATCAAGTGTATGAGGTGTGCTCCTTATTCTAAGCCTAAAGTGGTAAACATCATGGAATTTAAAAGACATTTGCGTTGCTTTCTGACATTATATATGTTTTTACAATCATATTATGTATATCTGACATAAATTCTCAAAGGCCATTGACATAATGGTCCACTTGTTATTAATCAAAATCCTCAACTTCTTCAACTTGAAAGTCAAGTACACAAATGGCATCATCCTCATTCATCATTTGAGGGGTTTGTACAGTCACCTCTAATGTAATTCAGGAGTGTAAATGCCCTAAAGGTCTTTAACTTGTTAGACCTATAGTTCGAGGATGCAAATGCCTTAAATACCCTTGGTTTATTTTCCTTGATTTCCTCAACCTAAAGGTTGAGTTCTTAAATGCTCATCTCCCCATTCATCACTTGAGGGGTTCCTTTTATTTACATCTAATGTTAGTCAAGGAGCATAATTTCCCTACATATCTTCAGCCTCATCATATGGTACACAAACAAATTTTTTTTAATGTCCTTGGCCCATTAACCAACTAGTGTGTTATCGATTCAAGTCCTCCACTTTCTCCTCCTAAAGGTTGATTTCCTAAGTGCTCTCCATCTTAATCATTTCTTGAGGAGTTTCTAGTACACACACCTAATGTTAGTTGAGGATCATAAATGCCTTAAAGGTCCTTAACCTCTTTGGCTTATATGTCAACATATAAATGACCTAAAGTTCATTAGCATGTCTATCAAACAACTCACTATCGATTGAATTTCTCACCTTCCTTGACTTGAAAGTCAGGTGCCTAAATTTCTTCCCCCTCATTTATCGATCGAGAAATTCGTTACAATTACACCTAATATTAATCAAGGAGTTTAAAAACCTTAAAGGTTTTTTACTTTATTGACTTAGTGAATGAATACTTAATTATTAAAGGTTAAGTCCATCCTTTAATTTCCTCTCCTCAATTTTTTTGGTCAAAGGATTTGCTACACTTACACCTAATATTAGTTGAGAATAACAAATACCCTAAAATTCCTTTACATCTTTAATGTATGGGTTGAGACACAAATGCCCTATAATCCAAACACAATTGATTCATTCTTAAATGTCTATATGGTCCACATATATGTTACAGTAGCAAATGTCTTTTTTATTGATTTTAACACCCAATTGATTCATTCTTAAATGTCTATATTGTCTAAAACAAATGTCTTTTTTTATCGATTGAACAAGGGATTTAATGGACCCTTAACCATTTAGGACACAATTATGAGGTTTTTTAAATGTTTGAACTACAAATCATGATAATTTGGTACTCCATCCCATCATTAATAAAATTTTAAGTGTTCCCCACCATATGGATTTGGCTACCAATAATTACACTTTCCTTTTCCACTTGAGTACCAAAATTTCCCATTGTCCATTGTAATGGGAAGTTTTTGCCCAACCAAATATCACTCACTCCCATCACGGGAAACACTTAACAAAAATATTCATTTCAATCGTCATAAATATTTTGTAGCAAATATTTGGGAAAAAATATTTAACAAATGAACATTGAAAAAAGGGGAGCGTGGATGCAGACTCATCCTTGTGGTAAGAAAAAGACGTTTAAGTAATGCCATAACATTACTTAAGGTATGGGCCCACGTGAGGTGGATTAGGTTTGACAGGACATAACATGTACTCGCTGACAGAATTTCTTGATTGTGTATTAAAATAATAAAGTAATGCCAAGTTCCATTACGCAATTGATTATGTGTGGAATGTTGGTCATAAATAATTTCTTTCTTTTCTATATTACTAACAACAACACATTAATTGTGCAATGGAAATGCCGAAGGGCATGCATCAAGGAAGTTAAAGTAGAGGGATATAAACATCACACGTGGAAGAGGGGATGAGAAGAAGGAGATTGAGGGAGGAGAAGTTTGGAGCTATAAAAAACGTTGGGGAACGTATGTAAAAATCTACTTTCTTACGACAAGGTATATGTGATACATGTTTCATTTGAGTCAATCTTTTGAATGAGAAGGGGGTGCAATGCACAGGTTGTGAAGTCAAGTACTTTGGAGATATATCAAAAAGTAAGATGTGGTCGATGAACACTTCCAAGGGAAACTTACGCATGTTTGAATCCTAAACTCTACATGTGTTAAATACAAAAACTCTATGTTTAACATTACTTATGTCACTAATTTCATGATCATTTGTAATTAGTGTTTCTTTGTAGCGATTAAGGTAGCAATTATTGTATCCTGAATGTACTTTTGTTTGCGCGATATGCAATTCTCATTTGAGCCGTCCATTTGAAGAAATTGTGAATAGAATGAGACTCCATATAGTTTCTTATGGAGTAGAGTGCAAATTGATATATATTTTACAAGGATGAATTTTTTACTAATAAAACCATCAAAGTGCACCCTATAATGTCTAGGTGTGAAAGATATTCCTTGTTTTCTTAATTTTAGATTTGATGTACTTAATTCAAGTTGAAGCAATCAATTTCTTATTGATCCTAGCCATGTATTTAGTGAATAAAATAATCAGTGACTATATATAAGTCATTTTTCTTAACTTAAAACATCTTGGATGTACATATAGTAAAAGAAAGTACTTAGACAAAAAATTGGTGGCTTGAATTTGATTGCATGTGGGAACAAGTTTAGTTTATCGTCTCAATCTCGCAAAATGATAAAGTGAAAAATAGATGATTCACACTTAACTCAAACCCGTTTTCCTATTAGCACAACAAATTACTTGTATGGAACTATAAATTAACTTGCAAGTTGAATTACAAGAATCATTCCATTATGTTGAACAATATTTTCATGTCTAATGTTTGCGTAATGGGAATGTTTACGTTTAATATTGGTTGATGACTTTAATCCCACTTTACACTCTTATGAAAACATCCTTCAATGCCAAATTTCCTAATGGGCCCATAATCCTAATAGGATTGAATAATTAAAAAAGGAACACAAAACATTAAAAATAGACAAACATGAATGCTAAGATCTATTAATTTCCTCTTTGAATGAAAAGTTCCATAGCACTCCATTGACATGTGTAATCTAGTTTGGGTAGAGAAGAAAACATGCAAGAGGCTATGTTCAACTGCTTCTTGAGAAAAATATCTGAGTTGTTAAAAGTATTAAAGATTTTAAGCCTTCATTTTTATTTGCCTTTACATTATCTTAAGTATCCTTTGGCCATACTCTAAAAGTAGTTTAATATGGATTTATATATGTTTTTCATTTTTTTGGCTTTTCAAAAGACAATTTGGGATGTGACTAAAACCCAAGGAAGCAACGAAAAATAATTCACTTCCACCATATTTATGTGTTGACATGCATTTCATAACACAAGTATATGTTATCTATTAAAGTGGAAGGAAATGTTCTGTTGTAAATCTCCCATTTTAACAGAGATTGAGAGGATGTTGGAAAAGGTTGTGGAGTTTAGCTTAACACATGTCGATTGCATTTGCCTAAACTTTTTGAATGTATTTTCAACAAACCCATTGATTGTTTGCATATCCCATAATCATTACAATCCAAAAGACCACATATATTTCAATAATTTTATCGAGCAGTTCACATGCTTCCACATTTTGCAGACATATTTGCCACAAAACTTGCAACTTAAAAATCCACCTAAAGTTCCTTCTTCATAATGTTTCAACGAATGTCCATGCCTTGTATCAAAACTCCATTTTTATTACACGATGGTACCATGCTAGAAAATTTGAACTGATTAGATTGGGTACCTCTTGGGGACATTTGGTGAAATACCGTCAATGTTTTGTGAGGTGGTGAAATGAAGTTGATTCTCCGTGATGTGGCGAGCAATGTGTGTTTCATCTTCATCGTCTATTAAATTAGGCGTGAATGTAACGAGTACGATCTAAAGTTCCTTCTTGATAATGCTTTAGTGGATGTCTGCACCTTGTATCAAAACACCATTTTTATTACACGGTGGTAACATGCTAGCAAAGTTAAACTAATCAGATTGGACACCTTTTGCCAACATTTGGTGAAATAACAACAGTATAACATCAATGCTATGTGAGGTGGTGAAATGACATCAATTATCCATGACATGGCAAACAATGTGTGTTTCATCTTCATCATTTATCAACTTAGGTGTGAATGTAACGAGTATGACCTAAAGTTGCTTCTTCATAATGCTTCAGCGGATGTCCACGCCTTGTATTAAAACTTCATTTTTATTACACGGTGATAGCATGCTAGAAAATTTAAACTGATCAGATTGGACACCTGTTGGTGACATTTGATGAAATAACATCATTTTTTTGTGAGGTGGTGAAATGATGTCAATTCTCCATGACGTGGCGAGCAATGTGTGTTTCATATTCATCATCTATCAGCTTAGGCCTAATTGTAATGAACAACATCAATTCATAACATCAATGCCCTGTGAGGTGGTGAAACGATGCCAATTCTTTGTGACATGGAGAGCAATGTGTGTTTCATCCCCATCGGCTATCAACTTAGGCTTGAGTGTAAAGGTTGAAACCATTCTACCAAACAACTTGCATTGCCCCTGCCTAAGGTTGAAACCATTCAACCAAAACAACTTGAATTTTTCGCTCCTAGGAATCGACCCTTGCACCTCCTAGTTTCGAGTGCAAAAACATGATCAATTTACCTATGTAGCATATTAAATAAGCACGATTGAAATTTCATTAACTGAGGTCAACGACTGCGTGAATTCTTTTGGATTTTCTATGAAAACACAGAAAAAAGTTGTAGAGTGCTAGGTAGGGATTTCCATAAGTAGAGTCCCCATTCATGCGGCTATATTGATTTCCTCTACATGTCCTTTTCTACTACATATCTATCCAAACCATTTGATTGAATTACTCCACAACCGGACTATGAGAAGAATCGACACTTAAATAACAAGCTATAATGTTATCAGGCTCATGTGACCCTACAACCCTTGGAAAATAGTGGCCTGCTTCTTCAAACAAGCTAGCAAGGAATGAATTGGGTGCAAACCTGTTTTCTCATTCTTTGCCAAAAATGCTACGACTTCTAATGGGCAGGATAAAATGTTGTGTATGTGCCTACTCAGTGTATAAATGACATGTTCATGGTCGACTGTAACGAGTGTAATATAAATCCATACTACGACAACAATACTGTAAGACAAATGATTTGTGACAGATGCTTTTTGCGTTAGGAGAATTATACATTCTTTGATGATGTGATGTTGGATCCTGGATTTTCCAACGTGTGCCTCTCTCAGACACTAACAATCCTTGACTTTTCGAAAACACAGTACTTACTCCGGTCGAAACTCTTTTTTAAGCGACATCAGAAGACTTGCCTGATACCCATTTCTCTGTACTGCACTGTCAAGGATGTGTCACATACAACACAATCTAAACCATTTTTTGAATGTATTAAAATAGGAGCTGTTAGATGTTACAAGTTGATACAACTTGTCAAATCTGTGAAGTGAATTTGTAGGCGCAAGACAGAGATTGGATGAGAATTGAGAGTCGTCTGATTTCAACACACCATCAGAATTTAATCTCTCGCATCCAAATTCTGACTGATGTCAGAATCCCCCAGGCCCTCCTCATTGGGAAACGTCTATGGTGTAATAGTTATAAATTCATATAAAAAATTATATTGATTTTTTAAGTTTAAAAAAAAAACATTTTTGAGTTCATATAATTTTGTTGGTATTTTTATCTATTCTTTAATGTGATAAAAGAATATGTAGGCGTGTATTTTTTTCTATGAAAAATTTCATGTATTTTTATAATGTCACTTGTGTAATAGGTGAGTATAATTGAAGGAAAGAAGTAGCCTACGGGGGCAACGTAGTTGGCTAAAGAATTTGGGTTTGTCCCATATAGGTCCCGAGGTCAATTCTCATTGCCTTAATGAAACCTGGGAGGTTCGCTGGTGCGGGTCCAGTCACGTCCCTTTAGGGATTAGTGGGCCAGCCAGGGACCACCACGTGTCGGGCACAAGATTCGTTAGACATGGCGGCAACCCTGGGTTGATGCCCGATACCCTGGATTACCCAAAAAAGGGAAAGCAATATTTAAATCTATATTCCTATTTTTTAGGTTCTATTATTTTTTAATGGAAGAATTAGTAGGCTTGGTTCAAATACCACTCTTCACAAAACCATGGGAGCTACATAATCAATGTTATTGCTTTGCAAAAACAAAGGTTCTTTGTTCATGTTTGAGTCCCATCACTAACTTGATACCGATAAAGGACTTGCCTAAAGTCTTGTATAAAAACATGTAATTGTTGTATTATGAGCACCTCATATGATTAATTCTCTCCATCCATGGAAAATTATTCGTACTTTGTGCTAATTTTATAGGATAATTTTATTTTTTTATAGTAATTTCTCTAAATTTATGGTTTATTATTAACGTGATGCTAATTTTAAAATACGAGAAATTAGGTAGCTTTTATTTATTTACTTGATGGGAAAAAATATTAATGAAAATTATGAGAAGGGTGTCTACTCCAACTATTGCATAGGGTCATCCTAACCTTTAATTTGGCTCTGTATATTACATTAATCAAATGTAATGGGAGAGAAATCAAATATTATGTGAATAATGTGGATAAATAAATAAAACTAGTAGTTGTACTAATTGTTGTGCACAAAGATTTCAATAAAGATGAATGGTAGCATTAACAAAACAATTTTGTAAAAAATAAGACAAGAAATGTCAAAATCATTATAATGCTACTGCTAGATGGAGCCAATTCACTAACTCCTAGTGCTTGTTATAGCTTTTCATTTATCCTTGTTTTTAATTTATGAATCACAAAACTAATTATATATCCTAGTATTGTTTCCATTCAAATTTATTTTCTATCTAAATTAATAGAGCACACACTTTTTGGCACATGAAAATCAAATCAACCTTATAAGAATTTAATTTTTTTTAAATACTTATACAAACAATACATTCTTTCCCTTTCTTGAAGTTGTAGTCATGTGAATTATACATAAATAGTGGCATAACCTCTGCCAATTGTTTTTCCATACCCACATTGTCATCATTTGAAGAATATGTTGTTGGAAAACCTATTGAGCCCGAATCGTTAATGCTAGAGACTTCATTTCTTCACAGTATGGATGTATCGGTCCAATTTGTTTGTTCCAACATTTTTACAACAATTAAGTGATGGCTACATTTGATGTCTCATCTAGCTTATGCATGCACATAACAACTAGCCTAAAAAAAAACGGTATCCCTCATAGAGCTAGATTAAAGGTTAGGAGTGCCCTAGGCAATAATTAGAGTGAACACCCTTCTCACAATTTTAGTTAATAATATTTTTTACACCAATGGGGTTTAGGTGGATCGGTTAAGACAGACGGTTGTGTCCGGATCCACCCAGGTTCATATCCCTCTAGGCGCGATCCCTTCGGGGTGGTTTATCGGTGGTGGAGGCTGGTGGTTATTCTCGACGGCGACAAACTTTGCATCGTTGGAATTGGCATTCACAGTGGTTGGTGGCTCTAAAAATGATGGTGGCGGAAAAATTGCATCGTCGGTAACGGGCTCAGTGGTCTTGGTTTGTGATGGATTAATTGTAATATCTTGTCTAAGGACATTGTTAAGGAAGGGGATCCAAGAACCCCCAGTTCTAAGCTCCAGTCAAAAGCATTAAACTATCTAAAAAAAATTAGTTAATATTTTTTTTTCCTATCAAGTAAATACGTAAAAGCTTCCCGCATTCTCATATTTTAAAAATTGCATAAGGATCATAATAAATAACAAATGTAGAGAAAATACTATGCAAAAAAAAAAAACATCCTCTAAAAATATCACAAAAGAATGAGAAATATTCTGTGCATGGAGAGAATTAATTGTAGGAGGTGCTCATAATGTAACAAATATATTTTTTTATACAAGGCTACTTGCAAGTCCGATTTACCAATATCAAGTAGACGATGAGACTCAAACCTAAAAAAAGCACCATTTTTTTACAAAGCAATAAAAATTAAAATGTAGCTCCCATGGTTTTGGGAAGAGTGGTATTTGGACCAGGTCAACCCATTCCCCCATTAAAACAATAGACATGTTGTCCAAAATATTAGGAATAGAGAATTAAATACTTCTTTGTTTTAATTATACTTGCCATTTTTGGTTATACCAGTGACATTATAAAAAATAGAAGAACTTTTTTAAAGAAAAAATACACACCTATATAATTTGGAGCTAAATCAAAGAATGAGTGACAATAGCAAAAAAATCATACGAGGTTAGAAATATGCCATATTTGTTTCTACTTACATAAATATTATAACATCTTGTTATTGGTATGCATGAAATTTATGTCACTATATAATAATATTTGTAAATGGGTTAATTGAATCTTCATGTAAATTGTTTTAATGTTAAATTCTCAAAATAGCCAAAAATAAGGGAAATATTTAGATTTAGGTGGCCCCCAACTGCTCGTGCCCTAAAAAATTTCCTAGTTTTCCTAGGACTTAATCCCCCTTGATCCATCATCAACCTCTTCATCATATTTGGCACTAAATTCAATCCAATTAATCATTCAATAGTCAAAACCATAAATAACAAAAATTGAAATAATACTTTGGGTTCATACATGCTAAATTTATCAATTTCAACCCTCGGTAGGGGCTATAATTAACATGTTTCACTTTGTTATTCTATTGACTATTTTTCAATATGAACAATTGAAAACAAGAATGAATATCCAACCATGCCATAATCTTGACAAACATAAAGATACCATTTTTGTCATGTTAGTAGACATATTTTGCACTCTTGTTTTCTAAATTGTCATTATTCCATTATGCAAGGCACCATTTCTATACACCTTTTGCAAGCGCATGACACTTATATCATTAACATTTTACTAAAGCAATGTTTTAGGCAGCTAGGTGCTACTCAAAAATTTAAACCTTAGTGAAAGCCAAAGGTTTTTCCATCGAAGCAACATTTATAAATTTGAAAACGTATATACCTTTCTCTAACAAGCCTTGAAAAACTTCCTCCAACTAAATTTGATCGCACTGTGTATGTTTTCAACTCAATAAGACATGGGGTATCACTCCTTGCTACGAGAAGTATCCCTATACACTTGAGGGATCACCATTTCCCACTTTACTCAAAACTCAAACCCACTTTTCCACTTAAGAAGAAATCAATGCACAAAAATATTTTTTTAGAAATAAACTTTTGTTTTTCAAATTACATTTTCTCTCTTTAGATATATTGTTGTATGTATGCATGTTTTTTCATTATAAATATATTGCATATTTCAATGCTTTACTTTAAACTCTATAGTCATTTTCATTTACTGAAAAGTTGTACATATATCTCTATATTTACATTACAAGTTATGTTCGGGCCCTTTGTAACTAAAATTATATTGTCTCCTATTTTTATTGCATGATTAAGAAAAAATTTCAGCTTAACTACTAACAATGCAATCTTTTAATTTGTACAAAGTACATGCATCTTTATATAAAATCATAAATTAAAAAAATGGTCTAGCCAACAATCATTAGCAATAAAACTATACAAAACTAGTAGAATAACGATTTCTATGGGGTACATTTTAAATCAACTATACCAAACAAAAAATTCCAAAAACATAATGAGTGGCTACCATCATCAAAGTTATTATAATCCAATCAATAGGGTTTAAATTTTCAAAAAAACTTAAAAACAAAACTTACAGGTTACTACATTGTTTCTGATCAAACAATTCACGACTTATACAATTGATCTATATAACGAGGAAAACCAAACCCAAATCATGTAACTTTTTAAAATTGCCCCAAAAATTGAACCTTGCCTTTTAATCTTCAAAACCATTATAAAACTATGATATTGAGTGAAGTTGACACACTACACTGCTTATTGATACCATTTTCAATGTTGTAACAAATTATGTAACATTCTCAATTTTTTTGGTGTTTTATTTATGCCACTAGGGTGAGCACCCCTAACACCACTTCCAACATTATCAATCGTCAAGTATTCTTCACTCGTGCTCCCTTGTCTAGATGCAAAATCTCGACCATGAATACAAAAGTTAGTTTTGCTTACAAAATCACCTCTTCCATAGCCACAACCTCTTATTGTATTCTTTCAAAAGCCACCCCTTATAGGTGAATAATGGCAATGAGGGGTTATAAAAAATTGCATGAAGAGTGCAGAATGATTGTGTAGACTAGAAATGAGTTTATTGTATTTTTTTATAGAATTGAGGTGAAATTTTGGTCAGGTATAGAGCCATACAACATGTCCTGAAGCGTGGTACCATTGTTTTTCCCTTTATTTTACAATGTTAGACGGTGACACACTAATTCTCCATAACATTTTGTGAAACAAATGATGACCTTTTCACTGAGACCCTAGGTGTCATACATTTTTAAAACCCTATGTATGATGTGAAACACCATCAAACACTAACCATGGGTATGAGAACCTACAAAAGGTTAGTATTTGGCTTGAAGACCCCTTACTCTTCCTACATCAACAATAGTCTGAAGATGTCTAAAACTGCATGTAGTTATCTACCAGACATGTGATATACATATGGATACAACTAATTTAGTAACTCAATCACTTGACAATGAAAAATGAATGGATTCACACACTTAAGTTTGGGTTGGGTTGTCTTTAAAGGTCTTTAAAATGGGAAATTGGACTCTTAAACGTGGTTGGGAGTGCATCAGACTTGTGTACATGGATTGCTCCTATGTTGTTTCACTAATTTTAGGGAATCTAGGAGAGTTTGGAATACTTTAGGAATGTATGTTGTAATGAGTGCTCTTAAAACTTCTAGGTGATTATCAGGTAAGGTAAATAAGTGAGTTGGACTTGATTTTATAGGAGTTCGTAGGTTTAAGTTTGTATTAAGTCCTACATGTTGTCCATATAAATTGACCCATAAAAAATATCAAATTGAAAAAGTAACTGTTGGGTAGTGGGAGATAATACTATTTGGCTTCCAAGGCTAAACTGTGGTATAGTTTAGACCCATCCAAGTGGTTCCCTACAAGAAACTCATGTGGCTTTGGATATTTCTAGGGCTGATGTCTACAAAGGTTAAACTAAAGTAGACCGATATAGTTATTTCTATGAGTGATCGAACAATGTGAATAGAGAAACAAATAATCCAAAGGAGATATGCACAAGTCACCTTGGATTGGAATGTGCATGTAAGTGATGTTGTAGGTGTAAAGGAAAATTTATCATTGCCAAATTTAGATGTTTATGGAGACTTTTTATGAATCATGGGAAAAACATATATAGATTCAAATATAATTTCATAGATCATAAAAAATATATCATAGAGTAGATGCAACAAATGTAGTAACTCAATATAGTCAACGCAAGATATAATCAACAAGTAAGGTACAAAATCGGTGACTAATAGCACTCGAAGACAAAATTGACGCGAAAGATAATGTCCTCCAATTCAATATTATCATGGGCCAATGTAGTGAACATGGTCAATTTTTTTTATCTTGTTTCCAAATATTACAAAGATCTGAGGACTTAAAGAACCACCATGGAAATTTAATCATTTGGGCTTCCAATTGTGTCTCTTCACCTTCCAATGATTATAAAGCTTGACCTAAAAATATATGACATGATGTCAACTAATATATGCCATGAGATCTATGATTTCCTTTGTCAAACAAAGTGTGGTATAATGTCTCTATGTGGATGGAGTACTTTTGGGATTCTTAGTTTAAGGAGTAAGGTGTATGTTATGATTGTGTTTACCATTTGGATAGCCAATGTTGTGTACATATTTTGTGCATGATTTCAATTGAAGTAGTGGTGTTTTGATGTGATATTGTGATGATTCAACATAAATATTCAAAATGACATTAAAATATATCATTAAAAAATAACTATATATTGGATAAAGGGAGCAATGTGATCTTATTTTCTATGTAGTGCGTATTTTAGTTCTATGAAAAATGCATATAGTGTTTGGATCTACGATGTGGTTCTTGAAGTACAAAGATACAAAAATGGCCAAGTCACTCAAGGTAAGAGCCCAAATTAGCAAGAAAAATCTCATATCATACGTGGTTTATATACCCAATACAATTATATATATTTGGTCTATATTGAATCAAACATGTTTTCAATCTCTTCATAAGTTGATCTTGACATGCCACTAATGTAGTCAAAATCTGAACACACTCAATATACTTCAAATAATTTGAACTCCAAAAGAAAATAGATCTCCTTCTTCATTATTGAATCATGAATTACAATGTTTGCTAAATAGGAAAACAACTCCTAACTCGACTTGCCAAGCAAACTCTAACTAACTTTGACTAAATCTACTATAGGTGGCAGAATTTACTATTTTTAGCAGTTTACTAGAACCTGCTATTCTTAGTAAGTTCACATGCTTATTCATACGGGAACAAAAATTGCCACGAATCTTCACATACCTAAATTAGAGGAATTTCCAAATTTCCAACTCACAATGCATTTAAGAGACTCGTATTAACTAATGCCCTAAAATAGGAAAAAACTGATTTACAAATTAAATCCTAATTTTGAACCTCCAATGGTGGAATTCATGCTCGAAATGTGTCGAAACGTGATCCAACTAGCAGGGTCGGTTGATCAATGTGTTTGTCTCGTCGAAACAAGTGGTTTAAAAAAATGGACCTAATTGGACACTCGGAGCACAAGTTATGACCTTTTCAAGTTCCTGCTAATTTTAGCGCATTACCCACATTTAATTTTGGATCATTTGTGGTAGGTGACTTCCCAGTATGCCTCAATCCACATTCTTAGTCTTAGTAAAATCTCTTCTCATGATATCACACTAATCAAAGGTCTCAAATATATACAAGATGAATATACCAAATTTTATATTACACAAGGGTGTAAAAACATGAACCCAAAAAAATTCACCAGAATTAGGGTTGTCGAACACCTATGTCATAGTGATTAATTAACTACACAAATCCAACTGTTATATTGCATAAGAGTGAAAAAATTAAATCTCAAATTTTTCTAGTTTTTTTTGTTGCAGACAAAACCCTAAATTCTCTTTAGATCATTTTTTCCAATTTTGACCCACAAGCATAGCCAAACAAATAATGTAAAAAAAATTCCTCATCATCTATAGTTTCCATGCTCAACAATATTGCATCTATTTGGTCCAATTTTAAATCAAAATTACTTGCACTCTCTTCCCAAGTCGAGCTCGATGACACTTTTACATTTGGATCATCTTTCATATGCAACATCCATGACATGCCTTGATTCATGCACTTAGCCATGGTAGAAGCTCCCACCATGATGTCACACTAATAAGAGGTTAGGAAAATGCCAATCAATGACATATGCCAATGTATCCACATCAACAAAATGAAACCATCAACTAATATATTGCATAAGGTTACAGAAACATACACATGCAAACTCGCCATAATTACGATTGTCGGACACGTAGACCATTTCACTTATTTAATTTAGATGAATCACATGATTATTATATTGCACAAGAGTGTGAAAAAATCTGAATCTAAAGTTTTTTTTGTAGATGTATCATTACAAACAAAAATTCTAATTTCCCCCTTTTATCAAAAGTTTTTGATATTGACCCACAAGTATAACCAAACCAATAATGTGATAAAACTTCCTCGCCAAATAGAAAAATATGTAAGAATGCATAAACAATTGTATAAAAATAATTTTATTTACCTAGAATATTAATTTTCACTTCCTTCTATAGTTCTAATATGCCACATAGTTATCTTTTCAAATTGAAATTCTGATACCACTTGGAATGAACTCACTATATCATAAAAATATATACACATCAATAAACTATAAATCAACAAATGGCATCAGATTAACGACAATCAATGAAAATAAGAATTAGGAAGAGAAAACCAACATATTATAAATGAAGTAAAATGTGATGTTCCAATAAAAATAAAAAACATAATACTAAAATTTATGATTTGCCCATTTCTATATAAAAACCTCACAATCATTACAAGAAAGAACACAATCTATAAATATTATGGTTCAATACTCAAATAGTATGTACAATATTATATAATTAGATTATAACGACTTCAATTATGCTGACTATTCTTTAAGAGACTCTTTTTATTCAAACTTACACAAGTATGAACGCGGAATTCATTTGCTTGTTGTTGTGAGACATTGAATTGCTCGATTTTGACATATATCATCCATTACTTATAATATATTATACTAGCAATTGCAAATGAGTTGAAATTTAGGTTGGAGAGAGATGTCGATTTAAAGCTTGTTTGTAATTTTATTTGGATGAACGATTCCAGTTTAAAGATAATGTACCTAAAGGTGTAGACATTCTTTTCTTATGTTGTATTAAAGCCAGGAATGTAGATCATGCCAGTGAAGTTTATTTGAAAAATATTACATGAACCATGAGTTAACACTTTGGTCGCACATTGCTGATTATACAGGCTGGCCATTCCCAAAAGCAAGGGCAACAAAGAATGGTCTATTGCCATAGTCTAAACATGTCATAGAAAATATATGGAGTCAGAGAATAGGAAATAATGCGTAGTCCCTTCTTTATCACTAAACATATGATATGATCCGGCACCTTGTTATAGTGCTAATCTACCGGAATCTGACATATTTCTTTAGCATTGAATTACTTCAAAGTATCCGCCTCCGGCAAGAATTATATGTGCACTCATTTTGGAATTAGTGATTTGGAGCCTACTTAGCCAAGAAAAGAACTAAAATGGTTAAATATGAACATAATAACTTAATTAAAATAAAATAATCCTAATACTATGTTGAGATGGTAGTGTGGTGAATAGAAGGACATGTTTTAAGTGGCTTATGTGCAATCATGAAACCACACTTGTGAGTGCAATGTCAAAATGATGTGCATAGTAGTATAAATGACTGATTGCATTGTCTATCACCATTTCTTCTTTTAAATTCTGTCATGAGTGGGAGTGAAGTAGTTATATAATTTCATATCTAACACTAATAAGATGCACATGATTCTCTCTACCTTTAAAAAGGTCTAACAAAATAATGTACTAGGTATATGGGCTCATGTAGAACATTGAAGGTGGGATTGGGTAGGATCCGATACCCTTATAGTTGCACATGGTTATCATAGGTTATCAAGATGGATTCTTAATATTAGTTAATGTTGGAATAATTTGGTGGTGGTTGTAAATGATGTTACTCATTTGAGCGTAATAGAGATTAAGGGATTTTATAAAGTTTTGAATGCTAGGTTATTTCTGTTGTATTTTTACAATCATTGAAGGCATCAAGTAAATTAAACAGTTTTTTAAAAAATCCCTTAGTTTTTTGAAGCGTAACATGGATGTTACATTTTGGTATCAAAGCAAGGCTACAACTCTTGGACGTGTTAGGTCCTTACACTAACTGAATATCTAATTTTGTTAATAGAAAATAGTGGATATGGAAAGTATACACCATGGGAAAATAACCATATCGTAGTATGATGTATGTTCAATAGTTCAAAATTTAGATAAAATCCTTTGAGATACTTGGAACCAAATAACTTCCTTGGAGTAGCTGTTAATGGGTGAAAATGATAAAACAATAGTTTATAGAAAAACAACTTGAACTTATTGATAACAATCATCAAGGGATTTGTTTGATTGTTGAGTTGTCTTGAGGGAGATTTTGGAACTTGAATCCAACATGAAAATAAACGTAAAAAGGGCTGATGCAGTAGAAAGGTGCGGACTATCTAATGTAGAAGTAGTGTTATGAAAAGACAAAAAGGATAGAAAAAGATCTACAATAAATTCTAACTCATATTGAGGAAAAAAAAAATAGCATCAAATCTTTCTCACCTGTAAATTTTATGGAAAATAGGTTGAAAGGATATGGTAGTTAATGTGGGCTGCCATGATGAACAGAATAGTAAAAAGTTATTGTAATTTCTAGAAAAATGAGTAGAACAATTCCCTTGTGGTGATTAATAGCCAAGAAAATGTACAAGTTATTCCTAATGTGGTGGTAGGTAATTAATTAGGACTTAATCTTTATGTTTTAATTTGATAATAGTATAGTTGAGTTATTTGTATCTAGTGATTAGTTGAAAAAAAATGAGAAATTTGAATTATCTTTAGCATACTCCAAACATATGTCTGTTAATACAATGAAGTTGCTTAAGCTTCATCATGGAAATTGGAGTTACAAGTGAGTTAATTAAAGGACTAAAGACATACTGATTAATATTGATTGTTTCGAATGTATGTCAAAGGTTAATTGGCATGAAATATAAACAAATACATGGAAGGTATGTAGAAAACAACAATCCTAAATGGCAAAGAAAGGAATAGTTTAAATGATTTAAGTAATCATTAGAAATTAATCAAGGATGAAGATATCCTCAAAAAACCATAAATGTATTTTGGTAAAACTATCTAGACAAAGGAAAAACTGTTGGGTGCATTTGTAAGAAATTGTGAATTTCCATAGGTAAAATCTGGAAAGACAAGTGTAATAATGAAACAAAATAACTTGTGAATATAGTGTGGATTTAAAAACAATGTTTTTTTTTTTGTTTCTATGATATATAACTTGTTTTTGATTATTTTTATTCATATTAAATATTATTGCATGTTATGACTGGTTGTAATGACATAAATTATGTCATAATGACGATTGTGTAACAAATTTTTCTGGTTGAAAGGTCTGTTACAGATAATAAATTTGAATTCAGATATGGAAAATTTATTGTCACAAAATGACAGTAAGGAAAGATAAGACTAAGGCAAGGATTTTTTAATTATTTGATTCATTGAAAGCCAACTTAGCATGGTCCATAAATATGGTGTAAAGGTCTTAGATCATGATATTGTCTTTTGATTTTTGATAAACAATGTGGAACAATCCTATTCAAGGGGCTTTGATTAATATCGATAGATTTATTAACCACATGTTATATCATTGTGATAAGTAAATCAATTAAATTGATTTTTCATAATATGGTCAATGACCATACCTAAATGGATTGGATTGTTTTCTAATTAAGAAATAATTATTTTAGTGGTTAAATCGACCCCCACCATGCACAAACTATAAAATTTGATTAATTATTTTAATGATTTTGAACCATGAAAACTAAAGGGTGTGAGATTGTATTCGATGGAGTAAACTCTATTGCATGCAAATTTGGTGCTTGTTTTAAACTCTGTTAAGAAATGGGAGATGGCGGTGGTTAGTGGTAAGATTAACCATTACATGGAACTATGTGTATTAATGGAAATTAATAATATTAGGATGGTTTCTCTGGGATTTTGAAGATTCCTCAATAATATACTTTGCATGATTATGGAATTTTATTTCTTTGTTTTTTTTCCATCAATTTGAACTTTTTGGAAAGCTAATGGGATAGATATAGTAATGTTATTTTCAATCTGAAAAATGGAGATTATTGTTAAGTTGTATGTATGTTGAGCGAAGCCATGTATGAGGTCTTAGTAAGCTATTTTAAGCTGAACTAATTTTGGGTCTTCTCTACTAATTTTGGTGGATGATTATATTTGGGTTTTTATGGGCGTCTAAATCTATTTAAAAAGGGTGTAAGAAATTGTGACTTCTAGACTTATGAGGATTTCTTGAGTTTCTCCACTTTGTGAAAATTCTATTGTAGTCATTGATTACTAATCTCCTATCTTAAAAGATTATTTAACTATCGAAAAAATAATTCATAACTAATATCAAAAAATAACACAACTGCAACTTCACTAATAAGAATACGGAAAGAAATGCGTAACACAATGAACACAATATTTTCGGAAAAATTATTCCTGGAAAAACCCCTAAGGGAAAACCAGTTCTACAGATGACAAATTATATTAACTTCAGAAAATTAAGAGATTCAAAGATTCCTCTCCTCTTACTAGCAGAACTTCGACAATCTCCCAACTTCTCCTGCTGATATGCCCCCACTGCTATCCCCAACGCTATCACTGCACCCTTGCTAACACTGCAAGATTATTTTCTATCACTGCAAACTTACAAACTCATTTTCTAGGACTGCAAATGCTTTTCCAAACTTGTTACTCTCCAAATTCCCAATGACCTCCTTTTATACTACTCTCATTGGAACACCAACGGCCGAGATCGATTCTCAATCGATGAATGAGATACATAACAACTTAACAACCATAACAAATTTGGTTGCAAGGTGTCACTAAAGGAAATCAATAATTATAAAATAATTAATACATTCTCAATAATAAGATAACTATTATCTAATGTTGCTATATTCGGGTGAGGACAAACAGCTGTCCAAGCTACTAAGATTAACACTCCCTCTTAACAAGGAAGCTGTTTTGCATGACACCCAGCATCTCTTTGAAGAAGATGAATTTTGTTTTCCCCAATGCCTTTGTCAGAATGTCTGCTACCTGCTGATCTGTAGGTACAAACAGTAGCTTAAAAACCCCGTGCTGTACACAATCTCTGATGAAGTGATACTTGATATCTATATGTTTTGACCTATCATGAAACACGAGATTCTCAATCAACTTGATGCAACTCTAATTGTCGCAGTGTATCACCGTAGTCTCAACCTTATGACCAAACAAAGCTACTAGCAACTTCCAAAGCCATATAGCTTCACATGTCGCCATGCTAGCTGCAATGTATTATGCTTCTGATGAACTCAAAGCCATGGACTTCTACTTCTTGCTGAACCAAGAAACAACTCTTGATCCTAAACTGAAACAACACCCTGAAGTGCTCCTTTTGTCTGTTGTACTGCCTGCCCAATCTACATCAGTATAGCCTATCAGCTTGATTCCTTCACCTCGAACATATCTAATCCCATACTCAATTGAACCACGCAAATAACGCAACAGATGCTTGGTCGGAGTCCATGCACTCTCTTTGGCTCAACCATGAAATGATTAAGAGAGTTTACTACAAATGCTATATCTGGCCTGATGTTGACCAAATACATGAGCGAACCAATTAACTGCCTGTATAAGGTGGGATCTAAATCTTTGTCCTTAGATGTATCTACCTTCCTCCAATTAGTGATCATAGGTGTAGACATGGCTTTGCAGTCCTCCATCTCGAATCTCTTCAAGATTTCAATGCAATATTTCCCTTGACCAAGGAAAATCTCTCCATCTATCTGCCACACCTCCATGCCTAGAAAATAGTGCATGAGTCCCAAGTCCTTCATCTTGAACTCTTCTGCAAGGTCCCTCTTGCAATCCTCTATGAGCCCTAGTGCACCTGTAAGAAACAAGTCATCTACATATAGAACAAGAATGAGAGCCTCACCCCCAACCACCAAGTAGTAGAGGTTAGCATCTGCCTCACTCTTCACAAAGCCCATTTTCTACAAGTATGTATCAATGTGCTCATACCACGCTCTAGGAGCCTGCTTGAGTCCGTACAAGGCTTTCATCAATCTGCACACGCGGGTCTTTTTGTTGTGTGCTACAAAGCCTTTTGGTTGTTCTATGTATACCTCCTCCTTCAATTCACCATTAAGGAATGTTGTCTTGACATCCATTTGATGGATCTGCCATCCCATCTGCACTGCAAATGAGATTATAGCTCGTATAGAAGTATACCTGGCCATTGGAGCAAATGTCTCCTCATAGTCTATTCCCTCCTTCTGAGAGAACCCCTTTGACACAAACCTTGCCTTGTATTTCTCGATGCTATCATCTGCACCGTGCTTTATCTTGAAGATCCAACGTGATCCAACTACTGCCCTATCTGTTGGTCTAGGAACTACCTCCCACACATCATTCTGCATTATTGAAGTATATTCCTCAACCATAGCATCTCGCCATACCTGATATTGTACAACCTCTTGATAGTTGGAAGGTTCACTATCTACTAACTAGCTAACTAATGCCACATAGTCATTGAACTTGGCTGGTTCTTTCCTTTGTCTCGTACTCTTCCTAGGAGCTCCCACAAACTCTTGAGTATCCCTTTGTGTGTTTTGAACCTCACGGTTCCTGGTGCTAATGGTAGAGGATGCAATATCAACATATATATCTTTTAGATGCATATCCTGCTGCACCAGTTGCTCCATACTTTGTGAATCTTCACTACCTGAGTCTATGCTTGTACTAGTAATTGTACTTGAGCTTTGCTGCCCTTGACTTGGACTTGGAGCTTTTGTTGGCTGCTTACTTTGATCATCTACTGGAAAATATCTGGACCTTCTAAACGCTTTGTCCTCCATGAACTTGACATCACGTCTGACAATAATTCTTCTAGTCCCTGGAATAAAAATCCTATATACCTTTGAATTTTCACTGTACCCAACAAGGTACCCCTTCTCTGCAATCTGATCTAACTTGGTACGTGTATCTTCTGGAATATGACAATATGCCAAACTCCCATATATCCTTAAGTGACCTACATTTGGCTTCTTCCCTGTGAAAGCTTTCTTTGGTGTCATCTTCCCTAGTACCTTGTGTGGAACCTTGTTCTGAATATAAACTATTGTACTACACATCACTGCCCATAGATAGTGGGGCATGTCCTAGTCATGTAGCATAGCCCTTGCTTCCTCCGATATAGAATGATTCTTCCTCTCAGCAACTCCATTCTGTTGTGGATTGTAAGGAACAGTCCACTCTCTCTTGATTCCTTCTCTGGTACAGAACTCCTGGAACTCATTGCTTTTGTACTCCCCTCCATTGTCTGACTGAAGAAATTTTATCATTCCTTCTTGCTCGAATTCTCCACAAGAGCTTTGAACTCTTGGAAGTGACTGAAAACCTCATCCTTGGTCTTCAAGAAGTATATCCATGTCTTCCTGAAGAAATCATCAATAAAAGTAACAAAGTACTCATACCCTCTGAGAGACTTTGTCGACATTGGTCCACATACATCTAAATGTACTAGATCAAGAACGCCCTTGGATCTGGTGTCACTCCTTGGAAAATATTCTTTAGCAAACTTCCCTAACACGCATCCTTACATACATCATTGTGCTCTGTGCTCACCTCAGGAACACCTGTCATTATCTCATGAAGTAATTTAAGGGCTCCATGATGAATATGACCCATCCTTCTATGCCATATCTCTCCAATGATCTCTAAGATTAATGTTGCTCATGATGTGCCTTAGGAATATCAAACTGCAGCCTATAAAGCCGACCGCTCGTAACTCCAATAGGTATGGGTGATTTCTAATTCTTGTGCTTGATCAACACATGTGCCCCTCTAAAGAGTACATTGTACCCTTTGTCCTGAAGGATAGATACAGAAATCAAATTCATCCCTAAGCCTGAAACATGAAACACATCATGAAGGGGAACTCATCTTACCACTCTCCCTCTGAAACTGAACAGTCTCTTTCCCAACTGAGTTGAGTTTGGACATGTTCCCCATAGAGATCTGGATATCTGGTGTCTCTCTTCCTTGGTAACTGGAGAAGTATTCTCTAACTCCTATCATATGATATGACGCCCCACTATCTATGTACCAAACACTCTGTGAGGTTGAGCTAACCATACATGCTATGAGTGCAAACTCATCTTCCATTCTACTAGAGAGGTCATCTACACTTGCTGAAGCCACAACTTGCTTCTTTCCTTTCTTTTCATTCTTCTTCCTTTGCTGGGAAATCACTGACATAGTGGCCAAAATTTGTGATAGCCATAGCACTTGATCTTCGAAGAATATTTCCTTCTTCTTTTCACCTTGTGAATTTGATCCTTTACTAGACCCCTTCTTTTCTTTCCCTTTACCTGCTAGGGCAACATGTTTCCTTGTTCTCACCTCACTTTTCTGACTCTTATTGTTGGCTCCATTGACAAGACTTAGTCTAAACTCCTCCTGAGTGAAATCTGTCCTGATCTCTCAAACCAGCTGAAGCTATCTCAAAGGATAAAATTAAAGGAATTTAAAGAGATCAAACTAGGTTATAGAAACCCTCATTTTTTTTCCTAGGGTAAACCTTTTCTACCCTTAACACAGCCCTGATACCATGTGAAAATTGTATTGTAGTCATTGATATTAATCTCCTATCTTTAAAGATTATTTAACTGCCGAAAACTAATTCACAACTAATATCAAAAAACAACACAACTGCAACTTCACTAATAAAAAATACAGAAAGAAATGCGTAACATAAAGAACAAAATATTTTCAGACAAATTGTCCCTAGAAAAACCCCTAAGGGAAAACCAGTTCTACAGATGAGGAATTATATTAACTTCAGAAAATTAAGAGATACAAAGATTCCTTGCCTCTTACTGGAAAAATTCTGATAATCTTCCAGCTTCTCCCGCTGATATTCCCCCACTGTTATTCCCAACGCTATCACTGCGCCCTTTCTAACACTATAAGACTGTTTGCTATCACTACAAACTTACAAACTCATTTTCTAGCACTACAAATGCTTCTCCAAACTTATCTTCTCCAAATGCCCAATGAACTCCTTTTATGCTACTCTCATTGGTAAACCAATGGCCGAGATCGATTCTCAATCGACGGTTGAGATACATAAAAACTTAACAACCATAAAAAATAGGTTGCAAGGTGTCACTAAAGGAAATCAAAAATTAGAAAATAATTAAATACATTCTCAACAATAAGATAACTATTATCTAATCTTAGCAAATGGACGAACAACTGTCCAAGCTAACAAATTAACATATACGGTGTTTCAGTCGACATATATGGGGAGCGTGGTTCCCGTGTAGGAAAGATCGGAACAAGGTGGAGTGCCTTTGTCATCACTCCTGGTTTTAACTTTGTTTAAGGTATGATTTTAAGGTCTAGAGTCTATGTCGTAAGCAAACTAGGTAATAATCTTGTCCAGTAAATGATTTGCACTATCTTTTTGTGTGTCGTGAGGGAAAAGGGAATTTTGATTCCATGCAATTTTCTTTCCCCCTTACAAGCATGATATTCCACTGTGTATAATAAAGGAACCTCGTTGCATGATATTTTATAGAAATGACTAGGGGATTTAGAATGAGAAAAAAATGGTCAATTCTTCAATATTTAATCATAGACTGAGTTTGATGGTGCCATATTCATATTTCCATTGTGAGAGGGTTAAGTGAATATGGTAATTCCTATTTAAAATTGATAGTTGTTTACATGTTTTTCTTTTCAATCATACAATTCTTGTAGAATCCCGAGATAATCATCCCTTCCTAGTTGCATATTACGCTGAAGGCGTTTCACAATGGGGTCAAGGCCTCCGCCCTCTGCAAAATAGACATGACATTGGTAGTTAGGATGAAAGTCATACATTGTTGACATATTATTGTTTAATTTCATCCGACGGTGCATCTCCCCCTGAGTGTTTCTTTGTTTAGTGGTGACGAGAATGGAATTCTGACATGATTATCCCCAAATTTTCCACTCGAGGCTTGCATATTTATGTTGTGTCCACATTTGCCATAGGACTGCCACGGCAATAGTGTTGCAATGGTTATAGTGCACATAACACGGGTGTTCAGACGCAGAAGAAGAAAAATCAATACAACTAAACATTACGCTTGAATGAAGCGCCTCCTAATCCTCAATCTTCTTCTTCTTCTTCTTCTATATAGAACAAACAACAGTGGTAGGGTAGTAGTTTACTCTGAGAGAAAATTGAACCCGCTTCAGATACAAATGAAGATCCACATCGATCAATTTGTATATAGTAAAATGAGGAGATATTAGGGTTATAGATTTATCTCTGTGTGCAAGTCTGATTTAACCCATAATGGTGCTAATTTTAGGATGGATATTAATGACAACTCTGTTTAGCACAGTTCCCCGTAGCATTCTTTTTATTTATTTAATTTAATTCTCGGTGTAACTATCCAATTATTGCTAAATTTACAACGTTAACTTGGGTTTTAGCGTGGTTAACGATTCTGGATCTCAAATAAAGTGCTTGTATTATCATGCAAGGAAAATGACAGGTCTGAAATTTCATTTAATATGTGTCACTCTCCATGTTCTGCTTTGGGTTTTGAAGAGCGCTTAACCCGATTGGCGGGTTTTTTTGACATGGGTCTATTTTTCCCATTCAACTTTTATTTTGTTGTTAAATACATTGAGAAACAAACAACAAATACGATACTTATGAAGCTATACGACTCATATAATATCTTTTCAACTAGATTCTTATCACTTTAAGGAATATTTATATCGAATGCCCTTAAAAAACATATCTAAAACGTGTCCTAACTCTGAAAATCCTAAATTTCCTACATTAAACTTGTCTTACTAAGAAAATATTGATAATGATGTACAAGATGACGATAAATCTAAAATATATATAGCCTACAAACCCCAAAATTTCATTGTTATACTTGTCATATCAAGGAAATATTAATAAAAATGCATACAAGGTGGCTCTTTTTGCTATTTTTTATTTTTTCCCTCTGTAACTTTTTTTTACCGAGGTTAGTATTTACCCTCTCGGCCGAATGGGGTTCCAAGCGACAAATAAACATGCACCCCGCCATCCACGTGTCTCACTTCAAATGCATGACACACCTTACTATAATGGGACTCACCTCTTTCTGGAACAAAACATTGGTAGGAAGTTGCTATGTTGGTCGTTAGTATCTCCATTGTAAACTACATGTTTATAGTCTATTTCTTCCAATCAAAGAGACAAAGTGAATGTTAGCATATTTCTTCCGATCTATTGGACACACATCTTCACAATTTCCTTCAAATGTAAGCTTTTATTGGTGCTTTTCCTTCATATATGCCAATGTTGTTTTATAGATTTTGAATCTGTATAGCCTGAATTAATACTATTTCATTTTCTAATCAGTAGACGTAAATCCATTCCCAATGCGGTCATTTCATATGGCAATCACAAGTGATCATTATTTCAAAATCTTGCCCGTTGTTTAAATATTATTTT
Organism: Taxus chinensis; assembly: GCA_019776745.2. Lineage (NCBI taxonomy): Eukaryota > Viridiplantae > Streptophyta > Pinopsida > Cupressales > Taxaceae > Taxus > Taxus chinensis. The sequence continues at coordinate 773,214,945 of CM034148.1, read as the reverse complement.
CATCTAGTGCAAATGATGAAATTATTATTGTTTGATCATAAATTTAAAGGCTAAAAATATCTAAATTTATGCCAAAGGCATGTCAGAGGTGGGTTTGGGCAGGGGATGATTAAATAGGTGACTCAACGATGCACAGTTCAAATTACCTCAACATCCTCTACAGAACCACTTGAGACAGTCGACCTACATGTGTTATATCCTCGATTTCTTAAAATCAGAAATGCCTATTCAATCCTTTCATAAGTGTACAAGAGTAGGACTGATTGAATTTGATGAGTTTTATTTACTCTAATTTAAACGTTGATGTCCTTCGTGGGCCCATGCTAAGGTCAAGAAATTAAACTTTCACATGTGGTAAGAGCAACAATTTTCTTGTGAGAAGTTACATCTGGTAATCTAAAATGTTAGAAGGTCATCAATTTTTATAGATGTCTCCAAATTTCCAAATCCTACTCCACTTCCACATGATGTATTTGTTGTTCCTTCGACTAAAAATTGGGGGGTTTTTAAGTGTGTAGACAAAATGACAGCATAATCAAACCTCATGGCAAAATTGTAGTTTCTTTAGTAATTTTTTACTTCCACATTAAACTAAAAAATGAAATTTTTCCTTTAAACTATTCATTGACAACACCTTCCTTTCTAAGATAACTCTAGACTATGTTTCCATGATGCCCTGGACGCTGTATCTAACTTCTTTGTCAAAAAATTGACAAAAAATAGACATGATACATATTTCCTGTTATCACTGAATCACAACACCCCTTGAATGGCCATGTTGTGGATGGGGCATTCGGTGTGATTGGGTAACATTGAGTTACCTCTCAATTTGTGGGACTTGCGGGCTTGAGATAACCCTCTAGAGAAGGTTGGTTCTTGCTCCTAAACTACCTATCACAAGCTACTGCTAATGCAGGAAGAAAACTACCTAATCCTAATCTAACAATTACCAAGGGACTAAGGAGAGAGAATGCATAAAATTCAAACCTACACTAAGAGCGGTGATACACCAGAAAAGGAGGTTGTTATCCAAGAATCCAACTGCCTAAAATGGAGAGAGGTGAGCAATGGATAGGGTGGACAAGATGCACCACAGGCCAAAGGTAGATTCACATAGAACACCATTTATTTCCCATTATACACAACTCTCAAAACCTACAATAGACATCAAGAAATATTCAAAGTATAGCCTGTAATGAAGAGAGGCAAGTAGAGACAATAATACATGTAAAGGATGGACAAAATGCATCACAAAACACATTATATTGCTCCAATAAGTATGCACTGTACAACATCAGTAGGCAAGAGGCAAGAAAATGTCATTACAAGATTAGAAAGGAGGCTTAAGCTCCATATTCAACCCTAGCAGAGAAGAAATAGAGAGGGGGAAGGAGAAAAAATGACTAACTCCTTTTACAATGAGACTCATCATTGCAATTTGTAGAATGAGAAAAGAGAGAAAGAACAATCCTGAAATTTGATTTCCAACTAATTTCAAGTTGCAATAAATGATTTGAAATGACGGAACTTGATTTATAAAATCTCCCTCATGTTGTCCCATAACTTGCAATTGAAGAAAATGATGCCCATGCCCATTAATAGCACTCCCAACCACCTTGAAGGTATATGTTCTAAATTGGGTAGGTTTTCTACAAAATTTACCATCAAATCTAAATCAATTTCTGAATTTTTTGGATGTTGTGCAAAGGTCTCAGAGTCACAGTCCCAACGAGACTAATTTTGCAAAAATCCGTTGAGGGATGCAAAAGTTATGACTATCTGAGCATAGGTAGTTCCTTTGGGATTATCAAGTTTACTTCATTGTTACGGGAATTTGAATCAATTCCGAGTAGCTGGAAATATATTTTCTCCCTTTTCTAATGTTTCTGCATATCTTTCATATGATTTTGCATTTAAAGTTGGTGGGCTTCATTATTTCATTCTTTTATTACTTTTGGTATGGGCGGCTTCACTTAATGTTTGGTCCTCAAAACACTTGCCAGCTCGGCCAAACTGACTCTATCTTTGCATTGCCGACCATTCTGAATTGGCACTTTAACCACTGACTTACCCATGTTCCACAACAATCCATCTACAACTGCCACAATGACCCCCTTTTCAATGTGTGTCGAGCTCCCTTTTTACATTGCCACGTACATTACCTCTTTAAGCCCCATGTTGTCCTTGTTTATTCTTATGTTGCCGAATCTGCAGGTATTATCCAACTCGACATCATTTGCATTGTTTAGCAGAATCTTTCGTGCATTGGGTTAACTTCCCACTTCGCCTATGCCGAGTCACCTTCATATACCGCCAACTCGCCAGTTTGTAACTCCTCCCCTCTAACTCGGTACCGTGCTTCATTAAATCCAACCGTCGAGCCATTGTGCCACATTATCTCCACGTGGTGCAACAAAGACTCCTTTCCCTCCGACATGAAAAATTCCTGCCTGTGCCACGGGTTTGAGCCCTTCACGACGAACTCTTCCCAACACAACCCGTACTGTCACGGGGCTAGCTATGCAGTGTATTTCACTAGCCAACGTGCGGCACTGAGACACTAATTTTTTCACTCGCCTTAGAGGAACAAGCTACTCCAGTAGTCCCAGACTACACCTTCATTTCACATCTTCATCCACCACCCATTCCCAACTGCATCTCCAACTCATGCATAAGTGAACCCTTCCAACACCTTTCACAGCTGCTCATACAACTGCTCCAGAAGACCACTCGCCGAATGCCATGGCTGCCCATACAACCGTCGGGAGCTCTTAATATGCCTTCTTAGTTCACCTGAGGGAATGCACAACTCATGCCTCCATGACTCATCACTGACCCAGCTCTCTGTGCCGCTGGCCGGCTCTCTGTCAAACACCCAGCTGTTCTGCACAAGGCCACTAAGGAACATCACATGCACCTTTCTGTCATCCATCCATGAGTTTTCCTGAGTTGCCGCACCGGTCACCTATGCGTGCACTAGCGGGGGAAGTCCTTCTCATGAGTCCTTCCTGGGTGTGAGCCTCTACTCACCCCGACTTGCTGACTATCTGTCACCCAAGTCCACAACCACCAAAGATCCCTGCGGGGAGAACTGTAAGCTCGCCATCTTTGTAGACTGCATCACATGTGGGTGAGGTACTCTTCTTCCCTCGGCTCGATCCAACCTATGATCTCGCCTCGATGCCATGGCCACTAACATCGGTGTGCCTACTCTTCGAGACACCCGTCTGCTTCCAGACCGCATTGACTCCTACTCAAGTCTTCTGCCTTAGTTGTCAACTCACCACACTGCAACCGTATCCATGATGTCCTTGACTCAGCCCACCATGTCGCGCATCACCGTGTGAACCATCCTATGTCCACTTCATGAGTCTCATCCATTACTTCTGCACCCACTCCGCATCCACGCTTCCATTGCGCCTTCGATACATCTATGTGAGCACTCAACTCATCTACGTTGTTTAACCTCTGCAAGGTTGAGGAGCTCGCCACACTTGGCTCACTTGCGTCCGAGTTACTTCTCCTCCGTTTCGACCTCCATATCCCAGTCTCACTCCATCATGTCTCTTGGCTATTTCCCACATGAACTCTGCTTCTAAGGACGTTGCCACCTCAAAGGTCTCCCCAAGTCCACTGTCACTTAACACTGGAGTCCCACTGCTGATCCACGATGCACATTTCTACATGGACATACTCCGCAAGGGTAGAGTATATCTTCAAGGTCTCTTGAACACCCCATCCTCTGAATGTCCAAGTGCACCAAGTGTTCCATGCTCCACTTGGTGGGGTTTTGAGTTCACCACGTTGGTCTCATTGTCTGCCATGCTCATTAGGCTTGCGTTGCACTCTCAACGCAATGCCTCTATCATACAAGGTCTTCATGCTTCAAACCAACTTGCTCTGGAACTGCATTTCTCTCATGAGTTTCCCAACTCACTCCGCGTACATTGGGTAAGTTCTTTGCTCCAAGACACCCTGCACTGTTCCTAAGTGCAACCAACTTTGCTCACCAATCCGCCTCGGCTAAACCTTGATTCTGAGACATCCCTAGGCTCACAGCATGGTCCTTTCAATTCCCCATGCACAAATCTTTCTCACTACATAGCCCTCAAGAGTTGCATTGGTGCACCACCGGGAACTTCCTGGGAGGTCACCCATTTTCCTTCCAACGTGCTTAACTCGAGAAGATCTTCTGTAGGCCAATGCATGTTAGGTCGTCAACCCCAACCCATGCCTGGCCAACCATTTGCCTTAGCTTGAAGTCCCTCTGGCTCCCTGGATAGTGCCTCGTGCACTACCCTGTTCGGATGGGGTCTACCCATCCTTGGGGAGGCAGTCGATCTATGAGCATGGAGATGCACCACCCCTTATATTCTCCCCCACTTAAAGTGGCAACACCCACGGCGCCGATGCTAGACTTCACAAGCCTGCGCAAAGGATGCCAATGTTCGCAACACTGGGATAAAATGTAAATGCACTACTCACATGTAAATACACACGGAACACTTTGGTCACTGCTGACATAACACAACTTAGTCTCTTCAACATCTCGTTGTGCTAACTCCCTATGCTCGGGACAAAAAGTGCCAAAACACTCAACACTTCTGTCATGGTAGCTCCTTTCCACTGAACTACACTTCACCAAACATCCAACATAATGCCTGATGGGATACCCCTTCTGCAATTCCTACAACCTCTTAGGAATTCTACATGATGTACAAGCTGCCCTGCCAAGCTCTGAGCCCTTCTTGCACAACAATCACTGCATAACTGGAGAACCGCCAACCTCCATGTTGATTGATGAACCACTGCAAGGTTTCACTGCTACTGGAACTGGTCACACCATGCTTCCACATGCAACATGAAATTCTCCAACTGATCTGGGGGCCTACAACACCACAATTTCACCACAATGTTGCCCTTGTTCAGCAATTCTACCAACACCATTGTAACACACCAAAATTACCAACACAAGGACAACACAGTGAAATACAAGATAACTTTTTTTTTGACTTGCTTTGACTCAACACGACACAACATGTCATCACAAGGTTACAACCAACCCTTGGAACCATTTGTTATGGGGAAGACCACAAGGTCAGCACGGAAACGTTCACACTTATCAAGGATAATTTATTTTTTTTCTTTTTGACGAGACAACATGGAAGTCCAACCACATGACACACTCACAGCTAGGGCAAGCCACAGTAAGAAATGGTTAGGGTTTATTTATTTTGGTAAGACACCCTTTAGCTCATGACTTAAGTTTTCAGAAGGAATCAATATATGGTTCGCACAAAATCATCTCACCAACTGAGTTAATTTCTTATACACTGAAGAGTAGTTCACTTAAAGTCTTCTCCTACTTGCTAAATCTTATTATCTTCCAGAAAATGACCATTGTTTTCCCTTAAGCTTGTTTAAGAGTTCATCCAAAAGGGGTAGTTCACTAGTAGCTAGGGATATCAATTTATATATAAAAATAAATAAAAATTTACTCCTCAAAGGATGGTTTCATTTTGATCACTCATGGAATTATTTGATTTCAAGTAGATCACCTCTACATTTATTTGTTGAATATAAAATTATCATATGTTTAGCTTCTTAAGGGTTAACTGACCCATTTTACTATACTTATAAAATATTGTCGCTAACTCTTAGAAAGATTTAACTTAACAATTTATTCTCAAGATCAAAGTTTTACAATACTCATATCAATGTAAAGATTGAATGCCATTTCTCACAAGGATAATTTCAAGCTTAACTACACATGAACAGGACACTTTATTTCACCATTACCAAACAATCCCAGGCATGAGGTCATATCAACTCTCTTTACAAGCAATGCTACACAATTTACAACACATTGGACATTTTTACAAGGAACTTCATAATGGTACAGATGAAACTTTTACACTCTTTTCTTCTAGTCTACTCGCATAATCCATCTGCACAAATATTAACTAGAGTCAGTTCGCTAGAACTGAGCATGTTAAGTCTATACATTGAAATAATAAGCTAACATTTAACAATTGACATGAAAGGAATGTTCTACTTCATGAAAGGATCAAAGCACAAACCAATAATCTACTTTTCACACGAGGTAAGGATCTACACCAGCCAACAATGAGGAAGTCAAACATTCCAGCAAGCAGTATATCACAAAACAAAGAAACAATCCAAGAACTCATGGGATAGGAACGAAAGGTCAATAGTATAGAGAATTTTGATCATGCAACCGTATGGATTACGTGACTTAAATCTAATATACAAACCATCCATCTTAAAAGGGAAAGAAAAACTTGAGAGTCAAAGACATACTAGTTACGATCAAGATGCGAAACAAAACATAGTTACCCAGTCCTTCCAGGAGGATGTTTCATAGCAATAAAGGGATACGTGACCCCGAAGGAAACATTCCATTGTTACAATCTAAACAAGAGGTCTACCGCCTCTTCCTTACAAGGTATTTTAAAAGTAATAAATGTTAACAACTAGGATTCTCTCTAATTTCTTTGGTTTGCAACTAGGATTCTCTCTTCCTAGAACTTTCTATTGCTAAAGGTTGTATCCTGAATCCCATTGATCTACTTTCGGGCATTGAGGACAATAGTGAAATTTCCTTCTTTCCTTCCTAATGTCTAATACCAGAATAGATTATTGAAGAAACTACAAGCCGCAAGCCTTATTAGGAAACGAGTAATAAACAAAATAGCTCACAAGCAGGCTACACTCTAGGTAGGCAAACATGACAACTTTTAAATGGAAGCCTAAACAAACTTCATTCGTAATCTTCATAAATAGCATACATACTACTATCCAAGACAATATAGCACTTATGTGTAAAGTGTTGTACAATATCAATTCATTCCAGTAGGACTCTCACTTACGCAACAAATTACATTCAATAGAAAGGTAATTCAAGGAGTAGTGTTACAACTAATAAAACAAGAGCCACTCTAGATAAGGACCCAGATTTCTATATTTCTGATATTCCTTATCAATGATGATAAAACACCGCAAAAGAAATATACATGCATTTGTGTTTTATCCAGCGGTAAGTCTACATTCAGAAGATCTGAAAGGTGATAACTATCTTGTCAGCACAAGCAAGGGAACAAGCCAAAGAGGAAAGAAGCATTCGAGTGGGGCAGCAGTACTAATGAAGGCAACCCCCTAAGGAAGCAAAAAGCAAGAAGTATCTACTATCGAGCAGAAATCAGACCCAAGCATTTATGAGCCTTTATTGATTTGATATCGCTTAGGGTAGCCATAACCAAGCATTTTGAAAGGTAACACATTTTTTTTTTTTTTAAGCTTCCATGTTTCATAAGAATGTCTCTTTCCATTTCAGATGATTTGATCCAAAAGAAACAAAGCAAGTACAACATTGTTCTCAGCCATATAATTACAACAAAGTAAAGATAACAACAATTTTCCCCTATGCAAACCAATCATGAAAGGAACAACGATTCAGGAGAAGGAACAGGAAAATAAAGAAACCAATGCAATCAAGGACAATCGATAGAATCAAACACAATATTCCATCTTAAAGCGTCATTTCAGGTAGTAGATCATTTATTTCATGAAGTTGAAAAAGGAAAGCAAAATATTTCAGGGGCTAGTCTTAACATGCCTGGTTTAGAACGCCATCTCCATATGAAAAAGATTTGACTCAAAGCCGCTGCTTGCCCTTAACCCAAAGTGCTCTACGAGCTCGTGCTAGCGCCACATTCACGCAGTGAAAAACAGCTACAACCAACCCCATGATTTGAAGCTCGGACACGAGACATACTGATTACACCATGCTCCTGGCTCGGGTAGGCATCTACCGTGATGATCAATAAACCTTTTCCTTCATCAGATTTGGGGACAGCATCAAAATCTCGGTGCAAACATTGCAGCTGTAGCTTGTAAGGTGTGATAATTCCAACAACACCCTTTATGCCTGCCAACATATTGACTCGTAGAAGATGCTCATATAGTTGCAAGGCAAATTGTGCTTCATGAATATTCTGATATGAAACAGATCGGCCTCAGAAGATTGCAAAGTTGAACCCTGCCTACAAGAAACCAATCAACTAGCAAACCCCAAACCTGCAAAGGACCGTTGTCTCAAAGGTAGAGTGCTCAGCAATGCTGATGGAGGTCCTTGATTTGAGTCCTAGCCGATCCATGCCTTACAACATTATCATTAGCAAAATTCTAAGCAAAGTGATCTCCCTGAAATGAAGTAGTAAGATGGAACAATTGTCCTTAGTTCTCTGCACATCCTTCAGGCTCCTACAGGCTAGAGGTAGTCCCACTGCTAACTGAGTTACCATTTCTCTTGATCAAGCAAACCATCATGGGTTCTTTCCTTGGGCTGATATAGTACAGATCCACGCCTATGAGATTCTCTCCCATGAGTTACATCGTAAAACAAGTAAGGAAGCAATAGCGAATCTCATAAATAAATTCCATCAGGTCTGTTGGTAACACCCTCACTGTCACGAATCGGTTTTGGAATAACAACTCAGTACAAGATCTGGATCTGAAAGAAAATATCTTGCTACCTTCATCTCCCAAGACATTTTCTCCAACATTGCATAGATCTCCTGTGCCCATGGGTGTGATCTGTCTCCTTGAAGGAGAGTCCCAAATTCGAGGGTGTAAATGATGCTGAACAGATAACAACAAGGTTGGACCACCTGCTTGTTGGAGCGCTCAACCCGGCTTCTACTACTGCACATGCCTGCTACCTAGCTAATTAATGATGCAGGCAGTTGCTATGGATCCCGAACAAGAACACACCATACAGCACCCAATGAACATGGGGGTAACATGCCTACCTCCCTATCTTGTAGCTTCATCTACAACCACCATATCAAACCCATGGCCAAAACTAGGAACAGTGGTGAACACCATCTCAGCCTCATTGCAAAACTTGCCTCAAGGTTTGATCGAGCTTCTTCTATGCTAGATCCGCCACCTGGACAGAGGCGACTTCCCAAAAAGAAAGGGTAAGACAGCCCAATCTAAAACTTTATCTCGTTCTCCTACTACAGCTACGAGATTTTGCAACAGCCGATCATGGCTGTGGTCGCGTGCAACCAGAACAGACTGGACATAACACCTAAAATGGTTAACCCGCCAACACGTTGCCCTTGCAACACTTTCACAGTCACTTCGTCGATTTTGAGAACAACTTGAAGGGGAAGAACCCGAGTCTGAGGATGCAGTCGAACTGAACAGATAACAACATAGTGGACAACCTGCACGTTGGAAGCGCTCAAGATAGCTTCTGCAACAGCTGCAAGATTTGGCAACAACTGAACACGACTGTGTGGTCGTGTGCAACGTCCAGAACATCAGGATCGACACCCATGGCTCCTTGGGTTCGCCCTGTGGCAGCAGTCGCACATAACTCTCTCTGGAGGCCACTGATTTTCTGAGATAAGTTTACTTCTCTACCCTGTAGCTGCTGTCAATCACCGAACACCTCCTCACGGCACTATCCTAGGAGAATTTCAGTTCTACACTCCACGATAGGTACATGCATAGGCTAGAGGTGTGCTGGTCTTTGTTTAATGCATTTGGTGAGACGGTGACAGCCACTGAAGTGCCCCCTGCCAATCTGAACCGACTCTCACCCACCCGCCTTCAAATCTCTTAGAAAAACCGCCCCATTCTTTCATTTGGTCAAGCAATTAAAATATGGCAGGAGGCCATACACTCCTCCACGCACCCCCCACTTGCCAGGAAACAAATAAAAAAAAGAAACCTTCAACCCCACGCCAACCAAAGGAGTAAAAGCCATAAAGGCAGTCGGTGGATGACAAAGAAAAGATTAACATGGCCTGAAAAGGCTTAATTTATTCCACATAATTTTTTTTTATTATTTATTTACACAATTAAAGTATAATTGTTACTGATTCCTTTATTATCTATTCTTATTACGCTTTAAGACATCGTGACACCTAAACGGGTTCGAATAATCGTTTAGGAACTAACACGACAGTGACAAAACAAAATAATTTGATCGAGGGGTCGGGCACAAGAGAGATCAATACTATGGTTGAAAAGCTTGCAAGAACTAATAACTATACTGCTAAAAGAAAATGACACTAATCATAAATAATCGCCAATCGACAAAATAATTTAAAATATTATTTTTATCATTATTTTTTTTTTGCATGACTTTTATTAAAAACATAAAATTATTAATCATGTTACTAGCGATCAAAAGGAACGCTCGACAAGGCGAAGACACAAACGTTTCAAAGGAACATAACAGCATTCATCTCCTAGAAGCATGGTCGTCGCAGAAGCAAGGGAGCGACGATGAACAGGCATTACAACCATACCACCACTGTGCCTTTGATGCTGATCTTCTGGAAAAATCTTCACCAGGAATACCTCATTTCATTGCAACCTGAGTGATCTACTCACCACCGTTTTCAACCAACCAACACTTCCGAGAACGCAACACTTGCTTCACTCTGGAAATGTAGCCACTGCCACTGTTGCCAACCTGAAATTCCAAGGTTTCGCAAAATCACCACACTGATTCTACCAAGGGAGAGCCACTTTTTCCACTTCATGGCTCAAGTATCAACTTGATATCACATCACAAACACTGCATTTTAGCCATTCTCAATGTACAAATTCTGTCAACAACTTATGGGGAGTCATTGCGCTACTTAGTGCTTTTGCACCTACCGAGTTTTTGAGTTACTCTGCCTCTGCACCTAAACTCTACCAAGTGTTATCCCTTCACTCTTCGCTGCTCGAAGTTAGTTCTGCACCAGCCTTCACATGAACTATCCACCTCAGTGATGTTACCCAGCCCACACTGCATGCATCCCTTCCACCTCCTCTACATCTGAGTTCTGATCAACACTGGCCTTCTTCTCCCACAAAGTCTCTAGCAACCTGCACTGGCTTACTTGCATTGCACAAGTGCCAACTCTTGACACTTACATGGGTCTAAACTACCCTTATCACCGAATGCCATGCCGACCATGTCACAACTACATGACTCCTTCCTCATCAACCCACTGGTCTACCATTGAGAAAGTTCACTGTCTTCATTCATTCCACTGTGACATCAATAAGGCTCAACTTAGCCCTGATACTCCGCTGGATCACTCTGATATGACACTGCCCTCTGGCCCGCACCAGTTTGCTTCTTACATGGAACAACACTGCTCCTCTTGATCCAGTTGTGTTGGTGTCCCGCATTCCGATCACCAACACCGTTGATTTCTAATCTTCACAAGACTCAACTCCTGATCCAATTCGTCCAACAACTAACTCCCGCAAACATGCACAACTCTGATCAGCCACACATTATGTTGGGCACTTCAATTTGACACTGCTTCACAAGCACACACTGGTCTACTTCTGCTTCGCCCAACCGCATTGGTGTCCCACCCATCTGATCACCAATGATGTTGATTGCATTGGCTCCCTAGTCTACCAACTCGTTCTTCAATCAATATCCCACACGCCTGAATTTGAGAGCTCTTTCACCAACTACTCACACTGGTTTACACTCTATTCCCAACTCCAGCACCGATGCTCATTGCGCTCTACGTACCAGAGAGAGCATCACTTCAAATGTTCCGATATTAGCTATCACGCTGAGTATCAAAGCACAACATTAACTCACAAGCTCTGATACCAGTTGTCACGGGGCTAGCTACGCAGTGGATTTCACTAGCCAACGTGTGGCACTGAGACACTACTTTTTTCACTCGCCTTAGAGGAACAAGCTACTCCAGTAGTCCCAGACTATGCCTTCATTCCACATCTTCATCCACCACCCATTCCCAACTGCATCTCCAACTCATGCACAAGTGAACCCTTCCAACACCTTTCATAGCTGCCCATACAACTGCTCTAAAAGACCACTCGCCGAATGCCACGGCTGCCCATACAACTGCCGGGAGCTCTTAATATGCCTTCTTAGTTCACCTGAGGGAATGCACAACTCATGCCTCCATGACTCATCACTGACCCAGCTCTTTGCGCCGCTGGCTAGCTCTCTGTCGAACACCCAACTGTTCTGCACAAGGCCACTAAGGAACATCACATGCACCTTTCTGTCATCCATCCATGAGTCTGCTTGAGTTGCCGCGCCGATCACCTACGCGTGCACCAGTGGGGGAAATCCTGCTCGTGAGTCCTTCCTGGGTGTGAGCCTCTACTCACCTCGACTTGCTGACTATCTGTCACCCAAGTCCACAACCACCAAAGATCCCTGCGGGGAGAACTGCAAGCTCGCCATCTTTGTAGACCGCATCACATGCGGGTGAGGTACTCTTCTTCCCTCGGCTCGATCCAACCTCTGATCTCACCCCGATGCCATGCCCACTGACATTGGCGTGCCTACTCTTCGAGACACCCGTCTACGTCCAGACCACATTGACTCCTACTCAAGTCTTCTGCCTTAGTTGTTAGCTCACCACACTGCAACCATATCCATGATGTCCTTGACTCAACCCACCATGTCACGCATCACCGTGTGAACCATCCTCTATCCACTTCATGAGTCTCAGCCACTGCTTCTGCACCCACTCCGCATCCACGCTTCCACTGTGCCTCCGATACATCTATGTGAGCAGTGCAACGTAAGCCTAATGAGCCAGATGAGCATGGCAGACAATGAGACCAACGTGGTGAACTCATAACCCCACCAAGTGGAGCGTGGAACACTTGGTGCACTTGGACATTCAGAGGATGGGGTGTTCAAGAGACCTTGGAGATATACTCTACCCTTGCGGAGTATGTCAATGCAGAGATGTGCATCGTGGATCAGCAGTGGGACTCCAGTGTTAAGTGACAGTGGACTTGGGAAGACCTTTAAGGTGGCAATGTCCTTAGAAGCAGAGTTCATGTGGGAAACAACCAAGAGGCGTGATGGAGTGAGACTGGGATCCGAAGGTCGAAATGGAGGAGAAGTAACTCAGACGCGAGCAAGCCAAGTGTGGCGAGCTCCTCAACCTTACAGAGGTTAAACATCGCAGATGAGTTGAGTGCTCACGCAATGCCTCTATCATACAAGGTCTTCATGCTTCAAACGAACTTGCTCTACCACTGCATTGCTCTCATGAGTTGCCCAACTCACTCCGCGTACATTAGGTAAGTTCTTCGCTCCAAGACACCCTGCACTGTTCTTAAGTGCAACCAACTTTGCTCACCAACCCACCTCAGCTAAACCTTGATTCTGAGACATCCCTGGGCTCACAACATGGTCCTTTCAATTCCCCATGCACAACTCTTTCTCACTACATAGCCCTCAAGAGTTGCATTGGTGCACCACGGGAACTTCGCGGGAGGTCACCCATTTTCTTGCCTGCGCGCTTAACCCGCCCAACTCGCCCAGATCTTCTGTAGGCCAATGCATGTGAGGTCGTCAACCCCAACCCATGCCTGGCAAACTGTTTTCCTCGGCTGGGAGTCCCTGGATAGCGCCTCGTGCACTACCCTGCTCGAATAGGGTCTGCCCATCCCAGGGGAGGCGGTCGCTCTATGAGCATGGAGACACGCCCCCCCTTATACGTACCATATTGGCCGTCAAACTCCACCTTGCTCGCCTAACTCAGGGCTTGAACATTCCTTCGCACCCTCAAAGGTTCCCATTAGCCCGTTGACCTTTGCGAGGGTAGTTTACTGACTCGCCATCTGCAACCTTTTCCTTCTTCGGTGAGTTCAGGTTTTTGCCGCTTGTATGTCCTATGGGCCACCCGGGAACTTTTCTTCACCTTCTCCGCATCACGTTAACTGCAGATGAATCCATCTTTGCTTGTACGCGAGGCCTAACTCGCTTGGGCTACTTGGTCCATTCAATCTCGTGTCGGCCGCGATGGTTACTCCATGTACCTCCTCGTCCAGTCCAATTTTCTTTCATCGCTTCACACCCAAGTTTGTCATTCTGCCAAGTTCTTGCTTTGCATTGTTTGAACCCGCTATCTGAACTAGAAGCTTGAACCAATTCGAGTCTATTATTTTTCCTGAGCTCGCATGTGGGATTCCCTTCCAAGCTCGACCTGTTTTATCTCATTCGATTGGGCCATTTTCATTGTCGTTGTATCTGAGAAAAAGATGGCTTGGCTTGGTTGGAAATGATTCGACCACTTTGTACTGCATATTCCGACCTGTCAGATTTATTGTTTCACCCAACATGTGAGTTCGACACATGTTCAATTGTATTCATTATAGCCGAGCTCGGTCCTTCAATGCTTGATGCAAAAAAATTTCATGGGCTTTGGTGTCTCAGTTCTAATGTAACTTAGTAGCTCCCCCGATGGCTCAGTTCTAATTTGGCCTAGTCTGGTGGCTCGACCCAGAAAATGGCCCATTTTCCTCTGCAAGGCGATTCTAAATGCTCGCCCATCTTCCGCACTGATTTATTTCTGAGCTGGCTCATCCTATCGGAACCTAGTTCCAAGATTTCTAGTGGCCTGTGAGGAGCTCGTATCAATGCGATTTGTTTGCCCAGCTTTCAGCACAAGTCTAACCTCCATGTGTATGGCCCGGTTGGCTTGATGGCTATTTACACAGCTCGGATTTCCCGCATGGCTCGGATACTAAATTGATGCACATAAAACAACTCCATCTACTTGGTTGGTCATTGCACCAGCTTGGTCTTCCTTATAGCTTGCCCTTATCAAAAGAGCTCGATCCTAATTAAAACAACTTGTTGTATGATATAAAAACTCACCCTAGATTCAAAATAGCTTGACCATCTTATCTATCCTGACATTCAACTTCATGTTCGGTGGCTCAATCATTTTTATTAAAGCTCAGACATTTCAAGGAGTAGCTCGGTGGGCATGTTCAATCATTGGAATGACTCGGCCTACATGAGAAACTTGGCTTCATTTTGATGAACTCAGTCTAGCATAAGATCAGCTTGCCTTTTATAACATTGGACTCGGCCTACTCAATAGCTCAACCTTTCACAAACAACCCAGTCATGCATAACATTGAAAAAACTCAGCCTTTTATAATTAGCTCAATGAGCTATCCCTAGAGCTGAAAACTTTCCTTGTAGAATTCACACCCCTTTTAAAAAATTTATGCAATCTTTGGGATTCTTCAGGTACACTAGAGTTGCGAGGAGGTGCCGGGGAAATGTTTAGATGAGCCATGAGATTTTGTCATTTTTCTTGCAAGTGAGTCCCATTCATCTGCTCTTACCTAATGAGTGAAACTCTAACTCAGACAAGACCAAGAAGAGGAAACAATTCCTTTTACAATTTTCAACTCTCTCAAAGACCCCAATTCTGCCTTGAACATTGAAGTCTTCCTGTTTCCCCCCAAAAAAATGAGGATCCCCTAGTGTAAACTGCTTTGTTGTCCAATTTCATCCGATGGTCAAATTAGAGAACAATTTGGCGACTTGCAGGGCCATTTTCCTACTAAATGGAGCATGACCAGCTGCATGTTACTATCCATTGGGTGCAGAGTCTACATGATTAACCCGGGCTAGTCTAACTTTGAAAATTTTGACCCCAAGGATGCTCTAAATATCGCTGCCTACTTTCAGAACTACTCTCTGCTTGTTGCACTCTCCAAATTTTGTAAGAAAATCTTGAAATTTATTTTGTGAGAGTAGAAAATTGTTTTAAAACTCAAATTCCACTTTTTCTTGTAACTACAATCCATGAGGCTAGATGATGAACATTGTCACTGCTGCCCCAACATCTGATCTTGCCAAGTATGAATAGACGAGAATGATTTTCTTAACATCATGCAACTCTATTAAAGTTTGATTTCCTTTCTTCTTCTGAAAGTTCCATCCCCGACACGTTGCTGGAAGTGTTGTTTGGTAGAGCTACTCTAAATGGGTTGTTGGTTGATCATTGATCACTCTCATGGGCACCGGAAGCTTGTTGCAGTTGTTCTTGGAGAAAATGATCAAGATCACCTCCTTAACTGATTTTAGTTGCTCTACATTTGTTTTGATTTTGAGTTTGCAACTATTACATGCAACTATGAGTTTCTTACTACAAAAACTAGAGGTCATGGATCACTGTACTACCCAGAGAAACACGAACAAAACTATATACAAAGAAACAAATCATACATGCCTTAAGTAAGACATGCAGAGTGTGCACGAGTACTTCTTCTGCCGAAAACAAACCCACTCCTATTCCTACATTAACCAGAAAGATGAGAAACTTCAAACAAAACCTATCATCGATGATTAGAAGTAGCTTCCCTTCCTCACAATTAGCAACCATGTGGATGATTTGGCAGTAAACACAATTGTGATTATAAGAAAAAATCTGGCTACAAATTGATTCTTCACTCCCCTGAGAAACAAGACATGTACCTTTTCTAACTATTGCTCGTTTGATTCCAAGAGGAATTGTGGTTGATCCACATCATGTTGAAGCTTTTCCTCATGTTGAGAAGCAGACATGATTGTTTTGAATTCTCCATTGAATCCAATGAAGCCAAGTACCTGATAGGGCAAGGTTTGGTCCTTCGAATGTGCCCACTGCTCTAAAATTTAACTTCAAAAATGGATTCTTCCTATAGACCTTCTTGAAAAGGGGGGCTATCTGCAACTTAATATTCTTCTTTTTGCATGCTTACAGACAATTGATGTCCCCTTTGGGTGAATGGTATGAAAGATGTGGTAGATTATTTTTCTTTCCCCTCTGTGGCATTATGGAACTCTTCTTCAATAGGCAGCTCTACGTGGTTGCTTGCAACAACCAATGGAGTGATTCTTGGGCCATTGCACTCAACTGCAACTTGTTGATTGCTTGAGAGTTCCCCCCTCATTAAATCAAATTTTTAAAATGAAAGTAAAACACTTTCAATGATTTCTTGCTCATTTAGTGTCTCTAAATATGATTTAGCTTCTTCTATGTGCTTTGTTTCGGAAGTAAGTTCTTGTAAGATGCATGATGGAAGAGAAAAATTAATGGTCTATGTAGGCTCTTCATCATCAAAACAATCTTCCAATTCAGATAAGTAGGCAAGTTCCTCATTGTCCTGTTGTGCAAAAGGTTCCTTTTCTTCCATTGTGACCTCCATATTTTCAAATTGTTCACCCCGGTCTTCTTCCTCTTCAAACACAAAGTTAGTAAGCCCAAACTTATCCTCCAAACCAGAGTTTTGAAAGGATGAGGAGGAAGAAGGAATCAAATCTTTTTGCATGCTTCGCTCTACACTCAAAGACTCTGAACTTGCATGATTCTCTTCTATGGTATAAGGCTCTTCGTGCTTAGTTACAATGTTCAAAGACGCTTTTGGTGGATTGTTACAACCTTCTAAGAGTGTTGTGAGCTCTTGACATGCTAGGCAATGAAGGTCATTACATTCACTTGATATACCTTGCAGAATTGGGAATTTCTTCTCACTTGTTTGCACATGTTTTTTTTTTTCTGATTCTATTGCTGATTTCTTCTCCTCTTATGTTGATTTTGTAGCTGGTAATGGATCAATAATCTCTGTAAATAAAGTGCCATTGTGGACACTACATTCGGAGCACATTTACTACTGATCTTCCTCAATCTGCTCTTGCTTTGATTTTGTAGTAAAATCAGCTTTCACTTCTTCTTGTGGGACCTCAACTCCCCCAAAGGCTTAACGATTAGTGGCATTTGCTCGATATTAAATTTGGCAGCCCACTTTTTCAATTTTCTTTCCAAATCCTCCTTGCCAGGCTCTTCAATCTTCTCCTCTTGTCCGCTGATTTTCTGATTCAATTCCTTAGTTGGTTTAACCATCAAGGGAATTTTTTCAATCCCAAATCTCAAAGCCAAACTTTTCAAGTCCTTTGGAATTTCTTCTTCATTGGGTTTTTCTTCTTGCTGCCCTTGGATGGTTTTTTGGTTTTCATTTTCCCAACATGAACTTGCAAGAGGAGGGGTGGGTTGGGTTACAATTGATCCTTGCATTGTTTGTGGAGGTGGGAGAGGTGCAACTTCTTGTTGTTGTGGAGGGGAAAGTTCCTTTAGAGGGAAAAGAGAAGAAAACTGAAGATAGCAATGCATATAGGATAAAGGGATAGGGACAACACAATCATTATTTAAGAGCAACAATTGAATAGAGATAGGGACAACAATCAGATATTGGATGGCACTGAAAAGATAAATATTTGATATATTGTTAAATTATATTAATATTCAAAAGATTGTGGATTATTTGATGAAACATTTTGTTTTGTTTGAGTTTTTATTAAAATCCAAAACATTTGTAAAATATTAAGTTAGGTGTAAATTTTAGATGGTTTTAAAAGAAAGAGTTTGATTATATGTATACTCAATATTCATTGCATCTTTACAAAACAATTTAAGTATAAAATATTCTTAAATCTTAATATTTTAAGAATTAATTATAGAGCAGCTCTAATAGTTGTATATCAACTATGTTACATTATAAGTATGAATGAAATTTTATGGGACTAAGGTATGTATGTTTCATAGTCAATCGGGTATTATTAGGTGGGTTTATATGCTGTAAGATATTCGTGTAGTTTAAATATAAGGTCCCACATATCGTGGACTTTAGAATACATTTCTTTAAAAAGCAAAAGAAATGTATTCTAAATTCCACGATATTTGGGACCTTATATTTAAACTACATGATATCTTGTAGCATATAAACCCACCTAATAATACGAGGTAGCATACTTTCCTAAAGGTCTCTGATATGTAATGATTGACTTGTTATCAATTGAATCCCTCAACTTTGTCAACCTAAAGGTCAAGTGTTTAAATGCCATCATCGTCATTCATTATTTGAGGGGTTTGTACTCTCACATCTGTGGTAAAAAGACACACATGCCCTAAAAACCCTTGTCTTATCGACTGAGCAATTTGTTATAGATCAAGTTCCTTGAATTTTTTAATCTGAAGGTTGAGTTCTTAAATGTCCTTTTCCCTATTCATAACTTGAGGGGTTCTCTACACTCACAACAATGTTTGTTGAAGACCATAATTTCAAAAATTATTCTTAACGTCCTTGGTATATGATACAAAGCTACAAATTCCCTAAAGACTCTTGGCCTATCAACCACCTAGATTGTTATCAATTAAGTTCCTTGACCTTTTAGACCTAAGGTGAAGTTCCTAAATGCCCTCCATTGCATTCATTGCTTGAGAAGTTTGGTGCACTTGCACCTTATATTAGTTGTGGATCATAAATTCCCTTAAGGTCCTTAACTTCCTCAACATATGGACCAAAATATAAATAGCTGAAATTCCTTTGACCTTCCTATTGAATAATTCGCTTTTGATTGAGTTCCTCAACTTGCTTCACTAGAAAATCGAGTTTTAATTTTTTTTTCCTCATTTGTCACTTGAGAGTAGTTACACTTACACCTATTGTTAATCAATGAATTTAAATTGCCTTAAAGTTCCTTTACCTCCATTATGTATGGGTTGAGACATAAATGCCCAAATGCTCCTCAACATAATGAACAATTGCTTTGTTATTAACTTGTAGGTTGAAGGCCTTAATTTCATCCCTTTTTTGGTCAAGGGATTTCTTACATTTACACCCAATATTTGTTGAGAAGAATAAATGTCCTTACCTCTTTAATGTATGGGTTAAGACACAAATGACCATCAATATAACAAACAATTGATTTGTTATTAATAAAGTTCCTTAACTTGATGCATGAGTATCTAAATGTCGCCCCTCTTATTCCTTGGTGGAAAATAATAAGGGATCATTTATTTTCCCAACAAGATAATTTGATACTCTACCACATCAGATTATGACTTTTTTAATTGAAAAACTTCTCTCTATTAATAAAAAAAATATAGTACAGTACTAATCATACAAAAAGATGGGTGGTATGGAAACACACCTCAAAATCCAAATCGAGAATTAAGTTGAGAGTAAAAAAGTAAAGAACATGGGTTAGGTCATTAACACTTACATCAAATTAATAGAGAATGTTCAATCGAAAAAGGAGCAACAAACATAGAACACAAAAGACAAGACATTAAGAGATAATGACAAACATGGAGGTTGATGGAGGAGATGGATGGGGGTTGTCTAGTTTGTCACCCCACCTGCTAACACTATGGTTTTCAATTTTAGATGTATTCCCAACCATCTTGAATATTGCCTTTGTCATCTCGTCTGAAAGAAATTGCCAAAGTAAGGTGAGGAAATTTGTTAGAATGGGGAGCACCCCAAATACCAACTCTGAAATCATTGTCATTGCCACCATCACCACCAGGAGGAGAAACATCCCAACCATTGCCACGAACACCACTAGAGTCATCATTTCCAACAATACCACTACCGAAGCAGGAAAAACTCCTGAAAACTCCTCCTTCCACTACCCATACGAAAGGACTTTATGGTGAGAGTCGAAGATTATACATATACTCGAAAAACGACAACAAGGAAGACTACAACGACAACCCTGCAAAATTATACTGCAATTATGTAAGCCTTAATTACGCCGAAGGCGTTTATAAGTGAGATTGAACGAAAAAAATTATGACACATGACAGTCACAATACAATCTCAACCATTCACCACTCTCTCCGTATCAACGTTCTCTGACGGATCCCCACCGTCCACGTATGCATTTTCAATTTGTTTGGTTCTGCTGGGCGCTGCACTGTCTTCACGTAGAGGACTGCTTCACACATTTCCGAGACATGTTCCCCATGGAGGTTCTCAACATATTCCTCGAGATTGCCTTCGGCAAATTCTGTAACAAAAAGTACCTGCACGTTGTGCATCCAAAGATGGAAGAGGAGTTCTTTGGAAATTTCGAACACAGGGGCCAGGTCGTCAATGGAAAGCATCCGAGTTCAGAAAGGTGGCTAAGGATGTTTGGATTCTTCATAAACTGGCCTTCTCCTTCAATCTGGTCCCAGTCACTTTCATGTTAAGCTATAAACGGTGTTTCAGTCGACGTATAAGGAGAGCGTGGTTCCCGTGCAGGAAAGATCAGAACAAGGTGGAGTGCCTTTGCCATCACTCCTGGTTTTAAATTTGTTCAAGGAATGATTTTAAGGTGTAGAGTCTACGTTGTAAGCAAGCTAGGTAAGAATCTTGTCCAGTAAATGATTCGCAATGTCTTTTTGTGTGTCGTGAGGGAAAAGGGAATTCTGATTCCACGCAATTTTCTTTTTTCTTTTTCTTTCCCCCCTTACAAGCGTGATATTCCACTGTGTATGATAAAGGAAGCTCGTTGCATGATATTTTAGAGAAACGACTAGGGGATTTAGAATGAGAAATGCGTTTGAGGGTGCCATATTCATATTTCCATCGGGAGAGGGTTGAGTGAATACGGTAGTTCCAATTTAAAATTGACGGTGGTTTAGACATTCTTTTCTTTTCTTTTCAGTCGTACAATTCTTGTAGAATCTCGAGATAATCATCCCTTCCCAGTTGCATATTTACGCCAAAGGCGTTTCACAATGGGGTCAAGGCCTCCGCCCTCTGACAATAGACATGACATTGGCGGTTAGGATGAAAGTCGTACGTTGTCGACATATTATTGTTTAATTCCATTTGACGGTGCATCTCCTCCCGAGTGTTTCTTTGTTTAGTGGTGACGAGAATGAAATTCTCACATGATTATCCCCAAATTTTCCGCTCGAGGCTTGCATATTTCTGTCGTGTCCACATCTGCCATAGGACTGTTGCGGGAATGGTGCTGCAAAGGTTACAACGCACATAACATATATGTTCAGAAGCAGAAGAAGCAAAATCAATACAACTAGACATTACACTCGAATAAAGCGCCTCCTAATCGTCAATCTTCTTCTTCTTCTTCTACATACGACAAACAACAATGGTAGGGCAGTAGTTTCCTCTTAGAGACAACTGAACCCGCTTCAGATATCGATAAAGATCCACATTGATCAATTTGTATATACTAAAATGAGGAGATATTAGGGTTACAAATTTATCTTCGTGTGCAAGTCTGATTTAACCCATAATGGTGCTGATTTTAGGATGGCTATTAGCAACAACTTTGTTTATCACAGTTCCCCGCAACATTCGTTTTATTTATTTAATTTAATTCTTGGTGTAACTATCCAATTACTGCTAAATTTACAACGTTAACTTGGGTTTCAACGTGGTTAACGATTCTAGATCTCAAATAAAGTGTTTGTATTCTCATGCAAGGAAAATGATAGGTCTGAAAGTTCGTTTAGGATGTGTCGCTCTCCATGTTCTGCTTTGGGTTTTGAAGAGCGCTTAACTCGGTTGGAGGGTTTTTTTTGACATGGGTCTATTTTTCCAATTCAACTTTTATTTTGTTGTTAAATACATTGAGAAACAAACAACAAATACGATACTTATGAAACTATACGATTCATATAATATCTTTTCAACTAGAATCTTATCACTTTAAGGAATATTTATATGAAATGCCCTTAAAAACATATCTAAAATGTGCCCTAACTCTGCAAATCCTAAATTTCCTACATTAAACTTGTCTTATTAAGAAAATATTGATAATGATGTACAGGTTGACGATAAATCTAAAATATATATAGCCTGCAAACCCCAAAATTTCATTGTTATATTTGTCATATTAAGGAAATATTGATAAAAAGGCATACAAGGTGGCACTTTTTTCTATTTTTTATTTTACCCCTCTGTAAATTTTTTTACCGCGGTTAGTTTTTACCCTCTCGACCGACCGAGGTTCCAAGCCACAAATAAACATGCACCCGTGTCTCACTTCAAATGCATGACACGCCTTACTCTAATGGGCCTCACCTCTTTCCCGAACAAAACATTGGTTGGAAGTTGCGATGTTGGTCGTTAATATCTCCATCGTAAACTACATGTTTATAGTCTCTTTCTTCCAATCAAAGAGACCAAGTGAATGTTAGCATATTTCTTTCGATCTATTGGACACACATCTTCACCATTTCCTTCAAATGTAAGCTTTTATTGGTGCTTTTCCATGCCGAATTGAGGTCTTTCATATATGTCAATGTTGTTTTTATTGAATTTGAATATGTATAACCTGAATTAATACTATTTCATTTTTCAATTAGTAGACGTAAATCCATTCCCGATGTGGTCATTTCGGATGGCAATCACATGTGATCATTATTTCAAAATCCAGCCCGTTGTTTAAATATTTTTGTCATCTGGTGCAAATAATCAAATTATTATTATTTGATCATAAACGTAAAGCATATAAATATCTATATTTACATTGAAGTCATGTCAGAGGTGGGTTTAGGCGGGGGGGTGGTTTGATAGGTGACTCAACGGCCCATAGTTCAAAGTACCTTGACATCCTCCATGGAACCACCTGAGATTGTCGACTTGCATGTGTTATATCCTCGATTTATTAAAATCAACAATGTCGTTCAATCCTTTCATAAGTGTACAAGAGTAGGAGTGATTGAATTTAATGAATTGTATGTACTCTAATTTAAATGTTGATGTCCTTCGTGAGCCCATGCTAAGGTCAAGAAATTAAACTTTCATGTGGTAAGAGTGACAATGTTGTTGAGAGAAGTTACTTTCGGTAATTTCAAATGTTAGAAGGTCATCAATTTTATAGTTGTCTCCAAATTTCTAAATCCCACTCCACTTCCACATGATGTATTTTTTTTTCCTTCAACTAAAAATTGGGGGGTCTTTAAGTGCGTAGACAAAATGACAACATAATCAAACCTCAATGTAAAATTGTAGTTTCGTTAATAATTTTTGACTTCAACATTGAACCAAAAAATGTAAGTTTTCCTTTAAACTATTCATTAACAATACCTTGCTTTCTAAGATATTTCCAGATTGTGTTTCCATGATGCCCTACACGTCATGTCTCACTTCTTTGTCAAAAAATTGACAAAAAAAAGACACGATACATATCTTCCTATTATCACCGAATCACAACACATCTCGAATGGCCATTTTGTGGATGGGACATTTAGTGTGATTGGGTAACATTGGGTTACCTCTTAAGTTGTTGGACTTGTGGACTTGGTAAAACCCTCCAGAGAAGGTTGGTTCCTACTCCTAAACTACCTACCACAAGCTACTCCTAATGTAGGAAAGAAAATTACCTAATCATAATCTAGCAATTACCAAGGGACCAGGGAGAGAGAATGCATGAAATTCTAACCTACACTAAGAGTGGTGATACACCAGAAAAGGAGGTTGTTAGCCAAGAATCTAATTGCCTAAAATGGAGAGAGGTGAGCAATGGAGAGGGTGGAAAAGATGCATCACAGGCCAAAGGTAGATTCACACAGAACACCATTTGTTTCCCATCAATCACAGCTCTCAAAACCTGCAATAGACATCAAGAAATATGCACAATATACCCTGCAATGGAGAGAGGCAAGCAGAGACAATAACATATGCAAAGGATGGACAAAATGCATCACAAAACACATTATATTGTTCCAATAAGTATGCACAGTACAACATCAATGGGAAAGAGGAAAGAAAATTCCATTACAAGCTTAGAAAGGATGCTTAAGCTCCACATTCAACCCTAATAGAGAAGAAAGAGAGAGGGAGCAGGAGAAAAAATGCATAACTCCTTTTACAATAAGCTGCATCATTACAATTTATAAAATGAGAAGAGAGAGAAATAACAATCCCAAAATTTGATTTCCAACTACTTTCAAGCTGCAGTAAATGAGGTGAAATGATGGAAATTGATTTGAAAAATGTCCCTCATGTTGTCCCATAACCTGCAGGTGAAGAAAATGATGCCCATGCCCATTAATTGCACTCACAACCACCTTGAAGGTATATGTTTTTAACTGGGTTGGTTTTCTAAGAAATTCCCCATAAAATATGCATTAATTTATGGATTTCTTGGTTGTTGTGTGAAGGTCTCGGAGTCACGGTCCCAATGAGACCAATTTTGTAAAAATTTGTTGAGGGATGCAAAAGTTATGACCATCTGAGCATAGGCAGCTCCTTTGGGATTGCCATACTTACTTCATTGTTACGAGAATTTGAATTAAATCTGGGTAGCTTGAAATATATTTGCTCCCTTTGCTAATGTTTCTGCATATTTTTTGAATGATTCTGCATTTAAATTTGGTGGGCTCCATCATTTCATTATTTTATTGCTTTTGGTATGTGGGGCTTGGGTTAATCTTTGCTCCTCAAAACACTTGCCAACTCGGCCAGCTCGACCGAACTTGCTCTATCTTTGCATTGCCAACCATTCCGAATTGGCACTTTAACCATTGAATTACCCATGTTCCAAGTTGAGCCATCTATAACCACCATGATGACCCACTTTTCAATGTGTATCGAAATCCCTTTTTATATTGCCTCTTCGAGCCCCGTGTTGTCCTCGTTTATTCTTACGATGCTGAATAGGTGGGTACTATCCAACTCGACATCATTTGCATTGTTTAGTGGACTCCTTCGTGCATTGGGTTAGCTGCCCACTTTATCTATGCTGAGTCGCCTTCATATACCACCAACTCGCCAGCTTGTAACTCCTCCCCTCTAACTCAGTACCGTGCTTCATTGACTCTAACCACCGAGCCATTATGCCACATTATGTCCACGTGGCGCCACGTGGACTCCTTTTTCTTCTGAAACGACGACCTCCTGCCTGTGTCATGGGTCTAAGCCCTTTGCGGTGAACTCTTCCCAACACGGCCTGGGCCGTTTGGGATGTCAAACTCTGCCTCGCTCACCTAACTCAGGGCTCGTACATTTCTTCACACCCGAAAAGGTTCCCACTGGCACTTTGACCTTCATGAGGATCGTTGATGGACTCGCCATCCACAACCTTTTCCTTCTTTAGAAAGTTCAGGTATTTGCCACTCGTATGTCCCATGGGCCGCCCGAGCTCATTTTATCCGCCTTCTCTGCATCACGTTCACTGTGGATAAATTAGTCTTTGCATGCACACGAGACCCAACTCACTTGGGATACTTGGGCCATTCAATCCCGTGTCAGCCACGGTGATTACTCCATGTACCTCCTCGGCCTATCAAGTTTTCCTTTGTCGCTTCACGCCCAAGTTAGCCATGCCACCAAGTCCTTGCTTCACATTGTTTGAGTTCGTTGTTTGAACCAGAAGCTCGAACAAATTCAAGTTTGTTATTTTACCTGAGGCCACCTATGGGATTCCTTTCCAAGCTTGACCTATTTTAACTTGTTCGATTAGGCCATTTTCATTTTCATTGTATCTGAGAAAAATATGGCTTGGCCTGGTTAGAAATAACTCGGCTGCTCTGCACTGCATAACACGACCTATCCAATTGATTTTTTCACTCAACATGTGAGTTCGACACCTGTTCAACTATATTCATTAGAGATGAGCTTGGTCCTTCAATGCTTGATGCAATCACTTCACGGCCTTTGGTGTCTCAGTTCTAATGTAACTCGGTAGCTCCCCCGACGGATCAGTTCTTATTTGGCTCAATCCGGTGGCTCGACCTAGAAAATGGCTCGTATCCCTCTGTAAGGTGATTCTAAACAATCACCCATCTTCCACACTGATTTATTTCCGAGCTCGGTCATCTTATCGAAACTTGGTTCCTATATTTCTAGCAGCCTATGAGGAGCTCGTATCAACGTGTTTTGTTTGCCTAGCTTGCAACACAAGTCTAACCTCTATGTTTATGGCTCGGTTGGCTCGATGGCTACTTACATAGCTCGGCTTTCCCGCATGGCTCAGATACTAACTCGATGCACATAAAACAACCCCATTTGCTTGGTTGGTCATTGCACCAACTTGGTCCTCCTTATAGCTTGCACTTATCAAAAGAGCTCGATCTTAATTAAAATAGCCCAGTGCATGATATAACATCTTGCCCTAGATTCAAAATAGCTCAACCACCTTATCTATCATAACATTCAACTTCATGTTCGGCGGCTCGATCATTTTTATTAGAGCTCGGGAATTTCAACGAGTAGTTTGGTGGGCATGTTTAATCATTGGAATGGCTCCTCCTACATTAGCAACTTGGATTCATTTTGATGCACTCGGTCTAGCATAAAATCATTGGTCGCCTTTCATAACATTGGAATTGGCCTACTCAATAGCTCGACCTTTCACAATACAGCTCGACCATGCATAACATTGAATGCAACCCGGTCTTTTATAATTAGCTCGATGAGCTATGAGCCTAGAGTTGAAAACTTTACCTTGCAAAATCCCACAACCCCTTTAAACAATTTATGGAATCTTTGGGATTCATTTCCTTGAACTAGTAGCTGTGATGAGGTTTCAGGGACAATAGCTCAACGTAGCCATGATCATTTTGTACCATCTTTTATGCAAGTGAGACCATGAAGACTTAAACCTGATTCAACCCTATCCATTTTACCTGAGTTTATAAAATATATTGAATATGAAACATGATGATTTTAAGAAGAGATATCCCAATGATTCCTCTTGTTAATTTTTAGAAGTCTCCAAATACCCCAATTAATGCATTGGAAATTTACTGATTTGTCTAAGAATTGTTCTGAATTTCTTTGCCATTACAGCTATGAGGATCACTTAGTGTAGGTCCTCCTTTTCTTGCTATGAATTTCACTAGGGTAGTGAAATTAGATAACAATTTGGTGAACTTGCGGGGCCATTTTCCTGCTAAATGGAGTCATGAATAGTTGTTATGTTGTCTTATCATTGGGTGTGAGAGTCTATACAATGATCAACCTGGGATCAGTTATAACTTTGAAATGCTTGACCCTGGACCCCTAGGATGGCCTTGTATGCAATTGCTATTCGAAACATATAAGAGTCATGCTCTCTGCTACTTCACTTCCAAGATCCTTAATAAGAAAATCTTGAATTTGTTTTGTGAGAGTAGAAAATTGTTTTATAAATTAAATTTCCATTCTTTCCTGTAATGTGCAATCCATGAGGCTGGATGTTGAACATTTTCGTCATTGCACGACATCTAATCTTGGTTTCAAGTATGCTGCCTCGGAAACTGATTTTTTTGACATCATGGAACTCTATTAAAGTTTGATTTCCTTTCTTCTTTTGAAATTTCCTATTTTTTGAATATGTTACCTGTGTGTTTTGCTGAAGGTATAGCTGCTTGTTTATAGGGGATGTTGGATGCTTTTTCATTGTTTATATGATATGTTTTGGGCTTGTTGGATATTATTCACTTGAGTAGTATCCCAATCAAAAAAACCTTTATCCTTATCAAAAGATATAACTTACTCTGTATTTGTTTATGAATCTAAGATTTTAAAATATTACATGAATTTATAAATTTCAAAATAGTAACGATTCAAAGCTAAATGGTGGCACTGTAATGACCTTATGCATGAAACATTTTTGAAACAAAATCTATCTGCTAATATAAAATACCAATTTTACATGCCTCAAGTAAGGCATCACAAAGTATTAACCTTAATACTGTGTAATGCTGATAAATTAAATCTACCCCTACTCGGCTACACTATACATGAGAGGTGGGAAACTTCACACAAAACATGCTAATTGTCAAAAGAAATAACTGCCTTTCATTGAAATTGTTGGCAATCACTGCAAATGTACTTTTTTCTTCCTAGATTACAAGTGAGATTACACAGTGAATCCATATGGCTATATATATATATATATATATCCACTCCCTTTATCATAGGTATCCACTATAAACAAAAAAAGTACCTATATATATATACTGCTGCTCATTGATGGTTTCGAAAGGTGTAAGTTGTTGACCCTACTCCAGTACAAGTGGATGACAAAGATATCATGCACTGAAGACAAGCAAGATAGATCCAGCCTCAACGCAACAAACACAACAAGGAAATAAATAACAACAAATCAGAAATAAAAAAAATAAAAAACTTAACCAAGAGATCCCTTCCCATTGGATCTTAGGATTCCTGTTTGCATACTGAGATATTCAATGACCTTCTTAGGAATTAGAATCTACAAAGGATTCTAGTGAAAATTTGTGGACAACTTACATCCAAAGGGATATGGAGGGTAATAACATGGAAATGAAATGAAAAATTCTTTCGGAACTAACTTTCAGATCTCTATGATATTATGGAAGTCCTGTGTGAACAATGCATCTACTATGCGGTTTCTTTCAAAAACCAATAGAGTTACTATTTAATGGATCATTACAATACAGATAAAACTTCCAAACTACTTCGACACTTCCTCCTCCATGTCCAATCATATTTTCTCATCCAATGAAATTAGGAAAATATTTCAATCACTTCTATTCTCATTTAGCCACTCTAAAAATATTTTTATTTCTTCTCAATATGCTCTGTTCTAGTAGTAGGCTCTTGAATATATGTGTAAAGGAGCAAAAAAATTCTAGTGATTTGTATGAGGTGTTTTCCAGATCACAAACATTACTGAATAGTCTATATGATAGTAAGTCAACTCCTAACCTTCGGGTTGTGTTGGATGTTTTCTAAATTCTTGAAATATATAAACTTCACATTTGTACTTTAAACTCATTACAATCCTCTTACTGTATTTTTTCATAAAGCTAGTAAGCTTATTCTTATCATCCATAATGGAGTTTTGAGAGGATGCAGGATGTAGGAAGTTGAATTCACGTGTTCCCTTATTTTCTTAGCTTTTCTTTACACTCAGAGAATCTTTGAGCATAGACATTAGAATTCATCATGGATGGTAAAAGGATGTTCATGCTTAAATTGAAATGCTTGAAGATGTTATCAATGGGCTACTGCAAGTCTTATATTTGTTTTGTGATCATTTTGACATGTTTCTAATTGAGGGTCATTGCATTAACTAAATACATATCTTGCAACGACTTAATAGTTAAATATTCACTTTCTTTCACAGGTTTTATATTCTAAGCAATTTTAATAGCTGAAGACAATCTGATCTTCAGCTGATTTTGCAGAAATAGTAAATTGTTGGAGCGAAATAAATTCATATATATAAAAAATTGTAAGTATGAATAGTACATTTGGAGCATATTAAGACTATTGATCTAAGTCAAAGTTAAGATCTTATTGAAAAAGATGCCAACCGACTTTTTATTTTGAGTACCTCAAGCCCCGCTGAAGGCTGTAACAATCAGTGTGTGATCTTCTTGATAAAAAAAGGTTTAAACAGCCCAATATTTCAAACATCTCACGAAATCTTCTTTGTTAGGTTGTTCGTTCTTTTCCATACTTATCTATTGGTTTTCTGATTTTGATACAAACAGTTGGCAATCACCATGAAGGGAGTGTTTTCAGATACCATAATTTCAAATCCAGAAATATCTCATTTTATTATTGCACTAATCCTTGTGTCATTGAATGCTTCAATAATTGTCCTAATACAAGGGTAATTTATTTTTCAATAATTCTCTAACATGTACTTTCTTAAAGGAGGGATAGGCTGGGTATACATAAATCCTTGCATTATTCAAATCATAATAATTGATTATTTAATATTTTATATATAATTCTGTTTAATGTTAACAAACTTATTTTATTGATTATTTTGTTTCATCTCTCACATAAAAATTACACTTATTATATATATTTGTAAACAACTGAATTTGACTTAGAACGCCAAAAATTCAAAGGATGTAACTATATGTGCAAATTATAAACACAAGATGGTGGATGTGTTTTAATATGGTGAAGACCATAAGGAGAACCCATGAGAGTGGAAGATACATGTAATATCCCCTTCCCATTCGAAGACCTTTGGCCTATTTTGTCAACACGACAGCCAAAGGAAAAATGTAAGGGTGACTTAAGTCAGACCCAAGGGCTGTGGACGTTGAGAGTTAATGAGAAGGGGCCACGTGGTTCCAATGATCTAATTTTGTGTTGAGGGTCACTTTTGGACATGGCGACTCAAAAAGGAGAAAAGTAACTTTAGTTAATCTATTTTATTTGGCCCCTCCATGGAATGAAATGCGCCTAGGGTTATGGGGTTCGTTTGCCAAGGTAAAATATATAAGGAGCCTAGGGAGGAAGAGAAGGTAGTTTTTGGATATACATTTTATTGACCCCTTCATGTGCAGCTACTGCTATCGTGCATTTACAACTTATGGAGTCAAATCCCATAGGGACCCTAGCTTTGGTGGTGAGAGACCCATCCCTAGCTAGCAGGGCATTCTTTAGTAGTGAGAGATCTGCCCTAGTCTGTCATTTCGGATCCATTTTCAAGGTCGTACGACAGAGACAATATCAGAGGTTACAGAGAAAGGTTTTCACAGATATTTTACGGCATTGGGAGAGGATAATCAGTGGGCTCTAGATCTGAATCCCAACAGCAGATCAAATCCACAGTATCCATTTGGACAGAGCGGGACAGTTCGTTGGATGCATCTCGTGAAGGATTTCGTGGGTATTGGGGGTGTTTGGGGAAGACAAGCAAAGGGGATTGATCAGATTCACGACATCCTTTTGGGCTAGGCGTGGCAGCATGCTAAGGTGCTTCCATCATTTTCCTACCCCTATCCAAGCGTGGCGACTTGCAACCTTAATTTGGGGGTTTTTCTAGTCGACCGTTTTAGATCTGCATATGGCAGTACTATTTCCTATATCTGCCATTGTTATTTCCAAAGACCCTTATTTTGCTCTTGTATTTAGAGGGTTACAAACCTATGAAGTTTTCTAGCTGTCTAGGTTTTCTGTGATTTCCTGGCAGCATTGTACTCTGTAATATTCCAAAAATAGTTTCCCTTTGTCATTTATAATAATATCAAGCCCTCTTTATACTTCCAAGTAATTTGGGTGGTCATTTTGGGAAATATTAAGTTTATTTAGTTTACTGTCCTAACTGTAAAAATTTGGTATAATCAGTATTTTATGTGGCTGCACATTTTCAATATTTTTATGCATTTTTAAGTAATATCCCATTGGGGATATTTCAATGGTATCAGAGCTATTGTTCCTCCAGCCTGTGTTGGGTAAATATGGCAGTTTAGAAAGGTCTCAAAGGGGGTTTTATGAAGGAAATGTTCACCAACATGGTGAAATAGCAAGAAGCCACTAACCTTTATTTGAATCAGCTCACTCAGAATGTGAATCAAAGTAGACTTAGGGATAATAATGACCATGGTGAGAATAGTGATAGAGGGCAGCCAATAGAGGTGATTGATGAGGATTCTTGTTGGAGGAATTACTAATCTTTGAGTAGGGGTTTCAAAGATAATATGGCATTTCCAGATTATTGCATGATGAAGATTGTTAGAAAACCCAAACGAAGGCATCATATGCCAGTACCTGAATCACAAAAGAACTCATTTGTAGAATAAGCTTCTAAACCAAAGGGTATGATTTCCATTAAGCAAAATAATTGCATTAGTGAAACTTTTCTTGTTAGAGAAATTATTCCAGCTCAGGAGAAGAAACTTGTTTATGCAAGCAAGGAGGATGTAATGGAAACTCTTAAAGAGTGTGAGGAAGGGAATAACAAAGCTAGAGTTACTAGGTTGATAGCGACTCAAGAAAGACAACACATACAAGAGTTCAATGAAATGATGGGGGAAATTGATGCAAGGAAGTCTACACCCATGAACGAAAACTCTATGGAGTAGCTGGCACATGAGGAGGAGCCTCACATGGACACTTGTGTAAAATTGCAGCCTGCTGTAATTTCCAAACCAACAAATGTTGAACAGCTTTCAAATACTTTCAACAGGAACTTAGGAAACAATGTTGGGGGCATCTCAACATATGTCTATCTTGAACACATGAAGGACATTGTTGGCCTTGAAAGGTATGAAGAGCACACTAAGGTGTCTTATTTATTATTGCCTCTTCCAATTTATTTCCATCATGAGATGCATGGTATGGTAGATGATGAAGTCTTCATCATGGAGTTTGTTGGACCGATGCTGTAACTATGTGTATATGAGCATCTTGTGGATGATATATGGTGGCAAGTTTTAGCTCACTTAACAGATACAAGGGCTCATGGGAATTATAAGCTATGGGGTCTTGGTAATATGTGGCCATTATCCAAAACTATCAAGTCTATTTTTGAAAATTTTGTGTCTGATTTCATAAGAAAAAGAAGGAATTCCAATGTGTCTTTTGGGATTACAAGTGTTGGCAAGCATGATTGCTTCATTGGAGACTCCGATGAAAGAAGGTAGAGTACCTCTCAAGGTACTAGAATTTGTTCTATGATTGCTAAGAAGGGTAAGAGAATATTCTTTAATCATCTTCAGCCTGCTAGATTGTGTATAACAACAATCATAATGAGAGGAGAAAATAGCAATATGGGACAATAGGGTCAAAGAGGTCAGAGTGGACATTCAGGGCAGTGGCCTCCCCATTCTTCTGCCAGGCCTTTGGGGCTTCACGAACCTTATTTCTTGAAGGATCCAAAAGTTTCATAGGTACAACAACCTGTAGATATTTTGGGTGAGGAGTCTTTTCGGGAGAGTAGCAAGATGGGACGATAGGGTCAAAGAGGTGAGAGTGGAAATTTAGGGCAGCGGCATCCCCATTCTTCTGTCAGGTCTTTAAGGCTTCACAAACCATATTTCTTGAAGGATCCAGAAGTTTCATAGGTATAAAAACCTGTAGATATTTTGGGTGAGGAGTCTTTTTGGGAGAGGAACCAGATCTAGAGTGAGGGTCGTAACAACATGTCATTCCAAGAATATTGCATAATAAAGATTGGCAGCCGACCTAAGAGAGATCATCAGAAAAATGTACCAGAGTTACAGAGGAGATTGGGATAGAACTTCATTCCACACTTCGATGGTTCTAATAAGTGTATTGCACCGTCTTGGTTCCAGAAGCTGAAGACATACTCCGACTTGAATCCTATGCACGAGGAAGATGTAATTAAGTTTGCAAGCTCGCATCTTGAGGGAGATGCTCATGATTGGTGGCATCATAGGTTATTACACAGGGACACATACACATTACGACTCATGCAAAGTTCGCACAGAGGCTGGTGAGTAGAGTTAATAGGAGGGACCCTGACAGGTATTTCAGGGAGTGGACTCATTTGAGACAAACTGGTCCCCTGGATCAGTACATCGCAGATTTTTAGAGATTACTAATCATGGTACCTAATGTCATGGAGATGAGGTTGATCTCACTATTTGCAACAGGTTTGACAGGTGCTTTCACTTGGTTTTTGAAGGCATTTGAACCTTCTTCTTTTCTCGCGGCTATTAGGAGAGCTCGAGACTTGGAGTTATCCACTCCAAAGTTGAGGGTTCCACCTCGCATGCAGAAAAGGGAACCTCCATCTGGAACATATGAAATTCAGTAGAGGGAGCCTCCATCGAGGTAGGAGGTGGCTAAGAAGCCAATCACTTCTCGAGAGGACAGAGATGAGTTTAGGTGAAAGAAACTATGTTTCGATTGCCACACACTGTGGATTCCAGGACATGATTGCAGAGGTAGAGGGAAGGCCCAATTTATTGAGGTCTTCGAGGAGAGAAAAGGTGATAGAGGTGAGGAGTTAGAGACTCATGAGATGGATGATGGAGATGGGGTTGCGTTGGATATTGCTGATGCGGGGTAGGAGGAGGAGACTTTTCCTCAGGAAAATATAGCCACATTGTCTAGTACTTTGATGTACAAGGCATTTAGGATTAGAGGATTTATGTGGGGTCAGAAAGTTGGGGTACTCATTGAGAGTGGGGAAACCCACAACTGTATTGATGCCTCATTAGTTGAGAGGCGAGGATTACAAATAGAGGATTTTGAGGGCCTCAATGGGGTTATAGCCAATGGAGAGTCTATGAGGGGCACACGATGGGTTCCCCAAGTGAGCATCATGATGGGTAACTATATAGTTACCGATGATCTCCACATCGTTGGTATGGGAGAGACCAACATGGTGCTGAGAGTGCAATGGCTTCACACCGTTGGTGAGTTTTGGACTAACTTTCAGACGATGAAGTTGAAGTTTAAATCCGAGGGCAGGAATGTGATTTTGAGGGAATTACCTACAGGAGCGCCTAGGGTGGTTATAGCTGAGGGGATGGAGAGGACATTCTGGCTTAGTGAGGAGTTTAATTATTGTAGATCGATGTGGAGTATGATGGATGTGGGTGTGACCAGGAATGTTGCACATGAGATAGTTATAGAGATTGGGACTATAGGTTCAGATCATCCGAGTTTATCATTATGTTGGTCATTTGAAGTTTCGGTAGACTGGAGATCTCATTTTTTTGTTGAGTACTCCAAGAACCAACACTCTTGTGAGATTTTAGATGGTCACATACAGGATGACAACTACAGATTAGAGGTTAAAATGATCTTCTCTCGAGGAAGATGGATCCTTGTGTTAGATTCATGGTGGAGGATGGAGATATTACGACATGTGCATTGTTCTTCCATGATAGGGCGCTTGAGCTTCTATGAGACCTATAGGCTCATGTCTGAGAGGTTCATATGGCAAAGGTTGAGGGAGGATCTCCTCAACTTTACACAGGCATATACGGTTTGTCACTATGACCAGTTTGAGCTTACGGGACCATGTTTTTTTGAATCGACATGGGAAAACACTCCTATGATTTTTGTTGTTTCTATTCCCGGTGAGCACCTCACCCACGTGTTAATCAGTGGAGAGACGAAAGTGACCCATGGTTATTCAGTAGGTTCACATTCGGCATAGGAGGTGGATTATATAGAGCTGATATTTCCGATTGACTGTCTGCTGGAGTTTTAGGACCTTTCCTCCACAGGACACATCGAGATACAGTATGAGCAGCCTGACTCTCACATGAGTGCAGGTCAGGTAGGATATTTAGCACCATTTTTGTGTAAATAGGTTATTTCACAGGCTGATACGGGGGATTCTATAGGATTCAGAGTGGACTTTCATACCCAGGAGTTGGTTAGAGAGGCTGTGAGTGTTCCTATGATGACAACCTTGCATTGGCAGGGATTAGACCGATTGGAAATGTTGGTGCGAGCACCAGTGGAGAGACTGTTTGGGTATCATTCTATTTCATGGTTTTGTGGTCACCTCAAATTACACGGATCCTGGGTGGATGACAGGGTGAGGTGGAGAAACTTACGGCATGGTATTCATCTGTTGCAGTAGGACAAGTTAATGCTTGGGGTCAAACATTTCTCGGGAAGGGAGGACTGTAATGTCTCCTTTTCCTGTGCCAAAGGCCTAAGGGTCAAGTGATTCCAAGTCGTGGTCATATCCAAGGGGCAGGGGACGTTGGGGGCTACTAAGAGGGGGCCACATGTGTAATGTCCCCCTTTTCTGTAATGTCCCCTTTTTCTACCCCAAAATCCTGAGGGACAAGTAGAGTCCAAGCTGTGGTTAGACCCAAGGGTTGTGGATGCTGAGAGCTAATGGGAAAGGGCCACGTGGTTCCAATGATCTAATTTTGTGTTGAGGGTCACTTTTGGACATGATGACTCAAAAAGGAGAAAAGTAACTTTAGTTACTCTATTTTATTTGACCCCTCCATGGAATGAAATGCGCCTAGGGTTATGGGGCTCATTTTCCAAGGTAAAATATATAAGGATCTAGGGGAGGAAGAGAAGGTACTTTTTGGATATACACTTTATTGACCCCTTCACGTGCAACTGCTGCTATCACACATCTACAGCTTGTGGAGTCAAATCCCACAAAGATCCTAGCTTCGGTGGTGAGAGACTCGTCCCTAGCTAGCAGGGCATTCTTCAGTAATGAGAGATCTACCCTAGTCTGTCATTCCAGATCCATTTTGAAGGCTGTGCGGTAGAGACAATATCAGAGGTCGCAGAGAAAGGTTTTCGCAGATATTTGGCCGCATTGGGAGAGGATAATCAGTGGGCTCCAGATTTGAATCCCGACAACATATTAGATCCATGAAAACTATTTGGGCAGAGCTGGACAGTTCGTTGGAGGCATCTCGTGAAGGATTTCACGGGTATTGGGGGCATTTAGGGAAGACAAGCAGAGGGGCCCAATCAGATTTACAACACCCTTTTGGGTTGGGCGTGGCAGCACGCTAAGGTGTGTCCTGTCGACACTAAAATTTTCATCCATCATTTCTATTTCATTAATGTATGTATTAGGAATAGGATGTTGTTGAGTATAATTAGTAGTAGCATTTGATAGAAGATAAGGCGCTGTCGGTATGACACCGCCAATAATGTATAGTATGGTAACAGTCAAAGTACAATATGAATGTTGTGGTAAAAAATAAATATTTGTTGTAAGTGGTTCAGTAATGTTAAAATGTCAAAGTTAGGGTAAGTAGATAAGTAGGGTCTACATGATTAGGAATTAGAAATATTATATTGGTAATAAGGACAAGGAGTGAGACCATAAATATTTTGTGTATTTTATTTGTAAAAATTCTAAAAATATGGAAACCATGTGAAATGATAAGGTTTATCTTATCTTAAAAGATAAGGTTACATGTAAAGATAAGAGTTGAGGTATGGAATATGATTTGTTAGAGTAGATTTATTATCCTATCTTAGAGATAAGGTGGATAATCCTGAAAATTCTATAAATAGAGAGGTCACCCCCCTCATTTAGCATAGAAGGAAGTAGTGAGAAATATTGTATGAGTAAGTGTGTGAAGGAAGCCATCATTTAGAAGGTGTGTTAAAAAAGCCATTAAGAGGTGTAATTGTGAAGTTTCTCCCATAGTTATTGTTGGAAGATAAGTGGAGTTGGTAACACTTAAAGTACCTCATGGGTGAGATTATAAAAATTTTATGTTGGTAATATAATTTACACTTATATTTCAGATTTTTCATCTTTCTTTTGTATCATAGTCTATGGTATTCTTGTGTTATGTTGTTTATTGTGTTTCCAGATTACTTCCACCAAACTAAAAGTTGTTCATTAGTAAATAATCATAGCACGAGGAGTTCCCGGTGGAGAATTATCATAGTGTTGGATTGGTGATGACATTTTAGTTTCGTTGCCGAGACCATTCCTTGTTGGTGGATTTTCTGGAGAGATATTCCCACTTAGTCAGAAATCATTTGGAGGGTAACCTTGTTTTTTCTGTGCATAGTCGTTACCATGGTAAAGTCACTTTTTACCATGAATAGTATTTATAACAGTAAAGTCACTTTTTACCATGAATAGTATTTACTACAGTAACTTCACTTTTTACCATGAATAGTGTTTACCACAGTGAAGTCAGTTTTTACCGTAATAAGTCAAGTTTTACCATAGTTTACCGCATTCATTCCTT
Source organism: Taxus chinensis (assembly GCA_019776745.2). Classification (NCBI taxonomy): domain Eukaryota; kingdom Viridiplantae; phylum Streptophyta; class Pinopsida; order Cupressales; family Taxaceae; genus Taxus; species Taxus chinensis. The sequence continues at coordinate 773,176,918 of CM034148.1, read as the reverse complement.
TTTTACCATAGAAGGGTGTAAAGTCACTTTCTATTATAGTGATTCCAATTATTTGTGCACATAAGTCTTGTTGATTGTACTTGTGGGTTGGTATTTCACTATGGTTACTTTTGAAAATGGGGAAGATTCCTATTTTTTCAGCCCAATCTAATGAAGATGATTCCTCTTTCATTCAAGAGTTTAAACGATCTTGTATTTGTAATGGTCTTATAAGAAGGGAACAATGGACTTGATTTTTTCCTACCTTTTTAGATGGTTCAGCCCTTAGGTGGTTTGAAACACTAGGTGATAATGTGAAAAACTCATGGGATTTATTAACTGAAAGTTTTCTTGAAGAATTTGGTGAACAAAAATATGCAGATCTCATGATCGATATCACAAAGCTATCCCAAGGAGATAAGGATAAGATAAGGGATTATCATGCTCATTTTCTAGAGCTAAGGAGGAAGTTCGATGCCCAGATCTGGAAGGAAGGATTAGCGGATAGGTTGATGAATGGCGTGGATAATCTCATCTGTAAGCACTTCATTCTTAGGATGAAGCCAGAGATTAGGCAATGAGTGAAGTATGACCACCCATCGACCCTCGAACAAGCAAAGGAGATTGTAAGAAGGCAAGAAGAAAGCATGGAAGAAGAGCCCAAAGAAATTGTTACTAAGGTAGATCCTACACCAACACCTTTGGTATAGAATCCACAACCACTCTCGGTGAGTACAAATATTTCTCTAAGTACATCTACTGAGTATGAAGATCTACCCAGGAAGATGGGCCAGTTAACTATTAATCTTCTTCAAGGAAAATAATTTAGTTTTCAGGGAGGAGATAGAGGTCCAAAAAGAAATATTTCTGAAGTTGTATGTTATGGTTGTCATAAGAAGGGTCATTATAAGTATAATTGTCTAGATAGAGCTTCTACATCTGTTACAAGAGATAATGATAAAGAAAAATCACCTGTGAATTCTTTTGATGTAGTAGATAAGAGCATAAATAATGAAGTAGATGTGTTTGTAATAAAAAGAAAGAAAAAAAAAGATAACCAAGATGGAAATGATCCTAAGAAGATGAAAGGAGAAAATAGTAAGAAACATAGGAGAAGAAAGTTGGGTGTGTAGGATTTTCTGATTTCACAGTGACAAGGACGATACTCCATCTTAGAAGATCTGTTCAAAAGGCCTGCAAATATTACATATGGTCAACTTCTGGCTATGTCTTTTGAGAAGAGGCGGGAGCTGCAAAGTGGACTCAATACTCGACGAAGGAAGGAGGTTGAGGTCCCTGTTTTGGAGGCAGAGGCGGATCCCTACGCTCCACAAGCTGAGGTATTATGTAATGGTATTTCAATTCATGATGTCTTAGTTGATGGAGGTGTTGCAATTAATGTAATGACCGAGTCTGTAATGGATATGTTGGGTTTAAAAATTGATTGCCCCTCAACACTTATGTTAAGGTCATTAAATAAGAGAAAAACTAAACTAGAAGGCGTTCTTTCAAATGTGGCAATATCTATTATGGGTGTTGTATGTGTGATAGACTTTTAGGTGATGAAAAATGGTACTGTTCCATATCCAATGTTGTTGGGAAGGCCATGGCTAAGGAGATTTCATGCGAGAAACTACTATAATGAAGGCTTTATGACACTTGGATGTGGCAGAGAGAGGGTGAAGATAAACGTGATCCCTTGGCATCATAAGACAGAACATGAGGATTCAAGTGATGAAACTAATGATTGGACATCCTCTGATTACTTTAGTACCAGTGAAGTGGACACTGAAGATGAAAAAAGTGAGGTTGATGTTTCAGTCATGGATATCCTTCCAGTCACACTAACTCATGAACCCATAAAATTATCTAAAGAAGAAATTAATGATCGTCTCCAACAAATAAAGATTGGTGATGTTGTGATGGAGAGTGAGAAGGAATCCTAACTCCAACTCTTTCGAAGGTACATACACCTATTCATTTTTGATTATAAGGAACTCCATCAAGTAAGCTGGGTAGAACATTCTATTGATCTGGTAGATGGTGCTAAGCCCATAAAGTAAATGCCAATAAAATGAATCCTAATTTTTCCAAGACCGTAAAAGAAGAAATAAATAAGTTGCTTGATGCAGGATTCATATTTACTGTGGAGAATTCAAAATGGGTTTCTTCCATTGTTATCTCAATAAAAAAGAATGGGAAACTATGCATTTGTGTTGATTATAGAAAGCTCAACAAGGCAACAAAGAAGGATCATTACCCTCTTCCATTCTTAAATTAGATCTTGGACGAAGTAACTTGCCAGGAGTGTTATAGTTTTGTTGATGGATATAGCGGATACAACCAAGTTCGTATAGCAGAGAAAGATCAGCTAAAGACCACGTTCACCACTCCTTGGGGAATGTTTGCTTATAGAGTTATGCCTTTTGGGTTGTGTAATGATCTGACAATGTTCCAGCACTTGATGAATAGGGTGTTTGAACCCTACATTGGAAGTTGCATCAGAGTATTTCTAGATGATTTTTACATCTATGGGAGAAAGATGGACCACCTGCACCATATGGAGACAACATTTCAAAGGTTAGATATAGCACAAGCCTCACTAAACCCTACAAAGTGTGTCTTTGGATGTTCTAAAGGCATTTTGTTAGGGCATGTTGTATCCAGAGATGGTATTGGTATTGATCTTGATAAAGTTTCAAAAATCACAGAGTTACCATTTCCTATGAATAGAAGTTGAGATCATTTTTAGGCCATTTGGGTTACTATAGAAGGTTCATTAAGATTTTCTCAAAGATTGCACAGCCACTAACCTAGTTCTTGAAGAAGGATGTTACTTATGAACTAGGAAAGAAGGCGCATGAAGATTTTGAACAACTGAAGGAGGCTTTGGTGTCTTCACCTGTTTTAAAGAATCCGGATTAGAGTAAGCCATTCATTGTGTATACTGATGCTTTAGATGCAACACTAGGAAGTACTCTGAGCCAAAATAATGAAAATGGGAATGATCATCCAGTTTACTTTGGTATCAGACAATTGAGCAGTGCTTAGGTAAATTATATTGTAGCTGAAAAAGAGGCTCTAGCTATCATTTTTGCTGTAAATTTTTTTAGAAATTACTTGCTAGGGTAGAAGTTCACAGTTGTAACAGATCATCAGGCTCTAAAATATATTATAAATAAGCCTAACCCATCAGGGAGGATAACAAGATGGATAATTTTTCTACAAGAATTTGAATTTGATATTATATATAGGTCGGGAAAGAAGCATGTTAATACATATGTGCTCTCTCGAGCCTATGATGGTTTAGGTTCATCTTGTGAGGATGATGATTTCCCGGATGCAACATTGTTATCCCTTGACACAATTCCTAGTGAATACATAGATATTTTGAATTATCTGAATGAATTCAAGTTTCCTGATGGTGCCAATGCAAAGACTAAGAGGAAGATTACTCAAGCCAGTCGTCCATATTCTATTCTGCATGGAGTATTATTTCAAATAGGACCTGATGGATAGTACAAGAGGGAAGTTGGATGTGATCAAGGGAAGGAGATAATAGAAGAATTCCACAATGGTATATGTGGAGGGCACTTCTCTAGACAACTTATAGAAAAAAGGATCTTGGATACAGGTTATCACTGGCCCACTCTTTTTAGAGATTGTTATAATTATTGTAAGGCATGTGATATTTGTCAAACACATGGTAACCGTAATACTTCATCAACTCCATTATGCCCTATTCTTCCACTTGGTCACTTTGAAAAGTGGGGAATAGATATTGTAGGTCCACTTCCTACTACCCCACGCCAAAATAAGTATATTATAGTTGCCACAGATTATTTAACCAAGTGGGTTGAAGCTAGGCCATTGAAAACAACTTCCATAGATGAAGTGGCAAGGTTCATGTATGAACGCATTGTCACCAGATTTGGTTGTCCATTAGAAATTGTAACAGATCAAGGAAGCCACTTCATTAATAAGGTGGTAGAGGCCCTAGTAAAGAGGTTTTCTATTTAGCACAGGAAGGAAACAACTTACAAGCCAAACACAAATAGACAGGTGGAGCAAACAAATTATGTATTATGCCAAATCCTAACAAAAGATGCAGCTTTGCAGGTACATAAGTGGGATAAAAGGATTCATGCAGCATTGTGGGCATATAGAGCAACATCAAAATCAACAACAAGATACTCCCCATTTCAATTGGCTTATGGCATTGATCCAGTTCTTCTTATTGAGTTTGATATTCCCATTGTAAGAGTTATGAAAAATGAAAGGATGGATGCAAGTGATTTAGTAAAGGAAAGGTTGGTACATCTTCATTTGTTAGAGGAAATGAGGGAAATAGTGAAGGATATAAGCTATAAGAAGAAAATGAAGCAGAAGGAATACTTTGATCAAAAGATCCATTGGTCTCCATTTCATGTGAATGACTTGGTTCTAGTATATGACTCCAGATACAAAAAGAAGGCAGAGAAAATTTCTTCCCAAATGGATCGAGCCTTAAAAAATAGCATTTGTGCATGAAAATGGTACATATCGACTTGCGGAATTGGATGGCACTCCCATTACGAAATGGGTCAACCACGAAAAGTTAAATATTTTCCAAGCACCAGAATAGTCTACTTCGAGGACCGAGTAGAAGCTAGGAAGGGGGAAGATGTCAACACTAAAATTTTCCTCCGTAATTTCTATTTCATTAATGTATGTATTAGGAATATGATGTTGTTAAGTATAATTAGTATTAGCGTCCGATAGAAGATAATGGCACTGCTAATATGACACTACTAATAATGTACGGTACGGTAACCATCAAAGTACAATAAGAATGTTGTGGTAAAAAGTAAATATTTTTCGTAAGTGGTTCAGTAATGTTAAAATGTCAACGTTAGGGTAAATAGAGAAGGAGGGTCTACATGATTAGGAATTAAAAATATTATATTGGTAATAAGGACAAGGAGTGAGGTCATAAATATTTTGTGTATTTTATTTGTAAAAAAGTCTAAAAATGTGGAACCCATGTGAAATGATAAGGTTTATCTTATCTTAAAAGATAATCTTACATGTAAAGATAAAAGTTAAGGTATGGAATATGATCCGTTAGAGTAGATTTCTTATCCTATCTTAGAGATAAGGTGGATAAGCCTGAAAGTTCTATAAATAGAGAGGTCACCCCCCTCATTTAGCATAGAAGGAAGTAGTCAAAAATATTGTATGAGTGTGTGAAGGAAGCCATCATTTAGAATGTGTGTTAAATAAGCCATTAAGAGGTGTAATTGTGAAGTTTCTCCCATAGTTATTTTTGTTAGGCAAGTGGAGTTGGTAACACTTGAAGTACCCCATAGGTGAGATTGTAACAATTTCATGTTGATAATATAATTTACACTTATATTTCATATTTGTCATCTTTCCTTTGTATCATAGTCTATGGTATTCTTGTGTTATGTCTGTTATTGTGTTTCCAGATTACTTCCACCAAAATAAAAGTTGTGCATTAGTAAATAATCATAGCATGAGGAGTTCCTGGTGGAGAATTATCATAGTGCTAGATTGGTGATAACAGTCCATCATTTTCTGACCCCTGTCCAAACGTGGTGACTTGCAGCCTCGATTTGGGGTTTTTTCCAGTCGGTCATTTTAGATCTATAAGTGGCATTACTATTTCCTATATCTGCCATTGTTATTTCCAAAGACCCTTATTTTGCTCTTGTATTTAGAGGGCCACGGACCTCCAAATTTTTCCAGCTGTCTAGGTTCGCTGTGATTTCCTGGCAGCATTATACTCTGCAATATTCCAAAAACAATTTCCCTTTGTCATTTATAATAATATCAAGCCCTCTTTATATTTCCAAGTAATTTGGGTGGTCATTTTGGGAAATATTAAGTTTATTTAGTTTGTTATCCTAACTGTAAAAATATGGTATACTCAGTATTTTATGTGGCTGCACATTTTCAATATTTTTGTGCATTTTAAGTAATATCCCATTGGGGATATTTCATAAAGCCATAAGATGGTGATACAATTGCCTCCCATTGACAAACTTTGCCAACATTAGATCCATAAGCTTCCCTTTCTTTGATCCATTCCCCAACTTGGGTCAATGTTCTAATTATAAATTGAAGTTTCTGTTGGGGATTCAACTTACTAAAAAAAGAGCCAGTCCATGGATATGGGACATTGAAATCAATTTCAACTGCTCTTATCATCTCCTTAGCTTTGATCAGTACTTGTTATCAACCAATTTTGACTTCCCAAAATTACTAAAAAAAATAGAAATTTTGAATTTTTTCAAAAGTGTTACTTTGCGTGATTTATCACTCTCATCACGATCGTCTCATTTTTGTGATTGTTCATGGTTCTTTGTTTCATCCATTTCGGGCGAGAACTCCTCCTACGCTAGGTCTTAAACTGCGTTAAATATTTAATTAATTAATTATTCTTTGTTTTATAAAATTATTTTTTAATAACTTTGGGGTTTTTAATTAAATAAATATTAATTAAAATTCATTTGAAAAGTTTTATTTTAATTTCCTGGGGCAAAAATAAGCTTCCGCTTCCCATTGCTGAGAATGCCAAATTGGCTTCCCATGCCTGGATTTCCCCTTTCTTGGCAAATTTGTTTTAAATCCCCGCTTGTGGGATTTCTTCCACCGGATTGCCAAATTAATGAATTCGCAAATGGGCAATAAAATATCTCTCGGATTTCCCACATGGGGAAATAAAATGGGGATTGCCAGCCCGCCTTGTCATTTCCTTTGGCAATTAGCAATTGATTTATCCAATTTCCTCTTGGCAATTAATGCCACTACCTGGGAAAGAGGGAAGTTGTTTTAACAGGACGAATTAATCCTCATAAATTCCTCTGTCAAACTCATTGGAAAGATTCATGTGCAAAGATTTCCAATTGCTTCTTAATTCTTGTGAAGGAACAGAGTAATATTTTTATCACATCCCTCAAAAAAATACCAATTTACTGTGAACACCATTGTGAAGGAGGAATACGCATTGCAAAAGAAGAAAAGGAAAATCAGTCAATACGCAAGCCAAAGGGAATAAGAGCACATTGCAAAAGATGAAAAAAAAGAAAACAACACATGCAAAGGCCATCATAAGACAAATGTGGAGGGAGGAGTAGTTAGCATGCCTTGAGAGGAAGGAAGTAAGTTTCAATACAGGATTATACAAAGAGATATTTCAATGCCTAGGTAAAGAACAGACAGCCAATTTTTTTCATCCATGTAGCCAAATAAATCTCACCAAGCTCCATTGCATGTGCCAGTCAATGGGAAGAAGAAAGGCCACTCACATGCCAAATAGACGCACTACATCATCAGCAAGTCCAAGGTCCAGACCAATAAAGGAACAACGAGCTAAACATTGGTGACAGCAGAATAAATTCAACGTAGGTAGTCTTGAACTCAAAGCCCACACACATTCACTGGTTAAGTTAGCAGTCCAAAACACATTTGCCTAAGGAGGGAAATTCACAAACACTTGCCCCATTCGCAACTTGTAAGGAAGGTAAGATCTTTGTTGTAACAAGTTTGGAGGGATCGGTATTTTCCTGAAGCATCACCTATGTAAATACATCCTGTTGCCATGCATTCATCAAGAAGGATAAATTCCAATCACAAGCAAGTTGGGAAGGATGTCATGATTCCACGTAGGCCTAGGGAAGGACAAAGAATTTTCAACGCGATGCGTTTTAGCAGAGAATTTTTTCACCACGAACATTGGCCAACGTTTTAGGCATAAGAAAGAATAGCCACGTTTCAAGTTTTACAAAGAATAGAGCTCCATGTTTTCTACGCATCAACAAATAATTAGAAGGAAGGCCATCCATGTACAAAAGGAAACAGACCACGCAGCTTGTAGGAAGGAAGGAATAGTTTGAATAATATCGAAGAAAACTGTAAAATATTGTTTCCACTTATTCATCACCCAGGTAAATTCCAAACACAAGCAGTTGTCCAACTCTACGTAGTTAACCACGCACAAGCAATCTTAGCACGCATTGAATGGGACAAGTCTAAGGCCATAAGATTTGTTAACAGACTAGTTTCTTGGTACACCCAAAAAGGAAGCACCATATGTCAACACACTCGTAGTTGTCACGCAGTCAAAGGAAAGTCCACGTTGAAGCAAATACTGGTCAGCAAATTTACTAGAAATTTGCTAACACCAGGCATGTGCCAAGACATTCCACGCACTCGTCAAGAAAAAACATGTTGGGAACGTGTAAGGAGAAGCCCAAAGTCCACGCAGGTCATTAAAATCAGGCCATTTTCACACATACCAAGGAGAATTTGCTACTGGACAAATTAAATAAAAAATTAGGATATTAGAAATCGGGTGATTTCGTTTATTTAAAATTTTAAAAAAAACGTTGTCGCTCGAGTCGAAATTCAAACCTAGTCTCGGGTGTGATGTATTAAAAAAATAATTTTTGTAACCAGGACCGATTATTATTATTATTTTTATTTAAATATTAATAATATTAGTAATAATTAAACAATTCATAATTGTTCTTGCATTGACGGGGGTTTCGGAGAATGAGACTCGACCCTACTTGCGTTGTTTTACGTGCTTGAGTCATTTTTCTATGAAATTCATAATGGCAAAAAAATCTAACAAATTTGTAGGAATATCGAGGAATCCATTGGAGAAATTGAACAAATCCAGTGCTCAAGTATGAATTCCAAGGAATCATCCCTCCCAGTTCCATTAAGTCAGCATATGACAATATCACTGATACAAATCTGGGTCACATCAATGTGCAACAATTCTATGAACGGGTGAAAACTGAAGGCAAAAACCATATTCTTGGATAGGATTTACCATAGTGGTCTACCCGAAGTAGTAACATTTTCTTGTCTTGGTGCAATTTCCAGAGCTGGTTATTGCTTGCGCGGAGCATTTTGATCTTGAGAGATGAGGAATTTTTAAAGATATTCGTGATCCTTTCCTCTTAATCACATCGGAGCACATTGAGGAATTGCTAGGCATACCTGAATTTTCCTAAGAATGCAGATATCACTCGTCTAGTCAGCACAAGAATTTTGGGATGAAGAACCCCTTAGGTGGAGCAAGATGGTTAATAATCAACTAGTTAGTGACCAAGAGACCTCGAATTGAATAGCTTCCTAAATAACTGTACCGCATTGAGTTTGTGAAAGAAATAAGGGACATGATTACTCTCCTAAGTCGAGTTTTCAGTTTACCCTCTACTAGGATTTTCCACCCATGGATGTACATCAGTTTATCTTTATCATCATTGCCAAGACATGAGTTTGTGGATTGGGCCACAATTATCAGTAATACCCTTCACAAATAATTGATAGAAGTTAATATGGCTGGATTGCTTCTACATGACATCGTATTTGACCTATGCAGGTAGCAAGAAAGAAATATATTTTCTGGACTTGAAACAAGAGGAGTCATGGGGCCATCAAATAGTGTTTTTCATTATTACCCGCAACTAAGTTTCAAAAATAGCTCTCACCATTTCAGAAGGGTCAATGATGCATTTACTTTCTGCGTGATTCAGAACCTGAATAGGAATATAGAGGAAATATTTTCCAAAGAAGCCATGGATGTCATTTCCCAATGGGGACACATGGGTTTATTCAATTTTCATCTTTTTCCTACATTCACATAAGCGGATTTGCGGGTACCCCCATAGAAACTCTCCTAAGTACTGTCAGTGAAAAATGGGCATTAATGGAGCTTGTGCGGAAACTATTCTAAGTTCACCTATCTTCTTAGTGACAAGCATCGTTAAGGATTTCATTTCCCAATCCAAATCGGGGAATACCAATGCCCAAATCTCTTCAATGCACAACTCATGGAAAAAGAGTTTTCCCTCATCACAAATCCATCCATATGTGAAGAGAGTCCAGTTTGATATCAATGGATAATATGCAGAATATTCTTGGAGCAAAGTATCAACATAACCCTACCATAGAAGATTTCTAGGCTTCCTGTTCGGACAAACATGAAGTAAGAAGACGATATTTTTCTCGCCTAACACTTACTCAGATCAAGGCCTTTCGCATCAAGAATCCTCCTGATTCGTTCATAAATGATGATGAAGATGTTATTGATCCTTCATATAATGCAGTTGCTTTTACCCCATTGCCTCAAATTGACTAAACCAAAAGAGATGAATTTTCTCTTGATAGCAAGAATCAACTGATTCTTGAAAGAAGCATATCTTGGTACAACAGAGACTTGCCAAGTTATAATCAATTCAAGATCATACTTCATGATCACAAAAATTCCCAACTCGAGAAGGTCTCAATTCACCCAAATCCCCTTCTCAATCAACCTCCATACCATCCAATCATACACAACAAGCAAGAAATGAGTGGTTGCCAAAATCCACTTCACCGAATAATGTGTCATGAGGAGAAAAATCTAAAGGCCTTAACCCCAGTTAAGGAAGAGAGTGTGTATCAGGATTTTCTACTTCAAGTAGAGATTCTTCTACTCACATTGTTAATAGTTCTCAGAATCTCCTGACAAACAATCCTTAGCCATGCCTTGCACAAGCGTCCACTCAGGTGCAGGTAGTCCAAATATTGAACACTTCAAAACCTACAGTTCATGAAGAGATTTCCCCAAAATCTCCCGAATGATTAGGAGGTGGATCATTGAAGGTTATTTCTCCCTCAAATTGAAGGTTTTGGAAAAGATTCTTGCAGGATCTCATGATGTTGAGAACAATGATAATATTGCTTCGAGCTCTAGGATTTTGTATGCAAAAATAGTGAATGATACTCCTTCCTGGGTTGATTCCGAGGTTAAGAAAAGGAAGAGGGTTGTCAAGGCAATTGACATTGATTTTGATGCCCTTATCAAAATTTCGAATGATGTCATTCCCCAAGAAGCCTAAGGTGCATTCTCGAATAATGGTGGATAATGACATAAACAGATTTGTAGGATCTTGCCATCCCACAAGTTGATAAGGAGCGTGATGCCATGACACCTGCTGATTATGAAGTTTTCTAGACTTGGAATTGGGAGGTCCATATTAGAAAGTGACATGGCAATGGCTCGAGATTCAATTTATATTGTGTTAGAAACATAATTCTTAAAACTCTCAACTCAAGGCTGAAAAGAATCAATTGGTGGAATATGTTCAACATCTAATAAATCCCATATCATCCACTTTCCCAGTCCTTGATGCAGTGGTTGCCCCTGATGCAGTGGCTGCCCCTGATGAACAAACTCTTAAATTTGTCAAAAGAAATAAACACATTGGGCCATGTCACTAAAACTTGGCTTTCAAGGATTCTCTGTTTTAGGCCAAGGGATGATCAAAACAACGGAGTTAAGCTCCATGCAGATGTCAGTGCGTATCTCTGATCCAATTCTTTCTTTCAAGGAAACTTTTGTTTCTAATATATCAAATTTGGATGAGATATTTCCCAGTCTATAGGAGATGATGAGTATGGAATCTTCAGTTTTAGCCATTGAAAGAATTCTCGAATTTGAACATCGAGGGACACATTTTCTTTGGTGTGTGCATCTCAAATCAAGGAAGATGCTTCTAGAGGATTCTATGATCCATTATGAGAGCATATGCAATGAAGCCTTCATTTCACTCGCCTTGATTCAAGAATTCATAACTGAGATCCCTTGTAACCTTGTAAATGAACATAATCAAAGGTGTTCATCGGAACAGGTGGAAGAAAAAATTTTCACAATTTTTTTAAGGACATGTACACTCCTACCAATAATTTCTCATCAGTTTCAATGGAGAGGTGGCATTAAATTAAAGAACTTATTTGAGAATGCTCAATCAAATATTGTTAATTTAAATGATATGCCAAGTAGGATTCCTTGAATTACAGGTATTTTGTGAGGCTATTCTTCGACCAAATGAACCTCCAGAAGAAGAAAAGATGTTTGAAAATTTGGGAATGATTTAGATCCTTTCAACTAGCAAAAAAGCGACAAATCCTAATTTCACCAGCGGTTCAGGGAGATAGTTTTTCTTAGTATCTAATGAAGTGGGAGAGTCCATTTCTCATACGTTTGAGATAGGCGATACCACGATTTCAATGGATAAGGCACTGATTATTATTGTATATTTTAAAAAGTGGATTTTTTTTAAGGAAAAGGATGTTGTTATTTCCTTTCAGAGAAGTTGTGGATAACTTAAGTGATTTCTATTTTTAGTTTTTTTTAATAAATTTGGTTAGAAAAAGTCAAAGTTCACTTAAGTGTCTTATTTAATGTTCATGTAAAACCCTAACTACTTTGTAACCAACTTTTGGGTTATAAAAGGAAGTGAGGGGATCATTTGTAAGGGGACTTTGAGAGAGGAGAAGAAAATACTTTTGTATGCAAGATTTACTTCAAAGAAAGAAACTTTGTGTTCTTTTGAGAAGATATTTTGGAGTTAATGAAATATGAACTTTGTGTCTCATTCATTGTCTCTTGTAACATTTTATGTTCTTATGTTCATTAGATGTTAGATGTCTGAATCTTGCATACAAATATTGTCTTTGATCTTATTGCCAACGTTATTAAGCTGTTGTTCTCGTTCACAGTGATCAATCTTTGTTATTTACTTGCTCATGTGTGTTCCCTTTTACACATTCTTGTTTAGCTAACTCAAACTCCATTTTATTTGTGTTAGTTATTCATCTTTCCTCTTCATGCAATATTAGGCCCTGTTTTTACCTAACTCTTGCATGTTCTTTCAATTCATTCCATTCCACTCCTTTCCTTCATTCCATTCCATCTCCCTCATTCACTTTTATTTCCATCGATGTTCCAAAACACCCCCAACATAAAATTTTGAATATACAAATGTAAATATAGTTTTGGTTTTCAATAAAGGTAGCCTCACCTTCATTGAGGAAGGACTTCGTTCCCACACTATTGCATGTCATTTGCATGCGTGAAAATTCATATGCTAATAATACCACACTATGTTCTAGCTTTTAAACCTTGCTCAACAAATAAACTTCTCTGGGCGTAGGATAACCTTAAAAATCCACATACTGTTGTTCTGGAACTGTTGTATACTCTTGCATATAACCATACTGATTTTCATCTTGTTCTTGTCAGTATGCATACTCATATTGACTATAATCATAGAATTAATCTGGTGGTGGTTGGTAGTAACTTGAGAATGATGGTTGATGTTGCAAATATGAATTCCACGTGGGGAATGAAGCCATAACCTGCACAACTTCATGAATGGAAGAAGATGGAGAGACGTAGAAAGAAAGATGAATGAAAATGGATGGAGAAAAGGTCTACAAATTTAAGGAATGGGTTGTTTGGACCAAATGGAGTCGTCAGGTATGTTTTTGGATATGTCTCCAAAGACTAAAATCTTAATAGGTACACACCAACCTGTTAAAATGAAAGGTGCTCCAAAGATTGAACTGCACTCAAACAAACAATCTTGACTTCCAATGTTCTCCCATTACGCATGCTAGAACTATTATCACCAAATCACAACACACCCCGAATTTCCATGCTGTGGATGGGGAATTCGGTGTGATTGGGTAACATTGGGTTACCTATCAAGTTGTGAGACTTGCAGGCTTGAGAAAACCCTCCAGAGAAGGATGGTTCCTACTCCTAAATTACTTGCCACAAGCTACTCCTAATGTAGGCAAAAAAATACCTTATCCTCATCTAACAATTGCTAAGGGACCAAGGAGAGAGAATGCATGAAATTAAAACCTGCACTAAGAGTAGTGATACACCAGAAAAGGAGGTTGTCAGCCAAGAATCCAATTGCCTGAAATGGAGAGAGGTAAGCAATGAAGAGGGTGGACAAGATGCACCACATGCCAAAGGTAGATTCACACAGAACACAATTTGTTTCCCATTAAACTTAGCTCTCAAAATATGCAATAGACATCAAGAAATATGCACAATATACCTTGTAATGGAGAGATGCAAGTAGAGACAATAATACATGCAAAGGATGGACAAAATGCATCACAAAACACATTATATTGTTCCAATAAGTATGCATAGTACAAAATCAGTGGGAAAGAGGTAGGAAAATGTCATTACAAGCATAGAAAGGAGGCTTAAGCTCCACATTGAAACCTAACAGAGAAGAAAGAGAGAGGGGGAAAGAGAAAAAATGACTAATTCTTTTTACAATGAGCCCCGTCATTACAATTTATAGAATGAGAAGAGAGATAAATAACAATCCCAAAATTTGATTTCCACCTACTTGTAAGTTGTAATAAATGAGTTAAAATGATGGAAATTGATTTGCAAAATATCCCTCATGTTGTCCGATAACCTGCTGTTGAAGAAAATGATGCCCATGCCAATTAATTACACTCATAACCACCTTGAAGGTGTCAAATCTGAACTGGGTTGGTTTTCTAAAAAATTCACCATCAAATCTACATTAATTTCTAAATTTCTTGGCTGTTGTGAGAAGGTCTTAGAGTCATGGTCCCAACAAGACCAATTTTGTGAAAATCCGTTGATGGATGCAAAAGTTATGACCATCTGAGCATATGCAGCTCCTTTGGGATTGCTAGGCTTACTTCTTTGTTATGGGAATGTGAATTAATTCCAGGTAGCTGGAAATATATTTACTCCCTTTTCTAATGTTCTTGCATATCATTTGAATGATTTTTGCATTTAAATTTTGTGGGCTCCATTATTTCATTCTTTTATTGTTTTTGGTATTGGGGGCTTGGCTTAATATTTAGTCCTCAAAACACTTGCCAGCTCGACCATCTCGTCCGAGCTGGCTCTATCTTTGCATTGTTGACCATTCTGACTTGGCACTTTAACCACAAATTTACCCATGTTCCATGATGAGCCATCTAGAACCGCCATGACGACCCCCTTTTTAATGTGTGTCAAACTCCCTTTTTACATTGCCACGTGCATTGCCTCTTTGAGCCCTGTGTTGTCCTCGTTTATTCTTATGCAACCAACTCGGCAAGTATTATCCAACTCGACATAATTTGCATTGTTAAGCGGACTCCTTCTTGCATTGGGTTAACTTACCACTTCACCTATGCCAAGTCACCTTCATATACCTCTAACTCACTAGCTTGTGACTCCTCCCCTCCAACTCAGTACTGCGCTTGATTATCTCCAACCGCTGAGCCATTGTGCCACATTGTCTCCACGCGGCACCACGCGGACTCCTTTTCCCTCTGACACGATAACCTCTTGCCTGTATCATGGGTCTGAGCCCTTCACGGTGAACTCTTCCCAACATGGCTTGGGCCATGTGGGTCGTCAAACTCCACGTCTTCCGCCTAACTCGGGGCTTGCACATTACTTCCTGCCTGAAAAGGTTCCCACTGGTCCATTGACCTCTGCAAGGGTCATTGACCAACTCGCCATCTGCAACCTTTTCCTTCTTCGACGAGCTCAAGTTTTTTCTGCCCATAAGTCCCATATGTCCGATGGGTTACATGGGCTCATATTCTCCACCTTCTCCAGATCATGTTCACTACAAATTAATCGATCTTTGCGTGCACGTGAGACCCAACTCATTTGGGCTACTTGAGCGATTCAATCCCACGTCGACTGCGACGGTTACTCCATATACCTCCTTGGCCCGTCAAGTTTTCCTTTGTCGCTTCACGCCCAAGTTAGTCATGCTGCTAAGTCCTTTCTTCACATTGTTTGAGCCCATTGTTTGAGCTAGAAGCTCGAACCAATTCGAGTTTGTTATTTTTCCTGAGCTCTCCTGCGGGTTCCTTGCCAGGATCGACCTATTTTAACTCGTTTGACTGAGCCATTTTCATTGTCATTGTATCTGAGAAAAAGATAGCTCGGCCTGGTTGGAAATAAATCAGCTGCTCTGCATTGCATAACCTAACATGTCTGATTGATTGTTTCGCTCAACATGTGAGTTCGACACCTGTTCAACTGTATTCATTAGAGCCGATATCGGTCCTTCAATGCTTCATGCAATCTATTCATGGGATTTGGTGTCTCGGTTCTAATGTAACTCGGTAGCTCCCCCAACAACTTGGCTCTTATTTGGCTCAGTTTGGTGGCTTGACCCAGAAAATGGCTCATTTTCCTCTGCAAGATGATTCTAAACACTCACTCATCTTCCACACTGATCTATTTTCGAGCTTGATCATCTTATCGGAACCTGGTTCCTAGATTTCTAATGGCATGTGAGGAGCTCGTATCAACATGCTTTATTTTCCCAGCTTGCAATGCAAGTCTAACCTCCATGTGCATGGCTCGGTTTGCTTGATGGTTATTTACATAGCTCAGGTTTCCCGAATGGCTTAGATATTAACTCGATGCACATAAAACAACCCCATTTGCTTGGTTGGTCATTGCAGCTTGCCCTTATCAAAAGAGCTCGATCCTAATTAAAACAACTTGGTATATGATGTCACGGGGCTAGCTACACATTGGAATTCACTAGCCAACGTGCGACACTGAGACACTTATTTTTTCACTCGCCTTAGAGGATCAAGCTACTCTGGCAGTCCCAGTCTACGCCTTTCCACCTCCCATTCCCAATGCATCTCCAAGTTATGCAAAAGTGAACCCTTCCAACACCTTTCACAGCTGCCCATACAACTGCTCCAGAAGACCACTCGCCGTATACCACGGCTGCCCATACAACCGTCGGGAGCTCTTAATATACCTTCTTAGTCCACCTGAGGGAATGCACAACTCATGCCTCTTTGACTCATCACTGAACTAGCTCTCTAACGCTGCTGGTTGGCACATTGTCGAACACCCAACTGTTCTGCACAATGCCGTTAAGGAACATCACATGCACCTTACTGTCATCCATCCATGAGTCTGCCTAAGTTGCCGCGCCGGTCACCTATGCGTGCACCAGCGGGGAAAGTCCTCCTTGCGAGTCCTTCCCGGGTGTGAGCCTCTACTCACCCCTAGCTACTGATTGTTCTGTCACTCAAGTCCCAACACCAAAGATCCCTGCAGGGAGCATTGCAAGCTCACCATCTTTGTAGACTGCATCACATGTGGGTGAGGTACTCTTCTTCCCTCAGCTCAATCCCAACTCTGATCTCGCCCCGATGCCATGGCCACTGACATCGCCATGCCTACTCTTAGAGACACCCATCTGCGTCCAGACTGCATTGACTCCTACTCGAGTCTTCTGCCTTAGTTGTCATCTCACTACACTACAACCGTAACCATGATGTCCTTGACTCAGCCCACCATGTCGTGCATCACCATGTGAACCATCCTCTATCCACTTCAATGAGTCTCAGCCACTGCTTTTGCACCCACTCCGCATCCACGCTTCCGTTGTGCCTTCGATACATCTATGTGAGCACTCAACTCATCTGCGTTGTTTAACCTCTACAAGGTTAAGGAGCTCGCCACACTTGGCTCGCTCGCGTCCGAGTCACTTCCCCTCTGTTTTAACCTCTGGATCCTAGTCTCACTCCGTCATGCCTCTTGGCTGCTTTCCACATGAAATCTACTTCTAAGGATGTTGCCACCTCAAAGGTCTCCCCAAGTCCACTGTCACTTAACTCTAGAGTCCCACTACTGATCCATGATGCACATCTCTGCATGGACATACTCTGCAAGGGTAGAGTATATCTCCAAGGTCTCCTGAACACCCCATCCTCTGAATGTCCAAGTGCACCAAGCGTTCCATGCTCCACTTGGTGTGGGTGTGAGTTCACCATGTTGGTCTCAATGTCTGCGATGCTCATCTGGCTCATTAGGCTTGCGTTGCACTCACAACGCAAGGCCTCTATCGTGTAAGGTCTTCATGCTCAAACCAAATCGCTCTACCACTGCATTGCTCTCATGAGTTGCCTAACTCGCTCCGCGTACATTGGGTGCGTTCTTCGCTCTAAGACACCCTGCACAGTTCCTAAGTGCAACCAACTTTGCTCACCAACCCGCCTCGGCACTACTTAGTTCTGGGACCTCCTTGGGCTCATAATATGGTCCATTCAATTATCCATGTGTAACTCTT
Organism: Taxus chinensis; assembly: GCA_019776745.2. Taxonomy (NCBI): domain Eukaryota; kingdom Viridiplantae; phylum Streptophyta; class Pinopsida; order Cupressales; family Taxaceae; genus Taxus; species Taxus chinensis. The sequence goes on along the minus strand of CM034148.1, from coordinate 773,158,988 downwards.
ACTCACTAACCAGCCCTTAAGAGTTGCACCAACGCGATACTGGGAACTTCCCAGGAAGTCACCCATCCCAAGCTGCTCTGGCTCGAGCGCGCTTAACTCGCCCAACTGTATTTTCCCAGCTCTTTTGAGGGCCCACGCATGCGAGGTCGTCAACCCCAACCCATGCGTGGCCAACCATTTGCCTCATTCGGGAGTCCCTTTGGCTCCCTGGATAACGCCTCGTGCACTACCCTAGTCGGATGGGGTCTGCCCATCCTAGGGGAGGCGGTCGCTCTATGAGCTCGGAGACGTGCCCCCCTTATACATTATATAACAGCGTGCCCTAGATTCAAAATAGCTTGACCACCTTATCTATCTTGACATTCAACTTCATATTTGGCGGCTCAATCATTTTTATTAGAGCTCGGACATTTCAAGGAGTAGCTCGGTGGGCATTTTCAATTATTGGAATTGCTTGACGTACATGAGCAGCTTGGCTTCATTTTGATGAACTCGGTTTAACATAAGATCATCTCGTCTTTCATATCATTGGACTCGGCCTACTCAATATCTCGATGTTTCACAAACAACCCGACCATGCATATCATTAAAGGAACTCAACCTTTTATAATTAGCTCAATGAGCAATCACTAGAGCTGGAAACTTTCCTTGTAAAATCCACACCCCCTTTAAACAATTTATGGAATCTTTGGGATTCTTCAAGTGCACTAGAGTTGCGAGGAGGTGTCGGGGAAATGTTTAGATGAACCATTAGATTTTGTCATTTTTCTTGTAAGTGAGACCCGTTCATCTACTCTTACCTACGAAGTGAAACTCTGAACTTAGACAAGACCAAGAAGAGGAAAAAATTCCTCTTACGATTTTCAACTCACTCAAAGACCGCGATTTTTCCTTGAACATTGAAGTCTTCATGTTTCCCCCAAACACCCTATTGTAAAATTGCTTTGTTGTCCAATTTCACCCGGGGGTGAAATTGGATAACGCGTCCTCCTCGAAAAAAAGATAGCTTCCACAAAATAGTCCCCCCCAAATATTATCCTCTCCCAATTCCTTCTCCTCCCACTAACCCCCTCTTCTACAACCCTCTTCCTACTTTTATGTTTTGCTCCCTCGGAATCAACCTCATCGTAGCCTTCCCCTTCAACATCCACATCGCACATTTCAGGTGTGATTGCTAGTATTACTCAAAATATCCCTAACCTACTTACGGCCATGTTATTGGTGGGGTTCTTTCATAACAAAAATAGCGGGGTGCTTTCATCATGTCCTCCATCATGTCCTCCATAGTTGAGATTTAATCCAAATGAGATAAGAGCCGAGACTTCCCAATAAAAACACTTTCCCTATCCACTAAGTGTCTAAGTTTGCAATTTGTCCATGGTAATGGGAACTTTTTACCCGACCAAATGTCAATCACTCCCAAAATTCATTGTAATCAATTCTTACTTTTAAGTGGGGGACACTCCATAAATGTTTGTGTGGAAAATAATGAGGATGTTAGAACTAGAAATAGGGTGGTGGGGGTGCGTGGATACATACTGCGGGGCATGGGACAAATAACACCCTCCACACTCATCCTCGTGCTAAGAAAAAGACCAGCTCCGACTTATGACCAAAAAGGTTTTTTGTTTTTTTATGTGGTGGCGCGGTGTGGGCCCACGCGAAGAAGATTCTGTTTTGACCGGTCGTAACGTCTGGATAAAATTTATTGTTTACGTATAAAGAAATAACATCATGCCGAGGCCGGTTGATTGATTAAGACTATGCATGGGATTCATAGTTTTTTTTTTGTTTCCTTCTATCTTGTTGAGTGATGATGTTTTTTAAAAATTAAAACACATCATTATATTAATCAATACTTAATATGAGATGGATGCAACTACCCTTTCATAAGAACAATACAATTGAGATGTCGATAAGGATGTATTGAAAAATTGGAACTCGAACTAGTGAAATATTGTAGGAAGAAGAGGGCCGATGAAGAAGGGGATCGAGGAAGGAGACGTCAAGGGGCGGGAAAAACGTTGGGGGGAATGCATGCAAAACTATTATTTCCTCTGAGAAAAACACGTATGAACAAGTAACCGTGTGCCATTTATGTCAATCATTTGAAGCAGAACGAAGGTGTGGTTCACAGATCATTGAAGCAATGTACTATGGAGATATCTTAGAAAGAAAGTCCTTGTCGATTAATACTCACAATGTCAATGGTTGCTCTTTGTAATTTCAACCCTGTGTTTTGTGGATGGATAGAGCACACAAAAATTTAAGGTGAATTTGGTTGCGCATACTGCATGATAATTTAGAGTGAGGGACATGTTGAGGGGAATCAACATATGATGTCAAGCTGATGTATTAACTGAATTTGATAACCACAAAATGTGGCATGTCGGGTGGTTTTGCACTATTGTTATAGACCATTATCTTAGGTTGTTCTCCATGCTTACCTAGGAAATAACACATGTATCATCTAAAAGAGTTTTCTTTATGGATTTGTTTTTGACACCATCTCCTCAACATTTTAGGTTCTTCACACTCATTAATTTTGAAGCATTGTCCCATGTATAATCTTATTCATGTTATTTTGAAATTTATGGTGTAATGGAGCTTTGTAGTATGATGTAGTGGTCAAGGAGGATGAGAGACGACCAAGCATATGGGTATTCTCATAAATATTGTAAGGGATTTATCGAAAGTAAATGCAATAACTATTAATTCATTAATTGTTATTTTCTAAGATTAAAAACATAATTTTTAAAATATCTTGCAAGGTTTTCATGACCACCATGCTTTCGTCGATTTCGATGCTGCCAACATTGTTATCACCAAGGTTTAAACATGCGAAATGGCATTGGTGTTATTATTTTCTTGTTTCCCAGCCAAAGACGCAGACTTTAGTGCTATAGTTAGGATTTTTATCTTCCATATTTATCAAAATTAAATGCATTAACAATCAATTCATTAAATGTTATTTTCTAAAAACATATATATTTAATGATATGAAGGGTAGATATTTCAACAACATAGACATTGAAGTTGACAAATATCATCATTATAGTATATGAAAATTCTAAAACAATCTTGCGAAGAAACCAATCTAAATAATGATTATTATAATATTATAAATTACATGCATTTTTCATGAGGGTTGTGCCTATTCATTACACTTGTTGTCTTTTAGATACTACATTAGATAATGAAAAATTTGATGACACATAATTTGAGAATTTTTGCCCTGAATCACATTTCTAATAAAGTCTCTCACATGCGGAACGAGTTGCACACAATATAAATGGAGTCAAAAGGGATCTAATAGACGACGTTAGGGGAGATGGTGAGCCCAACTGAAATTCCCCAACTACTCAAATCCCTTTGCCATATATCGAAGACCAATTACACACATAACCCTCAAGCGAATACATTATTGTATAAACATATAAACATGAGACTAAGTCACAAACACATTGAATTAAAAGAATTATATTGCTAGTAAATTAATGTACATGTGTATCTACAAACCAAATAAAAAAATCAAATCATACGTATAGAAAAAATTGACATAATTGAAACTAGCGCTACATGATCTTAATTGTTCTGCCTAGAATTTTGATAAGGGGAACGTTTTTTCTCTTCTTGGGCTATATGAGAACACAAAGATAAAGGATAATACATACGCATGTCACGGAGACTATGAACATTGGAGATGATTTTCTAGCTAAAAAGAAGAAGATATACATGTTTGTCTAAAGAGAATAGGAGAATGCTGCAATTGAAGAGTGTTATGTTTATAAAACTTAAATACAAGGAATGTACTATCAAAACCAATAGTAGAGGGTATAGTGTGAGAGAGGAGGAAGGACAAATAAAATGACGAGGAATGCATACATGGGAGAAAAACACGTAAATTTTCAAATAAATACCATATGCATATATAATTTTGATAAAAAATGATGTTTTTTAGCTTCTTTAGTTATGAGAGACCACAATAAGCTTTGGGACTCAACTTCGACCTTGTCCAATTTTTTCACCCCCCAAGAAACAAGACATATACCTTTTCGAACTGATGTTCGTTTGATTCCAAGAGGCATTCTGGTTGATCCCCGACATGTTGAAGCTCTTCCTCATGCTTAGAAGCAGGCATGACTTGGTTTGGCTTCTCCCTTGACTCCAATGAAGCCAAGTACCTGATAGGGCATGGTCTGGTCCTTCAAATATGCCCATTGCTCTAAAATTTAACTTCAAAAATGGAGTCTTCCTATAGACCTTCTTAAAAAAGGGGGCTATCTGCAACTTGATTTTATTCTTTTTGCACACTTATAGAAAACTGATGTCCCCTTTGGGTGAATGGTATGAAAGATGTGGCACCTTCTTTCTCTTTCCCCTATGTGGCATTACGGAACTCTTCTTCAATATGCAACTCTACGTGGTTGCTTACAATAACCAATGGAGTGATTCTTGGGCCATTGCACTCAGTTGTAACTTGTTGATTGCTTAAGAGTTCCCCCCCTCATAAAATCATATTTTTTAAACGAAAGCATAAAACTTTTAATGATTTCTTGCTCATTTAGTGTCTCTAAATCTGATTTTCCTTCTTCCATGTGCGTTGTTTTGGCAGTAAGTTCTTGTAAGATGCATGATGGAGCAACAAAATTAATGGTCTATGTAGGCTCTTCATCATCAAAACACTCTTCCAAATCATATAAGTAGGCAAGTTCCTCGCTATCCTATTGCGAAGAAGGTTCCTTTTCTTCCATTGTGACCTCCATATTTTCAAATTGTTCACCCTAATCTTCTTCCTCTTCAAACACGAAGTTAGTAAGCTCAAACTTATCCTCCAAACTAGAGGTTTGAAAGGATGAGGAGGAAGAAGGAATTTAATATTTTTGCATGCTTTGCTCTACACTCAAAGATTTTGAACCTGCATGATTCTCTTCTATGGTATAAGGCTCTTCGTGCTTAGTTGCAATGTTCGAAGACACTTTCAGTGGACTGTTGCAACCTTCTAAGAGTGTTGCGAGCTCTTGGCATGCTAGGAAATGAGGGTCATTATATTCACCTAATATAACTTGCACAATTGGGAATTTCTTCTCACTTGATTGCACATGATTTTCTTCTGGTTCTACTGCTGATTTCTTCTTCTCTTCTAATGATTTTGCAGCTGGTAATGGATCAATAATCTTTGCAAATAAAGTGCCATTATAGACACTACATTCGGAGCACATTGACTGCTAATCTTCCTCAATATGCTTTTTCTTTGCTTTTGCAGTAAAATCATCTTTCACTTCTTGTTGTTTGACCTCAACTCCCTCTGAAGGCTTAAGCATTAGTGGTATTTTCTTGATATTAAATTTGGCAACCCACCTAGGATCTTCAATCTTCTCCTCTTGTCTGCTGATTTTCTGATTCGGTTCCTCAGTTGGTTTAACCATCAATGGAATTTTTTCAATCCCAAATCTCAAAGCCAAACTTTTCAAGTCCTTTGGCATTTCTTCTTCATTGGGTTTTTCTTCTTGTTGCCAGATGGTTTTTTGGTTTTCATTTTCCCAACATGAACTTGCAAGAGGAGGGGTGGGTTGGGTTACAATTGATCCTTGCATTGTTTGTGGAGGTGGGAGAGGTGTAACTTCTTGTTGTTGTGGAGGGGAAAGCTCCTATGGAGGGAAACAAGAATAAAACTGAAGATGGGATGGGAGACTAGGAGGTGAAGGATAGGAATCCGCAAATGGGGGCAACAACTGGAAGGTTAAGAGAATGAGGCTCAGGTGGAGTTTTCATGGTTGGAGGCATAGGAAATCCATAAGATGGTGATACAATTGTCTCCCATTGACAAACTTGACCAACATTAGATCCATAAGCTTCCCTTTCTTTGATCTATTCCCCAACTTGGGTCAGTCTTCTAATTATAAATTGAAGTTTCTGTTGGGGATTCAACTTACTCAGAAAAGAGCCACTCCATGGATATGGGACATTGAAATCAATTTCAGCTGCTCTTTTCATCTCCTTAGTTTTGATTAGTAACATGCTATGTTCCAACTCTTGAACCTTGCTCTGCAAATAAACTTCTCTGGGTGTAGGATAACCTAAAAAATCCACATATTGTTGTTTTGGAATTGTTGCATACTCTTGCATATAACCATACTAATTTGCATCTTATTCTTGTGAGTATGCATACTCATATTGACTATAATCATAGAATTGATCTGGAGGTGGTTGGTAGTAACTTGAGAATGTTGGTTGATGCTGCAAATATGAATTCCATGTGGGGAATGAAGCCATAACTGCACAAATTCATGAATGGAAGAAGATGGAGAGATGTAGAAAGATAGATGAATGAAAATAGATTGAGAAAAGGTTTGCAACTTCAAGGAATGGGTTGTTTGGACCAAATGGAGTTGCCAGGTATGTTTTTGCATATGTATTCAAAGACTAAAATCTTAACAGGAACACACAACCCTGTTAAAATGAAAGGTGCTCCAAAGATTGAACTGCACTCAAGCTAACGATCTTGACTTCCAATGTTCTCCCATCGGGCATGCTAGAATTATTATCACCAAATCACAAAACACCTCGAATGTCCATGCTGTAGATGGGGCATTCAGTGTGATTGGGTAACATTGGGTTACCTCTCAAGTTGCGGGACTTGTGAGCTTGAGAAAACCCTCCAGAGAAGGCTGGTTCTTGCTCCTAAACTACCTACCAAAAGCTACTCCTAATGCAGGAAACAAACTACCTAATCCTAATCTAACAATTACCAAGGGACCAGGGAGAGAGAATTCATGAAATTAAAACCTGCACTAAGAGTAGTGATACACCAGAAAAGGAGGTTGTCAGCCAAGAATCCAACTACCTGAAATGGAGAGAGGTGAGCAATGGAGAGGGTGGACAAGATGCACCACATGCCAAAGGTAGATTCACACAGAACACAATTTGTTTCCCATTAAACATAGCTCTCAAAATCTGCAATAGACATCAAGAAATATGCACAGTATACCCTGTAATGGAGAGAGGCAAGTAGAGACAATAACACATGCAAAGGATGGACAAAAAGCATCACAAAACACATTATATTGTTCCAATAAGTATGCATAGTACAACATCAGTGGGCAAGAGGTAGGAAAATGTCATTACAAGCTTAGAAAGGAGGCTTAAGCTCCACATTTAAACCTAGTAGAGAAGAAAGAGAGAGGTGGAAAGAGAAAAAATGACTAATTCCTTTTACAATGAGCCCCATCATTACAATTTATAGAATGAGAAGAGAGAGAAATAAAAATCCTGAAATTTGATTTCCAACTACTTGTAAGTTGCAATAAATGAGGTGAAATGATGGAAATTGATTAGAAAAATATCCCTCATGTTGTCTGATAACCTGCAGTTGAAGAAAATGACGACCATGCCAATTAATTACACTCCCAACCATGTTGAAGGTGTCAAATCTGAATTGGGTTGGTTTTATACAAAATTCACCATCAAATATGCACAAATTTTAAATTTCTTGGCTGTTATATGAAGGTCTTGGAGTCACGGTGCCAACAAGACCAATTTTGTGAAAATCCGTTGAGGGATGCAAAAGTTATGACCATCTGAGCATATGCATCTCCTTTGGGATTGCTAGGCTTACTTCATTGTTACAGGAATGTGAATTAATTCCAGGTAGCTGGAAATATATTTACTCCCTTTTCTAATGTTCCTACATATCATTCGAATGATTTTGCATTTAAATTTGGTGGGCTCCATTATTTCATTCTTTTATTTCTTTTGGTATTAGGGGCTTGGCTTAATGTTTGGTCCTCAAAACACTTGCCAGCTCGGCCATCTCGTCCAAGTTGGCTCTATCTTTACATTGCTGACCATTCTGAGTTGGCACTTTAACCACCGAATTACCCATGTTCCACGATGAGCCATCTAGAACTGCCATGATGACCCCCTTTTCAATGTGTGTCAAGCTCCCTTTTTACATTGCCACGTACATTGCCTCTTCGAGCCCTGTGTTGTCCTCATTTATTCTTATGTTGCTGACTTAGCGGGTATTATCCAACTCGACATCATTTGCATTGTTTAGTGGACTCTTTCGTGCATTGGGTTAACTTCCCACTTCACCTATGCCAAGTCACCTTCATATACCGCTAACTCGCCAGCTTGTGACTCCTCCCCTCCAACTCGGTAATGCGCTTCATTAACTCCAACCGCCGAGCCATTGTGCAACATTGTCTCCACACAGCACCACGCAGACTCCTTTTCCCTCCGACATGACAACCTCTTGCCTGTGTCGTGGGTCTGAGCCCTTTGGGGTGAACTCTTCCCAACATGGCTCAGGCTATTTGGGCCTTCAAACTCCGCCTCGCCCACCTAACTTGGGGCTAACACATTCCTTCCCGCCCGTAAAGTTTCCCACTGGCCCGTTGACCTCTTTGAGGGTCGTTTACCAACTCACCATCCGCAACCTTTTCCTTCTTCAACGAGCTCGAGTTTTTTCCGCCCGTATGTCCCATGGGTCACCTGGGCTCGTATTCTCCACCTTCTCCCCATTGTATTCACTACAGATTAATTTGTCTTCACATGCACGTGAGGCCCAACTCACTTGGGTTACTTGGGCGATTCAATCCCGCATCGGCCGCGATGGTTACTCCATGTACCTCTTTGGCCCGTCAAGTTTTCCTTCGTCGCTTCACGCCCAAGTTAGCCATGCCGCCAAGTCCTTGCTTCACATTGTTTGAGCCCATTGTTTGAGCCAGAAGCTTGATCCAATTCGAGTCCGTTTTTTTCCTGAGCTCTCCTACGGGATTCTTTGCAAAAATTGACCTATTTAACTCGTTCGATCAAGCCATTTTCATTGTCGTTGTATCTGAGCAAAAGATGGTTCGGCTTGGTTGGAAATAAATCGGCCGCTTTGCACTGCATAGCCTGACCTGTTTGATTGATTGTTTCACTCAACATGTTAGTTTGACACCTGTTCAACTGTATTCATTAGACCCGAGCTTGGTCCTTAAATGCTTGATGCAATCTATTCACGAGCTTTGTTGTCTCAGTTCCAATGTAACTCGGTAGCTCCCCCGAAAGCTTGGTTCTTATTTGGCCCAGTCTGGTGGCTTGACCCAGAAAATGGCTCGTTTTCCTCTGCAAGGTGATTCTAAACGCTCACTGATCTTTCACACTGATCTATTTTCGAGCTCGGTCATCTTATCGGAACCTGGTTCCTAGATTTCTAGTGGCCTGTGAGGAGCTCGTATCAACGCGCTTTGTTTTCCTAGCTTGCAACACAAGTCTAACCTCCATGTGCATGGCTCGGTTTGCTCGATTGTTATTTACACAACTCGGATTTCCCGCATGGCTCAGATACTAACTCGATGCACATAAAACAACCCCATTTGCTTGGTTGGCCATTGCACAAACTCGGTCCTCCTTGTAGCTTGCTCTTATCAAAAGAGCTCGATCCTAATTAAAACAACTTGGTGCATGATATAACAGCTCGTCCTAGATTTAAAATAGCTCGACCACCTTATCTATCCTGACATTCAACTTCATGTTCGCCGGCTCGATCATTTTTATTAGAGCTCGGGCATTTCAAGGAGTAGCTCGATGGGCATGTTCAATCATTAGAATGGCTCGACGTACATGAGCAACTTGGCTTCATTTTGATGAACTCAGTCTAGCATAAGATCAACTTGTCTTTCATAACATTGGACTTGGCCTACTCAATAGCTCGACGTTTCACAAACAACCCGACCATGCATAGCATTGAAGTAACTCAACCTTTTATAATTAGCTCAATGAGCTATCCCTAGAGCTGAAAACTTTCCTTGTAAAATCCACACCCCCTTTAAACAATTTATGGAATCTTTGGTATTCTTCATGTGCACTATAGCTGTGAGGAGGTGTTGGGGAAATGGTTAGATGAACCATTAGATTTTGTCATTTTTCTTACAAGCGAGACTTGTTCATTTGCTCTTACCTACTGAGCGAAACTCTGAATTCAGACAAGACCAAGAAGAGGAAAAAATTCCTCTTGCAATTTTCAACTCTCTCAAAGACCGCAATTTTTCCTTGAACACTGAAGTCTTCATGTTTCCCCTGAACAACTATGAGGATCCCCTAGTGTAAAACTTCTTTGTTGTCCAATTTCACCTGGGGGTGAAATTGGATAACACTTCCTCCTCGAAAAAAAGATAGCTTCCACAAAATAGTCCCCCCCAAATATTATCCTCTCCCAATTCCTTCTCCTCCCACTAACCCCCTCTTCTACAACCCTCTTCCTACTTTTATGTTTTGCTCCCTCGAAATCAACCTCATCGTAGCCTTCCCCTTCAACGTCTACATCGCACATTTCACGTGTGATTGCTAATATTACTCAAAATATCCCTAACCTACTTATGGCCATGTTATTGGTGGGGTTCTTTCATAACAAAAATAGCGGGTGCTTTCATCATGTCCTCCATCATGTCCTCCATAGTTGAGATTTAATCCAAATCAGATAAGAGCCAAGACTTTCCAATAAAAACACTTTCCTTATCCACTAAGTGTCTAAGTTTGCAATTTGTCCTTGGTAATGGGAACTTTCTACCTGACCAAATGTCAATCACTCCCAAAATTCATTGCAATCAATTCTTACTTTTTAAGGTGGGGGACACTCCATAAATGTTTGTGTGAAAAATAATGTTGATGTTAGAACTAGAAATAGGGTGGTGGGGGTGCGTGGATGCATACTGCGGGGCATGGGACAAATAACACCCTCCACACTCATCCTCGTGCTAAGAAAAAGACCAGTTCCGACTTATGACCAAAAAGGTTTTTTGTTTTTTTATGTGGTGGCGCGGTGTGGGCCCACGCGAAGAGGATTCTGTTTTGACCGGTCGTAACGTCTGGACAAAATTTATTGTTTACGTATAAAGAAATAACATCATGCCGAGGCCGGTTGATTGATTAAGATTATGCATGGGATTCATAGTTTTTTTTTTTTGTTTCCTTCTATCTTGTTGAGTGATTACCTTGTTTTTTAAAAATTAAAACACATCATTATATTAATCAATACTTAATATGAGATGGATGTAATCACCCTTGCATAAGAACAATATAATTGAGACGTCGATAAGGATGTATTGAAAAATTGGAACTCGAACTAGTGAAATATTGTAGGAAGAAGAGGGCCGATGAAGAAGGGGATCGAGGAAGGAGAAGTCAAGGGGCGGGGAAAACGTTGGGGGGAATGCGTGCAAAACTATCCTTTCCTTTGAGAAAATCACGTATGAACAAGTAACCATGTGCCATTTATATCAATCATTTGAAGGAGAACGAACGTGTGGTGCACAGATCATTAAAGCAATGTACTATGGAGATATCTTAGAAAGAAAGTCCTTGTCGATTAATACTCACAATGTCAATGGTTGCTCTTTGTAATTTCAACCCTTGTGTTTTGTGGATGGATAGAGCACACAAAAATTTAAGGTGAATTTGGTTGCGCATGTTGCATGATAATTTAGAGTGAGGGACATGCTGAGGGGAATCAACATATGATGTCAAGCTGATGTATTAACTGAATTTGATAACCACAAAATATGGCATGTTGGGTGGTTTTGCACTATTGTTATAGACCATTATCTTAGGTTGTTCTCCATGCTTACCTAGGCAATAACACATGTATCATCTAAAAGAGTTTTCTCTATGGATTTGTTTTTGACACCATCTCCTCAACATTTTAGGTTCTTCACACTCATTAATTTTGAAGCATTGTCCCATGTATAATCTTATTCATGTTATTTTGAAATTTATGGTGTAATGGAGCTTTGTAGTATGATGTAGTGGTCAAGGAGGATGAGAGAGGACCAAGCATATGGGCATTCTCATAAATATTGTAAGGGATTTATTGAAAGTAAATGCAATAACTATTGATTCATTAATTGTTATTTTCTAAGATTAAAAACATATTTTTTTAATATCTTGCAAGGTTTTCATGACCACCATGCTTTCGTCGATTTCGATGCTGCCAACATTGCTATCTCCAAGGTTTAAACATGCGAAATGGAATTGGTGTTATTATTTTCTTGTTTCCTAGCCAAAGACGCAAACTTTAGTGCTATAGTTAGGATTTTTATCTTCCATATTTATCAAAATTAAATGCATTAACAATCAAATCATTAAATGTTATTTTCTAAAAGCATATATATTTAATGATATGAAGGGTAGATGATTTCAACAACATAGACATTGAAGTTGACAAATATCATCATTATAGTATATGAAAATTCTAAAACAAATCCTGCGAAGAAACCAATCTAAATAATGATTATTATAATATTATAAATTACATGCATTTTTCATGAGGATTGTGCCTATTCATTACACTTGTTGTCTTTTAGATACTACATTAGATAATGAAAAATTTGATGACACATAATTTGAGAATTTTTGCCCTGCATCACATTTCTAATAAAGTCTCTCACATGCGGAACGAGTTGCACACAATATAAATGGAGTCAAAGGGGATCCAATAAACGACGTTAGGGGAGATGGTGAGCCCAACTGAAATTCCCCAACTACTCAAATCCCTTTGCCATATATCGAAGACCAAATACACACATAACCCTCAAGAGAATACATTATTGTTTAAACATATAAACATGAGACTAAGTCACAAACACATTGAATTAAAAGAATTGTATTGCTAGTAAATTAATGTACATGTGTATCTACAAACCAAATAAAAAAATCCAATCATACGTATAGAAAAAGTTGACATAATTGAAACTAGCGCTACATGATCTTAATTGTTCTGCCTAGAATTTTGATAAGGGGAATGTTTTTTCTCTTCTTGGGCTATATGAGAACACAAAGATAAAGGATAATACATACGCATGTCACGAAGACTATGAACCTTGGAGATGATTTTCTAGCCAAAAAGAAGAAGATATACATGTTTGTCTAAAGAGAATAGGAGAATGTTGCAATTGAAGAGTGTTATGTTTATAAAACTTAAATACAAGGAATGTACTGTCAAAACCAATAGTAGAGGGTAGAGTGTGAGAGAGGAGGAAGGAAAAATAAAATGACAAGGAATGCATACATGGGAGGAAAACACGTAAATTTCAAATAAATACCATGTGCATATATAATTTTGATAAAAAATGATGTTTTTTAGCTTCTTTAGTTATGAGAGACCACAATAAGCTTTGGGACTCAACTTTGACCTCATCCATTTTTTTTGAATTTGAAAAAGAAAGAAGATGGAACTTATTAGGGCCTTTACCAATACGCAACAAAAAATATCGAAAAAATGTTAGAGAATTTCCGTGAATTTTGGTTATATTTCTAATGGAGCCTCATGTATGGTACGAGGCATACACAATGAAATTGGATGTGAATTGTATCTAGAAGACGAAGCAAAGGGAGAGGGTAAACACTGTTGAAAATCTATAGTAGTTCAAATATCTCCTCCACCATCTCTCAAAGATCACGTAAATATATACCCTGAAGAGAAAAAATTATCATGTAAACATATAAATGAGAGTTGTGGTGTTTATACATGTGTACACTTAATAATTATAAAGCAACCATTAAGTTCAATAAGAAAAAAAGTTTAATTTAATTTAAAATATTTCAAACTTTATCGAAAAAAACAAAAAATGAAGACACAAACACATGAAATCAAAAGATGCATATTGATAATAAATTCATGTATGCATCACCGAACTAATAATAAAAAAGCCAATCAAATTATAAGGTAGATGAAAAATTGATAATTGTCACCATTATTACACCGTCTTAATCATCTTATAATAAAATCAAATATCAATTTAATCTTTTAAAACATTGCATACATTAGTTTTAACAATAAAAACATCCAATAGTGCAAAAAATTGTATAAGGCATGTTACAAGCTTACATGGTAATAAATATAGGTTGCATATCTTAGAACATAGGTTATATTAACTCTCAACATATAACCAATCAAAACAATGGGCATGATTGTTGCAAAAGTAAAAAAGGTAGAGTAATATTTATGAGATTGAATGTTCCATGTTGCTCAAATATTCAGAAGGAAAAATGTGTACACACATTCATTTAATATTGTACACACAATTTCAAATGCCTCCACGTGTAAGTCATCTAATCACCAAGAAAATTTGAACTTAATTTATTCCACTATAAATATATCCATTTAACACTTACACTACACCCAAAAAATCCAACTTAGCCATTCTATTATTTTCTCATTGTAATCATGAGTCTTTGAGAATGACCCAGATTAAAAACCTAAATATCCTTAATCAACCTATGAGCCGAGTGCTCTCTTGTTAGTGGAGTCCACATAGCAAGTTCCAAAAGCTAAAGTGGCGAGTGTCCTCCACCTTGTGCTCCATAGTTGAGACTCCAAATAGGGCTAAAATTTCCAATAAAAACACTGCCTTTTCCAGTAGGCCCACGTAATTTTTCCATTGTGCATGGTGGTGGGAAGTTTTTACCAGATCAAATGTTCATCATTCACAAAAATGGATAAGAAAAATACAAGTGAATATGCAAGACTCATGGTGAGGGCATGACACAAATCACACCATATAAATGACTTTACCACTCGGAGTTGGCAAAAAGGATTATTGCTTTCTACGACACTGGGATTTGGTAACGTTGGCTCGTGCTGGATTTTGACGTTTGATGTTACATTATGCAATAAAGTTTGGTGACTATATAGATATTGTATCTTTCCGGAAGGGAAGAGGGAACCCACCTGTGAACTAAGACAAAAGTAGAGGAATGGGGGGTACCTAGTCACTACCGCGGTCCTCCCTATCCATATATTCTATTCATATTGAATCCTTCTTTATTGATTATCCTTCTATAGAGAAGAAAAGAAATACCTAAATCAACATGGACATATAAAACAAGTAGCCAATTGATAATAAAGGTTTCCACTTGCAACCAATGTTTGTATTTATAACCAACTTTTTATTTCACATAATATTTTGTGGTGGGTTTTCTTCTAAATTGTATGAAAATTGTAAATCTATGTGGGATTAGGATCTATGACGGGGTTCTCTAATTGATTGAATCTAAAAGATCTAAAAAATTTAAATTTTATAAAATTTTGGGCCTTTCTTGTATAGATATAAATAAAGAAAAAGATTGAAATATAATTTTCTACGCTTCCAAGCAAAATACCATATACTAATAATTGCATGTCACAATAAAGCAGGGGACATTTAAGGATTTAACTAGCTTTAATATGAAACCAAAAAGGACTGACAATGAATTGTTGATGGTGAATGACTAACATAAACTAAAAAAAAGATGTAATGAGGGAGTGAGGAGCCAAGAAAGTGGCTTTCCATAAAAAATATAGCATAAGATCATAATGAAATATGCTCAAAGGAACCATTAGAAAGTGGCTTTTCACGTTATTAACTATGGGACTAAATTATAGGTTCGATAACAAGATTAGTCAATGAAATAAAATTGATTAGTATGTATTACTATTCTTTTTAGTAAAAAAAATTGTAGTATTAATTATTCTGAAAGGCGTTCCTATAATGGCAGCCAAAGGTGTAATGAAGTGAGTTGTTCACTTTTACTCTCAACATTAAATTCGACATCCATATGGGTATCACAATATTAACATACATATGTTTGATATTCAAAATAAAACAACTCTTTACCTACCCATTTATATTTGATACTCGAAATAAAATATATAATTTTACATTTATAAATACAGTACACAATATCAAATGAAAAAATAAATACAAATAATAAAAAAACTAAGATAATAGAAGATCAAAAAGGAAAAAAGAGGCGAAGAAGTAAACAAAGATATTTATTTTTATTTAATCAAAACCAACTTGCCGCCTTTTACTGCACCGATGTATAGTATTTATTATTATTTTGATGTCAAAATATTATAAAGAAAATATTTTTACATACAAGAAGAAAAAACATATTTCCATACTTGTATCCAAGATTTTTATACTACTCTATTCACATGTTGTGACTAGAATAGATTGCAATAGGTGAAAATGATTGGGAGAAAATAGAACTAGCAATCGCACGTGTGATGGGCGATGATAACACCGAAAGAGAAATAATGGGGAAAAGGAAATTGAAGCAGACAATGACGCATTGTGTATCGATCAAAGTTGTTGACAACAAGTAAAGACAAACCAGGTGGAAGGAATGATATGTTGTAAACAATGTCGACGATAGATCTAGCAACACCATTAAGAAGACATGTTTCAACCCACAAATTTGCACAAAGCATGACTTTGTGGTTGACGCAGAGAATTTTTTTATTAAAAATCCATCTTCGACTTTCTCCAGGGCGATGAAATCCTAAGCACAGATGGGCTAGAGGGGGAGCGCGTCGTAAAGAGCATGAGCTTCGTTCTGCATGCCCTCGCCTTTAAAACTCACATCATTTTCACCCACTACCGCTCCATTGACGACACAATGCTTCTACTGCTCGCTGATGCCTCTCGATCGGTCTCGCTGCTCCACCTCGAACATCTTCTTCTTCATTTCTCTTTCCACAATTACGTGTGCTTGGGTTTTAGGTGGATGCAGGATGTTCAGAAATTGGACGCTTGGAGCTCAGCATTAAACATGCCTTGGATGTGACAATGCTCAGGGATGTGATTGGACTGTCTTGCAGCAGTCAAGGTCCCACCAACAGTGAAACTGAACAGTAACACCCATTCCCATTTTCTGCAGGTGAAAGTGAACAATAAACCGACAACGCCAAGCTGACAATATCATACGCCTTGTTCCCTCTCACCAGACACACTCTCTAACTTTGCAATCATGACACCAACATAGACGTGACGGAAAATGACACGAAACATTTTTTGACATGCTCGATTTCCCTTGATCTCCTACCCCTAACACTCCTCATCTTCCTGCTTTGCGACTAAGTACTTATAGTCAAATTCCACCTGAATTATATATATTTCCAGTTCCACTTACTCCACGCCCGTGCATGCATTTTGCAAAGAGTGTATTTGTGCAATGCATTTGCAGCACGAGCATGGCCCCTGGGGTTAATTGGTGATGTTATGGGGAGGTGTAACATTAGCCAGGATGGCACAAATATCGAGAGTAGAAAATGCGGTTCCACCGCCACTCCGAGTCAAGAGTCCACACAGTCCACAGTCTACATCCACTTATAGCTTCTGCAGGTTTTGTCAATGCAAACAGATAAATGTTTATACCTATGTGCTTAACAATCCTAACCGCACCACCACACATTTATGTTTTAATGAAATCTAGCATGAGATTTGTCAAATCTTTTAACATAGTAAAGAGAGGACTTTTATATTATAGAATATCCTTGAGAACATTAATATTGGTTAGCAAAGATTAGAAAGGAATAACATCAAATCAAAATATGAGAATGAAATGGTATTTCACTTGGACTATAATTAATACAAAAGTGAGTTTATTTAACTTGCAGGACCTCTATGTCCTTGAAGAAGATTCACCAGTATGTACCGACCATTATTTTTCATTTGCAACTTAGATAGAGCCCACTTGCTTAGAGCATTTGATGTGTCCTTATCAAAGGTGAGATTTGACACCCATCCTGAATGTTTTTGCCTATTTTTACTGTATCTTACATTTTGTAGAACTAACAAGTCTGTCCCTATTTGATGTGAAAGCATTTGAAAAACCTTCATTATCACTATAAACACATTCAATATAAATATAAGGGGAGCATTAAATATATATTTAAATAACATATTTTTATGAAAATGTGTTTATATGGAGTAGATATAATAATTCTCGAAACTTACTTGACACTTGTAAATACAACTAAAAAACAACGTACTTTTTAAAGTATTAAAGAAAGAAAAAATATTTAACAAACATAGAAAACTCTTAAAAAAACTGGTAGGGGAGAGGGGCTAGTAGTGGTACACCCTAAGTTAAGGGGTCCACAAAATCAATTGTTTATGATATGGGATTGTGATTTTTTTCACTAATATGTAGTTTAGATTTGTGTTAACTTATATTTTTTGTTTGAAATGTTCAATTGGAGGGAAAACCATATTTTGAATTGATTTAAAATAATATATGTGAAAATGCTACAACCATGGTGGGAAACCAATACTTGAATATAGGTGAAATTGGTTGAACATTGACTTATTTGTACTTGTACATGGGTGAAAGGTCTTACATGTCATGATGTGATTGGCTACTCTACATAATTATTATGTCAAAAAATAAATTACTACTACATAGTACTATGACAACTATTGGGTATTGTGTGATCAATAGTCATATCAACTATTGGACCTTGTTCACCCTATTGGCCCCCTCTCCCCTAATGTCATACATTTTTGGTTTGCCGGATGGGGTCGACCGTTAAATCTCATCCCCCGCTCCTTATGGGATAATAGGTAGATCATCCACATAGGTGGCTGATTACCTGTCAAACACTCTTATGATTGCCTCCTCTTTCATTGTGAACCGAAACCAAACATTAAAAAATATATATTAATAATAAATATTTGAAAGAGGCTAAAAATTTCCTTAGGGTCGCAAAAATCATAGATCTCGCACTGGAATCAGGGCTGCGACCAAAATATGTTCCAGTTAATGTTTTCAATCCATGTATATTGTCGGGCTTCTCCGACCATGTCCAACACGAACCACGTCAGCAACCGGACGCCCAACTTCAGGGAATAAGTAAAATACATCTCTGACCCATTGTTCACGAAGCTGAAGTCGTAAACATATTCCGTTGTCATTTCTGACATCCCGCTAAAGAACTGCCTATTTTAGATCCCTCTTTCCCAGTACCGAATAATCCTCTTCTATGGCAGAACGAACTGCCGACTCTAGACAGGTCGAGCTCTAGCGTGAATGGTTCGGGTGCCAGGTCGAAGGAGCTCTTCCCCGAGATTAGTTTTTGCCCCATTCACATCTTCATCTTGGGAAACAATTAAGCGTGGATTGACTCTTGCGTGCTCTTCCTAGATTTTAACCTGGAATCCATCGATATCTCCATGCCAAACCCTCACGAAGACGAGATTTGAATCTGCGAAATGGAAAGACGACGAAAACCCTTCTTCTGCTTCAGAGATGGATTCAATTTTTCGCGTGTGGGATCTCAACATGAGGAATTCATAGGTGGAGGACAGATCCTTGACGGATATTTTGATATCGATCCTGGCACAAACAGACGACTGTATGTTTTTATGACGATTCAAAGCTACTCAATAGCCGTTCTTCTTGTTCCTTAGTTGACACATTCAATTTCTAAGATATGAAGTTGGTGTTGGAAGAGCAGGAATGTTGATAGCCTCGCCGCAACTTCGTCATTTGACATGTAATAGGCACTTTCCAACCACTGTGTGCCGCGTGTATGACTGATAAATGTCTGTGCTTCGTCAACCCAATAAATTGTAATCGCTCATGTCTCTATTAGTTGTCAGAGGGGGAGGAGGCTTCCGCTCGTGAAAACACCTTTCAACGTAATAAGTCGAGCTTAATAAAAACATGAAAAACATATCGTTAACAAAAAATTCAAAATACAATATATAAAACATATTTATGATTATATATATATATATATATATTAAAAAATTATAAAACATACAGGTAGTAATAACGGTATATATATAGAATAAATAAATAATAAACAAATATTACAAAACATGATGTATTAAATAAAAAATGGTATTACGGCCTATGTGGCCACGACCATATATATTTGGCTCTGTAAGTGGTTTTGATATTGCTTGGGGCAGGTAGTATTCGTCTCTCGAAATCATGATTTTATCCAGGTCGCTGCGGATTGTTATGAGATCCAGGAAGGATTGATGTGACCATGTCGGCGGTAGCCTATGTGATTATGACGGACCCGTCCCACGACTCCTCTTCTTATGAAATGGCTAACGACACGTCATGCCAGGGGAACGGTTTGAGATAGCCACGTATTTGTACGGGACACCAGAGGAGGGCATGATTCTAAGATAGTAAACCCTTCGACGTAATTAAAAACCATTTTATTTCATTTCATGCCATAACCTACTCTAAAATTAGAAACCCAATTCAATTACGCAAGCGGTGATCTTATTTTAGATATACGAATAACCAAATCAAATATTCAGTAATGGCGGTGATCTTATTTTAAATGATAAATAATTTTCTAAAATAATATTTTGAAGTATTGGGCTCCAATACAAACAAAACATACCAAAAATGGTCTAAAATTAAAAAAAAAAGGGAGAAAGTGCCACGAGTAAAATGCAGTAGAAATGTTAACACAAATAAACCAAAAATCTTTCAATAATGGACCACAGAATGGCTTGGATTTTGTGCAGATGAGGCATATTAAAAGCATTGCTCTGTATTTCTATAGAAAAAAACTAAAATACAGCAATGCAATGATTCTTTTCCAGAGACTGAAAAGGGAGGATTTTTTTTTTTCAATAGCATACCTATATTTATATAAATATATGTAATATATGCTAGAGGTATATATTACATATATTTATATATTATATAAATATATAGGTGCCTTGTGAACTTCACCTCTCGACATATTTTACATATCATGTTTTGATTTATGTTTCTATATATGTAAAATATGCCGAGAGGTGAAGTTCACAAGGCACCTATATATTTATATAATATATAAATATATGCAATATATACCTCTCGGCATATATTACATATATTTATATAAATATAGGTATGCTAGTAGCAACCGTTGGAATTGCAGAAAATAATACCTAAAATAAAGTACGAAAAATAAGGGGGAATTTTGTTCGTGCATGAATAAAATCAAATATCTTACAAGGAACATCATAAATGCATTTAAAGGAGGAACCATATCTCTTAAGAGAATGAGTATGAAGCAAAAAAAGGAAGGTCTATAATACACAAAGTTCTTATGGATTTTATTAGTAACCGTATTATCAAGTTAAAAAAATACAATCTTTTTTCATATGAATTGAAATGTGTAATGTACATCACATGTAATGACAAATTCATAGAATGAAATGTGTGTTACACATGGTACATTATTTACATTCCAAGGACATAAGTCTTTTTTCCTCAGCCTTCGGTTTCGAAAGTAGTTTTCCGTTCTTCATCTTTGCATAGCGCTCATATGAAAATGGCAGAGATATTTTTAGACTCTGCAATGACTTCACTTGAGAGATAGCCACAAATGTTAACCCCATTGTTTCTCTTTCTTCAATATCAATTGTAGCCTTGGAAAGAGTCAAACCTTACGATTTATGTATCATAAATGTCCATGCCAACCATAAGGGTAATTGGTGTGTGCGTCCCCTCTGTATTGGTGTAATTGGGATGGTACGCAGAGTTCTATCTTCAAATGGTATTCCGAAGTAACTATCAAATTCAACCATTACATACATTGGTGGGTTCAGTGGACCACTACCAGGTGCATATACTATGCTTCGAATATATCCCAGAGCTCCATTTACAAGACCTACTTATATCCAAAGATTGGATGTTAGCATAACCCTTGCATCATTAGAAATTAATAATTCTAAATCAAGTTCGTCATTCAGACCTCCTGCCAGTGTGTTGGTGGTACTTGTTCTAGTTGCAATGCTACGTACGATAGGTCTTTTCAATGAATGTAATTTTTTGTTGTTGTGGTTATTCACGTTAATCTTTGTCGCCATCAAGTGAATATTATTATAGAATTCTTCATTGCTATTTTTGTCTAATGCAGGACTTGTTCTACTCATTAACAACATCCAATCATCCAGTGTTAGATTCACATCTCTGAGATTTTCTAGAAGTTGTCGAAAATGTTTTTGGTCTTCATCTTCTCCTCCTTGCCTAAATACCTTATCCAATGTAACAACTATTCCGAATGCTTCCCATAACAGCTTTGCACATCTATTACTATCATATGGAGGTTTATCGGTAACAATGAGGAAGTTGCCCCAAATCTCCTACCAAAACCATAGAAACACCACCAAAACTCATGTCTACTCTTTCAGGGAATGCTTGACGAAGTCAAGAGTCCACGTTTTCTAGAAAACTTTGTCCAATGAAGCTCATTTCATCAATCAATACATATTTTATGTGGCAGATCTCTTGTTGGAATGTTGCAAGTCTCGATCCTTCCAATTCTACAAAATCTGTAATAGGGATTTGAAGTTGTGAATGGATCGTCAAGGTGCCAATATTAAAAGCTGTAACTCCTGTTGGTGCAAGCAATAGAAGAGGAGAACGTTCTGGGAATGATGCATCAAAAAGTGCCTGACGAATTACACCAATCAAATAGGATTTTCCTGTTCCTGCTGTTCCTTGAACTATCATGAGCAATGGAATGTTATTTCGACATTGATTATAATGTGTCATTATTATATCAAGTGCTTGTTTTTATTTAGCACCCAAGGTGTCGTAATTAAAATTTGGGGCTAATTCATCGTCTATAACCAACCCATTTTCTTTCATGTTGCTTATGAATTTTATCGCTTTACTTGTGTATTCTTCACCTCGATATTCATCATTCCATGGTGTTTATCTGTCAATATCTCTCCTTCCCAACATATCTATTTCTGTCACTTGCAAAATTTGACCACGATGAAGCCTACACATGATTTCCCAATCATGTTCTATTGTATTTGTTGAACATGTTGATTAATTTCCTCTTCAGAATCACTGTTATTTTCAACATCTTCTACTGCAATCCTCCTTTCAACATGCCATGGATTATAACGAACGATTCCCATTTTGAACTTATTGAATCAGAATCAAGTCCGATATCTCTCTCTATATCCTGAAATGGCTTGTAAAGCAACAACTCTGACCAACAAAAATCAACCCATTTATGAGATTCCCATGAAGGGACATAGGAAAACCTTGGGAACACTCTCACAATAGCTTCCAAACTCCTGACCTCCCACTTGTTATCCCGTTTTCTCCTTGGATTATATGTCCAAGATCTAGCGGCATTAATAAGAGACACACTTTCCATGGAAAAAGGCCTATTCTTGTACCCGTCAATGAAACTTATTGCATGTTCTTCATGGTTATCTCCATCAGTTGTTACTTTTTTGAACACCTCGCAGGAAACATTCAAATTGAAAAATACTCTACTGACTCTCTACCAAAGGGAGCTCCAACAACATGTGACATGTTTCTTGTGCGCCAATGTCTCTTTCAACAATTGTTTCAGTTAGAAGTCTCTTGTATGTTGTTGCTTCCATTTCATTCGGGTTTTCAATGTTTGCAATCCGCATCAACATTTGATGATAAGTTTCAGAGCTTTTCTCCTCTTTCGCTGCATACTTTGCAATGTACTTGACTACGACATGCTTGGAAAGAACAGGTTGCCAATCTACATTTTCTCTCCACAATTGTAATATGTAGCGATTATGTGTATTTACCCTATCATCATTTCTCACAGGTTCAAACTTTTTATCTCCCGTCTCTGAGTCTTGATATAACTTTGATCCGTTGAGATTCAATGGCCATGGTGCATTATACCTGCAAAATGTAATAATCAATTATTAGTTCTTCCACATATGTGTTTTTTATTTCAATTTAATTATTCAAAATTTTGAACATTACCTACAAACCATTTTCCCCCTTTTCTTACGTAGGCAGGCACCCTCTCTACACATTGTATGTCATTCTACACTATTGAGAATCTCTTCGTAGTCATGTTCCATATCGACTTGTGTCAGTTGTCTTGTATTTCGAAGACATGGATGCTGCATAAAATTTTGGTAGACCTGTAACATAGAACATAAGAATACGCAATATATTTTGAGAACGTAAAAATTCTATATAAATCACAAACTCGATGAGAATCGATAAATTACCTGTATGTTTCATTGGTGCGGGTCCTCCCGAGGATTCCATGCATGGACAATAGAATGGAAGTATTTTTTAGCATTTCCATGTTGAAAATCATCATTCCAATCAAGGTTGTCCATATTTGGTGCACCTTCTAACCATATGAATCCATGCACATGCGGAGAACCTCTATGTTGCCATTCATATCTAGACCAATAATCTTTAACTTTCATTCCTTTTTGTAATATCTCCTTTCAGAAAAGTGTATGTCACAGGTGCATATAATGTGCCACTATATGTGGATATTTGATGACATTTTTCCTTCACCAATTTTGTGCTTCCCATGGATTATCCGGCGGCGTTCCAGGCATTAATGCATGTAGATCAGGCCAATACATATCAGTTGCGCTTAATGTGAAAAAAATGGTAGGTGATCCGATTTGATGCAACATGTTCGTCAATTCACCATGACATTTTTCCCAATAAGACCTCGTACCCCTTAAAGATGTTCCGAACCACATCAAATGATCAGACTAGATTGGAATGGGGAACATTTTGCATATGCTCACGTAACTCATTAATGGTGATTGGCATATCTTGGAGGTTTTTCTTAACAAACACTGCAGACAAGTTTTGTGCATGATGTCTCATGATCATGTTCATCATGTAATACCTGAATCGGGATGTCGGCCAAATCGGTGATCCCTATATCAAAATAAATGTTTTACAAATTCATGGAGACGTACTCGTCTTAACCGTGGTTCTAGCCAGTCACATTTTCCATCAGGGAAACAAAGTAGGGAATGCCATATCAAGTAATCCTAGTGTCACATACTCATTGATAGGAGATGATCCTATCCTGGCCAATCAATTAGTACTCCAGGGTCCGCGTGAGGGTTATTCACCCATGCATGGATTAATTCCATCTCCCTTGGGGCATTAGGTGGTTTAGACGCCATTGATGTTGTATGAGTAATTATGTTTCCTTCATCTGTCTCCATGGTCAGACCTACAAATACAACTTCATTTGCATCAGAATCAAACTCCATATGCACTGAGTTTAACTCCTCAAATACATTTTCATCAGAATGAGGTGGAAGTTCATTTAGAGCATTTTCATCGATCTGAACATCTGAATAGAACTTATCATGTTCTATTTTATATTTCAGCGCATTATAAACTCACTCTCTATTGACTGTAAAGTTGTAATTTGTTCCACGTTGATCTCTCCTCTGAACAATAATCATCAAAAAATATTTCAATCTATGTGGCCAAAAGATTAGCGATTTCTTTTACTTCTTGAGGAAAACTTATCGTGTGACCTTTATATTTATATTGACCTCCTGTCGCATGTGTCACTTATAGGATTGGGTTGACATCGGCTATCAACATTTCCTCAACTTGAGTTAAGTTTGCAAGTTCTGGTGGTTGTGCCCCAGGATCCATATTGTTTGATGCTAAAAATCGATGATGACCTTTCTCTTGTCGGCATCTAGTACACATGGGTCCTTCAGGTGTTCGAGAAAATTTTATTCCAAGGTAGCATTCTTGAAAAATATAACACATGATCGGTGAAGCAAGGTTATCAAGACCACGTCGAAAAATCATTTGGACGGTATTCAAATCTCTCCCAACCATTCCATTGGGATCAAATATATTTTGTTCTATCTCAATATGCGAGTTTTGCATTCTTCTTCTTCTTCTAGGTTCGTTTGTTGATGCCTCCTATAAATTATTATTCTGCATTCTTCTTCTTCTCGTTTCTCGTGTTTGTTGTAATGTTGTCTCCTCTTGCACACCATTATTATCTACATTATCTGTAACATCAACATCCATTGTATCTTGGCCCAATTTTTAGGTGTTTGGAGCACACGATCCACCAATGTTGAATTTCCTCCCCCAAAATTGAATTCATCATTACCAACCAATCTATGATAGTGCCTTTGAGATGCTTCACAGTGAAGTTCTTGTCTTCGAATTCTTTCTTCTTCTGGCAACTGATCTGAATGAATATGTCTTTGTATATTTGTTCTTGATACATGTGATTCATCTTGAGATGAGCGCACATGAATTGTTATCATCTTATCTGCATGTTGTTGTCTTTCTACATCTAATGCATCATTTGTCAATTCATTCCTCCATTCTACAAATCTTTGTCTATCGTCATCATTTCGATGTTTCCTTTGTTCCTCTCATTGTGCATCTGTCATTTCTTGTTGTCTTCTTCTGCGATATTGTCTTTGATATTCTCTTCGATATGCTCTTCTCTCTTCTTCATTTGTTAATTCATTCCTCTATTCTACAAATGTTTTTCCATCATTATCATTTAATTTTTTTATTTGTTCCTCTCGTTGTACCTCTATCATTTCTTTTTGTCTTCTTATGCGATATTGTCTTTGATATTCTCTTGATATCCTCTTCTTTCTTCTTCATTTTCAAAATTTACTCTTCCTAATTCTTCATTTGTTAATTCATTTCTTTATGTTGCAAGTCTTTCTATCATTATCATTTTGATGTTTCCTTTGTTCCTCTCATTGTGCATCTATCAGTTCTTGTTGTCTTCTTATGTGATATTGTCTTTGATATTCTCTTTGATAAGATCTTCTTTCTTCTTCATTTTCAAAATTTAATCTTGGTCGAGCCATACCTATAATGTATTTTAAGAATTTTTAAATTATTTATATAACTAAAAATTTCACGTACATGTAATAGAAAACAATCATATAATATCAATTTTTAAATATTAGGAGTCCACATACAAAACAATTCTACACAAATTGGACATGATTTTGTTACAAAAACATCAAACAATTAATTTTTAGACTTCTAAAAAAAGTACATCATCCCAAAATGGACAAGTTTAACATACATTAGGGGCACCTTCATTACATTGCTTTAAAAGCCTTTTCAAAAACACAGGATGACGTCCAAATTTGAACGTGCTAGGATAGCTTCAAAGGGAAATATCCCATTCAAAAATCCTAGCTCTTGGTATCGAAAAAGGCATATGCAACGCTGGATTCTGAGTTGGACAAATGTCGGTAGCTTCTTCTATAAATGGTATAGCAATTTTAGAGAATTATTTCCAAAATGTAGTAAATAAAAATCATGAATGAACTGTATATAGATCTATCTAATATTCAAAGGCACCATGATATTTCGATTCATCTAATATTTAAAAGCACAATGACATTCAAAATTTCATATTACACTAAAAAATACATTACTTGTAAAATTCACACAAAAGTCTAAAATTGAATTCTTCCGATATTTATATCGGCATTAACTATAAAGTACCCTATCATTAATTAATAAAAACATCAAATTGGACATGATTTTCTTACAAAAACATAAAACAATTAATTTCGAGACTTCTAAAAAAATTACATCGTCCCAAAGTGGACAAGTTTAACATACATTCGGGGCACCCTCGTTACGTTGCTTTAAAAGCATTTTCAAAAACATAGGCTGACATTCAAATTTGAACGTGCTAGGATAGTTTCAAAGGGAAATATCCCATTCAAAAATCCTAGCTCTTGTATCGAAAAAGGTGTATGCAATGTTGGATTCCGAGTTGGAAAAATGTCCGTAGCTTCTTGTGTAAATGGTCTAGCAATTTTAGAGAATTATTTGCAAAATGTAATAACTACAAATCATGAATGAACTGTATATAGATCTATCTAATATTCAAAGGCACCATGATATTCTGATTCATCTAATATTTAAAAGCACAATGACATTCAAAATTTCTTATTACACCAAAAAAGACATTACTTGTAAAATTCACACAAAATTCTAAAATTGAATTCTAATATTTAAAAGCACAATGACATTCAAAATTTCATATTACACTAAAAAAGACATTACTTGTAAAATTCACACAAAAGTCTAAAATTGAATTCTTTCGATATTTATATTGGCATTAACTATAAAGTACCCTATCATCAATTAATAAAATGACATACCCTTTACTGTGTAAAAAGAGATCAATTAATTAAATAAATAAAATATATTAATTAATATAGTTTTTGGTTTGTTGTAATGTTTGTGAGCATGTTCATGTTTATATTTTTTACGTAAATTGACATTTCTATTTTGAATGTACTATATTATGCACATGTATATTATTTTCTTGTTGTTGTCTAATGTGTATAAGTGAATGTAGTGTAATATGTTTTATATGTAATATGTATTGATAAAAGTGATCAAATTTACAGTGTAATACCCATTTCACTTTATCATTGATTTACTATGTAATACCCTTTACTTTGTAATACGCTTTACTTTGAAATACTCATTTCACCGTATCATTAATTAACATAATACCATACCCTTTACTCTGTAAAAATAGATCAATTAATCACCGTATCATTAATTAATAAAATACAATAAACCATTTACTGTGTCCAAAAATTTATACCTAGCAATTCTTGAATAGAAACCAAATAAGTCCTTTCCACAACCCTTTATTGTGTAAAAAGAGATCAATTAATAAAATAAATAAAAGAAATTAAATTTACGGAAGAAAAAATCAATAAACCATTTACTGTGTCCAAAAATTTATACTTCACAATTCTTGAATAGAAACCAAATAATTTTGTTTCACAATTCCTTGTGATTTGAAAAGTGCACAATGTTATCCCTGAACAATCCATATAAATATAAGAATAAAATAATCAATGTGGAAACATCATTTTAAAGAAAATCAATTAATAAATACCATTTAAAATAAATTAATCATTTTAAATAAGCAATCAACAAACCCTTTACTGTCTCCAAAAATTTATACGTCACAATTTTTGAATAGAAAGCAAATAAGTCTGTTCCAACAATTCCTTATGGCTTCAAAAGTTTTGAACTATATAATAATTTTTTTGATTAAAAAGTGAACTTACATGTATAATAAATTTATTCAATTAATTTTATTCATATGTATTTTAATAAAAGAAATCAAATTTATGGTGTAATACCCTTAATTAATTTAAAATGGTGTAATACCATTATCATTAATTAATAAAATACAATTGAATTTATTGTGTAATACATTTAATACCTATTTCACCCTATCATTAAATTAAAGAAATTAAAAAGAAATCAATTAATAAAATTAAATTACCATGTAATACCCATTCATTTCACCTTATCATTAATTAATAAAATACAATTAAATTTACTGTGTAATACCCTTTACTTTGAAATACTCATTTCACCCTAGTTTATTCATTAATAAAATACAATACCCTTTACTAAAGAGATCAATTAATAAAAGAGATTAAATTTAGGGAAGCAATCAATAAAAGGATTTTTTTTATTACCATGTAATACCCATTTCACCCTATCATTATCATTAAAAGAAATTAAATTTATCCCATTTCACTTAGCACATTTATTTGCGTAATAAAAGAATTGGTTTTTATTTACACAAATAAATTTACACGAGCACGACATCAGACTCCTCAACTCAATATATATATATATATATATATATATATGATATGCCGAGAGGCATCTTCATATATATATCTCTCGGCATAACAAACTAATATGAAGATGCCTCTCGGCATAACAGACGAATAACCACAACAAAAATAATTGATTGAAAACCATGATAACAATTGAAAATCAACATATTTCTCTGCATTGATGGCTTGTCAGAAATACAATGTCTACCGCAGAGAATTTTCCAACCTTCTGATGGTCGATGATATAGACAATATGCATCGTTAGATTTTGTTAGAGAGGTATGAGCTTTTCCGCTAGTGTATACGCCTTTCGGCGTAACAAGGAAATGGAATAGCAAATATGGAAATATGGAAAATTTGAATAAAAACTAATTTTATTCATCAAAATCTGGGAAAGGTAGAAAGGAGGAAACCACATGTAGATAACATTTACGAAAAAAAGATAAAGAATATTGTAATAATATTACAAGAGTGTGGTTGGGTAGATATAAGAGGCAAGGGAGGGCATGCATATGCTATATAAATATAACGTGACAATATATACAAATGAGAAAAAACTATCAATGAAAGAAAACCTTATAAAACACATGAATGTCAACATTTTACAAGAATAACAAATCTCATTAGTTAAGGCATTGATTAAATTCTTAGTATAAAGTAATATGGAAAACCTACTTTTGCATCCTATTTTAATAAAAGAAATGGGATAGACACCATGGTAGAAACTAGTCATATATATGACTTTTGAGGAAATTGTCTTTTATTACGCCGGAGGCGTGGCTATAGTGCACTCGGTCTCCAATGACGACGCTCTGCTGCTTCCTGCTGCTTGTCATCAGATCCTCCTGCTTCACCTGCCTGTCGAGGAGTGCCCGTGTGAGTTGTTTGTCATCGAGGTTCCTGCTTTCCCTGTCCTCCTACTTCACCTGCATGCCTTTGCTGAGATGCGTGTCATGTTTTATGGTAGCGGTGTTTTGCATCTGTTGTTGGTGGCGCCACCTCTACCCCTTTCTGCCATATGCATTTCTGTTTCTGTTACTTGTCCTTCGGTTGCTTCTGTTTGCCTCGTATTGATTTGCTTCTACCACCGCTGCTCAGTATTTTTGTGCAAACCATCTACAACAGGAACAAGTTTAATCTTCGTCATATTTAAATACAAATATTTTTTTGTTTTCGTAGATATTTTTTTCCCTGTTTTGTGCATTGTCTGAATTTTTTCCAGAGAAACCCTGACTGATTATGAACCGGGCTCAACTATTTGACTCATCAGCTGTCAGATTAATCTCACAAAACGATGCTTTCCTCCATTGGTGCCCTTTGTTTTATTTATTTGAGGGGTCAAAATCCGTATTTGTTATACTTGCTTTGTTTTTACAATGATATCAGATTGATTTTCCTTTATTTTTGGTACTAGCCTTATGCTTCGACTCCCAAAGTCCTTGATCCCTAAGGATGAGATGTGAAGGCCATGGATATGTGGATGTGGTCTTTTAATTGTGGCCTGCATGATCACCGGATTCCCATATATAGATAAGGCCAAGATGTAGGTGTGTTTTACTTCCGTAGCCAACCAAATTGGATTAGCATGCCAATTGTTCGACAAAATTTTTCTAAGAGATCCTCATGGTGTAAGCTGGAAGGCATGCATGGCATACAACAGACAGATGCAAGGAATGTTATTTTAAATCTAACATGTCCACTCCTCCAACATAGGGTGAGAAACAAATTGAATTCTCAAACCGTTGTATGAAGATAGATTTCAAGTTTTAGATTATGTTGAGGTAATTGAAAGTCACTGCGTAAAAACATCGACTACCCAATACGAGTTATGTTTTTTTCCTATAGGTTAGGTTTATAGAAAAAAACAATAGGTTGAGTCTGGACCATGTACGAGAAAAGTGCAACATTGTAAAAACTAGAGACGTTGAATAGTTTGCCAACTGTTTGACAAAATGCCGACGACCATTCCTTTGCAATCGAGGCAAATTTTCCCATCTCTGCTCCTTTCACCCATGACACAATCAAAAAGTCTTATTGACACCTCTTTTTGGCATCCAAATCCTACTTAGTTGGCTTCGTTATAGACTACATTACAAATTATTGAACCTTGAGCTGCCTTATTTATATCCCCAAAATCTCTGTTAAAAAAACTCAAAAAAACTCGTGAGTACTTGAGTGGCAACACACCAACGAAAAATCACCCAAAACTTGTTGCCCTAGGTCAGGAGATAAAAAACAATGAGTTTTGATGGGTAATTTCATCATTACCGAGTGAAACTCACCACATAATTTTGTCATAACTTCACAAAACTTGTCGAATTTTAGGATATTAAAGATTCAATGGGCTTGAAATTCCTTCTGGGAAGGAAAAAAAATGCCACTGTTCAAGTAGACTGTCTTCCAGGTATCATGTCTGAGTTTAGCATAGAAGAAGGGGTCAATCTGTGAACTGTTGATTGGTCTTGTGGAACAACAGAGGATGATGGAGGAAAAATGATTGAATGTGAAGAATGTCAAGTGTGGCTACACATTCGGTGTGTTGGTATTTCAGATACAGAGCTGCCAGACACATTTATATGCCTCACTGCGATAACAATCATTCTACTATTACTACTTCCTTAGATCATAGTATATGTAGATAATTTGTGAGTAGACCTCCAAATTGGACTGACAACATAATTTTTCATTTGAATCTATTCATTATGGTGATCATTGCGAGGAGAGAGCTCCAAATTAGACTCTTAACATAATTTTCCGCATGAACCAATTCATTATGCATTTATGTATTTGTTGGTTCAGGAAATTCCACATATAGATTTCGTCAATATGGTATCCCAAAGAATTTGGTTTTCAATTCTGCACGTTTTGATTTTATTTACTATGTCTACCATGGTATGGCAAAAAAACAGATTGGAATGTTGGGTTTTAATTTAATTTGAACTTTAGTAGTCCTTAAGTTCACATGTTTGAGATGATCCCTGTGTTGCTTCAGTGAATTTAGGCTGGATAGATTTGGTTTGCACTCAATCATCTAAGTGGCTACCCTTCTTTCTCTAGAGCCTCTACTTGCTTTTAATCTTATCCTGATCTCTAACTTTTTTGTTTGCAATGTAGTGCGAGTGAAGTGGCCCTCAATTCAAAATTGCCAACTTTTTTAAATTCAATACAAAAAATTATATGCATATGGTAATGCCCAGATACCTTTAGTCTACATCCTTAAGGTGAATTGTCTCTGCGTTGAGTAAATTACAGTTGGATAGATGCGGTTTGCTTATTCATGCGATTGCTTATCCTAGCTCTACCATTGGTTTGAATCATGGTAGCAATTTCTTTTAGGTTTTTTAGGCCAGTTGCAATTACATGAATGTTTCTAAATAGTTACAAGACATTTTAAACAAATCCATTTTACGCATATCCTGCAACCATTACTATCCACAATACGACAATTTCTTGATATATTTCTCTAAACCAGGGGCTTCAACAGATTCTGAAACTATTTTCTGTTTAAGCCTAACTTAAATTGCATTATGCATTTCTCCCAAGAGATAGAGACATGAACTCTAATTCCTCTTCCCAGCTTTGTCACTCCTAAAATACAATAGAATTGTAACTAAAAGTCTGCAGATAGTTATGTATAATTTGAGTAGTAATTGTTGCTAGCAAATGTAAGCAGCAGCTGAGATGAGTTTTTATTTTAACTTGGACCATTAATTTATCTTTGTGTGCCATCCTTAACCAACCACCATCATATTGAAGTTGAGCTCAAAACATTGAGCTTATCACAATCATTGATTGAGTGTGGAAAGCACAGTGCTCTGACTACGTTATTCAAGGTTAAAGCCACTATGGGAAGAGTTAAAATACAATCTACATTTCATTGCTCTAACATCAATAATCCTTTACAAATTGGCATACAACATTGTTCAAATCTGTTGGGAGACCCTCACCCAGATTTGGCATGAAGAATTTCCAAGAATCCTGTAACTTGCCCTTCCAATCTCACTTTATCTGAGCTTCCATCTTCAGCCCCATTACAACAGTCCATATGAATCACATCTCCTAGATTACTACCAACTCTGCAAAAAAAATTAGATAGAGAACAATATTGAAGCATCTTTTTGTTCTATTAATTCAATATAAACCTTTAGTAAACAACAAATTATTTTAATGCTATACGTATTGTAAATTACTATACAAATTCTACAAGGCAATAACGGTGGATCAAACTTCATCAATCACCTAACAAATCAATTGTCTGCTGTACTAACCCTGTGTGTTCCAATCAGAGTTAGTTTACATATTACAAACATTTGTTATTAAGGACAGTTACAAATAGAAAAGCATGTCAGTATAAACCCCTAAACCCTGCCATAACATATATGTTCATAAAATTCATTCACTTCACTTTAAGTAGCAGCTATTTTCATTCAAACTTTTGCGTACATGCTCATTAAAATTTTCATGGTTGACTCTCTTTTCCAGGTTTAAAAAAGTTTTTGCCATTCTCATAGAACTTTTCACCATTGTATACAAAAGAGATGTTCTGTAGATGCACTAAAATACACTACATTCAATTATTCTACTTGAAAAGCAACCTACTCAACGAATCAATTCCTTCAGGGAACCTGCAAAGAAAGACCTACACATGCCGTCCCAGAGCACAGAAAACACCACACGCACTGCTAACCATGTCTCCCATTCCACTGAATATCTATTGACAGCACATTGGTGACACGCCTCCTCCTTCCTTTGTCTGAATCTCAGCATGAACATAGGTAGACCACAAATGAGCGTACTTGGTTAACTGTATTTGTTTACAACCCTTTAGTGAAAGTCTTCCTGATGAGTTGCTGAAAACCCTAACTCCAATCAATGATTCAATCACATTCACCTAACTGTATAATGTATTTATTTTATTTGCAAAGAAAACATCAGAAAATTGTAGGTGCATGTGTTAAAATTAGTTTTTATTTTGATTGGCCATTGGATACATTCGTAGCCTAGTCAACAGGGGAAATTCGAAAAGTTTTGCAAAGTTATGACGAAATTATGTGGTGAGTTTCACTTGGTAATGGTGAAATTACCTAGCAAAACTCATTGTTTTTTATCTCCTGACCTAGGGCAAAAAGTTTTGGGTGATTTTTCGTTGGTGTGTTGCCACTCAAGTACTCACGAGTTTTTTTGAGTTTTTTTAACAGAGATCTTGGGGATATAAATAAGGCAGCTCAAGGTTCAATAATTTGTAATGTAGTCTATTCAAATAAAATGCCCTGACAAAGTCGTTACTTATAATGAAACTTAACGAAGTCAATTAAGTAGGATTTGGATGCCAACAAGAGGGGTGTCAATAAGACTTTTCCATTGTGCTACGGGTGAAAGGAGCAGAGACGGGAAAATTTGCCTCAATTGCAAAGGAATGGTCGTCAGCATTTTGTCAAACAGTTGGCAAACTATCCAACGTCTCTAGTTTTTGCTAACTATCGATTAAAGAAAATAACGTCCCATTTTGTGGGGTTCTATTTCACTATAAATCAAACTTTAAAAAATAAAAAAATTAAAACAGTCAACATTCCATATCACTGTCAGTACCATTTATAACTTACCTTACCAACAACAGTTCCAGAGGAAACTTAACATTAGAGTTAGCTTAAATCAAATACTAAATTCTCTTTTTCCAAATTGAATGCCTAATGGACATGAGTGCACAGGTTCCTACAGTGGAGGGGAACTTTCAATAACATTAAACATACCAGGATACCAATCTTAAGCTGTTTCAAGGAAGATAGTTCTTTCTTGACTTCCCTTTTTTTGTTTACTAAGAAAAAACTCTAGGATTCGAATCTGGATGAGTACCAATGAGAGGGAATATTTCCCCAAGACTTTTCATCAACCCAAGTTTCCTAATAATCAGATTCACCATTATTCCATAAGAAGATGTTTAAGACTACGAAATTTGTTGATGCTCAACACCTAAAGATCAGACAATTATTATTATCAAAAGTCTCAATAGTAGCAGACATAGCTCTTTCCTCTGCCCAATATATACTGCCTTTTTATTTAAATACCAGAAAAACACAACCACTTAATAAGTTATTTCACAAAATCAATCTGACTACTCAATCGATCTTACCAGCCACAAGGGCAAGTCTACACAATCAGCATGAATAATCAGTGACGTAATCAAATATTTGGACACCCATATGCATTTCTCAAACCACATTCTCAAACAATCACTTAGCCCCAAAATGACAGTCTAAGAAATAGTAAATATAAGAAACATTTTCCTACTAAATTTTTACGAGAACCCATTTAAGGGAATGCAAATTCCATTGTTCCTCGTGATTTTATTTTAATCATTTTGCCATCAATAAACACACAGACCAACAAATAAATTTAACAATCTTTGCCAATCAATTCGAAATAAAACTACAAGAAGGAACCAGAATAACCATGCCTGTAAAATGGAGAACTCTGAAATTTTTAGTTATTTTCTTTGATATATTCTTCCTGCAAAGTTTCCCAAGCAATCGACCCAATATCTTCCAGCCACTATCAAAAAATTGGAATGTATTTTCTTAACATTACTTGCAGCAGGGTAAAAGACTTGCTAAAACAAATTCCAGAGGTTGTTCTACCTTGTTTCCTGTGTCCAACATCAGTTCTGAATTGTGACTAATATTTGGCATTAACTGGAAAGTAACAGAAGTTCATATTCATGATTTAAACAGGCATGCACCTTTGCTTAATTAATTACATATTTATTAACAAAAAAAGTACAGCAGCCATATGTCTGATCTTGACTGTAAATCAAAAGTGCTTCTACCATAATTATATAGTTCTTGGTATGTATAATGGGGGAGTACAAGTTTTTTATTGGGCGTGCTTTTCTTGTAGCTGTGGCGAGGGGGTGGGTTTATAGTACTCGATGTAGAATTTTTCCCTGAGAATGTGGATAGTCTCTTCACTGGCAATGGACGCTTGTTGTAGTGCAATTTGTGTTTGTTGTAATGCTTTGTTGGGTATGCGATAGTGCAGCGATTGTGTTGTTGTCTACAGTCGTAGCTTCAGTGCATTGTTGTTCGACACATTTAGGTAGCAACTGTTGTATGCGGGTACAATTTGTTGTGATTCGGGTTGCTATGTTGTCGAATGTGGTCACCATGTTTAAAGTTCCTGCAAAAGGGGGTGGACACAGAATATGTTAGAACCGTATTTAGAGGGGGATGGACTGTATTCAGATCTGGGTTTGTCTATTTTACATTATTAGAGCAATGCATAGAAATCATATAAAATTATGTAAAGATATGTGAATTTAAGTGGGAATAATTATTTGAGAAGCCCATTCAATCCTATGAATAATTACACTTTAACCATTGCATAAATTCTTTATGATTTAGATTAAATGAAGAAGAATAAAGAGAATGAATGAGGGGTGTAATCAGCTGTACCTGGTATTTCAGGGGGAAAGAAATAGGTGGAGTACGTATGGGTATTTTATAAGCAAATTAAAATGTTGTTTACCAAATAAACCCAAGGAGAATGATTTAAAATATGAAATATGTAAAAGGAGCTTCAAGCGTAAAGGGGAATGAAATTAAATAATATAAGAACTTTTTACTGAGCTGTGTAACACATGTAGGGAATGGTATCTTTTGATAAAAGTATTTGGCCTCCTGTACTATGAGAGAATATCATTGGAAAAACTATGTACAGTATTCGAATCAATTTGGAATGTTCAGGATGCATTGGACAGGCTATTAAAGGCAATTCTCAGAAAGATCTATAGTATATACAATGGGGTATACTTAAGGCTGTGGAAAAATCAGCCGAAGAAGAGAAACAACTTTAGCTAGGATCCTTTCAAAAGGTACAAAGTGAATGCCTTGTATATGAATTTTTGAAGCATGTCATTGTAAGCTTTAGCTTTTATTTTCTTTTGTGTTGTTTGAACAGCTACAATCATTTGTTGTAGGGTTTGTGTGCCACTTCAATTTGCTTCTGTGTAGAATACATGGTTGTGATGGTAGCTTCATCGACGGATGTAGTTGTTTCGTATTGAGAGGCCACATATTCACATAACAGGCAGTCCAGGAGGTTGGCATCAATGTTTGTGCAGGCAGCTAGTGTGGCAAAGTTGTCCTCCATTTGAAAGTGTCCTACAA
This sequence comes from Taxus chinensis, assembly GCA_019776745.2. Taxonomy (NCBI): domain Eukaryota; kingdom Viridiplantae; phylum Streptophyta; class Pinopsida; order Cupressales; family Taxaceae; genus Taxus; species Taxus chinensis. The sequence continues at coordinate 773,121,595 of CM034148.1, read as the reverse complement.
GTAAAATTTGAGCATTAGTTAGCAAAATCTGAAGTGCTAATTTTAGCTCGAGGCTTTTTTTTTAGATAAATTATAATAAGAAAGTAAGTTACTGTGGGGAGCATAGTTGTAAGTAATTGTAAAAAGCAACTTAAGGTTAGATGAAGTATTGAATCAACAACAGAGTAGGTGAATTCTATGATAGGTTTGTACTTATGTTGGAGCCAGAGGTTGGATGTGTTGTAAGTATGCTTCTGCTTGTAACCGGAGTGCAGCATGCTTTTCCTCCTGTAGGCGCTTGTAACGGGTGTATGAGAATGCTGGGCAAATGCGGAGGTCGGTTAGGACCCGTACTCGGGATAAGGTTGTGAATGTCAGGCCTTGTCGTTCTTTGTGGCCAATGTCGATGCTAGCTTTATCAAGTGTCAGGCCTTGGGCTTTATGAATAGTTAGGGCCCATGCCATTTTCAAGGGCAGCTATCGGCGGTTGCTTCTTGTTATAGGGGGGATTGGTATGTACGTAGGATGCACCGGGTCCCAGGCCGGGCCTTTGTAGCTTGGAAATTCGACTACGACATACAAAGGCAAGCTTGGGGGAGTGGTTGCTTGATCGTACAACATAGAGATAACCTGTCCCTGTGCACCATTGACAAGGCCGCTTTCTACCCAAAGATTTGTTGTCAACATTGCTTGTTCACCCTCACAAAGCAATAGGTTGACCTCTAATTGTGTGTTACCACTTTGTCCTGTGTCAGTTTGTCGGGACTGTTCAGCTGTAGCTATAGCGATTGGAGTGTTGAGGGCCCTCATTCTGTATTTGTTATGTATGGATACTAATGTGTTTGTAGCATAAAGGTGTGTTGCCATTTGAAAAGTTGCTTGCTCTGTAGGGTTGATATTTGTAGGAGTCCGTGACATTAGTAGATTCCAGTCGTCCTCTGTAGCAAGGGCGTTTCTGACATTTAGTAGTAGATTCCAGAAATTTTGATTTGCAGGTGTGGTTCCTTGTTGGCGGAAGTTAACAGTGAGTGTAATTGTATTCCTGAAAAGTGACCACAACATATGCCCGTAGGTACCTGGAACGTACAAGGGAGTATCTTTAATTGGAGGTAACTGGGCAAGGTCTCCAACCAGAATAATGGAATGCCCTCCGAAAACTTTGCATCTACAGGTGGGGAATGCTTCCTGTAGGCGGTTATTTATGTTGGACAGCAGTTTTGGGCCAATGAAACTCATTTCATCGATTAGTATGTATTCCACATCCACCATAGCTTGTTGGAATGTAGCGAGGGTTTGGCCTCGAAGAGGAGTAACTTCAGCTATAGGTATGTGTAGCCCAGTGTGTATTGTTGTGCCAGAAATGTTGAATGCTGCCAGTCCTGTTGGAGCTAGGAGGAGTAAGCGGTTGGTATGGAGTGCGGTGCGTGAGTAGAGCGCCCTTGAAATTTCCTGGATCAAATGTGATTTTCCAGTGCCAGATGTTCCTTGTATTATCATGTACAATGGATTTTTTTTTGGTTGTGCACTTGCATGGTTTAAGATTCTTTGTAAAGCATCTTGTTGTTCTGGCGATAAGATACAATTATTTGCAGTAGGTAGGAAGAATGGTGCAGCTATTTCAGTGGTTGAGCGAGCAATGTCTATGAAATCTCCCCCTGTTTCATGTAAGCGGTTACCGGTAGTAGCTTGTGGCCACTTGTGTGCAAGATCAAAATCACGCTTCCCAAGTATGCCTAGGTCACTGATGCCGACAACTCCTGTAGGATGCAAGCTTGAGAACACCTCCCATTCATCCATTTGAGTTGTGGTGGCCACATCGCATTCACTCTCAGAGCTGGTGGTGGGGCTGCTAACTGTTTGGTGGGGGGTTGCCCGGTGTACATGCCATGCTTGGTAGGTTGGAGAGAATGCAGCCCACTGAAGCTGGAGTGTTTCTGGGCATGTGCCAATGTCGGATGGAATACAACGAAAAGCTTTGTACAAAAGGAGCTCTGTGAAGCAAAAAGTGTTGTATGAAGGTGAGCTAATAGCAGGAACGGTTATTATTCGCGGAAAGACTCTAACTATTGCATGTTTTTGGCGTTCTTTCCATGGCTGCGCTTTCCTACGCTTGTCATAGGCCCATGACCGAGCGGCTTCTATTAAACAATAGTTGTCTAGGGCAAGCGGACGGGCTCTGTAGGCATCTATAAATGGTGTTGTACAATTTTTGCTGGAACTGCTCTTTGAAATTTACCTGTAGATGGTTTTGCCCATTGATAGTGTCACAAACACTCGGCTGCATACAGTAAGTGGTAATTTCAGCAACATGTGGCAAGTTTCTTGTGCGCCTATATCCCGGTCAGCAATTGTTTCGGAAAGGAGCTTGTTGTATGTTGTGCTGACTTTTTTCCCAGGATCAGTGGTTGCTGAGATTCTGACAAGCATATGGTGGTATGTTTCGGACTTGTGCTCAGCTTTGGATGCATATTTTGCTATGTACTTCAAAACAGCATGATGTGAAACTACGGGCTGGCAGTCGATGTTGGCTCGCCAGGCGGTTAGCATATCTTTGTTGTGGATGTTTAACCTATCATCGTTACGAGCTGGAGTGTACACTGCATGTCCCAGTGTGTCTAGGCATAGTGTTGATACAACTTGTATTGGCCATGGGCATTTGTACCTACACTGTAATTGGTTGCCTTTCTTTCGTAAGCACGTAGCTGTAGTACATTTTGTGTGGCGCTGAACCCGGTTGACTAAAGCTATGTAGTCGTTGTTGGTAGGTGCAAGTAGTATTTCTGATGAATGTAGCAAACATGGATCATCTGTCATTGCATGTGGTGTTCGAGAAGCAGCTTGAAAGCTTGGAAGTGGGTTCCAAGCTGTGACCTGCCTGTCGAAGAATGATTTTGCAACTTCTACGTCGTTGGGGTTTGCCCAGTCTAGGGTGTCCATATTTGGACTATCAGTGAGCCATATGAAACCATGAATATGTGCGGAGCCTCTGTGTTGCCATTCGAACTTGGTATAGTAAGTGTTAGTATGAAACATGTACGGTAAAAGAGGCCACAATAGTTGTAAGCTAAGCTTTGAAAGGTACATTATCTTACCTGTACCAGAAGTCTTTTGTGTGTAGATGTTTTTCTAAGATTTCTTCACGGAATATTACAAACCTTGCAGCCATATATGTAGCTGTCAAGTGCGGATATGTAATAATGTTGTGGTTTCTCCATTTTTGGGCAGCAGAAGGGGTGGGGGGGCAAGCTCCTGGCATGAGGCGGTGCAGGTCTGGCCATTTAGTATCTGCAACGCTTAGAGTGAAAAATAAGGTTGGTGTTCCTAGTTGGGAAATCATGTCGTTAAGTTCGTTCTTGCATTGTGTCCAAAAAGAACGGGTGCCTCTTAGGTTGGAGCCAAACCGCATAAGGCGGTTGGCTATTTGTTCATCCGGAAGGGTTTCTAACAATGTGCGGAGATGTTCTATTGTTGTGGGTGTGTTGTCTTCAATCTGTTGTTTTGCAAAAACAGTGGAAGTGGCTTGGCTTCTATGGCGCATCATAAGATTAAGAAGGAAATAGCGGAAACGAGGATGGCTTCCAAATCGGTTGTCATGGTAGCGTAGCAGATGAAGCGCGTATTCATGCATTTCAATCTCAGAGGTGTGGGCTTGCAGAAACATAGCTGCGCCCGATGGGAATAGAGTTGGGAAGGCCATTGAGAATAAACCCTCGGTTGTGTATTCATTGATGGGAACTGAACTGATTTGGGGCCATTTAACTGATGATGGGTATGGGTTTGAGGTGGGTTGGGCATAGGCCCTAATTTGGGCAACCTCTGTATCAATAGGTGGGAGGCTTGCAACAAATGATGTTACAAGGGTTGGGTCTAAAAGACTGGGTTCAGCTTCATTTGTGTCAGTTGCTGGGGGGTTTGGGGAATTGGGTTGCTCAAGTATATGGGGTAGGGTGTTAAACATGTTAGTTGCTGGTATTGGTAAACTTGAAAGGGCGGCTTCATCTATGATGACATCGCTGTAATATGGGTCGTGTTGGATTTTGTAGGAAAGTGCATTGCGGATGTGGGCTCTGCTAACAAAACATTCGTAAGATTTTCCTTCCATGCCTAATCTTTTTAGGATTAAAATGTCTAGTGTTTCGGGGCGGTGGGGTAAGTACTGTAGTATGGATGTAATATCTTGGGGAAAACTAATGGTGTGGCCGGTGTACATGTATTGGCCTCCACGGGCATGGGTAACTTGTAATAGCGGGGCTACTCTAGCTATCAGCATTTCCTCTACTTGGGTTAAAATTGATAGCTCTATCGGTTGGGGCCCGGGGTCCATATTGTTCCATGAAGAGAAGCGGTGTCCTTTTTTTTCGTAGGAACACCTACGACAACTAATTCCATTTGGGGTAAGTCTTGATTGCATTCCTGGGTAGTGTTCCTTGCAAATTGAACAAATTTCACCAGGTAGGAGAGATTCTAAGTGGGCTCGGAATGTGTGTTGAATGCTGTTGAAAGGAGGCAAAGTAGGGTGTTCATCTAGGGCAGCAAGTTGGGGTAAGGGAATGAAGTTGGGTTGTTGTTTGTTGCGGCGGGATGTGTTGAGGGTGTTTTTGTGAAGTGCGTAAGTTTGGCGGTGTCTGGCATTTAGAGCTTCTTTATTTTGGTTATAGTGCAGGCGGCGTTGAGCATTTTCCATTTTTTTGATGTGTTAAGGTAATACCTACAATAACAGAACATGGATGTAAGATTCTATAAGATATTTTACATTTGTTGTAATTTTACTTTTAATAATAGTAATTGGTGTTAAGCATATTTCCAATCTATAAAAACATAGCCTATACAGCTTATGAAAGTTCACCTGTGTTCCTCAACATATTAACAATGCAGCTCCAAATAAGAGAGCTGAAAGAACACATCACTTATGAGAGTGAAAGATATGAAAGACAATGTTTTCTTTGGTGCAAAACAAATGGCAACAGCATTCTTCAGTTCATCCACAACATGCTTTGCTTTTTCTGTGGTTGAAATCCAACAAATGCAAAACCCTTTTTAAAATTTGTTATTGTATTCGTCTGCAAGAGCACTTCGGCCACCTCTCCTACCTGGGTAAACACATTGCTACGCCTGTTCAGCTTTATATTCTTTCATTTTCTCACCTTTGTTAATCTTAATCTTCAAGATTCATTTCTTAGTTGTTCTCCACAACTGGAGTTATTTTTTAGAGTGAATTACTAATAGATAGGATCCAAATAGTACAAGTTGTACACAGGAATATTGTGGAGCTTGGGGGAAAATCTGAATTTGGACATGATATTACTCACATATTGCTTGATGAATATAAGAGACTACTTTAGTGCAGACTATTATAATATATGCACAAAATTAGAATGTTGTTGTGGGTATAGATTTTAATATGATTCTCCAACAATTACAGATATCAGGCACATGATTAACTCCTTGATGACACATAATTTGAAAACATTTGATGGGCATTGTCAGTGTAAGCAACCCTACTCATGTTGACGACTTAAAAATGTGTTAAAATAGTAAAAAGGAAGGTGCTGAGCTGTATTTAAAATAGTATAGGTTAGTAAATACAATAGCCATAGGTTATAATGCAGGTGTATGACAACTAATAGAACATCAAGAACTAACTGCACATGATTTGGATAATAATGAAAATTAGAACGGAAATGAGATAGAGCACCAAGTAGTTCTTGATCAACATCAATATCTTCATCACATGAATGGTCTTTGTTTGAAGTTTCCAAGGGCAATTGAATAGACTTAAATGGACGTTTGTTTTTGATAGGTATAGAGAATGGTTTGAATTTGAAATGATTATAAGTAGGAAGTGGGAGTTTAAGATATTGCTAAGATCCAAACCAACCAATATTAGGAATAAAATGCAAAATGTAGGGCGATTATGGTTTGGAAGAATAGCTCAAGAAAATACCAAATGATTTAACTAAAATGGTTTATTTAAATAAGGTTGGTAACCAATGGTATATTATCCTCAATCAATGTTAGGAAAAGATTTATTACTGTTCTTGGTTAATTTTTTTTTAAGTGAGAAATTAGTTATGGGATTATTGTTGTATAGTATAACAATAATATATATGTTTGTTATACCTGTGGTTATTCCAGGTTCTTTCTTGTACCTAGTTTCTATTTATTAGGAAAGGAGTTTGTTGTCTTTATGGCTATATAATAGCCAATGTATAATTCTAATCATAATAGAAGTAAATTCTTGTTCTGTGTACAATACCGTTCTGACTATCCCTCACGCATGTTTGGTGGTTGTGTATTTAATTTTAAAAATTCAAATCTTACAGTAACATTTGCTAATAGTATAGGTTAGTAAATACAATAGTCATTGGTTATAATGCATGTGTATGACAACTAATAGAATAACACACCCAATGCCTACATCATCCGTGGTCACTAAGATACAAATTCATATTGTTAGGTTTTTTCTGAAGGTCCTGAATCATCTTGACGAAGTCCGGTTGTTGCAGGTATAATCTTGTTTTTGGGTCCGCTGTTAGTTTCGCCCACAACTCCGGTGCTTGAAATATATTTCCAAATGGTGATGCCGCAGGCCGACTTCGCTCTGCTGCCTGTGCATCAGCAAGGGCTGATTTTAATCCTTTATTAGTAGGATCAAGCTCCAAGCCTTTTTTGTATGCGGAAATTGCTTCATCATATTTTCCAAGGCCAACGAATGTTGCACCGAGTCTGCTGTAACCCTTAGACCAATCAGCCTTAATTTCAACAGTTTGTTTTTGCATCCTGAAGGCATTTTGCATTTAAGCAACTATCTTCCGCTGTGATTTGGCAGATTTGGCAGGGCAGCTCTATTAGGACTAAAATGCAAAACCTAGGGCCATTATGATTTGGAAGAATAGCTCAAGAAAATACCAATTGGTATATTATCCTAATCAATGGTAGGAAAACATTTATTACTGTTCTCGTTAATTTTTTTTAGCGAGTAATTAGTAATGGGATTATTGTTGTATAGTACAACAATAATATATATGTTTGTTATACTCGTGATTATTCCTTTCTTGTACCTAGTTTCTATTTATTAGGAAAGGAGTTTGTTGTCTTTATGGCTATGTAATAGCCAATGTATAATTCTAATCATAATAGAAGAAAATTCTTGTTCTGTGTACAATACCGTTCTGACTATCCGTCACGCACGTTTGGTGGTTGTGTATTTAATTGAAAATAGTTAAATCTTACAGTAACATTTGCTTTGGCTCAGTGGTAGGCCTCCAGCGTAACATTTCGGAGGTTGGGAGTTCGAATTCGTCTATCTCCCCAGGAACATGCGTGAGAGATAGGCTCAACAATAGTGATAGTTTTTAACGAAAGAATAGTGAAGGAATTCAACAATAGTGATAGAAGAAAGCAAGTGTAATGATTGATATATCTGAGTAAGGTTGATTGCAGGCATCTAAAGAAGAGGAAAATGCTAGAGTTGATGGTTATGGTTGGAATTTGGAAACGTCAATCAAAGGTCTTAAAGAGTAAAATATTAATGGGATTCTCATTTCAATATTTGTGGATTGAAGAGTTTGATATTACACTTGACTGAGAATACCCAGCTGCCTCTGTGGACCACACAGCCTCTATTAGGTCAGCTACATCCAAGACCTTTGTCACATAAATTTGTATGCATAAATAACTGACATCACACAACAACACCCTTAATAGACCTTATGAAATCATTCAACCCAAAAGGTACCTCAACAGACCCCATCATATAATTCACCAATGCTTGTTGGTCTTTAACCACTGTATGCTCTGTCGGAAGGTCTACAAACAATTCCTACAGCAATTGTAATCCTCAATTGTTACATCAAAATTGCAACTTTGAAATTGTTCAGCTGTTATAGTTAGAAATGCAGAAACTGGGTTCATTGTAAAAGGTGCTTAATGTAGCTTGGAAGTATTTTGTCAAACAATTTATTACTTCATGAAGCAGTTGTTTGTTACATTCTAACCTACACGCCAAATCACCTTATGTACTGTCATGTTTGACACATCACAGTGTGTTAGAAATAGGCAAAGGCAAGGGAAGGTGAACACGTTTGGTTTTAAGCTGCAAACACTTGGTGTGCAAGTTCTGATATCTAGTTTTAACTAAATTAGCGTTGCGATTTTACTCTTTTAAATTGTTTCAATGTGATGCACAAATCTAATGTTGCGATTTGGGTTTTAGGGTGAGGCACCCAAACGGGGAAAGAACTACAAAGGTAAGAAAAACTGAAGCTTCATAACAGTGAAATAGTAAGTAGATGTAAACTGATACTTTGAATAGTGTAAACTCGATCTTGCCAATCCATATACAAAGGCTGCAGATGAGTATGGGCACACTCTAGAAGCTTCGGCCCCAGGAAGGTCATCTTATAATTTAATCAAAAGAAAGGTTTATTAATTATAATACAAGTACATAGAGATAACAAAAGCTGTAAGATGAAAGAGACTAAAGAACGGACCAAGAGAGGGTCCCACAGAGCCAGAGAGATGCAAAAGAGACCGTATGCAAGCTGTGAGGAGACATGACTAACGTTGGCCTTATTGTCGGACTGAGAAATCATATTTCTAGGGATATGTTGCCAAAGGAAGGCCATACTTACATCCCATAAATTCAGCACTGTTGTCTGATTCCTGCCCAAGATTCAAGGTGAAATCTAAAAGCTTAAGACATACCTGTTAAGGCTCTTGATTTTTTCTTTAACACCCAAAAGAAGGCCTTATTAGCACTGTTCTGGAAGCTAATGTTAGACGTGACTACTAAATAAAATGCAATATTGAACTTGGTTAAATTACTTAATTTTTTTTTGGCTAAATTATTTAATACATGTTGTTGGGTTCAGGCTGTCACCAATAATAGTGTCAATGTTGTATGCCCAAACAGCAAAATGAAAGCATGTGGACTGTGGAGACTACCTAACCAATACAACCAACACTGATAAAGACAATTGTGTGAAATGGCAGGATACAAGTTTAGTATTGCATCATCTTACAGAAGTAGAGGGTGATATAGTACATTTGAGAACCGCTCTGGGTCTGGGTGAAAAGGATAAAAGTTGCTTTGAAGTAGCTAGTGATTGAAGGCAGTGGGTTGAAACAAAAAAGGCATGAGCAAGGAGAGGGTCTAACTTTTTTCACAGAATCAAATACAGAACTCATGGGACATGCACTGAAAGGCACTTCCCAAATTGGAAATTTGAATGCGCAGCGACATAAGCTGGAGGAGAATGTTAATGAGCGGGCGACAACATTCTTGGATCAGTTAGAAACAATGGAGGGAAAAGTTGCTGACAAGGCGACTTTGCTGGAGAGAGGAAGAAGTGTGTTTTTATTTGCAGTGCTTCATGCCGCACAAAATCCTTGAAGTGTTGATTTCCGTCTTACTACTGTTGTGAATGGCACCATAGAGTAAATCAACAAATTGGGAAATTGGGAGGCAAAACTTGAATTTAATCGTCAGGAGAGCATGCAGATACAAAGATCATTTGAAGACGTCACTTTGAATTTTTAAATCATTGAGCAAAAAAGAAAGTGAGGTGTTAGAGGACGACATAAGATCCATAAGAGGCTTAGGAAGATGATTGAATGACAAGAAAGGATGAATGTGGAGAATAAAGAGATGCATGGTCATCCACAACAAAATGAGAGCAATGAAGCTGAAAGGGATGCACAAGATGCACATTTTCCCCTCCCATTTGATGTCATGTCCATTCAGTTGGATAGAGACAAAAAGGTACAAACAACAATCAGAAGTTTTAAGTTTTCATCACTGTTTTTCATTTTTCAATACATGTGCTTGATCAATTCAATAAGATGGAGATGAATACGTTCTTTGAATTCCATATTCTGGCCTTCTTGACCCTAGTTATGTGTCTTCAAGCAGCAACAATAGGTAATACCGGTAATTTCCTAGAGTTACATAGGGCTGGCCATTCTTGATTGAATTTTCTTAGTTAACAGATACCAATGTACATAAGAGTAACAATGTAATAGGTTTTTAGCTTAAGGTGGGATAATCTAAAGGTCTGTTGTTAACTTTAGACAGTCTTTTGACTGCAAACTTACCCTATGGACAGGTCCGTACTTAGATTGAAGTGAACGAATTTTATGTACATATATGTTATGGCAGGGTTAAGGGGTTTATACTGACGAATAACAAATATATCTCAAATGCCAGTATTGCATAATCTCTGGAAAAACAACTGATGAGATGTTTGTTCCACCCAGGTGTAAATCTTGTCGGGCATTTGATGTTGGTTGGGTTGGATTTGAGGCTGGTTGTGGGTGTCTGTTTTAGATTCCAGATTAAAATCTGCAAATTATGGTTCAATTTTTTATGGAAGCTACTTCCTAGCAAATTAAGCTCAAAAGTAGGAGAAGAAAAGCATGAACATGTGAGACTAAAATGATATGCAAAAGGATGTAATTTATTTCACAAGGTTGTATTTAAAGGAAAGCAATGAATGTCATAATGAAGGCTTTATCTTTAAATGTACAAATTCATAAGTAAGTTGTTTTTTTAAGGAAATCCCAGAGGGTATTTTAAGAGGGGTTTTTTTTTTCCTAAATCACAGTTCTTCCATGTGGGCGATTAGTTTTGTTTGTGAAATTTGAATTTTTTGCAAATGCTCCTTTATCATTATTTTAAAAAGAGGATAAAATGGCACAAGCTAAAGTGGGGAGGAGATTTAATTTCTTTGTGATTACAATTGTAACTATAATATTTGTTAGGTAATTATAGTTTATTAAATACAAAGATGTTTTTTTGTTTATGTGAATATTGGAAGTATCTTTTAAAATGGTTAGACTAAGTATGTTGTAAGCATGGTTATAAGAATTTGTTTTATAAGCAGCAACCAGGTCTAGCTAGAATTAGTTGTACAACAATAAGAAGATGGATTGTACACAGAATACTTGTCTTCATATATATACATATATGTACAACATATTACAAACAAGTGAAGTCCTTTGTTAACAAGCGTATATATACAAAATATTTGCAGTTGTTTTTTTCATTTTGTGCCATCTAGAAATTCTGCTAGCAGCTCTGTGTGATCCACGTATATATACAAAAATTTAGTGGTTGTTTTTTCATTCTGTGCCATCTAGAAATGCTGTTATGAGCTCTGCGTGATCCACGTCTTGTTCGGCAGGAGCCATGCTGTGAACTATGCAAGAGAGTTGTTCCTTTCCTTTATAGGTAGATGGGCTCACAAAGAAAATGAACCTGTACGTATGAAACAACACCTGTTTAATAATGTTCCATAGGTCATCTGTACTCCTTATGGGCTCTTTCAGAGCATTAGTAGGTACCCCCAAGCAGTGTTAATGCTACGTCATCGAAGGCTGTCACCCATATGGTCCCAGTTTGGTCTTCCACCATCATGTGTAGAGCATATCTATAATCACATGTAGTTGTGGCCAAGTTGCATTTGCTACAATGCCATGTTGAATCTGGGCTAGAAATTAGCTTTTTTCGGCATTGTTTATTATTAACAAGCCGTGAAAGTGCAAGGTAACAATAGTTTTCCATGTTGAGATGTATAATAGTTGCAATGGTAGCAATTTGTTGGTTAGGACTGGGGCTGGTACAAGCATGAATATCAGCAATGTTTTTCTCCATCGCTGCTTGTGTAGTGAGTGGAGCTGTGCTGGTAGATGCCTCAGTAGTAGTTAACCAAATTTGTAGTGATTCTGTCTCTGGTACTACTGGTGCTACAAATAGCTGGGTGGAAGGAACTGACGTTAGTGTTCTTCCCCTAAACTCTGCGGTTTTAGCTTTTCTAACAGCTAGTATTGGCATTGTGACTGCAAGCTGACCTTGTGGTTGTAAGATGTTGTTTGCCTCGTCACAAAGAACTCCTCATAGAGTAATTGTTATGCAATATCTGGTGTGGTCCTTCATAGTGATTGTAGAATGTTGTGTGCTACTTCCATCTGGTCGGGTGCTTGTAGAAATACCAGAGCAAAAAGTTACTGCGCCTAAAACATCCACTATGGCTCCTAGAGGAATTTTTTGAATAACACTAATTGGTGTGAAGTGGAAAGTAGTTGTTGGTATGTACGCAGTAGGGTCTGTACAGATCTCTATAATAGAATCCATTTCTAGCATGATTTCCCATGGGCTGCTAGAATCCCCTATAGCCTATCTTAACATATTTGAGCGTACCCTTTGAAATTGTGTAAACTGTGCCTTCCTGGATTTTTGCATGGTAAAAAGCTGCAGCTTTGCCAAAGCATGTAACGTTTATGTCATCACCAAGAGTGTCAATTACATTGAAATTGAGAATCTGGCCTTCTCCTTTTGCATTGCTGTAGTTATGTATTATTCCTTTGCGAATGACTCTTCCTTCCAATATCCATGCCATATGATATGGATGTAGCTTGTTGATAGTTGTTGGTGCGCCAAGTGCTTTTCTTGGAGTAGTATTTGCCATTTCTGACAATTCCTAGCACTTTATGGTTGACACTGACATAAGTGTGTAAAAGATAAGTACCGTATACAATGGTGAATAGTTCTATGAGAATGGCAAAAACTTTTTTAAACCTAGAAAAGAGAGTCAACCATGAAAATTTTAATGAGCATGTACGCAAAAGTTTGAATGAAAATAGCTGCTACTTAGAGTGAAGTGAATGAATTTTATGAACATATATGTTATGGCAAGGTTTAGGGGTTTATACTGACATGCTTTTCTATTTGTAACTGTCCTTAATAACAAATGTTTGTAATATGTAAACTAACTTTGATTGGGACTTTTGAGGAAATTGTCTTTTATATAGTGAATGGTCGGTTGAGATATTGGGGTTAACAGAAAATTAAAATGCCTGCAAATTTTTCTTCAAGTATTTCTCTAGCTGAGAATTTGTCATTGTGGCAATCGGCATTAAGATTAAATTAATATCGCCATTTTTATATTATGTAAGGGCAAATAAAAAACCATCCCATCTTAAATCAATATCAGCTGGGCTTTTTAATTGTATTTTTTCCTTTATTTTCAATTACCATATATATAACAATTGTACTTTAAATTACTGATTATATTTTAAATTGTTGAAGTTGTTGGTAAGTTAAGTATTATATTTACATATTGTATACATATATTTGTACATATGTTTTAGGTATTATTTATCACACATTAATTTATATATTGTTGTTGTTAATTATTATATTTAAACTTTATTATTTAAGGAAGTGATATATTTACTCAATATTTTTTTTAAAGTTAAATTCAAGTGAATTTGAAAGAAATCATTTCTTATATTTTTGAATACATAGCTTAAACACACACACACACACACACACACACACACACACACACACACACACACACACACACACACATCTAAAATAGGTAGTGAAATATCCAATGTAAACATTCTGCTAGATTGAAATATCTCAGCATTTTTCTAGACACATATATTTAATATATCTATACTAGTATTATCCACGTTTAATTACCCAACTAGTAAGTATATTAATTTCATAGTTTGTATGCTATTCATATTTTTTCATCAAAATATATGCTACACTAATCAATTCCAAAAGTGAGAAATATTGTTCAAGTTTATGAGGGCATTTAAACACTATTTCCAATTACAATTTACAAAAAATTAATGCAAAACAATTATGGAAAAGACTCACTAGTGCACGATTGCAATTATGTAGAAACAATTTCCATTTATGAGATTTCCAAGTCTAACCTTCATGTTTCATGTTGTTTGCGAAATCCCAAATCCAATATCTATAGTCTAATTTATATTTATTAGAAATTAAGCAAAAAAATCAAAGAAAACGAGTTCATTATTTTTTAAAGAATAAAAATAAAATTAAACTAATTAAAAATCAAAACTATTAGATATTTATATTTTATCAATGAGATATTGAGATGTTTATATTTTCTTGATAAGATATTAAGATGTTTCTATTATTTATATTTTATTTATAATCCAAAATTTCAATTCATTGATGTCAATTGCCATGAATTTATAATGTATTTAAAATTTAATTTATTAATTTTCTTAATTATTTTAAACTTAATTTAATGAAATTTAACAACTCGTATATTTCCATATTGTATATATACAATTTAAGTGTGGGACTCTACACATACACATACACATACACATACACATACACATACACTAGAAGGCCGAGTAGAGCAAAACCTCACATGCAAGAAAAGCCAAGAAACCACTACGGTGAGCAGGGTTTGGAGGGGTCGAGTTGGGTCGTCCCATGCCGAGTCAAGAGGGAGCTAACATAGGCACACAGAGGGCCAAACATGGGAAATAAGACTTGGGAGAGATTAGAAAACAAATGACCAAGGTATTAAAATGAGATCGGGAGTCGAGGGGAACTCGACATGGCAAAAGCAAAGCTCGAAGCCGCGATATGGACAGAACTCGACGAAGGATCTCACCGAACTAGTAAGGGGCTTGACTGAGATGGCAAGTAGAGGATCTCAGAGGGAGCTCAGGGAGGAGAAGGAGGGCCAATGAAAGAGAAAGGTAGAGAGAGGAGTAAGCTATGGTTTCTTCCTCTCCTTCCCCTGAAAAAACACAAGAAGTTCGCAGCTGTGTTCACGCGAGAGATTGTGTTTAAGCGGGAGATTACAGTTTCTTCAGATTTTAAAAAGTACTATGCTTAGATCTAGAAGATCTCTCCCTCTCCAAGGTAAACAATAACCATTACCTTCATTTACAACACAGTTTAGACCTATGCCTTCAGGGTTTTATTGAGTTTATTTTTCTCCTTCACTTTTACTGGCTCTCAACAGATTCACCGCCATGTCTCACGTGGCTATTGATGTTTTCCGAGCTCGCGGAAGCCACACCAGACAATGCAACACTCTAGTTTGTATTGCAGCAGAGGCATAAGAATAAGCAAAGCTAGATAACCTTCATCAATACTTTTTGACAAGCTTGAACCAGAGTTCAAAAACCATTTGCATATGATCAAAAAAATGAGAAAACCACATGACATTGTGAACGCACAGTGAAAAAGGGATTTTACCTTTCCTCGTAATATGGTTCATATTCATCCCGCTTCTTGCACAGATCTTGATTCATCGTAAACATGTTAGTCGTATTTTATTTTGGGAGCTTGTTTAATTTTCCATGCTTTGTCTATATTGGTATGTTGGTTAGACCTCGAGCCTTCTGTGGAGATCCATGGTCCCGTATTTCTTTTTACTCATTTTGTCAAACAATTCGCAAGTATTTCCCATGTTTTGTTTTTTTCTAATATTTTTTAGAGCATGGTGTGTAGAGTAGGGGAATGTAGTGCCCCGCAAGAAGAAAAACAAATTTATAAAAAAAAAATAGAAGTGGGATGCGTGGATTGGTGGTGAATGGTGTAGGTGATCTCCCCCCATGTGAAGTCACTTGGGCATCATAATGGCCCTCAGACCTGTCATTTTCTTTGCTGAATAATTCTTACCCTTTAATTGAGCTCTCCATTTGTTTCCACCCAGAAACCCAAAGTACACATTGTTATTTATGGCAGTATTTGGATTGTTGCGCAAGGTAGGTGAACTGTTTGAGGAAATGTATTTTACAGACTCGAATCCAAACTCCTCCACAGTTTCTAGAATACTCGTGTCTACTGTAATCTCTTCTCATCTCCTACGCACATAGAGAAGAGGCGAAGGCTCGAGTCGGGCCTTATTTTCCTACGTTAGACTGCCCCGGCCCTTGTTCTACGCACATGAGCAAAACAACTCCAGCCTAGCCGGTACTGTTACATTTCACATCTGCAGCGAAAGATTTCACTGTTTGTAATATTTTATGAATCTTGTATGAATAGTTTTAAAAAAGATATTGAAACGGTCCTTTTCAGGTTCATGTCATACATTAATTACAGTGGGAAAAGTCATCCAATTGAGGTAAGCCTCGGCTTCACCAAGGCTTGTGGTGAAGCAGAGTACATAGCCACTGTTCTTTACTTTAAGCGCGCTTTAGGCGTGCATGTGCGGAGGACATCAGCCTGCACCAAAAAGGGAAGCTCTAGAACAGGGTAAGGACATCCATCAAAACATAATGGAAATCTGATTTTTTAAATTTTGCTAGCTTCCTCACAGTCTGCGCCAAAATGGGAGTTTTATAAGATTTTATAGTTGCAGGTGCCTTGAGAGATATGGATGCCAAAAACAAAATCGTGCTTTGGTGGATAACATAGACTGTAGGATATGCACAAATGGGGTTGTTGAAAAGTCTTAGAAACTTTCAAGAAAATGCAATTGGCAGGTGTAAATCCAAATCCCTTTGATGCAAATGTGGATGTGAGAGTCACAATACATGATTCTCCCCATACACAAACCCAACCCCATGAATTTACAAATGATGAAACTGTGGCGATGCCAGTTCACAAAGGAAGGGAAAATGATTGGAATTTTTTTCTATAGAGCCTGGACATCACCAAATTTTTGTCATATGCCTTGTCATCTCGTTTTATACTCATAGCCCAGGGCACTTTCTCCATCTGCATTTGCGTTTGGAACAAAGGAGAAATATATAAAAAAAAGAGGAAGAGAAATTCAAAAAGGATATGTGAGGATGGAGCGTAGCTATGAGCTTTATGATGGAATATTTAGGCATGAACTTGTAATATAGATTCTCAAAGCTCCTAACCATTCTTAATTTGTTTGTTGTTGGAGGTATCTTATCACAATCCTTTTTCCAGTGGAAAATATCTATGCTTCCCCTCAATCTCTACTCTTGAATGCTCAAGGGATCTTGATAAATGCGGGACAAGATTGAACAAGTTAATAAGGGAAAATCCTTGATATGTATTCACATCATATGTTTAAACATTGCTTTTGTTCAATTTTTACTTTGGCCTGTTATAATGTTGCAAAGATTGCTCAAACCATTCAAGTTAAAGATTTTTATCCTATCAACCACATGATCCTTTTCACCCGACTCATCCTAGCATCGGATATGAAGATACGAATAAATTCACTCCCAGGATAGTAAGGATTTGCATGGTGTGCACCAATAATATGGTAATGGAAAGTAAGATTTTCAGATGTATGAAAAATTGTATGAAAAGGGATAGGAGCATACAAAATGTAAATGTTTTGCTGAAGCGGTTCTAAAGACTCCCAAGCAAAGGCAGTTGGGGTAGTATGCTAGAAGCACGCAAACCATTTGATAGAATTCCTAGAAGATGGATGAAGCTTTGTGAAATGTGGGTGAAACCACTTATCTTCTATCATCGATCAATTCTAGGCATGGTTCATCTCTCCTCGTCTTTCATAATTTTTGTTCTTTAGTTGTTCTTTTGTAGCGAAATAAAATTTTAAAATGTAGCATTATCATAGAATTGATATTTTTAAATAAACTTGTTTTCAAAACAAAAAGACGTCATACCATAGCTTGTGCAATTAAAATATTCCTTGGTAGACAAGCATAAACTCAAACCCTCATTTGAGATGATCTAACAAACTTCCTAACCAAACTAGATTGCTACAGTACCCCTTTTTTATTGACATGTTGAAGTTGAATTCCCTGTAAATATGTTGACCATTCCCTTGTTAAAGTAGATAAATCATGATTTTCAGAGACTTGCAAAACAACCTTCGTAACTCCAGAAAGAAGATGTTAAGTTTTCTCTGTTTACCTTGTTATGTGAGGAGTCACTCCAATCCTTGGATCGAACCTTGATTGATCATCTGTGATCTTTTTGAAGCCCCTCTAGGAAGCCTTGTTACACTGTTTTAGCTGTAGGAAGTTACTAAAAGTGAAAAGTTGGGTTTCATTTTGGCTCACCGTTTGGACCTTGAGTGACAAGATGCTTATCCACTTTCGTGAACCTCTAGTACTTTTACTAGACAATTTCGCTGGAACCATCAATTTGGCAAAAAAAACACTCTTCTTGATAGTTTGGTAAAGGCATTTTGTAGGACTTCAGTCGCAGTTTGACTAGGTCAAAACTAGACCAATTATGACCAGTGGCTCCAAAAAACCTGTCGCCATTTGAAAACCAGTTTGTCTAGTTCTCAGTCCCGTCGACTCTGGTGAATTCTCCATATATAGGGGAACTTGTAGGAAATTTCTCATTGCACGTTCATCCATCGAACGTTAGTTTTGGACGTGGTTTTCTAAGCCCTCGAGATAACTTTTGATCTTTTGTAACTAGGTCAATTACGACCGATGACCTCGAAAAAACTGGCCGCCAATCGTAAACTGTTCAGCCAGTTCTGAATTCCACTAGTTCCTATAATTCTTGGTGTATAGGAGGACACGTAGAAACTTACCCGTGGTATGTGTTTTCTCTTCCAGAGATACAACATTTGAAGAGTGGTTTCTTAGCCTCTGAGCCTTAATTGAATGTTTTTACAACTAGCTGGAAAATGTAAAAAAAGAAAGTTGTAGGACCTCTAGTTGGTACCCAAACCATCATGGAAACTTGTTGACACTTGTAAATAACTGTTTGAAACTCTATCATGTGACTTATTGTGTGAAATTGAACTTTTCAGAAAATAGTGTTTCTCTCTCTTCCCTATCTCTTTCTCTCTCCTTGGTTACAAAATAAGGTGAAATGAATTGAAATAAATATGTGTCTCTAACCCCCTTTTTGAATGTAAATTATTAATATTATGTAAATAGAAAACTAAAAACGTTAATTATGCTAGATCTAGGTGGATGCCATGCCAACGATTTATCATTGATTTCATGCTCACATGGTTTTGCAGGATGCAAGAAAGATGGCGAAAAGGTGTTGTTGTAATTCATTGTTTATTATTGCAATTATATAGGTCATTGAAAATTTATATATGCATAATGTATATTCCATGTTACAGAAAAGGGTTATATTTGAAATTTGGTGATATGTATGAGATTTAGTATTAGGTATACCTTCGGAAATGTGCATTTATGTATGGTAATTCAAATTTACATATGGTAAAAATGTTATATATCTATATGTATGTAATGAATTTGAATTTAATATCTTGTAGTGAATTTATAGTGTGCAATAGACAATTAATTAAATTGGTGTTGTGTTATTTACCTTGAAAATGTAATAATGAAATCTAACCACAACAGACAATCCTAGTATAAAATTCAGTGCATAAACTTCATGTGGATCCTTAGCGTCAAATGAAATTGAAACCATATAATGAACTTAAACTTGGAACTCGATGAAACCTTCTAGTTTAAGTAAATAAGAGCCCTTGTTTTGAGTTGTCATCATAATCTGTATGTTTAGCGACATCGTCGTGAACCCAGCCTTTAAATGACATGGTTAGAGTATGACATGGTCAAACTTTATTCTAGAGTAAGTGGAACTAGTCACTTTCTTTTTTTGAGTATCCTAGTGGACTACCAAGTCTTATGAAGTACTCAGATCTAGAAATTAACTTCATCTTTGAATGAATTCCTTGTGGGATCTAGACGACACAAATGGAGCTAATGAAATAGTTGTGTACTATGACTTAAACTCTTGTTAATGATCTCTTTAGTTCCTCACAGATAAATGTGTTACCTTGGTTAGTATCAATAGAACACCTTGGTCTTTCATGAAGATTTGTTTAGCATAAATATGTACTCTCACCTTAAACCCTAGTATAGTTGAGGGCGTAGATTCTTAGGTGTAATTGGAATTAAACCTTACCTTGGCTAATTAAGGGGTTAACTTGTGGGTAGAAAATTGTAAGTAACTCTTTGCAAATGAAATTGATTTGAAAGATGTTGACTTTAGAGAAACTAAGGAAACTGAAAACTTGGTCCCATAATCCCTTTTTATGCCCTTTTATGACATTAAGAATAAAAGAAATTTCACATGTGAAATTGTGAAATGCAGAAACATGGGATCTTACTTTGAACATGAATCATTTGTGGTTCATGTGTAGTTTATAATGCTTCCAATCATGTACTTATTCAAGATGTTAGACAAGTACTTTCGTAACTCTTTTGTTATAAAGTGATGCCAATAATGAGACCATAGTGCAATGTAAGAGTAAAGAATATAAGAGTAAAATGAGAATTGAGGTTAGGAATAATGTCACTCTTGGAGTCCTTATAACTCAATTAGGCATTTCCTTGTGTTAAAAAGAATATGAATTGCCCTTGGTGAGATCAAACTTCGAGAAAACAAAAGATATTTATAAATCTAAATAAATATTCTTGACTTGGAAATGTTGAATGGGTTCAACAATTTATTGAACTATATTAACTACGATAGGGAAATAAGGATACCATGATCGAAGAATGTTTATGGAAAAATGTATCTTGAATCTAAATCTCCCTTAAATCCTAATATTTCTTTCTTGATATCATCGTTAGATTCACTTTGTAGTAAGGGTAAAATTTAAACATTAAATAAACGTTTGAGAAAACATAAGCTTAACATAAGAATGAGAGAATTAGGAACTTTGTGTGCATTTTGAAATATGGCAAATACTTATGTAAATTATGGATATTGTCGTAAGGGATAAAGAGCCAACTTAAATGGTCGAACTGTAAGTTGAATGTGAAATGAATTTAAGAATCTGTAGGTAGAAAATGGATAAAATTATCCTTGTATAAAAATGTTCTTGGAATGTTAATCGTAACTAAGATGTAATCATGGTAATGATGTGTTGTGGGTTTGCCAATCCTTGGGTCCCTTTTCTTGTGGTTGGGTCATTACTAGTATTCATTCATTGGGGAAAGTGTGGCATCGACATGTATATGGTGTTGTCATGTGTCTATGTGATTCGATGACTTATGTGAGTGTCTTATGCATTGTTGAGTTTCTCTACTTGGAGCCCTTGTGGTGTTGTGTAGTGAGCAATGTAAGTCAAAAAAAAATATTATAGTATTTTTACTATTGTATTTGTGGGTGTAAAATGTGGTCGTTACATTTGGTATCAGAGCAAGGTTCATGCTCTCGAACCTCTAGGATAGATTGGAGTAGTGATGATTTTGCATGGTGGTGGTGAATATTGGAAGAGTAATGTGATATATGTTGTAATGTGAACAACGTTGTAATTGTGATATTATGGAAGCACATGTTGTGCATGTCACTTAGTGCGTATTTGTTATCATGTTGATGTGCTTGTGATGAGAGTATTCACTCTCCTTTTTGTGGATTCTATGAATAGTTCATGTGTGATGTACCACCTTAGTTGTGTTTGAAAAGAATGTTATAATGTGGATTGCAGATTGTTGGAGCATTTTGGCATTATGTGATATGAAGGTGTATTGATGTATTGCACAACAAAATTGGTGTAAAGTGAATTGGATTGTATCGTGATGTCATCACCGTGTTGTGATGAATCGTGTGTGTCACCATGTTGTAATTTCAATTGACTATATGTTGTAATGTTAGACATTGTGTTCCTCATACATATAAGTTCATGTAATATGTGATGGTTCATGTCATGATTTAGGGGCATATGGTCAACATATGATCCCTATTGTACAATGATTACACTTTGGGTGCAGTATGTGGTAATGTGATGTATCATAACCCATGAAATTAATGATTGTGTTATACCATTGTATATATACCATGTGTAAGACGCTATGGTTAATGTGTGTGAATCACCATTGTGTTAGTGATGTAGTTATGTGTTATGTTGTGGACCCTACACTAACCAACCCTAAGGGAAATTGGTAAAAGGTGTATGTTTGGAGTGAGGAAAATGTGTACAGTTGACCAGTCACTTCAAGCCAAGTACGAGATAGGAAGTGGAGTCTTACATAGGCTGAAAACCCACTTTTGTTCATTTGGTATATATGGAACTTTCTCAATGTGTGTCATGCATATTGTGTTTCGCGGACACCTTAGGCTCAGTAGATGGTGACTTGTACTCCTTTCTCTCTCCCTATATGGTTATCATATGGATTCAACCTAAGTGTAGTTAATACTCTGTTGAGCCTTGTCGAAGTGGTGGCGGGATGATTCAGACAGAGATGATGATAGTTGTATTATTTGATATGTTATTTTACGAGCTGAGGCTCAATGTTCAAGTGCCATAAACTCACTTGTTGAGTACCCCTTTGGTGGTCGTATAAGGCCACATAGTTATTTTAATGTGTTATTTCTCTATACGTATTTTATTCATAAATTGAACATTTTCTCTTTCTTGCAAGAACCATTAGTTTTGTCTTGATTGACATGTTCTTATATTTTGGGCAATTTATTTGGTTGTTTCACTAACATGCATATTTTTGCACTAACTATGGCTAATTAGCCATTTGCTTTTCTTAGTCTTAAATTTACATATCAAGTTTAAAAGTTTTATAGCCTAGCCCAAGGCTTGGGATTTTTTACCACTTGGCATTTGAAATGGATTGTTATGTTGGTTCTAATGTTGTAATGTGTTGGAATAGGGTCATGGGATTCACCATGGAGTGGTGGAACCTATGGGTCTGCTTTGTTGTATGGGGTGCATACCCCCAAGGAGTTACAGATAACTAGCGGGTTGTTGAACCACGAGGTTATTATGTCACTTGGGTTAGAGGTGTTTATGACCTTATGTGCCTAGGGCCATAGGGTGACTGACCTCTTTTGGGGAGTGAAAAAGAAAATTTATCTTTAGTTTTATTGCTTGGGAGAGTACATGGAGTTGTTTTGTGATGACTTGAGGGAGGCATAAGAGACTTGAGGGAGGAATAAGAGACTTGAGGGAGACATAAGAGACGTGTGTGTGTGTGTGTGTGTGTGTGTGATTAGTGCACTTGCAGTTTTATTTTTGATGTTTGTGATGCTTTGAGGGAGGCATACGAGACTTGAGGGAGGAATAAGAGACTTGAGGGAGACATAAGAGACTTGTGTGTGTGTGTGTGTAGTGATTTATTTGTGATGTGTTTGATGGTATGTGAGTGTAGACTCGATGAGGCATTTAGTGAAGCATTTGCAGACTTATTTTGTGATGTGATTAGTGCATGCTTTGGGATTTATTTGTGATGTTTTTGGTGATGCTTTGGGAGGGTATATAGAGTTTTTTTGTGATGTGTGGAGTTGGTGTTATAAGTTATGTGTACTCTTGTAAGTCTTTTTAGACATTATTATGTTAGAGGCTTGACAGTTCCACTGGGTTGATTTATACTATTGGATCTTGTATTGGAACTTTGTGGGTATAGTCATGGTATTTGGGTCATGTGATACCATGTGGTATATGTATGCAGGATCATGATTCATTTTTTTTTTAGTCACTTGTGTGTGTTAGATCTAGTCTTGTGACATAATTGTTGGAAATTATTTGTTATGTGGATTACTTCTTGTCCTTTCATGGTCGAATTGAGGCATTGTGATGTGATATAGTCATGAAAGTATGTAACAAGATGTTTCATGGGTCATTTGTGTTGTGTTGAGTCTTGTGTGACACCCTGCGATGTAATTTCTGTTGGGCACCCAAGAACATAAGAAAATTGAAATTTTAAACAATGAATACTAAGAGTTTGAGATTAATAAATACTTTAAAAAAAAGACTAATTGAGTAGTAAAGTAAATGATAGCTAACTATCCAATCTTCATAGAACATTAAAATTTAAGATATTAACAAAATTAGTTTACTTCCTTATGGTTGCATTGTACATAGAAATGTTGTTTTGTTAAATGACATGTGTGTCATTATTGACTTTTTATTTTTTGCATATGTATGCTTCGGGTTTTCATGTTATGTGTCACATCGAGGATGATGCTCTTATAAGGGGAGGGAAATGTAGTGCCCCGCAAAAAGACAAAAACATTTATAAAAAAAAAATTGAAGTTGAATGTGTGGATTGGTGGTGAATGGAGTAGGTGAACCCCCCCATCCCCCATGTGAAGGCACATGTCGGAATCATTATGGCCCTTATATATATCATTTTCTTTGTCTGAATAATTTTTTCCCTTTAATTGAGCTCTCCCAGTTGTTTCCATGTAGAAACCCAAAGTACATGTTGTTATTTTACGACAGTATTTGGATAGTTACGTAAGGCGGGGTGAACTGTTTGAGGAAATGCATTTGACAGGCTCAAATCCAAACTCCTCCACATTTTCTAGAAATCTCGTGCCTACTGCAATCTCCTCTTAGCATGCACCAAAAAGGGAATCTCCTTGAGGTAATGGGGGGGAATTTTCTAGATGTATATAGACCTTAAAGGATATGGGGGGATTCTCCTCGAGGTAATACTTGATTGTGCTGAGCCCCATTTAAGAAATTGCTCAAGTTGATGGCATCCTTAGGTTGGATTTGTGAAATTTCAATTTTGATATAAATGAAAGTTTTATAATACGTTATATTTATACATTAGTACTTTTCTGCTTAACATATCGACTAAACTTGTGTAGTGATTTGTTTATTGGTTTTAACATTGGATTTTGAGGTCTTGTATGAATTTTTAATGGATCAGATTTGTTATTCTTAGATCTCTAACATTTTATCTATTCTCATTCCTCATAACTGAAATGTTAAGAGTATGATGATGTCGACCCTCCTGCTTGATCTCTGGATGTTTTCCATTTCAAAAATCATCCTCTAAAGTAAAATTTCCTTTAACAAAGACAATCTTCCCATTACAATGTTGGAGGGAGAAGCATTTGAAAACTCCTCTGCAATTGATCTTGGTATCTTAGTTCTCTTTATTGTACATTATTTCTATGACAAGTAGGAAATAGTGTTTTCATGACATCCCTTAGATAGATGAAGATTGATACAAATGTAAATGTTGAATTAAATGAAGATTTTGATCCTTGGAAGCATGTTATCGTGGGATGATCTATACAAGACATCTTGTAAATTGGGCTTTGCTTTGCCATACCTCCATTTTGGATACTGTTTTTTGGTAGGAGGTTGTCTCTGGTTTTAAATATCAAGATTTATTTATAAAATGCTTATCTACTCTGTTGCTTATGTGATTTGCTTTCATCACAACTTCCCATCTAACTTTCTTTACTAACTAGTTTGCAGATGCAGTGGTTTTTGCCAAGTATTTAGGAGCAACATTGATCCGTCCATAGATTAAAGGAAGTTCATAATATGAAAAAAGGTTAGTTTATTGATCTCAAACCATACTTAGTACTCTTAAATTATGTAAGATTATATGATGCTTATGTACTCAATCGTCAAGACACAATCTTGTTATTTTAAGTTTGGAGCCAAATTGTCCAGTCATATGATTGTATCTAATGAGGAATTTTACAAGTTGGTGTATCAACATGTCTATGAATTTTATAATTGAATTATTTACCCAAGATAATGTGTTGTGTATACAATGCCTCTAAACCATTACTATCAAACCCACTTCAAATCCAAACTTGTGTACACTATACTAATTTTACCCTTTCAACTAGTTTTTTCAACAACCATATTCTCCCATATTACAGGTGAATAAATTTTTTCTTTTTCCTTTTCTCATAGTCCAATAGAAAATGTATTAATATCTCTTTTATGAATTCCAAGAAAGGTGTTCCTCTACCTATTTAGCCCACTATGATTTAATAATGGTGAATACAGGGAAAGAGACAAGGGACGGTAAGTTTGCCCATTACATCAAGTCTTCACCATGCATGGAGGTAAATGTTTTTCCTACGGATGAGAGTTACCTCTATGTGTTCATGAAACTCATCAAGGAGTTATCAAACACATATGAGATAGCCTATGTTTCCAGGGTTTGTCCCCCAGCCCATTGTACCTTTCGTGATATGTATCCAATATGGATACATTAGGGTACATATACACATACGTGATGGGTACATCTAATTTCTTCCTGGGTACATCATGGGTACGTCAAGACCAACCTAGAAAGAACCCGCGGAGAACCCAAGCTTAAATACGCCTTGTAAGGCATTAAACATTCTTTTTGAATTAGTTAATGAAAAAAATGAACCATAACATTTAAATGAATAAAATATTAAACCCTAAACACTTCAAAAATATATAAACTTGATTTTGAGGAAAATCTAGATGATATATTATAGATTTTTTTGTAGTCATGTTGACATGATATTCATATATCATATGTATGACAATCACATGATCAATGAAATGTAAAATCTTAAG
This sequence comes from Taxus chinensis, assembly GCA_019776745.2. Lineage (NCBI taxonomy): Eukaryota > Viridiplantae > Streptophyta > Pinopsida > Cupressales > Taxaceae > Taxus > Taxus chinensis. The sequence continues at coordinate 773,095,610 of CM034148.1, read as the reverse complement.
TATATTGTATGTTTTGAAAATTTGAATATTGATCCTAGTATATTTTTCAAGTTTTGTTTGTATTCATGTTGACATGATATTCATATATCATATGTATGGAAGCCAAATGATCAATGAAAATGTAAATTCTTAAATATATTGAATGTTTTGGACATTAATTCAAGTTTTGTATTGCTATTTCAGTTTTTAATGGAATAAAAAATGAGTAAAATGAGTATATATATATGTACGGATGTATCCAAGACGTATCGTACCCAAGGGTTTTTTCAAATTGATGTATCCACGTATCAAACCGGTACTCGAACCAGTATCCTGACAACATAGGAGATAACTCTAGTAGAGGAATACAAATCTAGTTTTGTAGCAGATTATAAAGGTATGTAAATATTCATGCTAATTTTATGTAGGACATAGTTGTTTTTTAGATAAAGTAAGTGAAATGTTTACCTGTGGAAATATAAGAGATTTAATTTCGTATTCTTTGGAATGTACTGAACCTTTGGGTTTAACAAAATTGTTAATGTGATCAGCTTATGGATTCAATGATGGACCTATATGAGGTTAAAAAACTATCAAAATATGTTCAACACATCATTAAATGGATGATGGACCGCTACGCAGATGTAGTTAAACTTGTTCTTTGCTATGATAATGATTCAAGCTTGGTAGCAGCTTTGAAGAATTGTTGTCAAGTCATCAAAGTAGTTGCTCCACTAACCCATGAAGTGAGTTTGTTGCAAAAATATTTTCTAGCAATATATGTAGTTGGTTGTCTTCTATTATTGTAATTGAGGTGTTTGAGAATCCCACAAATCATGAAAGTTTTTTTTTTCAGATTTCCAAGAAGGAAATGTTTGATTTACCAATGAGTTTTGCTGCTCACATGGAAAGCAAATAAAAGTAGGATATGAGATGAGAAATACTGTCCCTTGAAGCCTGCAAATCCTACCAGTAATGACCTTAAAATTTAATCTATGATGCTTGATTCTTCTTTAAATGTATATTAACTGAAAAATGACCCAAATAGAGTCCCTGACTGTGAAAATCAATAGGCACAAAGCTACCTATAAAGATAATTTACCAAAATCCAACAGTTTGTGTACATACAATCAAATATGAGATGGCCTATTTTTGGGACTAAACCCTAGCAATTGATTACTATAAATTACAAGAATGATAACACAAATAAGATATATATATCGAGCAAAATGAAATGTTCATTTATGACATATATTCGGATTTTTTTTTTTGATAAAGTGTGAATGTATTCTGATAAAGATATCCTTTCCAAGAAGACCAACCAATTCCTATGGGCTTGGATGAGGTAGTAAGAAAGATTGCAACAAATATATTGATGGACCAAACCTCAAAAAGGTAATATCCTCTCTAATCCTGGTTAGATTGTTTATTACAAAAAATTCTAAATAATTATTTAGATTTTTCTCAATCCAATATTTCTTATTAACTCTCAATGAGTCATTTATTAATAGAACTATACAATCTATCTCATAATCTTGAATGATCTACTGGACACTTATTATCTCCATTATCATTATGGGAGTTCAACCATACCAACTCCACTTCACACTATTTTCATTCATTAATATTAACGGAGATCAACCATCCCTAATACTTATTTTCTGGTCTACCATCACCCATCCCAACTTTTAAGTGTATTTGAGAATAATTAGTACTCATATGGGAAACCTTCTATTCTAGTTTTATTCCAGTTTGTTGTTGTGTTACTCCACTTAATATTTTTAAATATAGCCTATATTTCTACTCAGAGAATTTTCCAAACCTAGGAATAAGTTACAATGTGCTCAGTTGTAAAGTCTTATAACATTAAAAATATAGTAAGAAGGAGGAAAATTAAACAAGCCTAAATATAGTTTGGGTCAGAACAATAATCCAAAGAAAGTAGGAAGAATCTAGTAGAAACCAAGAAATACCAGGCTAGAAAGAAGGTTTTGACTTAGTATATTACTGCGCCTTAGAATGGAATTTTCCATTGGAATCCTCAATCAAATGAATACAATGAAGCATGTTACAACTATAGTATTTGAAACATGGATGCATGTCAAATGTTTATGAAGAAAATCTAGATGATATATTCTAGAATCTAAATTATAATCATGTATATATGAAAAATTGAAATTGTGACCATGTTGAATGATGAATCTTTAGAGCTTCAATGAATACAAAATATTTTGAGTGCTTTATCTCTTATGGTCCATGGACTAAAATTTTGAAAATGAGTTATATATATATATATATATATATATATATTAGTACGGATGTTTTCGGAACATTTCGTACCCATTTTTTTTTGAAAATCGACGTTTCCACATCTTGGACTTGTACATGTACCTATATCCATTACCTGGAAACATAGCGTGAAACTTGAGATCAATTTTAGTAATCCAGTCTAAAAATGAAAGTATGTTTTATTTGCTATATGATAACAAATTTAAGAGGGTGTATCCGAAGTTTGAAACTAATTTTTGAAATTCAAATTCCTAGAAATAATAGATGCTCTTATAAATTATTTGTTTCTATACAGGGATCAAATTTGAACTTGTCAATTCCCTTCAAATGTATTTCAACTTTTCATATAAGGCTGTTTAAAAATTTACACTTCAAAAGAAATTTAAAATTTAAATTTACACATCAATAATGAAATGAGGTCACTTATGTTAATTTTTCATTAGAAGGGCCAACTAAAAAAACACTTGTGATACAAATATTAAATGCTATATTAATTTTTATAAATACTGGATTCATTATAATAAATTAATTATTAAATGAATAATTGTAGTAGTGCATAACTCACAGTTGATTTTTATTTTCTATGTTAAACAAATCTACTTTTACCTTACACAAATCATGGAAATTTTAGGGATAAGATGAATCACTACTAAATAAGAAATTAGTTAAGTGTTTCTATTTTCGTAATAGCAATATTAGTTTTTTAGCTTTTTTTAGCCATTAAATCAATTTAGGGATTTTATTCTCAATGCCATTATTTTATTTTGGAAATCAGGTTCTTAAATATTAGTTGTTTCTTTGAATTTTGTATTCAGATTATTGTTAAGATAATAATGCTAATTGATATGCCTCTAAGATAAAAAATACAATATTGTAAAATTAATGGATAGTTTGATTATTTAAGGACTCATGCATGCTCTAAATTACTCTTACATTTGAAATAGATTAACGTGTGTATTATTCGTTTAACCTCCTCCTCTAGAACCAGAGATCAACATATAGATTATGAAGCATCCCAAGTTTTTAGTTTGAAATGATTCTTTGTAGGTCATGGGGCTGCTGTTTGCAAGGATCCTCTCCCAAAGTGGTAGGATAAGAACAAATTTGTGGAGCCCATTTTTGGGTCGAATGAAGAGCGAACACATTTCCCTATTTTAGAAAGCACATTGGTTGTGTTGGGGCTCGTTCCTTTCCTGCCTGATCTTAGTCCTGCACAAGAGTGCCCAACAATCGTTTCTACCCATCCAGTTGTCCTTGGTAAGCCATTTGGAAGAGTTGACTTGGGTTGTGGTTAGGCGTGCTCTATAAGAGTTCCTTAAGTTCTTTCCAGTATGAAGCTTGAGCCTGATGAAGACCTTGAAGAATGTTTGGTTTTGGACTTGATGAATATGTTGATTTTGTGGATGAAGCCAAGGTTGAATCCGATGAAGAAGGTAAGGATTCTTATTGTTCCCAACCCCTGGAATTTTGGAAATTGTGTTTAACATTGATAATCCTAAGTGTTTGGTGCCAAAGGATGTGGTGCAGCCTATTTGCAAGAAAAAGGAGGACCTTTGTGACCCTGAAAATATTAAAATTCCTATTTTGAGGGAAGGTCTGCGAAATCAGGAGTATGAATTCAATAATTTTGGTATCAAGACTTGTGATGTTTCTAACATGTTCGATAATGATGAAGATGGTTGGCACAAAGTGCAGACAAGGAAATCCAAAAGCCCCCATTGATCCTCTCTGGTTGTTTTTTGTTTCCTTACGCTGTGGGGAAGCGGGTTTTCTTTGTCTCTTGTTGTGTTTATGGTTTATTCTAGGCTTTCATGCCTTTTTGTTCCTAGGTTGGGTCCCTGTCTTAAAACCCCTTTTTACCCTTTATCTAGAAAATATTAAACCACATTTAGTTTCTTGAGGTCTGAAAAATTCATATGTTTTACATTTATTTTATATGTAATTAATATATTGTGATTATTACAACAACCTTAATAGGCTTTGGAAGATTATAATTTCTTCGATTGCTCTAAATCGTCTAAAATTTACTTGATACATTAAACACGTTAATGTTTTGATCTCTTTCTGCACCTCAAAAGTTGGATATAGTAGATTGAAATGAGGTATATGAGGAATGGAAAAAATGAAATCTCATAGACATCTTCCTTTGAGTGATGAAAGTTGAACACGTAATTAATTTTTTGAATATTGATTATTTAATTTAACTACCTTTCAAGATTTTTAGTTGATTTTTAAATATTTGATAATTTTGACTTTTTTCATATTTATTTTATATAAAATATTCAAATATATATTGAAAGGTAATTAAGATTTTATTTTTTAAATTGAAGGGCAATGCATTATTTAATTTGTCACTTACAAAGGGTCAAGCTTATCCTAATGATTCAAATTAAAATATATAGATCCTTTCAAATTTGATCACTATTTCTATATTTATTCTTGATTCGTCCTGAAAATAACAGGTTTTTTGTAGTGCCACCTAAAAAAACAAATTAATAATAAAAAAAGAGAAGTGTTAGTTTGGTGGAGTGTGGCAGGGGTTGGTGTGTGGTAGGGTGAAGGCATGGGCCTTCCTAGAAGGGAATGTGGGCCCCATGAATACAGTCAGACCTGTCATTTCCCTTGCCTAATAATTTAAGCACTTAATTTGAGTCCCAAAGGTGTTAACTAGACTGAAACCCAATGCACATTATAAATTTAGTAGTAATTAGATAGTTACAACGAGGGCAGTGTTTGACCAAATGAAAGAACAAGACAACTTCTCATGGAATTATTTTCTTGGTGTGTGGATGGAAGAAGACATGGGTTTTCTCATGAGATAGTCACACTGTGTCACCTATACAACAAACAGGTCTCCAACTTGATTAGTTTACATTTTCTTGCATCGTCTCGGCCTGTGCCAAAATACGAGCTTTGGAACATGGTATGGACGTCCATCAAATCATAAAAGAGAGAGGGATTATTGTCAGATGTTTTAGTTGCAAATTTTATGGTAGGCATGTATGAAAAATGTAGAACTTACACAAGGTAGGTGAATTGTTTGAAAAAATGTCAAAAAAAGCAAATAAAATGTGGTTTTGTGGACAACTTTGACTGCAGGATACACACAAAATGGGTTTGCTGGAAAGGCTTAGAAAGTTTCAAGCTCCCAAGGGAAAGAAGCATTATTTATGGAAGACCAACATCTTTTTATGGAGAATACTCATAGTCACAGAGATGATCTTGAGGAGGACAAGATATAACTGAGAGAGATTGGAGTGAAGAAAATAGATGATGTAAACTATATGGTTAATATGTCCCAACATGATGAACTTTTGAGTCTAGTGGAAAGATTCACATGTGACAAATTATTAGACAGTTACATCTTTGGCATTGTGGGATTCAAGAAAGAATTCAATGTCAAGTCTTTGAAAAATTTACTACAAAATAATCTGGTGGAGCACACGATTTTCAAGTATTGTGGCTAGTATTTAGCCTCTTCTTTTCCCATGTTTTTTTTCTCAAACACCTTGTAGATCTATGCTTTATGTGTGAGCGAGGTGCCAAGAATGGTGTAATTTAAGATTTATGTCTGCGAGGATGAGTGGAGGAGTTCTTGGTTGGAGGGAATTTGTGGTAGTTGAGGGAATGTGTTGTTGGGTGTTTGTAGAGCAAATAGAAATGCACTAAAGGTGGAGGAATTATTATAGCAAGCCCATGAACCATTTGATAGAATGACTGAAGGACGTATAGTCTAAGGGACCACTGTAACACTTGTTCCATACACTTTCTCCACATGGAAAACTAAAAATACCCTTTTATTTTATAAAATGCCACTTAAAGATGTGGGATCTTGCGCAACAAATATTGAAAGTGGATGTTTATTAGTTTTGCAAAATGTTGTGGCATACTTAAAGCACGTGAAGTGTTTGACGAAATGCCTTAGAAAAATGTAGCCTTATGGAATGCTTCATTTTGGGATGTGCACAAATGGTTTTGTTGAAGAATCTTTAGAGACATTTGAGCAAAGGAAAGTGGATGGGTGTTCCAGGTGCATGCAAACCATCTGATGGAATGGCTAGAAGGGGGATGAAGCCATGTGGAATGTAGGTGAACCTGCCTGGAGAACCTCTTGCACTGCAGATGCTAATATTTTCCAGGCATGGTCTCCTTACTGAAATATTTAATAATTTTTGTATTTTGGTTTTTTCATTCGCAATATAATAGAAATAGTAAACGAGTGGATAATTATACATTTGGATATTTAACCAAACTAGATAGTTTAAAACAACAAATCTCTACCTTGTGATTTGCGTAACCAAGTTGCACCTCGACCATCAACCAAGATTGCTCCCACAACCTTATATGTTGTTAACCTAGGGTGTCATGATTGGGCACTCGTGTCCATTGGTAATTGTGAGAGTTAGCGGATGTTGTCAAATAAAAAAACCATTTCTACCTACCTCGCAAAGTTAGAAAAATACAATTATTAAAGACTCACAAAATCACATTTGGAAACTTGGAAAGGAGGTGTCAAGCATCGTATGTGCTCCTTCTTATAAGGAGAGTCACATAAAGATTTATATTGACCCCAATTGACCGTTTGTAATCTCTTTGCCGCTCCTCTAAGAGCCATGTTACCCCGGTTTGCACTTTTAGGAAGTTGTTAAAATTATAAAGTTAGGTTTCGTATCGGCTCGCCGTTTGGACCCTAAACAATGAAATGCTTATCCGCCTTCGTAAACCTTTATTATTTTCACTAGAAAATTACCTAGAATATTCAGTTTTGGAAAAGCACATCCTTGGTTAGTTTGGCAAAGGGATTTCGTAGGCCTCCGGTCATTGTTTGACTAGGTCAAACTTGGCCAATTACAACCGGTGGCTCTGGAAAACCATTTGCCAATTGTGCACCGTTCACCAGTTCTGGATTCCATCAGTCCCTATGGATTCTTGGTATATAGGTGGACACATAGGAATTCTCCCATCATGAATTTTCTTATCGGAAGATACCGAGACAATTTTTTAATGCACTTTCTTAGCCTCCGAGCACAAATTGGACATTTTTGCAACTGGTAGAAAAATGCAACATAAGGTCACAGGACCCTGGCCAAGGCATTAAATCATCATGAAAATTTACTGAAATGTATAAGTAACTGTACGAAACTCTGCCATGTGGCTTGTGGTGTGAAACACGACTTTTTGAAAAATAGTGTTTCTCTGCCTTCCCTATATCTTTCTCTCTCCTTAGTTAAGAAATGAAGTGCAATGAAAATATGTCTCTAAACCTCATTTTTTGAGTGAAAATTATTATTATTATATAAATAGAAAACTAAAAATGTTAATTATGATAGGTTTAGGTGGATGCCATGCCATCGATTTATCACTGATTTCATGCTCACATCGTTTTGCAGGATGTAAGTAATATTGTGAAACGATGTGGTTGTAATTCATTGTATATAATTGTAATTTATGTATGTTAATGGAAAAAAATATATTTATTTGTTTTCATGTAAATGTGCAACATGGAAATTGTCAATTTCCAAGCATGACAACTATACATCTCTACCAATTTTTTCATGTTTTACCCTTCTGAGGCACCCCAGATCTACCCAGTCAGTTCCAATGACATCCCAATTGATGTTAACGCATCCCCCTAGGTGAATTAGGAAATTCAAACAATCCCGTAGGTGATTTTAGGAGTTCTAAAAAAATGCTATCTCTGGGCAGTGTTGGGAAGGGCTATCATTGGCCTTCCCAGGATTGGAGAAACCACCTGGAGCAAAACAAAGGAGCAAAAACCAACATGGAGATGAATTTAAGGCATAGAAACATCATGGAAGTGATTTTGGAAGATTTAGGGAAGATTTGAGGAGTTTGGGGTAGTTTGATCAAAATTAGGGTTCACAGGACTAGGCAGTGTATAGGCCAAAACAACTGGAGAACCTTCCGAAAGTGATTTCGGGAGCTCCAGATGGAGTGAGGAGAAAAATGAAACATCTCCAAAAATATAATTCCAAGCCCTAAAAGATGGTGAAATTATGTTTTTCACAACACTTTGGCTCATTAGGTATGTAAGCAATTTTTCACATGCACAAGTGGAGTACTAAATACAAAATCCTCTTTTTAGGGATCAAATGGAATAATTAATACCTCAAACACCAACCATTGCATTAAAAAGGAAATTTACAGTCATGATCATATAAAATTTCAAAAAAAACATCCATCGGGAGCTCAAGTTATCATCATTTCAAGTTGTCCTCTTGGAGCGAGTTCAGGAGTTAGCTAAATTTTGAAGGACATGTGTTAGCTCTAGGAGTTTGGTGGGATTTTGTGTGCCTGAATTACCTCAAGGTTAGGGACATAAAACCTTGAAAAATGTTCCTAGCCCCCACATGACCTCTAGATCCTCATGCAACCTCCAAAATTTCCGGTTCAGCCCCTAGTGTACTTGTGGGAGCTCAAATTCCTTGCAGTTAGATCTCCACCACGTGTCAACTCCAGGAGCATCGTGGAATTTGATGTCCCTCATGCACCTCACTGGTCAGGGACATCAAACCTTGAAAAATTCTCCCAGCCCCCTAAGGGAGACTTCTGGTCACCCATATGACCCGCTTCCAGCCCCTCAATGCTTTAAAGCTGATTTTCTAGCTTTCATTCCCTACCGTCGGATCCTTGCCATGTGTTGTCACTTTGCTCACCGTGGAATTTGATGTCCCTCATTTCCATCACATGTCAAGGACAAAAAACCTTGAAAAATTCACCCATCTCCCTTTTAAGCTAAATTTTTAAATTTTAAATACTTACCTGCTTCTCGCTTCTAACTTCTAACATTCCTGTGCACAACCATATCTGCACACTCTCTCTGGAATCTTCTACCATCACTCCTCCATTTATAAATATCATACCAGCTCAACCAAGGAATAAAAATAAATTTCCCATGGCGATATGTAGGTCTCAAAAGGAGTTTTCATCGAGCTAAGAAGAACAGATGAAGAACATAGAAGAAGAAACAATGAAAATCTCCATTGTCGTGAAACAGAGATTCATAGAAATCTTGCAAACTAGTGCACAAAAACACACACCGTTTGTTGCTGTTGATTCCTCTATCAAAAAACATTAGAAACACACCTTAAATCCCTAATTTTTCTACACAACAGATTCACAACGAAGAAATCTTCTTCTTGACCCGACGAAGAAAAAGTTGGATTTTTGTCAAACCGTCTGTCGGATTGAAACATGATTTCACATAAAGCACAATAAGAAAAAACCCATATCAAAAATATAATTTTTTTCACAAACAAAGGAGAAAAAAAGACATGCAATTTTCGAGGTCCGTTAATGGTTGCTGTGTCTAGAAGCACTGCCAGGTCGAAAAATTGAAAGTTTAAAATCTCATAAACTATTGAGCGGGTAGGTCTAAAATTTTAGAGGGGTGATAATGTGAAAAAACCATATTGGAAAAATTTGTTCCATGTCAATCTAACCTCCAGAAGCACACTTTCTAAAAATAGTAGGCCTTCTGCATAGGAGATTGCTATTTTAGGAAAGCCATCAACAAAAGAACTTGCAAAGGAGACATAGACATTGAAGATGCACTGCAGTTGAGAATTCATTAGAACGGGCATTTTGGCACTTACTACAAATAGTAAGTGGTCCCACGTGCACCTGATAAAAATAGAAAGTTGATCCAGAAGGAGCAAGGAATGTAGGGAGATAGGGAAATTTGAGTTGCAACATCCAGTTGAGGTTTGAGGCAATTGATTTTTCATACTTACTAAAAATAGTAAGTTGTTTTTTCTGAGGAAATCATGAAGCATAAATGGATAGGGAAAAATCCGATGCATCCTTTCGCTTTCGAGTAAGAGATAGAAAAAAGTGCAGTCTCTATCATCATACTATGTAGAGTAGGTGACAGTGAGGATGTCAACATTGTCTTTTGACACTCATTTCATGCTTTGGTTGGTATGCGGGAGGTGGAATTTGCAATTGACACCATCAGATCATTCATTAGATGCTTCATTAGGATCATGTCTGAATCAGCCAAGTAGTGCGACATCATTGAAGGGAGTCAGGACAAGATTTTTTCAGAGTGGATCTCTATGAGTGATGCCCACGGTCACCAAATGAGTCATGTGATAGTATATTTAAACACGATGTTCACAAATCATCCAAAGGAAGTTCTTCAGTGTGTGCAAGAGTTCAGAGATTCATAGTTCATCACATTGGAGCGTTTCATCAAGTCATCTGGAAGGATCAATGAGCTTAATCAGCGGCATAATCTATCATCATCGACATCATCCTTCCTCCTTCCTTGTCTCTCACTCTCTCTCTCTCTCTCTCTCTCTCTCTTCTCTCATCCCCTAACTTCCTCTCTCAATGTTCTAATTTGACGTTGGGGGTTGCAATTTTTCAATGTAATAAGTCACCCTTAAGTTTTAGTTAATGCAAAATTACAACACACCTAATTGCTTGTGATTTTGTGTACGAGGCAAAAAATGCAACCTACATAACATGAAATTATCCTTTAGTGTGGGAATTTACAAGTAGGATAATCCTCCGGAGAAATCTGACTTCTTCCTCTAACCTAGTGCTAACTTCTCCAAATGGCAGAGAATGGCAAGCTAAACTAACCCTTTTCTAACGCTTTCTAAGGAGACATTGATAGAAATATACATGAAATAAAACTACTCTAAGTGAAGATGATGCAACAAGAAAGGATGAGACAATACCAATGAGTGAAAAATAGGGAGAAAATGAGAAGGAGAGGGCTGGTAAAAAAAATCCACAGTCCAGGACAACAATCAATTCCCTATATTCGTAAAGAACAACAAACTGTGGGCCTTGCAAAGAGATAGATATATGCACAATATACTTATAAATGTAATGGAAGGCAGAAGATTCAATTCATATAAGTTAGGGCAAAAATTTCCACAAAAAATGAATTTTATTGCTCAAAAACATGCACAATCCATCATACCATAAGCACAAGACAAAATATTTTACAATAAGCCCAAATTCGAGGCCTTTAGCTCACAATAGCTCTGGAACAATTTTGACGGAGTTCTTTTTACCTTTTGGAAAAATCCCACTCAAAATGAGGTGAATTTTACAATATATAGGGAAAAATGGGTCACCAACCGGCATGATGCATTGAAGAGGTACGAGAAACCATCCATTTTGGTACTTTTCATGCATGGGCAGTCATGGGTGCCATGCCTCATTAATTCTGGTTGTTGGGATGTCATTCATTCACCTAACCTCATGAGGCTTGTGAATCATCCATCCATGTCATATAACTATAAGCCAACCATCTGAGTTGGCCATCAAACCCAGGGGGGTTGGACGACATCTATGTATGTTGACCAACTTCTATGTATGTTGTCCAACCATGACTTGATCAACCTGGCCGCACCGTCCAACCTGGGTGTCATGCAAGTGTGATGGGTGCAATAGGCATAAAAAACTATCCATATGCATAAAAAAATGTGACCCGAACAACCCCCAGGCATCCAACTCCCAGCCGTCCAACCTGGCCGACCAACCCCTAGCCCTCCAACCCCCAGCCGACCAACCTCGAGAGGCCAACTTCCGAAGGCAATAACTTGAGCTCCCAGATAAGTTTTTGGGTGAAATTTTATATGATTTCACATGGAAATAACCCATTTAATTCAATGGGTGTGGTATAAAGATCCAATTTTGACATTATCACCTCGAAATTTCTCCTTCTTTCTCGGGATTTACAGTTGTGCGCCAGAAGAATGAACTGCCTTGGGAAGTGTATAATGCTTCAAGATGTCTCATCTTTTCCACCATGTAGGGAATGGAAAATGAATTCTATAGGAACTTTTTTGGACTTATAATTCCTAACATGGCTATCATAATCTTTCATTGAATCTTAGGTCCTCTTTCATGCTGCAAACTCCTTAAGGCCCAAAAGCCTACTTCTAATGGATGGTCCCAAGACTTCTGAAACTTCCTTGAAACATTTGCAATGCTTCCCAAACTTGAAAACCAAAATGTATAATTCCATATTGATCCATGAATCACTGTCCAGTTCTCAACCCATCCTCCCAAGTTGTCTATTTTACCAGGCGGTAAAAATAGATAACAATTATAAAAGGGGAGTTAATGTTCTCCTAAGAATATGATAAGTCTCATAACATATGAAGGGTCAATGGGGGGTAGGCGAAGATAATTACAAAGAACTATAAATTGTAATGAGGTCCTCATTTTGAGGGGTTCTAATTCTGAAATTCTTCTAACTGGTTGTATTCTTGTAAGTTTATGAGAGAGATTCTGCTGACTTGTGAGTGAAAAGAGTTAGCCACTTTTCCCCTATTCTCAATGTCTTCCATTCTCATAATATGTAAAATTTATTCTTGAGCATCAATACAAGAAGAAGGAGTTTCAATCCTTTTTTGACTAAGGGGTTTACTGATACTTTGTGTTCATTAAATTCTAATTGGTCTTGTTGCTCTTTGCAGTAGTTTTTCTTCCTAATTTTAGTTCATGTGATGAAATTTCTAACTAGTGTGTGTAGGAATATGATTTTCTACCTACAACATTAGTTCTCCTACCTCTTTTCTCACTCCCCTTTCCCACTCTTTAGAAAAATCTTCCCTAGCAAGATATTACAAGATTTTCCAAAGGGTCAATGGAGTGCCCCTGTTGGATCACCGACTATAAGGCCACCTAGAGAAAACTCACTTTCACTCGTACATGCATATACAACATCTGCATTGATTAAGTAGAGGCACTTAGACTCCTTAAACAATGACAAGATAACCGCCATTTTTTCCCTGACAATTTTTCTTGCCAACAATTTTTGGTGCCCAAAGTGGGGCATATTTAGTAGCATCTGCACACAAAATATGATTGCAAGGTCCAAAAATACAAATAAAATATAAAATATCTAAAAAAAATAAAAAAAAATAAAAAATTGGAGTTGATGGAAATCCATTGCTAAAAGACACACTATTGATTCTTGTAAGTGAACTTTCATATTCCACAGTGTCTTTTCATATTCCTATTGCAAAAATTTTCAGTGCTAGAATTTGTAGAAGTAAGAGCTGAAGAAAAAGCATAATCGACAATGGAAAATGAAGTTCAAAGACCGCAACCCATTATTCCATGGGGAAGAAATACAACCCTACTTGCTCTTGAACCCTCTTCATGATCTACCAATAGGTTCCCGCAAGAAATTTCCAAAGTTGAAAGGTGATGGCACATAGGTACCTAAAGAACACATCACCACTTTCACAACATCATGTGGGATTCTTGGAGCTGAACATGAAGACATTTCCGTAATACTGTTCATTGAATCTCTCCAAGAAAAAGGAACAAAATGGTTCTACCTCCTATCTGCCAGATCCATTACTAGTTGTAACAACATCAAGACTTCCTTCGAGGAAAGATTTAAATCAACTGAAGACTGTCAGTACCTCTTGTTGCAGTTGGCTCAAATGAAGAAAGGAGAAAGTGAAACTATGAGATACTTCATGGCTCATTTTGAATAGTTGTTTTGTAGGATACCTAAAGAGGATTCGCCATATGAAAACAATTTCAAGAGATTCTTCATCAATGCTCAATGATTGTAGGTAGGATTTCTCCTATGAAGAGTTCAACCAAGGAACATTGTAGAAGCACAAAGAATGACAATTAAACTTGATGACAATTTCATCCTCTATGGAAAGATCAAGAATCCATCAAAGGGAAAGGCCCAAACATCCTAGAGATGAGAGAACAAATTCATTTCTGCAAAAATGGTGGATGAGATGGCGTCATTGAAAAGGGAAATTTCTGAACGAAACACAAAAATCAAATTGTAGGTACACCCCAAAGGCTTTCCTTAGAAGCCCCACCTGTGAATGCAAATTGCAAGGTTCAGGGAAGTGAAATAGGCTTGAATAAGAAATCGAAGGTGATGATCTCCTATAAGTTTATGAACTTGAGAACGATAAAAAAATTAGATTCTATGGTATTTTGAAGGTGATGAAGAAGATGCACCTGATTTCTCATGTGTGGTATTCACTCATTCTCAGTCTAAGAAAGGAACACCTCCCTCCATTACTGCAAATAAAAATAAGGATGATGAGCCTCCAGTGGCAAATTTGCAAAACAAAATAATCAGTCAAGGATATCCACTCCCACCCTCCATGGAGTTTGCATTATTGAAGCATGATCTTGTAGCAAGTAAGAAGGCTCCTGAAATTCCAAGTAAGTCTTCCAATGCCTCTTCTAATTCTAAATCTAAATCTGCTCCTGTAAAATCTAGTACTATTGAAATCTCGTACTGTACCTTTCAAGATCCCCTATGTTGCCCAAAAATCTTCTCTTGCTTACAAACCTGTCGTAAATCCAAAAGTAGTCCCTTCATCACCCTTGCCTACATATGCTCCTTTTTTACTTCATAGAATACGTGAACAAATCCAAAGTGTAAATTACTGAAACTGAATATTTGCATAATCACCCCAAACAATTCAAGATATTTATTCAATACATCAGGAGTGGTAGTTTAACACTCAATACATTAGCTCCTAGTTCTAAAGGTAATACTACCAAACCCACCTACACCTCCATCACTACACATGATTTCATTGATTGCATCCAAGATTGATAAGGTTGAACCTTTCTATGTAACTCTTCTTGTTGGAGATTATGTATTGAAAAACTACATATTAGATTCTGGCGCCTCCAATAATGTAATGCTTGTAAAGGTCGCTAAGGCTCTCAAACTCACCATGACTCCACCCAGTGGCTCTTGTTACTCCTTGGAGTCAAAAGATGTCTCACTTGTAGGGAAGGTCAAAGATGCTTAGGTGGCTCTTGCAAAATTTCTAGACAAGAAAATTTCAGTGATAATCTTGGTAATAGACATTCCAGATTCATTTGGAATGTTACTAAGTCAAAGCTTCTATCAAGACTTGGGAGGGAAAATTCAGATGAATTGGTTATCTACAACCATACTAGTGAAGGGAGACATGGAGAAATTTCTTCCAGAAGATGAGGTACATAGTGCAAAAGTATGGAAGCCCAAAAACCAACATCTTGTATCAAGATACCAGGTGGATGAATCACTTTGTGACAACCGAGGAGGAAGATGATATTCCCATCTTGATAGGGCCATACATGCCTTCCCAAAGAGGCATGGACCTTGAAGAAGCATTGAGAATATTTGAGTTATAAGAGGGAAGCCCTGAATCGTTGGATGATACAAACCATGAAGAAGAAGAAATGGTTCTTGATGATCTTCAAGTTGGAAAAATCAAATTATGTGCTTATCTGTGATGAGGAGATGTTATCATTCCCATTCGAAGATGAAGAATCCCTTGATCATGTCACCTAGGAAGAGACCAAACTAGTTTGTAATGAGCCCTTAAATAATGGGAAAGAACCATCTGTATAAGAATTGCTAAAATCTGTGGAAGAAACAGATGAACCTGAGCTCAGTCTTGAACTCATGATGCAAGCCATGAATTTGCAAGACATGCATGACTCTGATTTGAAATCCTTAACCTGTGTGAAGATCGGCCATGTTGAAATAAAGCAACAGGAAAAATATGATGCCCCTCATGAGCCAATGGTTGATAGATGTAATGATGAAATCAAGGTGTTTTCTTTCCCATTCAAAGAGGAAGAATCTTTCTGTGATGAAGAAATTGAAGCAAAGAGTTTTGAGGCCTTTGAAGCTGAAGCTCCTTTGGACAAAGGAGTGATAGAATGTAGTGATTTCCAAGATGATTTAGTGATCCCTTCGGATAGTTTCCTTGAGCTGCAAAATAAATATCCTTCGAACGCATACAAAGATGAGTTACAGGAAGTGACAAAGAAGATTCTCTATGCAAGAACTATTGGATGTAGTGGAAGTTGTGGAAAACCCCAAGCTGATTCTTGATCTATTAACTCATGTCATGGCCATACAAGACAAGTATGAGGGTTACTTCCGGTCCTCCCATCAGTACTCAAACACCTCAGAGTGGAGTAGAGATAAAGGATGAATCTAAGATTCCTCATGGAGAAGATATCAGTGAGTATAGACCCCAAGAAAGAAAGTAACTTCGAATATTCAAGAATTTCGAATGAAAATCAGCTTTGGGGCAGTGATGAGATTCTCAATGAAGAATAAGCTATGTTGATAAACACAGAAGGCTACTGGCACTATGAAACCAATTTCAAATAACATGAAGGTAGTGGGAATTTCCAAACGAAGACATGAGCATGAAGAAGCTCACATGGACTCACTCCTACAAAAAACACAAATGGTCATGAAAGCATCCAACTTTCATAAATAGTTAAGGAGAGGAGGCTACTTTCTAGAACTAGTCAAATGGCTTTGTAGAACAACATCACTCAGTGTTGCCCACTCAGGGGTAACTTTTGAGGAATGAAAAATGCTTCAATGAAAGAGGGTTGTCCCCTGCCTTCTACCATAGGTGATTACTAGGCGTGTTTCCATTTTTGTTGTGCATGTCATTTCCTTTCTGTGTGTGTTGTGTGTTTCTTTTCGTTGTTCTTGGTGTTTGTGTGTTTCCTTTTTCGCTCTCCGTCTCTCTTGTTGTAAGTTGTACATGACCCTTCATGGCCCAATGGATAAGGGTCTGGTCAATGGATCATATGGCCTAAAGTTGAGATTCTAGATTCTCCATGTCATTTCTTTTTTGTGTTCAGTCCGTGTCATGTCCCCAAGCTAGAGACAACTGTTTTCATGCAAATGTGCAACATGGAAATTGTCAATTTCTAAGCATGACAACTATACCCTTGTGCCAAATTTTTCATGTTTTACCATTCTGAGGAACCCTAGGTCTACCAAGTTAGTTCCAATGACATCCCAATTGATGTTAACACATCCCCCTAGGTGAATTGGGAAATTCAAATCAATCCCCTAGGCGATTTTAGGAGTTCTTAAAAATGCTATCTCTAGGCAGTGTTGGGAAGCGCTATCACTGGCCTTCCCAGGACTAGAGAAAACCCTTGGTGTGGAAAAAAGGATTCAAAACCAACATGGAGGTGAATTTAAGGCATATAAACATCATGGAAGTGATTTTGGAAGATTTAAGGAATATTTGAGGATTTTGGGGCAGTTTGATCAAAATTAGGGTTCACGGTCCTAGGTAGTGTACATGTGAAAATAACTACAGAACCTTCCAAAGGTGATTTCAGGAGCTCCAGATGGAGTTAGGAGTAAAAAAAAATATTCAAAAATATAATTTGAATCCCTATAAGATGGTGAAATTATATTTTTCACAGCACTTTGGCGTATTAGGTTTGCAAGTAGTTTTTCGCATGCACAGGTGGAGTACCAAATAAAAAATTCCAATTTTCAGGGATTAAATGGAAGAATTAAGACTTGATACCCCAACCATTTGATTCAAAAGGAAATATCCAGTCAGGATCATGTAAAAATTTCATCAAACAAGTCCATCAAGAGCTCAAGTTATCATCATTTCAAGTTGTCCTCTTGGAGCGAGTTCGAGAGTTAGCCAAATTTTGGAGGACACATGTTAGCTCTAGGAGCTTGGCGGAATTTTGTGTCCCTAACATCCCTCAAGGTCAAGGACATAAAATCTTGAGAATTTTTCTCAGCCCCCCATATGACCACTAGATCCTCATGCAACCTCTAGAATCACCAGTTCAGCCCCTAGGGTGCTTGTGGGAGCTCAAATTGACTATTGTCGGATCTCCACCACATGTCAGCTCTAGAAGCACAGTGGAATTTTATGTTCCTCATGTACCTCATTAGGTCACGGAAATAAAACCTTGAAAAATGTGCCCAGCCCCCTAAGGGAGACTTCTGGTCACCCATATGACCCGTTTCCAGCCCCTCAATGCTTTAAAGTTGATCTTCTAGCTTTCATTCCCTGCGGTCGGATCCTCACCACGCGTCGTCGCCTTGCTCACCATGGAATTTGACATCCCCTCAACATCCGTACCCAAGTTCTTTTGTTGATAGCTTTCCCAAAATACTTACTTGCTTCCCGCTTCTAACTTCTAACATTCCTGTGCACAACCATATTTGCACACACTCTCTGTAACCTTCTACCATCACTCTGCCATTGCCAAATCTCAAACCATCTCAACCAAGGCATAAAAATACCTTTCACATGGTGATTTTCAAGTCTCAAAAGGAGTTTTCATTGAGCCAAGAAGAAGAAGCACAAAATGGAGAAGAAGAAATAATGAAAATTTCCATTGCTGTGAAACAAAGACTCGTAGAAATCTTGCAAACTAGTTCCCGAAACAAACACATCCATTTTTTATTGGTACTTTCTCTCTCAAAACCCATAAAAAAACACACCTTCAATCCCTCCTTGTGCTGCATAGAACATTCACACCGAAGAAATCTTCTTTTCGACCTGACGAAGAAAAAGTTGGATTCCCCGTCAAACTGGCTATCGGATTGAAACAAGATTTCACCTAAAGCACAAGAAGAAAAAAACCATATCAAAAATATAATTTTTTTTAAAAATGGAGGAGAAACCCAAACCTAAAATTTTTGAGGTCCTTTAATGGTTGCCATGTCCAGAAGCACTGTCAAGTCAAAAAATCGAAAGTTTAAAATCTCATAAACTATTTTAATGGGTAGGTTTAAAATTTCAGAGGGGCGATATTGGGAAAAAACCCATATCGGAAAACTTTGTTCCATGTCAATCCGACCTCTAGAATCCCACCTCTAAAAATAACAGGCCTTCCACATAGGGGACTACTATTTTGGGAAAGCTATCAACAAAAGAACTTGTGAAGGAGACAAAGAGATTGGAGATGCACTACATCTGAGAATACTTCATAACGGGAATTTTGGTGCTTACTAAAAATAGTAAGTGGTCCCACATGCACCTGCTAAAAATATAAAGTTGATCCAGAAGGAGTGAGGAATGCGGGGAGATATGGGAAATTTGAGTTGTAACATCCAGTTGAGGTTCGAGGCAACTGATTTTTCATACTTACTAAAAATAGTAAGTTATTTTTTCTGAAGAAATCATGAAGCATAAATGGATAAATATGGTAAATGAAAATTTAATTTAACATCTCATAGTGCTTTCTCATTGTGAAATTTACGATGAAATCTCTAGATTGTTGTGTTATTTAACTAGAAAATATAGAAAAGAAACCTAAATATAATATTCAACCTTAGTTTAAAACTTGTGCATATATTCCCTTCTCGCATGATCTTTCTTATCCCTCAGGTAAATTGGAACATGATCTTCCTTGTCATGTGATTAAATGCTCTTGCTGTGGGTAAAGAACTTGATTCATATAATACTTGCTGTGTACTAAATGAATTATCCAATTCTAAATGAATGAAAGAAACATAATTCTAGATCCTTAAGAAAAAAAATGTGAACTTCACCTTGATTGGACTTACACTTGTTCTGTTGTGTAAAAAAGGTATGAAATAAGATCAGGATGCCTACCCTTAGGAGTGAATCCTAGGGATAAGACCTAGTAGCCTCGCGTGTATGTAACTAGCCTTTTTTGTAACTAAATACTCTATTAATGAACGATCAACTTAAACAAGTAATTGAACTAATGTAGATGATCCTTATTCAATGAGATACACTGTAAGTTAAATGTTAAAAAAAAATAAAGGAAATCTAGCAAAAAGGAAAATGATTGTATGATTCACATGTTATGAGCCCTTCTAGGACTTATGTTAAATACTTAAACATCATTGTAATAAAAGTATAATTCTAAAAATATCGTGTCATAGGAAGAACCCTACCTATAAGTTTATACTGTAGTTCAATCGTTATGTTGTGCGTTTTCCTTAAAAAAAGAGTAGCCCTGATGTGCATCACTTGTTTTCATGTTGTCTATGTGGATTATTGTTTGTGCAAACATATCTTGTCTTGTGTGTTTTACTAAATGATCTCCTGTAGTGATGAGTATACTACAATGTAAGTAAAAAAAAAATTCCAGTATTTTACTGTTGTATTTGTGTGTGTTAAATGTGGGCGTTACATTTTGATTGCATAACTCAGGGTTCCTTTGTTTAAATTGGGATGTTCAAGTAAGAACTAAATCTTTCCCTCTAAATAGTTGAAAGTTTATCATGAAAGATTAAAAACTTATGTTTTTAGCAAAAACAAGGGCCATGATCACATCGTGTTCTAAAAAATAACAGTTTCTAAATTTTCTTTAGCCCTTGCTATTAGATAAAAGTGTGGAAATTTCGAAACAAGAATGATATAATCAATAAATCCATTCAGGCATTTTGGGAAAACAATTCATCTGTGTTTTTTCATAAATTTCCTTTAGTTCTATTACTTAGGCTGCTGCGTGTTTTTCTTTTCTTACTTAGGTGATGATTCTAAAACCTCCTTGAATTTGCAAGTTACAAATTGTAGTTTTTTATCCTTGCTATGTATATTCATTTTTATAGGAGATTCAAAAACCATTAAAAACAAAAATTCCATAATTTGCATATGGAAGGAGGTTTTAGTATTATCATCCAAGTAATAATTATAATTTTGACTATTTCTCCTTTGCATACTTGACCTGGGTTGTTTTTGATAGATAGAAAACTAGTAAGAGAGAAAGTTGTTATATAAGCATACTCATCGGAAAATGGTAAATGCATCTGCTTAGGAAGGGGTACAATTGATCATAAATTTTCATTTCCAAGATCCCTCATCACCATTTTGTTATGATATTGGTTCATAGTGCTTTGTTGAAATTGATCCTCACTTTTCCGAATAACAAATATTATTTCTTCTTTATTAAAAGGATATAAGGCATTACAGAAAACATGTCCGTGCCACACATTTTTATTATATTAATGTGGAACTGGGTGCAAGTTCCACATTGACACTTGACTAATTCAAATTATCGTGAAGGCAACATCCAAAAGCTATTGATTGTAATCACACTCATTAGGCATAAAACTAGTGTGTATGACATATCCTAGTCCTTCCTCCATCTGACAGAGATTTTTTTTTTAGTTTTGCATAAATTCCAGTAGTTTTGTGGGTGAAATTTATCTACAACATTAAATGCATGCACATCATCATTTAAATCTATTCAAAATTTTCCTGGCTTCTTCCTCACCCCCTCCTATTTTTCATCATTTTTGTCAGATTATTTGCACCAATCTACAAACATGTTCGAAAACAACACATATGTTTTAGTATCTTGTGGTTCGAATTCAAGAGCACATTTTTCTACCTGTTTTTCCCCACCTATATGTTCTTGTGAATTCTGCAGCCATCAGAAAATGTCCTCCAAATTAATTCTCTATCCATATGTCTATTCTCTTTTACAATTATAATAGAACATCAACATTATTCTTACATTCAATTAAATATGTAAATGTCCTAAATTATGCTATATATTCAAATACTGACCTTTTTTTTTGTAACATTCAAATCTTTTTCCAACTTGGCTATGTACATCAATCATAGAGACACAATTATCTATTTTTTCTTTAATATTATAATCTTGTATCATATGATTGAGGTACTTGTGACTTTTGTTAATTAGACCTACATGACTGCAAAAAAGGAGAACATAAATGAGGGTGATGTCATTCGGTGATATGTGACTCAAATGTATTCGTTGAAAGGGCACAATTCTATCTTCCCTACTCCTCACATTAGTAGGGGGGTAGATGTACTAAGGTCTTTATCTAACATAGTCTAAGATACACCATGTCATTAAGACATTTTGTCAAATGCTAGGAACACATCTTACAAATTCCCAAATTTAGCATACTTGGTAGTGAGGACATTACCGAAAAATATATTACATTTAGGTCTAATTTTAACTATGTGGGAATTAGTCCTCTTACCCTCTTCATGAGTTTTTTCATGCCCATAGGATTTTAAGAGATGGATACACACTCTGATGTTTTGGTAGGAACCCCGGATTATTTTTTGTTAATATCATATGTTGTTTCCTGGAATTCTTGAAATTGTTGGGTATTGACTATGCACAAGGGGGTGCGGGAAGTTGAAATTTCTAATGCTTGATAATATTCACTGTGAGATCGACATATATGCTAATATAATCTTTTTCCTAGCCACATTCCAGTAACTGTAGCATTCCTCAGTGAAATCTAACCACATCCCATGTTCTTAGTAGCTCCATGAATCATCAAATGAAAAAAGTGATCATGTTTATTGCATGTGTTTCCCACCTTTATGTATGGTTGTCATTGATGTCTCTGTGTTGTCCCAGTTGCTTATTTTTCATGGAAACAATGTGTCTAGGGAGTCATAGAGTGTTGGTTTCTTGTCAATCCATGCTAAGCCAAATTGATGTCCTTTAAGTGCATGTGAATCATGTGAGTATTTGTGGTGCAAAGTGAAGTAATGAAATTCTTGGAGTAGGTGTACAAAAAAGTGAATGAACTCATTCTAAGGGCTCATAATGTCAAGGAACAAACTTTGGAGCAAAAGGCTACTTCTAGCCAAAACTGCCCTTGAGGAACTTATTTTTTCTTGCATGAAAATGAGGTTGGTCAGGGATTCACAGGAAAACCTATAGAAAAAATCTCTTGGAGTATGTAGAGGTATTCCTTGTAATGCTCCATGTCAAAGTCCATCAGATTTTGTAATGGGGATTTTGAGTTGTTCGTGTTTTTTTAAAAAATGCCTTCTTAAAAAGTGCATTTGGAGTTGTCTGGCTTCTTAGGTGTCAAAAAAAAAATGAAGGAATGATAGGACAAGTCTTAAGATATTGTTTTGTATGAAATTTTACTATAATTATTTTGCAAAAAGAATTATGGAAAAAGGAGGTGTAAGTACAAATTTCTATCCATTTTGGTAAAGTAGTTTATCTCTCTCCCAGTAATTTTGTTTGGTCAATGGAGGTGGAAGTCAAAATTTTATGTGAAACTCACTTGTTTGAGATAGTGAAAATCCTTTTGGAGGTGTCTAAGGTTTTTTTCCAAGCTTATTTGGTCATAAGATCTCTTCAAGTTCATCAATGAAGGATGTTATAGTCCAAAATGTGAAGTAGAACCTCCTATGCAAGCTGAGATCATCAATCAAGAGTTTTGATTGTATGTAAGAGGTGTTTTGGTGCTCTAAGAATGATAAGAGGATACCATTCATCCTCCATGAAGGACCAATGTATTCTCACACATATTGTTTTATCAAGATTGAACTCATCATGCACTGTTATGTCTCCAATATCACTGTACGCTATTTTTGGAAGTGAATGGAAAGTTTTCAAATTATGACAAGGTTTGAAGATGTAAGCTTGGAAATTGGTTTTAAGAAGGTGAAGGAAGTTCACACATATCCATTGCATTTGGATTTTTTTTTTTCATTTAAAAACAAAAGGAGAAATTGCATTTTGTGCACTCACCGGCTTTCGCTTTATCTCAACCATGAAACCATGGGTTTATGGGATGGAATTTTGATCGAATCTTTCAATTTAACCAGCCAAATCTTGAAATTTTTGGTACAAATATCTGTGTAGGTGTTGACATGAAATTACAGCACACCTGAATTGCCTTAGATTTGAGTGGGGCATTCGGTGTAATTTGTGTAACATTAGATCATCTCTCAAGCTGTGGGACTTGCGGGCTTGAGATGATCCTCCAGAGAAGGCTGGTTCCTACTCCTAAACTACCTGCCAAAATCTACTCTAATGTAGGCAAACCATCTAATTCTAATCTAACTTTCCAAGGGACCAGGGGGAGAGAGTGCATAAAAACAAAGCCTACACTAAAGCGGTGATACACTAGAAAATGAGGTTGCTGATAACAAATCCAACTACCTGAAATGGAGAGAGGTGAGAAATAAAGAGGATGGACAAGATGCATCACAGACCAAAGATAAAGTTCACATAGAACACCACTTCAAACCCATTAAACATAACTCCTAAAACATGTAATAGACATTAGAGATATGCAAATTATACCCTGCAATGATAAGAGGCAAGAAGAGACAATGAAATAAGCAAAGGATGGACAAAATGCATCACGAAACAGATTTTATTGCTCCATGAGTTCACACAGTACATCATTAGTGGGAAAGAGGCAAGAAAATGCCATTACAAAGAAAAGAGAGGAGGCTTAAGCTCCACATTCAACCCTAGGGAAGAAGGAAAGAGGGGGCAGGAGAGAAAAAATGACCAACCACTAGAAAAATGCCCCTCCTTACAACATATAGGAAGAATGAGAGAGAAAGGAGAGAAGAATTTGAATCCTACTCCAACCACCCAAGAAATGCATTGAATTCACCTAAAAAATGATGGGTTCCATTGCAAAAGCCATGCCTCCATGTGTTGTTCCTTGCTGGGAAAGAAAGGAAGCCCATACTTCATTATGGTGGTAGGTGAGAAGCCTTACAACCTCGAAAATGACGGACTGTATCTTTCATTTTAAGAATGTAGTCCCACTAATTCAAATATATACAGTCGTAGTTGAGTAGTAGACGTCGAGGGCTTTCTGAAAATTCCTCTCTTTCTCAAATCTGAGCTTCCAGTAGAAAGTTATGATCATTTGAAGGTTAGGGTCGAGCATTCCACGTGGGCTCTCACAATATTTTAAAAGATCTAAGCATTTAAAATTATTTGTGGGATTCATGATTTAGTTTTCATTGAATTTAACTTCTTCCAATCTTTTCCAAAATGCTTTGGGTTTGGAGTCTATTCGTACAAGATCCACGTGGAAGCCCCGCACATTCTTAAGATTTTTCCTACCTTTTAGGGTCTTGAGAATGTGACGTGCCGACAATTGGCACCATCTGAGAACATGCTGCTTTGTTCATTTAGATGAGTAAAGGGCCCCACTATATATAATTTCAAAACCCTTTTTCAGGTGGGACCTTTGTAGTTAGCTCCACGTGGAAACCCTGTGGGTTTCCAAGACTTTATCCCCTCCTTTCACTCTTAAAGTTGTGACGGTTGGACACTTGGCATCATTCGCGAGCCTGCTCTGCTTTCTTTGTGTTTTACCTTTTCCACCTATTTAGAAGCAACCATGTTAGACCCTAGACACATGGAGGGCTAGTGCATGTTTGGGGACCTATTTTTGGATTTTACCTTTGAAGTTATGCTAATGAGGCACATGGAGGCTTCCGCTGGCTCTTCCCATGCTTAAAATTTTCAACGACCCGGTTCTTTGCCTTTTCGGGATTTGGCCACGTGGAGGGCCCATGCTCGTTTGGGGACCTAACTTTGGATTTTACCCTTTGAAGTTATGTCGATGAGGCACGTGGAGGCTTCTACTCGCTCTTCCCCATGCTTGGACTTTTCAACGGCTGATTCTGCCTTTTTAGGCTCTGACCATGTGGAGGGCCCGTGCTCATTTGGGGACCTTCCTTTGGATTTTACCTTTGAAGTTGCACCGATGAGGCACGTGGAGGCTTTTGCTGGCTCTTCCCATGCTTGGAATTTTCAAAGGCCAATTCTTCCTTTTTGGGCTCTAACCACGTGGAGGGACCACACTCGTTTGGGGACCTACCTTTGGATTTTACCTTTGAAGTTACGTTGATGAGACACGTGGAGGATTCTACTTTGTCACACCTTTTGAAGGTGTGATGATCTGAAATGTGGCACCTTCCGTGGTTTTGTTGCTTTGCTTTGAGTCAACTCGCTTTGGGCTTGATTTTGAATTATCGAGTTAGCTTTCTTCATTTTTTCAACCATCCGTTTCCCTGAGATCCTTGAAAAATTTGAAGTCCGAAAAATTTGAGCCTTTCTCCATATTTTCACTTGAGCTTTGATCTTCTTCAACATTTCCATTGGCCATTCATTTTCCCATCTTCCATTTCCATAGCCAAGCCTTCCTGTAAACTGATTGTTAGATTTGAAATGTGGGCTCACATGATTGAACCGACCTCTTCATTTCTCTGGTGTGGAAGGTCACGTTTGATCAAAATTTTCCCGAGGGGAAAAATTGGATAACAGAAGGTCCTACTAACATTTGAAAAAATAGATTTCAGACTTCATCGTGTATGAAAGGAGAAGTTTGTGACAGACATTTGAGAACACGTACACAGTCTTGAATCAATTTTGGTAAAACTATTACTTCAAATGTTTCTATGTAATTTATTGAAGAAGGAGGTCATTTTAGAGTCTAAAAAGCTAAAGAGTTTTTTTTTTTAATTCTAAGGATCATCCATTTGGTGGTTAAATATGACCTAATCCATTCTCTAAACCATGGAGTTGTCAAACAGTGCTTCCTTTGTGAAAACTGGCAATGTTGATGTAAGGGAAATCTGTCTTAAACTTATTTGCTCGAATTAAGGGGCCTCTTGGAAAATATAAGGATTCATTCAATATGTCAAAGCTTTGTAACACCTTTTCCACTTCGAAGAAGAAGACCAAAAGCCATTTTTTTACTTGCCTTGTTTTACTAAAAAATGAAACACTTATTCCTCAAGTTCACAAAAGAAAGTTGAAAGATCATGAGTCATAGTTGGTGTTTGGAGTTGGAGAAGAATTTGAAAAGCCACAGGCAATTGAAAAAATTCATGAGAGGCTCCCAAATCCACTGAGAGAAGGTGTAAAGGTTTTCTTGTCTTTATCATACAAGTCAAGGCTAAAGTGACTCTTGAACTCAAAATGAGAATGTGAATATCTAGTGATTGAAATAAAAGAGTCAAGCATGAGTGTAATAAATGGTGGGAGATAGAAAAATCAAGGAGATGAATAAGTAGAGTCCAAGATGAAAATATATACCAAGGAATGGACTGTGAAGGGTGAAGATGTAGAGGTGTGGTCAAGTATGAATTGTACTTGAACATATTGAAGACACAATACAAATCCTAAGGGGTGTGTATGTTCAAATACATGAGTATATAGGAAGTTTTTTCTGATTTGTTTACAGATATAGACCACACATGTCCATTAATAACAATTAATGCATTTAGGATGTTGAGATTGATTAAATAAATCAGAAAACTGCGAGAGTGAATTGAGAGTATGAGGAGAAAAATGATTGTTGAATATTCTTATGAAGGTAGTGAGTCAAGTGGTGAGGTTTGAGTGAGTAAATTCAGAGTACCTTGTTGAATAGGTTGATTCCTTGAATGAAAAATGAGTAGGGTGAAGTATGATGAAAAGAATGTAGGTATAGGTGAATGAATATCTTGCATGTATAAAGGAGATAAGCTGAGGTAGTTTGTACAAGTAACAATGATGTATCAAAACATGAATGAAGGTGATTATGATATTGCTAAGATATAAGCTAAGGATAGTGAAGTTAATACATTGACAAACCAGGCATGGTGAGATGAGGTGTATTGCAAATAAGAAAACTGTGAGTAAAGAAAGGAAGACAAAAGATAGAGTAAAATTGCATAAAATAGTATAATTGAAGGGTGATCATAGTCATTTGAATTAAGCAATAGGGGATAGATGATCAAATTAAAAATTTCCAATCTTTTTTTCCTAAGGGGGTGCTTGGGACATAGGGGTAGTTGCTTGTTGCAAAGTGGCAGCTTACTAAACTAGCTAAGTGGGTGCTTGGATGCCTTCGAGTGGGTGCTTGAAGGTCGTGAAGTAGGTGTTTCTCAGGTTGAGTGGGTGCTCAGTAAAAATAGAAATCATTGTATGTTAAGAATGGGTGTTCTTAATAAAAGGCCTTTATTTCAAATGGGTTTTCTCCCTCTAAGGGTTTCCCACTATAAAATTGGTGTCATGTATACTTATGTTCTTGCATGTACCATAATTTGTGTTCATGGTTTGATTGCTTCTTATTTTCAAGAAGTTTTAGAAGTTTCTAATCTGATCAACACTAATTCACCACCCTCTCAATGCTTGTGATTTCTAACCATTTGTATCAGATCCCAGTCTTTTTGAGTTAAGCCTAACAGCTCGAAGGTGATCCTGACAACACAAGCATGGGTTCTTTAGCTGAATTAATCTTGAAGAGAAAATATGATATTGTTTTATCTCTGATAGAATACCTGAAGAATGAGATTAAGCACATGGAAGCTCACCATTTTCAAGAATTAAATGAAGTGGCTATAGTTGTGGAAAATTTTACAAGAGCTTTGAAAGAAAAAGAGAATGAATGTATGAAAATTGAAGAAGAAGTAAATACCATTGAAGGCTGAACTGAAATAAGTCATAAATAAGTTTAATGACCGACAAAGACATTCTAAGTGAAAATATATCATAAGTCTTGTTGACTATCCATTCTAGAAAAGACTAAAGAGTGTGGGAAATTAAGTGAGCAGATATTAATATTCTCAAAGAAGAAATGACATAAGCAAGGCAAAGAGATTTGATGCCTGGATCAATGACATTCAGAGAATAAGGAAGAGGAAAATACTTGTCCTATCAAGAAAACAAATATGAAGCAGACCATTGATATCAACAAAGGAAGGTTCAAGATAATTAGACAACCAAATGCATACAGGTATGATATAAAATTTAATGGATATTGTTTTTCATTCTATACTTTTGGACATAGAGCTAGAGATTGTTTGAGAAAGATAGACAAGGAGCATCCATAGATAAATTGTAGGAATAAGCATGAAAAGACTAGAGTATGTTTAAATTTTTATGAGAAGGGTCACATAGAAAAATTCTATCTTGAGGAACCAATGAAGCAAGAAATGGACAAGAAGTACACCTAGAGATAGGAGTCAACTTGTATGCTTCACATGCAAACAGAGTTGAATGCTTTGCAAGACATTTTTATAAGAGGAAGCTCATATACAAGAGAAAAAATTGAAATCAAACACACTCATATGGAATCAGCCAAGAAAGCAAAGTTAGAAATTAAAATAACAAATATTGGAAAGAAGGTAACATGGGTAGATATTGAAAAAGCATAACAAGCTAAACACAATGTTAGGAGAAAACTAGCTCACATTAGATATAAACAAGTGATGAAAAAGGTAAGAAACATTGAAATAATTCTAGTGCAAAGGATGAATAAATTCTACCTCAAGTAGTGGTAGAACAGGTGTATGAACTATGCTTATTAGGAACTCTAAAAAAAGATGAGAGCTCAGACAATGAAGTTAATACTCCTAGAACTTTATCCAAGAAGGTCAACAAGAATGGAAGGACAAGGAAAGGGAAGATGGAGTCATCACATGGTTTTGATGACTTCATGTTGTTCTGAGTTGGTTCAAGACTCAGTATGCCTTCTCTAGGCTTCTGGAAGGCATATAAATTTAAAAGGAAGCTTCAGAGTGAGGAGGAGCTGTCTTTTCCAAGTAATTTTCTTCTTCATATTATAAGGTATGTTTAAGCTCTCTGTTAGGAATATTTGCTTTAGTGCTCACATTTGTTAACATTATATTGTGTAGAATTATTATTAAAATGAGTTAACATAAAATAACTCATTTAATAATAATATAGTAGTTTAGAATAAATTAATACAAATCTCATATTAAGTTTTATTTTATTATTGTACGTGAGTTGTAGTAACAAACTCATTAGAGATTTTAGGGAACTAGTAGAGATATTATGAGAGATATATGAGATAGAAATTGAGTGATATGTGGATCATGGAGAGATAAGGGGGATTCATGATGTGAGTTGAGTCCTCCTTTGTAGAAGATAAAATTTCTATATATTGTAACCTCTCTACAATAATAAATTGATCCAAATGAATTGAATTTGTGTGTTAAATATATGTTTTAGTCAGAATGTTATTTAGTGAAATGCTAATACTGAAATAATATTTGGTATCAGAGCAGGTGGCTCTTGGTTGTGCTCTATGGAGTTTTACATTCAAATGAGTCTAATTTTTAAAAATGTCTGGTAAATCACATTTTTCTCCAAAACCTAGAATCCAAATTTTGTGAAATTTTGAGGGTTTGATTATTCAGATTCTAGTCATGATTTGTCAAAAAATTGGAAAAACCCAGTTCTTGGTTACGGAGAAATGAAAAAATCAATATCGGAGCAGTAGCTACGTTGAAGCTCATGAGATAACAACTATGTTTGATAAAATGTAAGTCTCTATTTTTTGTTGTATCAAGTTTATTAAATGATAAGTCTTTGAGTCATCCGTAAGATTAATAATAATAGTGAGGTCTTATGTTTTTATTGTCTATAGTCAATTTGTTAAAAGATGCATTTTCGGGGTAACCGACGTCTTCTATTGTTTTTTTTTTTATTAAGGGCAAATAGTTTTGAAGGGATTATACCCTATATACAAAAGGGCTCAAAAGCTAGATAGCAAAGGTGAGAGAAATAGCCTAGAGAAGGGAAAAATGGCCAACCAAAGAGGGCTCAACAACCAAATATGACAATACAAGTGAAGAAAGGATCCAAACGAACAATGATCCAAAAAGAAGCAGAAAAGATCAAAAAGCAACCAAAAGAGAAACAACATATAGAACTCTGCCAAAAAGCAGCGCTAGAACCGCTAGATAACAGCAACTTCGCAGCCAAAAAATAGCAACGCAGCAACCCGTTACTTGATAGCCCTGTCAATCTTGGTCTTGATAGCCTGCAAGCGACATGAAGAAGGCAATGACAGTGGCCTGAGAGAAGTCTCTCATATCCGCCTTAGCAATTGCAATATCCCTTTTCTCTTTAGGGCCCCGAATGTCCTCATTAACCCCACTTAAACTGCAGACACTATAAACATGTTGTTTAATGAAATTATAAATGCTTTTAAGGGAAGATAATATGCAGTCATTGCAAAATTTTTGCATTCCCCATTCTGCCATCCAAGGACTGTAACTTCTTAAAGACTTTAGCAATAACCCCCTCTTCATCATCACTTTGAAGAATTCCTTTTCCCTTAGCTCTTTCCATATTTTTTATAGTCCCTTTGAGCTCTTGTATCTCCTTTTCTAACCTATTCAGCTCCTCCATCAGCTTACTGATATGCAGGAGGTTCTCAACAAGTTCCAGGTCTTTGTGGCTCCTTAGGACCCATTGGGAAGAAGGGATTTTAGCTTTTATGCTCTTTCTTTTCTTGCTGGAAGCAACAGCTTCAATCTTCCTTTTCAGCAGGGGGGAGTGGAAGCGGTGCGATCAGGTGGAGGTATGGAGGAAGAAGGTGGGGTAGGATTCATGGGGGGGTAGCTAGAAAAGTGGCGATGGATCAGGAGGATAAGCCCCTGGTGCAAAGGGACAGCCCTAGAGTGGCTCTGAACTTCCCTAATTGATTTCTCCAGCGAGTTTATCAAATAGTGAGGAAAGCTGATGATGATATTTCTACAAAAGTGATTTAGAAATATCAAATGTTTTTGAGGTATAGTCACAAATCTTCCTTCAAGTGTTACATACCTAACAACCATCCTGGGAAGCTTAGCAAAAGGCTCAGGAATCGACGCCACCTTGATGCCAGTAGTCACGAATTCAAGATTCTCCCCATCGTCCAGGAACTTCTTGGTCTCCACCTCCCTGTCCACCTTCTTACTGAAGAATTTGGTGCCCTCCAGGTTGAGGCCCATGATCTGGGTGATGAGCTCTTCTGTGATCTCAATCTCCATGTTACTGTATTTGACAATCTGATTCTTCCATCCTTGGGTGAATCTGATAGAAATGTCTTGGTCAAATCCTTGAATCCTTTCAATTAAATTAGACAGACCCCCAATTTGAAGGTAATTCCAAAGCTCCGTATTCTCTTTCCACGCCGGATTGTGGGTCGGTTCAGTTTTGCAAGGCGGACCCCCCATGTTTCCTCTGTTCCTTTTCCTGTTCTCAATGGTAAAAATGCTATCACTATGCGGGACAGGAAGAGCTTTGATGTTGGTATTTGAATCTTTCCTTTCCGTGAAAGTAGGTTTAATTATTATACCATACTTGTAATTATTGCCCCGCTCCTTGGCTTTCCTCCTATGCCTAGAAATGATGACAGTCCATCTCACACATATCGCATCAATCATCCATATCTTATGTGATGTCATCATATTGTACTTGAGGATCCGCACATTAGCGTCCAAATTACAGCCGTTAGTGCTGATTTTCACTGCCATGTAGATCATTGATTATGGATTTATTGATTTGAGTGGGCAGAACGTCCCCCCTAAGCCAAGTTTGAAAGGTATTAGTAACACCGAGGTTAGCCAAACTATCAGTGACCCTATTTCCTTCCCGATAGGTGTGGGTGATTTTAACATTTTCAAAGCTCTTGCATATATCAATAGCTTCCCCAATAAAATCTCTGATAGACCAGCTGGGGTGTTGCTTTTTGTTTAATAGATTGATGATATTTAGAGAATCACCTTCAATTATAATATTTGAATATTACAATCTCTGGTAAGTCTTATACCCCAAAGAGCCGCTAGGGCTTCAGAGTAATGATTAGTCTGCCTGCCCATTCTCCCAGAAAAAGCAGCAACAAAACAGCCTCTTTGATCTCTGATGACTCCCCCTCCTCCAGAGTCCCCCGGATTGCCTTTTGAGGCCCCATCAAAATTTAACTTGTGCCAATCAATGGGAGGCTTAATCCATCAGACTGTGTTTCTATCAATACCATTGTTATTCTTATTGACAATGTCAATATTCCAATCAGTCACGATGTATTCTTCCTTCTTCGGGTAAAGCCTATTTTTAGGAGGTTTAAATCTAGCAATATTATCTTGCACAGTAATGATAATTTCCTTGTAGACTTTGTTACATGCCTTTCTATTGTTTCTGAAAATGTAATCATTACGAGCCTTCCAAACTCTCCACATAGTGTGGGGTAAAACAAGTTGCCACAATATTTTCACCACACAATGCTTAAACAGAGAGTCCCATTGTTCCCAGGCCTGAAGACAGGTAAGGGGAAAAATCCATCTCTGATTAAACTTTGCAAAAACAAGCTACCAAATTTTGGAAGCAAACTCACAATGGAGGAATAAATGCTTTATATCTTCTGCCTCTTTCTGACACATGCAACATCTATTCGGCATGATGAATCCCTTCTTGATGAGGTTGTCATTAGTTAGGATCTTGCCATTAATGATTAGCCACCAAAAGAAGTTCACTCTAGGGGTTAACTCCGGCATCCACAGCTTGTGCCACTTAATTTCACTTTCCATGGATACAAAGAAAGAATTATATCCTGATTTAACAGAGTATTCCCCATCAAAAGAATCTTTCCAGATGAGTTCATCCTTAAGATTTTGATTACTTATATGGATTAGAGAAAGTTGATTCTGTAAAGATGAAACATCAGCCTGTACATTATCATTCTCCACTTTTAGCTGTTTCCATTTTCTTTTGTTTCCATCCCTCTCAATGTACCCCTAGATTTTGTGCCCATACTTTGTAATTAAGTTGTCTTTAATGTGATCATAAGCAGAAATCCAGTTAGAATCAGTCCACTTATTTGTCCAGAAGTTTATGTTTTTTCCCATCCCCAAGCTTCCAGCTACACCCCTGAGAAAGAATGTGTCTGCTGCGAAGAAGGTTGTTCCAGAAAATAGAACCACTCGGAAGAGACTGATCATATATGAAGGAAATCTTGTTTTGGTTTGAAAGATATTTGATCTTAACCAACTCTGTCCAAGGTTTGTGCTCTTTTATAAGCCTCCAACCTAATTTTGCAATAAGGGCAGCACTCATATGTTTGATATCTTTAATTTCTAACCCCCCAAGTCTCTTAGGTTTACATACCTACTCCCAAGCCACAAGATGATATCTGAATCTGTCCTTAGTACCATGCCATAAAAAGTGCTTTTGAATCTTTTCAATACTGTTCATCACTGCTGCAGGTATGCTGAACATTGACATGATGTAAATAGGCAAGTTTTGGAGCGTGCTTTTAACCAATAGGCACTTTCCTGCACTTGAAAGTACAGCTCCTTTCCAGCCAGCCAACTTTCTTTGAAATCTCTTAATAAGATCATTCCATACCTCCACAGAAATCTTGCCAGTACTTAAAGGTAAACCTAAGTAAGTAGTTGGAAGAGAATTAATAGTGCATCCTAGAATATTAGCAATCTTTCTTTGCCTTTCCAAAGGAGTATTGAAGAAATAAATAGAGCTTTTGTCAAAATTAACTTTTTGTCCTGAGGCTTCCTCATAAAATCTAAGGACAGTTTTGATAGCCTTTGCCTCAATGATTGAGGCCATCAGGAGAAGCAGAGTGTCATCACACAAACTGCTGGTGTGAGGAGATCTGATTGCCAGAAGTTGGAGGAAAGCCTTTTATCATGCCAATGCAAATAGCTTTGGAAATAGATCTGCTTAAACTATCAGCCATAATAATGAATAATAGAGGGGAAATTGGGTCGCCTTGCCGGATACCTCTATTGCTAGCAAAAAAACCCATAGGTTCCCCATTAACAACCACTGAGAATCTAGAGGTAGAGATACAAGAGTGAATGATTTTTCTGAATTTGATTTGAAAACCAAACTTGGATAAGACCTCATCCATGAATCTACAGGAGACTCTGTTGAATGCTTTATGCATGTCTAGCCTGATAGCCATCCCCGCCTTTTTGCTTTTATCCATAGAATGTATAGTTTCATGAACTATGAT
This sequence comes from Taxus chinensis, assembly GCA_019776745.2. Taxonomy (NCBI): domain Eukaryota; kingdom Viridiplantae; phylum Streptophyta; class Pinopsida; order Cupressales; family Taxaceae; genus Taxus; species Taxus chinensis. Next base: position 773,061,022 of record CM034148.1, on the reverse strand, counting down.
AATTCCATCTTGAATAATTCTTCCCTGGATGAATCCGCTCTGCTGTTGTGAAATGATCTCCATAAGAATAGGTTGCATTCTAGTGGTGAGAATCTTTGTGAAAATCCTATATATAACATTAACTAAACTGATAGGCCTGAAATCTTTGAAGTCCTTTGCATCCAAATTTTTCAGGGCAAGCACAATGTGTGTATTATTTAGTTCTTTAATGAGATTTCCCGTTCTGTAGAAACTCATTAACAGCTTTCAAGAGATCTTCAGAGCATATTTCCCAACATCTTTGGTAAAATTTAGCTGAAAAGCCATCTGGACTTGGAGCCTTATCCCCTTCTAAAGCAAAAACAACCTTTTTTAATTCCTCAATGGTGACAGTTTTTGAAAGACTTTTAAATCTCTCAGCAGGTATCAGATTATTAGGAATGGAGTCTAAGAGGAAAGAGGCCGCTTGTTCATTTTAGGAGTTATTCTTAGTGAGGAGGTTCTTGTAAAAATTAAGTGCTTCTGTTTTGATGTCCTCTGGATCCTTAGTAATGTTTCCATTGCCTTTAGTAACCTCAGATATTCTGTTATAAGCTCTATGTTTGAGGGCTATCAAATGAAAAAAAATTGTATTTCTGTCTCCTGCTTTAAGCCAAAGGGCTCTAGACTTCATTCTCCAAAAGGATTCTTCATGGCTTTTTATATTATGCAGATCCGAGAGGAGTTTTTTTTTCCCACTGATGATCCTCTAGAGACATACCTTTCATGGAAACATTTAGCTCAAGCTCTTCTAGCTGTTGCTTAAGTTCTTTCTTCTTGTCAAAAATGTTTCCAAAAACCTCTTTATTCCAAATTATAATCTTTTGTTTAACATTTTTCAACTTCTGCAGAAGCCTGAATTGGGCCATCCCTATGCCTTCCCAATACCACCACTCTTTAATTCTGTCTAGAATATCTTCATGTTCGAGCCACATTTTCTCAAATTTGAAGTTACCATGAAAAGGTTTTGTCCAATTGAAGAAATTTAGGACAATTGGATTATGATCAGAGCCCGTTCTGGGGAGAGAAGAAAGATGAAAATTCTGGTCCAGAATCCAATTGGTAGAAATAAGAGCTCTATCCAGTTTAACCTGGATTAAGTTCTCCCCCAATCTTCTGTTGGACTAGGTAAATTGATTGCCATGAAGCTCTATGTCCATAAGATTAAGAGTCGAAATGAAGCCAACAAATTCTTCCATACCAAGGGAGAATTCAGAGCATCCCCAAAATTTTTCTCTTGGATTCAAAGGAGTACATTGAAGTCTCCCATAACCAACCAGTTCATGTTTTCAACATTGCTTCGGAATAAGGTTAACTCTTTCCATAGATTTCTTTTACCAGTAGCAGTATTGGGCGCGTAAATATTAGACAGAATCCAGCTATGATTATTTTCAATACTTTTAAAAATAATAGCTAAATGATTCTGGGTGGAGGAGAGTACCTTACCATTAACAATCTTGGTATCCCAAATGATCGCTAAGCCTCCAGAAGCCCCTTGAGAATCAACAACAACAAAGGCAGCGTTCTCCCAGAAATATCTTTTGAAGTCTTCAACTACCTTACTTTTCATTTTAGTTTCCTGAATAAGAAGAATGCTGGGTATGTTTGATCTTTTGATTTCCTTTAGCATTATTTGCGTAGGCCTCCCATTGAGGCCTCTGACATTCCAAGAAATAACCTTCATTAAAAAAAATTTGGAGATGCATTTTTCTGAATGGTTCAAAATTCTTTGTGTACCATCTGTAATTTCTTTTTTAGTCTCTTTTGCTCTTGCTTCTCTCTTTGATAGCCTACCTTTTCTATATGTGACTCCAATATTTGCAGTTCTTCTAGCAGTGGCCCTTGTGATTCTTGAGGTGGAAGCTTCCCAGCTTCCAATCTACTTTTTTTTATCACTATAGAGTGATTTCGGACTTTCTTCCAGACTTTTTAGACCTCTTTTCTTTCTTTTCACTAAGATGAATCCATCATTATCACTATCTGGTATATTTTCCTTGCTAATGGGGGTAATTTCACCATCCTCTTTTCCTGTGACAATATCAGCCTGTTTATCCATTTTAGAAGCCAGCTTCTCCATGTCAGTATCCTCTTTATCTTGGTTTAGATCTCGTGCAATGGATTCTAGATCCTCTTTGAATTTTCCTTGTCTCATTTTGAGTTTCTCCAGAGAGCTGTTTCCATTTAACAGCTATTGATGAGCAGTGATTTTTTCCATCTCTTCCTCCATATAAGAAAGATAAATGATAACTTTTTCATTTTCTTCATCAACCTCCATGCTCAACTTTATCGGATTTGATGTTAAAGTGTTCATTGCTGAATCCACTGACATCTCCCTTTTGTTTTCTTCCTCTTTCAGACCCAGATCGATTTCCTGTTGAGTCTCAACCAGTTTCTTAGGTCTCCATAGTTTTCTATAAACCGGTGGCCTCTTCGCCTTAAATCCTTTTTTCCTTTTTTAAACCTGGAATGCCTCTATAAACGTCTATTCCCAGTAGCTAGATCAGTTAGCGGCTCTTTACCAGCCTTAATCATCTGTTTCTGTCTTAGAGCTTCAGATATATCTGAGAGTATTTCCAGCTTTTGTACTGTTTGTTCAGGGCATTTGCTGGCAAAGTGGCCTAATTTATTGCATTTGCTACATCTTAGTTGGAAAGCTTCATATTCTATTTGCTATTTCCATACTCCAAATTTGGACTGCAGAACAATGTGATCAGGAAGCTCTTGATCCATTTCAGTAGAGACACAGAACCTAGCAAATGCCAGCCTTGACCTATTTCTCATGGGCCCATCTAGTCCAATAGGTGAACCAATCAATTTGGCTATATGAAGGAGGATTTCATCATCCCATAAATGTAGGGGTAGCCCTGGGATTCTACACCAGATGGGTATGGAATGAATATTCTCAACAAATGGATTGAATCCAGGATACCATTTTTTTAAAAACAGTCCCATATTACCCAAACACCAAGGACCACCCAACAAGACCAAGTCAACATCAGATTGGAGATTAAAACGGGCCAGAAAAAATCCCTTTGTCATGGTGGTGATGATCAAATCCCCTTTTGGTTTCCATCTGTGAATGGACCATTTTCTAATAATGTCCACATTGGGTCGTGACCCCAAAAATTTTCCGATAAGGGCCAGATTGGTTTTCTCCAATGCCCTATGCAGACATCTGTCAGGCACCTATAAGTGGGTCACCCCTTCAACATCTTTTATACTTTTAAAAATCAGATCACATGCAGGCTGAGGCCCCACATTTTTGTCAGGAGGAATCTTTACAACATCCTCCCAGGCTCTAGATCCAAAACTACCACCAATGGTCGATTCTTTCTCTTTTACCGGTGCATTAGCAGCTACTACGTAGTCCTTTGAAAGACATTCAGCAGCCAGGGCTGCTGAAACCGCTGCTTTCAAAACCCTCACGCAGCCCGCCCGCATTTTCAAACACGCAGTCCTCCCGCATTTTCAAAAGTTCCAGAGCTTGTTCATGTTAAACATTCACCTTCTATTGTTGAAATGGATATTCCATTAGAAACTTTCACACATGGAAATTTAAAATTCAAATGCAACTAATGAATAAAAGCTTATGGGGAATAGTTAGTGGTAAAGAAACACAACCCACAGATGAAAGTAAGTTACTTGAATGGAAAAGCAGAGATGAAAAGGCCAAAGCCATCATTGGCCTTGCACTTTCAGATTATGAACTACACTATGTAGATTTGGAAAAGTCATCCACTGAGATTTGGGAAAATTTGAATAAGTTGTTAGGTGCTAAAGTGGTTAATACAAAATTTTCCTTAAAATTACACTTATTCAAATTAAAAATGAGTGAAGGAACTACTATATCTAGTCATATAAATGATCTCAGATCTCTCATGAGACAACTAGCCGAAGTTAAAGCACTAGTTGATGATGAAGACGCTAAAGATACTTTATTGAATAGTTTGTTTTCAAAATATAACAATGTTGTTTTCACTCTTGGTCAAATGCCATCTTAGTCCTTGAAATACATGATCTTAGCTCTCCTAGCAGAAGGAAAAAGAGCAATATCAGAAGATGTAGAAGAAGAAAGTGCAATGTACTCAAAGAAAAATTGTAAAAAAATTGACAAAAACAAGGATGAAGTTGAATGTTTTTATTGCAAAAGAAAGGGCACACATCTTGGTTTTGTAAGGATCGAGCTAATGATATCCTCAAAGGAAAACTCAAAACAAATGAAGCAAATGTAGCTAATGAAAAGGCACCATCCAACGAGGAAGAACTGATAAAGGAAGAACCAACGAATGATGATAGTGGTTATAATTCTGAGGATTTTCTATACTAAGTGAATAACTTCCTGATTGGAGGATGGAGGCAATGGAGGAAGGAGGTCAATCAGCGACCTCTCACCAGATGCAAGCGACGAGGCCACATAATGAAGTTGTGGTATTTTTTTAGTTGTGTGTTTCATTTCTGCTATGTGAAAATAAGAACAGATGGATCATACATGTTCAAAATTCTAATGTGTGAGCAATTTATTTTATTTTCCCCTGGATATAAGAAGGTGGTGAGAGCTAAAAGAGTGTTGTTATATCTAAGTTATTGGTTGACCTTATAAAACCATTGTTTATTATGGTTGTTGGTTAACCACATGTAAAACCATCATTTGTTTGTAGGTTGTTGGTAAACCGAGTGTAAAACCATCTTGTTTGTTTGTAGGTTGTTGGTAAACCGAGTGTAAAACCATCATGGGTATTTTTATGTTAGTGGTTATCCCAGTGTAAAACCATCATTAGAGTTGGGTAGCAGTACAAGATAATGTTCTCCCCATGTTCGCACTAAGGGGGGAATGTTAGGAATATTTGCTTTAGTGCTCACATTTGTTAGCATTATATTGTGTAGAATTATTATTAAAATGAGTTAACATAAAATAACTCATTTAATAATAATATAATAGTTTAGAATAAATTAATACAATCATATTGAGTTGTATTTTTTTATTGTACATGAGTTGTAGTATAACTCACTAGAGATTTTAGGGAACTAGTAGAGATATTATGAGAGATATATGGGATAGAAATTGAGTGATATGTGGATCATGGAGAGATAATGGGGATTCATGATGTGAGTTGAGTCCTCCTTTGTAGGAGATAAAATTTCTATATATTGCAACATATCTACATTAATAGATTGATCTAAATGAATTGAGTTTGTGTGTTAAATCTGTGTTTTAGTCAGAATGTTATTTAGTGCAATCTAATACCGAAATAATACTCTCAAGTATGTTTTTGAAGCTCAGATAATTAGTCATGATGATAAGGTCAAAGTATCTTGTGTTGTTTCTCTTTAAAGCATAAACGTGTGAACTATGTAATTTCTTTGAGATATGAGTTATGATGTATATCAAGGTCTTGGTGTGATGTGAAGAGCTCATTTAAGTCAAGAAGTGTCATCAAATTATATAGTCAAACTGTCTATGATTTGTGATGTCTCAATGAACTCCCTTAGTCTGCATCTTCATATCAAAATTGCGAGTATGGATGAGTCAGGATGATCATTAGTCTCAACATCTTGCATATAAGTGTTCTTGAACTCATGTAAAATGTACTCACAATCCTTGTGTCATGATTGACTATATTGAATATGTCTGATTTTTGTGAAGTGTGTCCAAGTAGCTCACAAACATTTATAAAGCTTTGAAAGTATCAGTCAAGTAAGGAAAGACTATTTTAAGTTCCCGAGCTTTCATTCTTCAAAAAAGATTCTACATTATCATTCCAAGATGTCTGAGCATATGTTATAAGTTGAAAAGGATTAAAATTGGTTGAAATATTGATCATGTGTCACTGTGAACCAAACTTGTGAAATTAGAGTTTTAAGTGCATCTCTTGGTCTATAAACACAGTCTCAATGCTATGATCTTAGTGAGAAGATTGGTAAAGACATTGAGTAGTCCCTTTATATCTTTGTCAAAGCCGATATCCTGAGTCTAAGAAGTGTTTGTTACAATTTTATGTCATCATATGTCCATAAAGAATGCATTCTTATGATCTGTTTTGTGTCTTAAGGGTATGAGAAAAATGTCTTGTCAAAATTTTGAGCTGCCATCTCAAATGTTAGGTATATCTTGTATGTGTCTTCTGAGTCTATGCTCAAGCATGTTTATCACCATATGTCATGTAAATTGTTTGAGTTTGAGGGTTTGATGTTGTGATTCATTCTTGTCATAAGAAGTAATTATTGAGTCCATTATTGATAGGAGTTAGAAGGTTGTGCTCTTTCAGAGGATTCATAACATATGTATACTTCTTTATTATGTCCCAATGAATGCTGAGTGTATCTCAATCAAAATTTCTGAGTTAGTTTTTGAAGTGTCAAGTCTTTAAGAAGGTCTATGTCTAAATTCAAGTCCAATGTTTTATCAAAAGTCAAAAGATACAATTGTGAAGTGTTATCTTCTCCATCCTTAAAGCTATGTCACAAGAATTGAAGATGTCCGTTAGTCATTCAAGAAGGTACATTGATACAAGATCATGAAATAAAGCTACAAATATCAAGTAGTCAAGAAAAGTGCAACTGAAGAGAAAAGGTTCAAATCTTAAAGGTGGTCAGTATTGCTCCTACCAAGAAGAAAGTATAGCTTCTAAAGAGTGATAAGTGATCTAAAGGTGCTAGTTCCTTACAAGATTGTGTGCACTTAATAATCAACTATAGGTTCTTGAGAAGGTTGAAAAAGAATCAGGTTTCAGAGAAGTGAGAATCATGTTGAAAATGTCAATGTTTATCCATCTTGAAGTATCTTAGGATGTTAAACGAAAAGAGTTCAAGGTGCTCTTGGAGTCCAGTAGACCTAATAAGATATGTTTTCAAGGTATCATTCAAATGCCAAAGTTTCTCTAAATGCAAGGTACAATGATCCAGTTGTAGAGTATATGGATAACTGTGATAATAAATAAAGATAACATTCTTGCAAAGTCATTCATGAAAGAGTTGATGCCTAAAATTGAGGCCTAAACATGTGGACGAGGGAACAGTGGTATGTGAAAAAAGATAAAGGGAAGGATTTAATTTCATAACTTAAGGAGTTTACAATATCTATGAGTTGAATGTGAGTTCAAGGGTTTGGAGTAAAAACCCTATATGAAATATCATGTGACAAAACTTGTATCTAAGTTTGGTAAGGTATACAGAGTTGCATGTGCAAACAATGAAATGTTACATGTATCTGATTACTACAAGTATTAATGGGATAAAAGGTTCTTCACATGCTATAGCTTGTGCCATAACTGATTCTACAAGACTATAAGGGTATTTAAAGCATAGTTACAGTCTCAGGTGAATGTGAGACAAGGGAGCATAATGATAATTTCCTCAAACCTGAATTAGGGTATATCGTAGGACTTGGCATGACCTATTGAGAAGGGAAAGTGAGTTATTGCAAATTATGTATTGTCTAGGTGAAGAGTGTGCATGATACCAAATTTCTTAGAGATGTGCAAGAATTGAAAGAGTGAGCTATAGGCTTGAAAAAAAATTCCATTCAAAGGCAAGGGTGACTTAAATAACTACTAATCGAAGAGAAAAATGTGTATTGGATTGTAAAAGTGAGCAAGTGCCTAAAATGTCAAGATTCTAGTCAAAGTGTTGATAGTATTTATGATCCAAAAGGTTAGTAACAACTGTGTAGTGATTTTCTAATGAATATAAAAGCTTCTCTTTGTTTTTAGGTCAAGAGCATGTCTGAATCAGTATGAGTGCACATTTTAGGGTGAAGATATTATCAAATTAGGTTCAGTACATTAATTGGAATGCTAAAGTTTTTGAAGACACTCATAGAAGTAAGAGGAAATGAGCTTGATCATCAATTTTTTGAGCAATAAGATTTGTGTTGCAAAATTTAATACGCTTTAGGTATGCAGTGTTGGTACTGAGTTTCATTAAAGGTTTCAAGGTGGTCTAACAAAAGTGTATAAGCACTTGTTACAAGAAAGGATGTGATATTGTCCCTGAAAACTAAGTTGAGCATCTACACATGATGAAAAAGGTCTAAATTTTTTTAATAGAAGTAAAGTAGTAGTGAAGTAAAAAAAAGAGTAGTTTGATAAAAGAAAAGAAAATTGAGATAACAGTGAACAACAGTGAGCAACATAGAGTGAAATAGAGGTATGAAACACATGCAACTGGGCGAGTATTATAAATGCAAAGATAATTGAAGGTAAAGGATAGAGATAGGTGACATATACCACATCAAAAAATGATTACAAATACAATCAGGAATCAGTGAATGTAATGCAAGAACATGTATATGTATAAATAGTAATCAAGAGGATAAAATAAGAGCACTTAGACAAATAATGGAAGACATAGAGATTGTTCACAATGTAATCACTATCACTTGAAATAGAAATTTAAAAACGGGGAACAATATAGCTTTAAGACTACTATTGAAGATGACATATAGAGCTTTCATGAAGAGTGAGTCCTTGTAGAGTGCTTTCAAGTCCAATAAACAAATATTGGAGTCAGAGAACATGTGAAAGAGACAAGAGTAGTTCAGTACAAGGTATGATGATACTCATCAAGGAAAGGGAAGAAAGATATTGACCTCCTAATGTAAACTCAGACCAAATGGATGAATTTGCTGTGAAATGGGAATAAAAATAAGATGGATTACAATCTCAGGGGGAGCCTATGCAAAAGTAAATCTAGTTGCCAGCTCAAGAAGAATGGTATGAATGCTAAAAAGATTGCATTTTTGTCTTTAAAGACAGAGATAGCTTGATATAGCCCACAATGCAAGTGGTTGTAGGTGTTTAGGTGCCACAAGACACTCTATTTCTTTATAAATGATGGTTTTGTCATTGACATGTTATTATTAGTCCTCAAACAATGTTTGCATGTTGCTATTGCAAGAAGAAATGTTGCTCATGGTGAGATAGGACAATTACCTACAAAGGAAGAGTGATTGTGCCAGAAAGAGATTCAAGAGAGGAGGAGCTAATCTACTAGATCATGGTGCTATTCATGAAATTATTTCTATCACGTTTATTTCATATGTGTCCTTAATTAGTTCAGGTATGTCTTCATATTAGCCTTGTCAAATGATCTTATGTATTGCATAGTGGTTTTTTTGTATCAATTATGCCTAAAACCTAGGGGGAACAATCTATGAGGTACATTTTTTTTCTCTTGTTGTTGCTTGTCATTTATTTTTGTGTCCCATATTTTTTATGGATGTCAAAGGGGGAGAATATGTACTCGGGGAACATGTATATCCTACCGTTCTGTCATGTTGTTGGTCATGTTTTCATAAATTTGTATTGACTTATGTGGGCGTTGACATCAATGACAAAGGGGGAGTTTCTTTACCACCTTTGTGTTTGGTTATAATTGATGTCTTTGTGTTTTCCCAGTGCTTCTTTTTCATGGAAGCAATGTGTTTAGGGAGTCATGGAGTGCCGGTTTCTTGTCAACCCATGCTAAGCCAAATTGATGTCCTTTAAGTGCATGGGAATCATGTGAGAATTTTTGGTTAAAAGTTAAGAAGTGAAATAATTTTATCAGGTGTGTAACATGTGAATGAAATCATTCTAAGGCTCATAATGTCATGGATAAAACCTAGGAACAAAATACCACTTCTAGCCAAAAATGCCATTGAGGAACTTAGTTGTTCTTACATGCAAATGAGGTTGATCAGGGCCTCACAAGATAATATATGGAAATTTTTTTTTTTTAATGTGTAGAGGGATGTATTGCAATGCTCCATGTCAAATTTCACCAGATTCTATAATGGGGATTTTGAATTATTCAAGTTTTTCCAAAACTTCCTTCTCGAAAAGTGCATTTGGAGCTGTCTAGCTTCTTAGGTGTCAAAAACAATATATGAAGGAACAATTGAATAATTCATAAGAGATTTTGTTTTTTGTATAAAATTTTCCTATAATTCTTGTGCTAAAATAATTCTAGATAAAGGAGGTGTAAGTAAAAAGTTCTATCCATTTTGGTAAAATAGTTTATCTCTCTACTAGGCAGGTTGTTTGGTCAATGGAGGTAGAAGTCAAATTTAGATGTGAAAATCATTTGTTTGATCTTGTGAAAATCATTTTAGAGGTGTGTAAGGTTGTTTCCAAGCTTATTTGGTCATAATATCTCTTCAAGTTCATCAATGAAGGCTATTACAGTCCAAAATGTGAAGTAGAACCTCCTATGCAAGGTGAGATCATCATTCAAAAGTTTTGTTTGTATGTAAGAGGTCTTTTGGTGCTCTAATAATGATAAGGGGATTGCATTCATTCTCCATGAATACCAATTTCTTCTCACACATCTTGTTTTATTAAGATTGAACTCATCATGCACTGTTATGTCTTCAATATCACTGTACATTGTTTCTGGAAGTGAATGGAAAGTTTTCAAATTTTGACAAAGTCTAAACATGTATCAAGCTTGGAACTTGTTTGAAGAAGGTGATGGAAGTTCACACATATCCACAACATTTAGATTTTTTTTTCACTCGAAAACAAAGGAGAAATTGCATTTTGTGTACTGACAAGTTTCACAGTTTCTCAACCCTAAAACTAGGGTTTCTAGAATGGAATTTTGATCGAATATTTCAATTTAACCAACTGAATCTCGAATTTTTTTGGTAAAAATATCTATGAAGGTCCTAATAATCATTCACAAAAAGAAATTTCAGACTTCATCGTGTATGGAAGGAGAAATTTGTGACAAATGTTTGAGAAGACGTACATAGTCTTGAATCAAATTGGTAAACTGTTACTTCAAATGTTTCTATACAATTTATTGAAGGAGGTCATTTCAGAGTTTAAAAATTTTGTTTGAATTCTAAGGATCACCCACTTGGTGGTTAAATATGACCTAATTCATTCTCTAAACCATGGAGTTGTCAAACAATGCTTCCTCTATGAAAACTAGGAATGTTGATGCAAGTGCAATCCTTAAAATTCCTTGCTCAAATTGAGGGCCTCTTGGAAAAGATAAGGAGTTATTTAATATGTCAAAGCTTTGTAACACCTTTCCACTTCGAAGAAGAAGACCAAAATCCATTTTTTTTTCTTGCCTTGTTTTACTAAAAAATGAAACACTTATTCCTCAAGTTCATAAAGGAAACTAGAAATATCATGAGTCATAGTTTGTGTTTGAAGTTGGATAAGAATTTGAAAAGCCACAAGCAGTTGAAAAAACTCATAAGAGGCTCCCAAACTCATTGAGAGAAGGTGTAAAGGTTTTCTTAACTTTATCATACAAGTTAAGGCTGAAATAGCTCTTGAACTCAAAATAGGAATGTGAAGAGCTAGTGATTGAAGGAAAAGGGTCAAGCATGAGTGCAATAAATAGTGGGAGATAGAAAAATCAGGGAGATGAATGAGTGGATTCTAACATGAAAATACATACCAAGAAATTTGACTATGAAGGGTGAAGATGTAGAGGTGTGGTCAAGTATGAATTGTACTTAAAAATATTGAAGACACAAGACAAATACTAAGGGGTATGTATGTTAAAATACAGGAGTATATAGGAAGTTTTGTCTGAGTTGCTGACAGAGATAGACCACACATGTCCATTAATAACAATTAATGCGTTTAAGATGCCTAGATTGATTGAATAAAGCAGAAAACCATGAGACTGAATTAAGAGTATGAGGAGAAAAATGATTGTTGAATATTCTTATGAAGGTAGTGAGTCAAGTGGTGAGGTTTGAGTGAGTAAATACAGAGTACCTTGTTGAATAGGTTGATGCCTTGAATGACAAGTGAGTAGGGTGAAGTATGATGAAAAGAATATAGGTATATGTGAATGAATATCTTATCTATATAAAGGAGATAGGCTGAGGTAGTTGTACAAGTGACAATGATGTATCAGAGCATGAATTAAGTGATTAAGATATTTCTAAGATATAAGATAAGGATAGTGAAGTTAATACATTGATAGACTAGACATGGTGAGATGAGGTGTATTGCAGATTAGAAAAACGTGAGCAAAGCAAGGAAGACAAAAGATATAGTGAAATTGCATAAAATAGTGTAATTGAAAGGTTGTCATAATCAGTTGAATAAGGAACAGGTGATAGATGATCAAATTGAAAATTGTCAGTTTATTATTCCTAAGTGGGTGCTTGGGACACAGGGGTAGTTGCTCTTTGCAAGTGGTAGATTGCTAAACCAGCTAAGTAGGTGCTTAGCTACCTTCTAGTGAGTTCTTGAAGGACTTTGAAGTATGTGCTTCTCAAGTTGAGTGAGTGCTCAACAAAATTGGAAATCATTATATGTTAAGAATGGGTGTTCTTAATAAAAGGCCTTGATTTCAAGTGGGTTTTCTCCCTCTAAGGGTTTCCCAATATAAATTTGGTGTCCTGTATACTTATGTTCTTGCATGCACCTTAATTTGTGTTCATGGTTTGATTACTTGTTCTTTTAAAGAAGTTTTAGAAGTTGCTAATCTTATCAACACTGACTCACCCCCCCTCTCAGTATTTGTGATATCCACCATCATGAACTAGTTTCAAATACCTTAACTGATCAAATCGAAAACAAAAACAATGATCATTTTCTTTTTTCACTGGCTCTTTAATGGGACATGATAATTTTTTACATGATTATATAAAACATTCCAAGAGATAGAGGCTATGCTGAATATTTTACTCTTGTCACGAAAAATATTTGAAACAAGTATTTTTTTATTATATCATTGTGATTATAACTAAAACTAGAGCTAAATACAGAGGTTTCAATTGACATAGTAAATGTTTGGGTTCTTTGTGGATTAGTTTTTTTAAAAAAATACATTGTATCACTACAGATGTTACCATAAGCCTATGTTGCCAAGATACGGGTACAGGTACATTCGATACGCATATTCACAAATTTTAAAAAACCTTTGGGTATGATATGTCTTGGATACGTCTGTACATATATATATATATATACTATTTATTTATATACTTTTTACAATTTTTTAGTCCATTAGAAATACAAAACATGAAAAATATAGTATGATCAATGTTTAAAACATTCAATATACTTAAGATTTTAAATTTCCCTGGATATATGAATATTATATTCCTTTGTGTTTCATCCATTTCCTTTGAGATTATTTGTTGTGTTGTGATGGTGGCCACAAAGGATGTTTACAGGGAGCTCCTGAAGGACCTATTTAATTCGGTTGATCTAACGTGCCAATTATAACTAAAGAGGTTCAGTCCAATGGTTGGTTCTTGCATTCATATTATCATAAATAACCTTCTAATCTTCCTTAAGGATGTATGAAGGAGTCATTGTTGTGCCTTAATAGTTTATAGGGAATTTTTTTCTTTGAAACTTTAAGCTATGCAATCTGCGGTTCCAAATTTTTTTTATTAGTATTGAAGATCACTTGAGATTTGATCTCATAAATAACTTGTACAAAGGCTCATATGTATGTCCAAATTTATATGAATAGCTTCTTTCCTTGGCTAATTGCGATGATCCCAAATAATTACCTCAAATGTTCTTGATATTCTTTGAATATGTTCTCTTCAATAAACTAGAGGGATTTTAAACAATCTCTAGGTTTCCTTGTGGTTGCCATGCCCTCCTATTCTAGTCCTCAATAAAACTGAAGTTTGTTTGAGTCAAAATAAAATAAAATAAAATAAATTTAGAGCCCCCCCACTTCCCAACGCTAATGATATTTCCCGAGGTATGTCAAAACGTAGTCGGGGTGTACCTGATACATACATAGACCTATCCATGATGTATCAGTACCATACTCAGAACGTATCTCTACCGGATACATATCCAGATGGGTACGAGAGGGTCGGGGGTGAACCTAGGTAACACAACCATAAGAAAATAAAAAATATAACTTTATAAAACTATGAAAAAAGATGTAGGTTATTCCATCGATATTTATGAAGTACCACATACTACCTATATGACAATATATGACAAATTTTAGAAGCATTGGCCAAATACCATGTACACCAAGAGCTATCATACATCTGATTGTCAAAATCCACACCAACATATACCAATAAGAGCTCATGCATGTTAACAAAAAAATTACAGACATGGTTATTGAATACTGCTGGGAAACCTCAATAGTTATCTGCGCCTCCCTTTATTTATTTCTCCTTGCTATAAATTCTGAGATTTAGCACTCTTGGTATATGCTAAAACCTCCACACATATCACAATGATACACATCGTCTCTATAATAACATATGGAGCAAATATTGTTGGCTGGGATTTTTTCAACAATTTTTGGCAAGGGATGTGCTGTGAGACATGATGGATCTTCAAACCTTTGATTGTCTCTTTGTTTAATGAATGTCTCACTTAGGTTATCACTTATATCAATGGGCCTTGCTTCCTTTTTGTTTTAATTGATAACACTTCCACCACCCCTTTTTCTCTAATAGTTATTTCTATGGGCGAGTTCATCAACTCTTGAACAATTATTAACGTTTCTACCATCTGTTTTCCTTTTCCTATCAAGATGTTATTCCTAGTCTTATCAAATGCCATCATCCGATGCTATCGCTTCTTCTTGATAGACAATCAAGAGACAAAAGAAAATTACGGTATCTAACAAGTTATGGTAAGCCAAATCATGTTACTGCATGCTAAATTTTCCAATAATAAATATTTGAAAAAATGTACAGGTTATACTCTTATTTGTAATATTTTGTATGAAAAATTCCTATGGGTTTACAGACCTCATCTCTTTACCAATTGATGAAAATTGCACTGATAATTTAGAGGGAGTTTCTGAAAAGTTGCAACAACATTGTAAGGAGGTTAAGAAGTAGCTAGTGGAAATAAATAGCTAAAAATATAAGGAAGATGAAAATTCTACAAGCAGTTTTAAGATCTTCAAGTTTTTGTGATGGTTGATTCCAAAATTTTTGATTCATATTAGGAAAAATAATCTAGAAAATCAATGTGTTTTTTTTACATTGTCTTTAGATGAAGGTGTGATATTAAGAGAAAGGTAGCAATATTTTGTAAGGAAGGGATGAATAGGAGACTAAGTAGATTGAGCACAAGAAGAGTTTGGAAATAAGGTATTAAAAGAATGAGAGTAGAACAACTAAATATGTAGCATAGGGTCTCAAGTTGCTAGTGGGATTGTTTAATGATATGAACCATTATCTAGTGAGAATTCTATCTATTTATTACTCCAAATTGAGTGTAACATTTTGGGGAATGTAATCGTGTTGTTTCTTATGAAATTTTGGCTCATATACACATACTTTTGATTTAATAAAATCTTGCACCATACAAAAAATGTGTTAAACTTCTCCATAAGAGGTTGTGGTAGATCCCACTGCATCCCTAAACAATTTCACTCATATCTACTCAGAGGTATAATATGATAGCCAACATTTTCTTTGATTAATTATGCACCTTTTGAATTTCTAAGAATTGTTGAGTATTTTATACATGGATTTGTGAAAGCATTACTGAGTATGTTATACATTTTGAACTGAGATTGAGGAATCTTATAGAAAGTTTTAATGTTTGTCCATTCTATCCACTTCCTAAATCTATACATCTCATGAAATATTGTAATTCCTCTCTCAAACTAAAGGAGGGAAAAAAATCCTCTGTCAAACACATACTTTCCTTCATTCAATTTTATATAAACACATACTATTCTTCATTCAGTTTTAGATAGTGATCAACAATCGATTAAATAATGCCCCACATATTCAAAGTGTTCAAATTGATTTGCATAGAAAACTCTCTGGGTTTGTACCCATGAAACACTTAAAACAACATGGTTGAAGTGATCTCGAGGGTGAATCCTGGACACATAACCCCGTTTGATGTCATTTCCACTTCCAAGAAGGGCCTGAGCTATCAATTTTGTAAGCTTATTTGCATTTTTCTTGAGTTCAATTTCCAAAACAACACCATGTTGAGTTTCTAATATTTGACACCAATCAACTTCTAGAAAACTTAGGATCAAATTCATTCAAAGGATTCAAAGTGAGAAAATGTGTTTGGCCCCTTACATCCATAACATTATGGACATCACACCTCACCCCTAATGATATATCATCATCTAATTTCTAGCGCATGTACCGATAAGTAACATATGCAACCTCCTCACCCTCCGAGGAAAATGGATTGGGTTCTTCAAAATCTACCTTATTTCCATCTCATAACCAGAACTTGTTGCAAAAAGTTTTGGTTGATATATGTTACCTCAACACTGAGAGAGTGAATAGAATTTATATCCTCATTTGCTTCTAACAAAGGCTCCTGTGAGGTTTCATTCACAGACAACAAATCCAACTTGAGACCCATCCCTCTTGTGAAAGAACAGACTTGTTGCCCACCCTCTAGAATGACAATATCCCAGGAATACACTAAGCGAGGAGCACACATTAGTGTGGCCATTATTGTATCTGTGGTGAAAACAACAACCTTGTCTTCACTTGCAAGACACCTTATTACAAATATTATTTGAAAGAATTAATGAAAACCATGCCATGTATTTCTTCAAACTTGGCATAGTATGTGCATTCATAAACATGCTTCATGTTTCATGTATTGATTTGTTAAACAAAATGTAGGAACTTATTTGTATCTAACTTTGCAAATGACTTAGTACAAACCGAAGTAATATTTAACCCATGATTGGATGGGATTTTTCTTGTTCTCCTTTCATTTATCCTTGAAAACAAAAAATTTGGTAACACCGCAAGCCCACAAAAATGCCTTCTTTGGCCATTTTCATGAAATTGTTTTGTTTGTACCTCATTTGGTTTGGATGGTCCATCTTCTATTTTTCCATTTGACTCTAGTTGTCCTCATTGTATTCCAAAACTGGGCTCAAGCTACATTCCTGAAATTTTTGTTTCTTTTCTTTGTTGCATCACCGATTGGAGTAGCCAAGTAACTTGAATGTTGACATCCAGTCCAGTGCTTCTCGACATGATTGGGGTAACTATGCTATAGAGATAAATGGATATCCTCTGTTAAAAAGTGGAAAATTTTTGGTGAGAATAGATTCTACAATCTTTTCCAGCATCCTCTTTTCCTCTTCCAAAATGGGAGATCTAGAGCAGAGCGTAGAAATCCTTTGAAGCATAATGGAAGTAAGTTATTGTCAGATGTAGTTACAAGTGTCCTAGATGTAGTTGTGATTATCCTAGTTGCATTCCACGAGAACACATCTCTTCAAGGCTCTATCAAATAGTTTATGTGCCTTGTCTATGCTTCCACATTTTACATACATATCTACCAAGGTGGCTGAAACTTTCATCTGAAATGTTTCCTCTATCCTTTATGGTTTGATGGATGTCCATACCCTATTCCAAATCCCCCATTTTGGCACAGGAAGGTAGGATGCTGGAAAAGGTTGTTGATTTATCTTTAAAGCTGACAATTACAATTTTCTTGAAAGTTTCTAAATCCTTTTCAATGAATCCCTATTGTTCATAGATCCTGTAATCAATTCTATCTATGAGAACACATCTCTTTGAGGAATTCTATCAAATAGTTCATGTGCTTTGTCTATGCTTCCACATTTTGCATACATGTCTACTAGGGAAGTTGCAACTACAACATTTTGGTGAAATTCCTCTATCCTTTATGCTTTTATGGATGTCCATACCTTGTTCCAAATATCCCATTTTGGCATAAGGTGGGAGTATGCTGGAAAATGTAAATTGGGGTTAGAGACCTATTTGTTGCATATAGTGAAAGCATAGAAAAGAGAGGAATTTGTTATTGCCAATATCAATATTTTGTATATCATCACCTATTTGGAAATTGCAACTTGGCATTATTGACTTATAAGTTTAGAGTGTATGCAACAATGTTGTAATCATTATGCAATATGTAATGGTGCATGTTAAAAAAACTAGATGTATTGAATGTGATAAATTGGGAGGTATAGAGTAATGTTTGGTATATTTGAGAAAGTTGTTGCTTACACTAGAGACTGATACGTCAATTGTTTAATGTTACAGTTCCATTTAGTTCATGGTATGCAAAATATCGATATTGAGTATACTAGTGTATATTTTATGTTTTGGTGCAGTTATCAGAGTTGGATTAAAAAACACATTGTCAAAGAGATGTCAATCATTATTACCTTTACATTGACAATTACATGACCAAATTGACATAGTTTTGAAGGTTAGTGCTCTCACATGACATAGTTTATTGCATTTGAGTCTTACAAAATAAAATATGGGTTTGTATTTCATTTCATGATTTACATTAGATATTGTATACATGGAAAATATCATGTATTATTTAAGCACATGCAAAATTATGAGTTTTCAAATTAGTAAATATGTTTTCTTTGCATCTTCCTATCTTTGTTCTCTTCCTTTGACACTAGGTGCCAATCCTACAAATCAATTTTGTCGAATCTGAAATATAATGAAATGTAAGTATTTGAAGTCAATTTTCATAATAGCCATGAATTGTTCATATTTCTCATATTTGTTTTCATAGTTACCTAGGATTTTAGATGTCTCAAATCAGCCTATAAGATTCTTATTTGTTGGTAGATTGGCTACATTGTGCTCATTATGTGGATGAACCAATGCAAGTTGGGCCTTGTTGCTCATGTTGTAGAATGTGTTGCTTCCACCGAGCTTGGTAATAAATTTTCCATCTTCCTCTACTTATCAATGGAAGGCCTTGCTTTAGGTGTTCTAAAGTTTGTATTGTGTGTTTCTGACATTTTATTGACACTTGGTAGTTTCTGGTATATGCAGGCAACAAGGAACCTTCATCTGAAATAAGATATTCCCTTGTCAAATTACATGTGTCATAATTGATAAAGTAGGATTCCTCATTTCCAAACGGGGGAATACAACCCTCATGTTACCAAATGCTTCTTTTTTTTGTCAAAATAGACCTTTGACAGTTTCAAGCATTCTCCCCTCTACATGTATGCCATTTAATTTCATGTTGTTCTAACTGTGTATCTCCATCAAAAATTGATGCAACAATGTATGTCACTCTCCGAAGTTACATTGAAAAAAACAATATGTCATTTCAATATATCAACATTGTTACCAGTCAATACATATTTCTAGTTCACAATGATACTCATTAACTTTCAATTTTCATCTGCTGTTGTTTGTTTCTCTTTTCTCCACCCTATCATCATGTCCATTGCACCTTCAAGTGCAATTGTTAGTTTTAACTCAATAACTATGTGTACCATTGTATGTCAAGGGTTAATGAAATTTAGGCACCCTTTTGTATTTTATCTTATTTGATATTAATAAAATGTTTGTGGACCCATTTGTGGGCACAAGATTCAAATCAAATTGTTTTTAATTTATAATATTAATTACCAGCCCACTCTGACATCATAGACGATATGTAGCCGTTGATTGCACTAGATGATATTTGGTTATTATTTATTCTTGAAATTCAATTTTTTCATTCTTTAAATTCATATCGTCTCTAGAGAGACAAAAAATTGAAATTAGTATTGTCTCTAGAGAGACAAAAAAATTAGTATTTTGTATTGTCTCTAGGGAGACAAAAATGATATTGTCTCTAGAGAGACGAAAATGATATTGTTTCTCAAAATATGGATATATTGTCTTTGGAGACAATAATTAGAGACAATATTATAGACACCCGCTTTGAGAAAATATTTGAGACAATATTCAACTTTTTATCGTCTCTATTTGAGATGATTTGGTTAAGTATTGTCTTTATTATTTTCTCAAAACACCCTCCTTGTAATAGAGCTAAATGCTGCAATGATGAGCTGAAACCATGTTGCAAATTTTTAAAGCCTTTTACAAATCCATATTTTGCATACCCTGAACCAAGGCTCCCATTTAGTGTTCCAACCTTGCTGTAATCATGGCGGACGCACTTCCTTCGAGGCATTTGGTCAAACAGTTCAAGTGTTGTGCTTCTTTTACATTTGGTATACACGACTACCTGGTTATTTGCAGCCACGTCTAAAACTTTTTCCCTTTCTTTATGCTTTGATGGGCGCACACACCCTATTCTAGAACTCCTATTTCAACACAGGCTTGGGGAAATGTGATGGAAAAGATGAAAAAATTTGGTAGACACCAGGTTGTTGCATTTGGTGAAACAATTGCACTGGTCGATGACGTCGCCCATGTTTTCTGTTGCACTGCAATAAGAAATTTCCACGAGACTACGATTAGTTTAACACATTTTGACAAACATTACACGTGCCTACTCTTGGCTTCTTTCCATTCAATAACCCAACAATAAAAGACAAACAATGCACATGCATTAGCTGCTAGAGGACCAAAGACTTTTCAATAAACCCCTTTTCACTCAAAGGTAGAGAATATGCTAAAAAAGGTGAGATGTAACCCCATTGGACAAGCCTAAGTGGAAAATAAACAATAATAAGAAACAAGGCTTACATGGAAAAGGTTCACTGCCACATGCCACATTTTCCCCCAATGCGCCTCCATTGCTCTGCTGAACACTCATGCCTTGTTCAAAAGCTCCTATTTCTACACAGATGCGAAGGATATGCTAGTAAGAGATTTGAAATCCTACACTTGCCCAAACAAAGCTCTCATTGCTTGAAAAAATTCTCCTTATCCTTCCATGGCGGTGACTTTCACAAAACACCAGAAGTAACAAAATAACCTAAAACCAAAATTTCCTTTTCCCTAATTCACCCAGCCCTATACGAGCTTTACTTTTTACTTTTATTTTTAAATTTTTATTTATTTATTTACCTTTTAATCCAAATGCGTATATGAACATTCAAGTAGATATATGTACATATGTATTTATTCTTTTGTATTTCTCTAAATGAACCCACTACCCTCCTCAAAGGTTAAACACAATCACCAAAACAACATACATAATTATCCTCCAACTTAGGCTTCTTCAACTTGTGTTTTAAGGCTAGATCGAGCTTCTTAATAATTCTCGTCATCATCGCAAATAGAGAAACTTATCCCATATAAGCGTCTTGAGTGTGGAATTTGGTTAATTAATTAAATACACCTTAACAAACTTACACATTTTTATATGAATCAAGACTTCCCTCCAAAGTGTTTAACCCACTCACAAAGACCATATCAAAGAGAAGGCCATGATGGGTGGCACTACAGAGTCTATAACTCGAATTCAACAAGGCACATTGCCACAAGTGTCTCGTGAGGCTCCAAATTTAACTTGGTGAAGTATCAACCATAGAGTAGAGTGCGACGATAGCCTATAACATTTTGATTAACATTCGATGCAAAGTCTTCATGACGATTGAACTGTTAACTCAACAAAATAACTCTTTGAAATGATCCCATTACGAGAGGATGACCTTAGAGAAGGATCACTGAAGGGTTATGACAGGACAAGGCACTACAAACCTCTATCAAAATGGGAGATTTAGAACAGGAAATTTTTCTTCTAAACCACCATTTTCTTGTGCTATAACATATGAATCACTCCACTTTTTTTGATGACCCATAAAGTGCCCATTTCCATCCATTTTTTTTACTTGATGGGATCATGTTTGAATTTCCTTCCACCACTAAGTTTTGTAGATGCAATTCCCACCATTGTAGTTACAGAAAAAACATGCCCAAGATATATTTTATTGTGCTATTTTCAAGGAAATTTTCATGGTTGGACAAACCATAAGAGAAATACCCCCAATAAAATCATCACATTTTTCATTATATGTGCATCCATACCATTATTCCTGGTTAAAAGACACTGAGTAGTGTCTTATTTGTTCTAATAAATTTCCAAATCCTTCCCAAAATAATAATGAATAGATAGGGGTGACGGATGAATGATGATTAATGGTCATGAATGCCCTAGTTGTAGAGAAACATACAAATGATCTGAGAGGAAATGCCATTTCCGAAATGGCATATCCTCAAAAAGCAACACACCTTCTTAATGAAGGTTTCATTCTTTACAAAATCTTTCCTACTTGCTTAATTTCCACATAATTGAATTTGAAATTAGATGGAGTGTCATCCTCATCAATACGAAAAAACAAATAATTATCATCCCCACCATCCCAAATATCATGAATATGAAATGCCAGATGATTCAACATCTCTTGAATTAGTGCTATCCTTTGTTTCTACATTTTTGTTGCTACTATGGAATAAAACAATATTTATATAAGTTCTTATGCAAGTGAATATGGGTATAACTTCCACCAATAATGCCCCATGTGGCATATGGGCACCATCATGGAATAACATATGCCACAGACTAAATCCCTTTGTCTACATTTCTCCTTACAATATCACCTTCTTAACCCCCCTTTGTCTATTTCTAATGTTTCCCTTTCATCGCTTCAATTTTATCTTCTTTAACGACTCCCTTTCAGCATCTCCATTGCACCACTTGGGTGTGATTTCTAATTAATATAACAATTGTACGTATGGTTCTAAGTTAGTTGGATGTAATGTTATCTTTAATATAAAAATAAAAATATTGCAAATAAAAGCATTAAAATTTAAACAAAAAGTAATCAATATATACTGACTTGTTAGGAGAATTCCTTTTCATTGATATGTCGAGTCAATTAAGTTCACACCAAAAGCCTCAACTGAGGTATTTTGTAAGGCACTTACAAATATGGAGATCAATTAGTGAGGTAGTTTTTCCTATAAACATTTAGACCAACATATATTTTTTTCTTAAGTCCCATGGATCAGCCAATACCCACCAAAACCCTAAACCAAGGTGGTTGGTAAAACAATTACAAATATCTAGTGTTAGTGAGGTAGTTTTTCCCATAAAGAAATACTATTATATATGTTTCCCTTTTTTGGTAATTCACAAGGATCCACTAATATTCAACAATCCAGAGTTTCTAGGATATAATATAAGGTGAGCACCACAAATCAGCCTCGTTTCAAACAACATACACAGAACCTTCAATACATAGTAGGATTTAAACCCACAACCTAAACCACCTAAAATGGTGGCCAAGGCCAAATGAAACAACCCCAGAGACTACCAATATATCTGTTTCTACTCACAAAAAATAGAAAATATATTCTCAGCAATCCTTAGAGGAAGGTTGCTATCTTTTGAGATATTTAATTTTTTTATAGGAAATATATTTAATTACGCCGAAGGCATCTCCCCTATGGCAGAGGACCTCTGGACGTTCACCGCCATTGTCTTAAATTTGATGGGCGCCAACAGACGTATTGACGTTTTCACTATTTTTGGACTTTCGTGGAAGAAATAGAAAGTGCATGGTCACAGTAGGTATTCTCCCAGTTTTGGCACGTCTAATCTCGTTCCACGGAAAGTAGAGAAATCCTAGAAGAGGATGTGGGACTTATTGCTTGCTTTCACATATCGTTGTGAACCTGAATTTGTGTCCAGGGATAGAGGGCTCTCCTCAGTGCGGCATTCAAAAAGTTTTCGGTGTTTTTCTAGATCAATTCCAGCTTCTCCCACCACAACGTTTCCGTCATGGATATTTCCCTAAAACCATCGAGAAAATCTTAGCAGATCTCTATCTTTTATCTCCTCCTTCATCGGATTCGACACTCAAAACTCGGGATCCATATCAGGTATGCTTTCTTGCTCACTGATGGTATTTTAGGTTAGTAATTTACAGTTACCTCTTTTGGTTCCCTGGATGATTTTTTTGTTAGGGTTTTAATTTTGGTCACAATAATTTGTGTAATGGTTTTGGTAAAAGTGCAAGAATAAACATAGGTAGACTCCTTTATTCTTATATGCAAAATGAAAAAATGTTGAATCAGCTGGAGACACAACCAGTTATTGGAATGGTGGAGCATGGACTGATCTCACAAGTTATGCATCTTCAGTAAGCTCACTAATATAGAAGGAAGGACCATTGCTTCATATGAGCTAATATTTGTTTCAGCCCAAGTGACAAAAAAAAGGTCACTCACTTGTAAGTTACTGCAAGTCTGTAGAAATTTCCATGTAGTTTTACTGTATACACAATTGTTTTTCAAATAGGTGATGGTATTTATAGGTGTTTTAAATTTTTCTTCTTTTGGAAGGGTCTGTGAATGGCTCTTACAACAGAGTTTAGAAGCTCATGTTATCGTTGAAGATGTAGTGACATTCCTGTTATATTTCCTACTGCCAAAGCACCAGTTTGTTTGTTTCAGGGAAATGAGTGCATGAAGACTCTGACTATACAAAGAAAAAATCTTCAAAAGTGTAGGGAATATTTGGAGCTTTGTTTTTGGTTGGAATGAAGTATATTCAGAACAAGGGCTTCTGCCTCTGACCTTATTCATTTTTTGCAATGACCAGAACATAATTCAGACTATATGACATCTTATTCTTGGAAGGATTGCTGCATGGTACCTACTACAACTTTAAAGGGTGTGTTAGATAAGGAAAGTTTGAATTGCCTCGGTTTCCTTAATATCTTTGGGATTGCCTTTTCACCATGGTAGTTTTCTGTCTATAAATAGAAAGCACAATGATGTTGTTGACATTTATATGGGATGTTTTATAGTGTAAGGGCTGACATGGGACATTGTTGGTATTGGCAAGCTACGTTGTTGGTACTACTACATCAACCTAGGCCGAGTCCCATACATATAGAGAGTTAGCCCATGTTTTGAGAGGGCAGAGATGCTTCCACAACCATGTTAGATTTCATTTGACTACATATCTATGAATGAAGGAGCATCATGCATTTACAAATAAGCTTCATTGCTATGGAGTGACCAACCGAGAAATTTCTGCTTATAAAACATGTTTACAGGGTTGCTATGTGTGTGCAAGTAACAAAGTTTAGAATATAGGTTTGGTTATGAAATATAGTGAAAAACATATGTGACTTGTTATATGTTTGAACTTATATATATATTTGGAGTGAAATTGAAAAAAATAAAAAATAAACTTGGTGTTTGTTACCATCACCCTTGTTCTATTTGGGGAATGTTTCTTGATTCTTGTTTTGTTACAGATCATTGTACTAAAAAACACAATAAAAATTGGAATGCTATGGAGTTTATGGATTTTGAAAATATTTGAAAAGTACCTGGTATGTGAAATGAACAATTGCATGCTTTATTTTTTTTTTTCTGATTTCATGTTCTATTCACAAGCTATTGTCATGAAACTTATTGGGCTCATCACATGGACCTGAAACTGCAACACTGCTTCATAAATCATTTGTTGGCTCAACGGTCAGGCGACCCTCTCCATCTGTTGTTGTGGGTAAGTTCACAATCCACTTTTCTGTGAATTTTCATCTGTTGGGTTGATTTATTCCTACTTAAAAATTAATGGGTTCAAACTGTTTTCAGTTTTTGATGCACATGTATATTAAAATGTTTGCCGGCCCTAAGAGTGCCTAAAATTACCTACCCTGCTAAAAAAAATAGTTGAGGAGAAGATGAATTCTGTACGCAGTGAGTGCCTTGGTCTAAGTACTGTAGCTATGATTATGGGTATTTCAAGCCCCGCTCTTGCACTGGTGGACAAGAGATTGACCACAGAAGGAACATAACTTAGTTTGGGATTGAGCAACCCCACTTATTGGATGGATTTTAGTAAGGGTATTGGATGGATAATGACATCATTGCCTGTATGAGTCACAACACTAATAACCTTTATAGGTAATTAATTATAAGATCAAATACATTTTGCTTGCAACTAAAGTAGAGAGAGAGATTCTTAGATCATTTGGAACTTATATAAGAATTTTATTTCTTTATTTATAATGATTTTACAAGATCAAGGAAAACAAATGATTATTTATATGGATTTTATAGCTCAAAGCAAACAACTATTATAAGAGCATCTGATGATTTCTGGCCAAGGGATCCTACATCAGCCTTGTACCTCACAGAACTTGACTATTCTTGAATGTTTGGCATGTTATTACTGGTTATTGGGGAGGAGTTAAGCATGATGTTATGAGGGTGGAGCATTACAGTCCAAAGTTGTCCTTCCTTGTTTAGTCTTACGGGGTTATTCAAAACCAACCAGATGACGCCTTAGACAACATTCAAATGAATGAATTGGGTTTAGTTCATCCCAAAAAAAGTCTTCCATTTTTATAATGATCTTCACTCATATCTAGCAAGTGATGGCATTGATGGTGTCAAAGTAGATGTCCAAAACATTTTCGAGACATTAGGTGTAGGCCATGGTGGTCATGTCAGACTGGCAAGTCAGTACCATCAGGCATTAGAGGCTTCCATTGCTCGTAATTTCCCTGATAATGGCATCATTTCCTGTATGAGTCACAACACTGATGGCCTTTACATGTAATTAATTGGAAGATTAAAGGGTAAGTGCAGGAAGTTGATGGACAAATATAGGGTCATCTGTGGACGTCATATTGCAAAAAACAACAAAATCTCAACTTGTAGGGATTATTAACTATACACGCACTCTAAATTAGAAAAATTTATATAAATATGAATCGTAGCATTAAGAATCTAGTTTCTAAAATACTAATTTTTGTAAAAAACGGACAAGTTTAGCTATATTAAACACTTAAAATTATATGACTTAGTTTGTTTTTTTGAAAAAACTTATAAGATTGTAGTCCGTTTGCCCGCATTTTGGATGACCAAATCTTGTTATTTTTTTTTTCCTTTGGTGAAACCTTAGATGTAGTTGTCTATCTTGGGATGGATTTTATTTTGTATTTTTTTTAGCAATATTTTTTTTTAATGATTTTTTCCGTGAAAGTGGTCTGAAAATATTTAGAAAATGGAGCGCTTTCCGTTTGCCCGCCATAACTATATCAAAAAATATTGAAATCAATTTTTTTTTTAACATGTATAGAATTTGTCCACACTTGGGATGGTATAAGTTTTATCATATTTTGATAAGCGAAAAAAAGTTACAGTCTTAAACGTAGACATGAACATTCACGGGAAAAAATGTCTTAAAGACCTATTATTAGTAAGAAATTATAAAATGATATTTATCTTATTCTATTCACTTTAAAAACAATATTTCTACGAAGATAAGAGTCTCCCCTACATGATGGCACCATTTTTGTGAAATGTTTTCAGTTTTTTAGTATGGTTCAAGTGTTTGGAAGAGCAGATTTGAGGTTTTTTGACCTTTTACACTTCATAATGACCTTCCATAGCTTTGGTTGGGGAAAAACAAAGATTTTCCGAGGCTTAGGTTCGGAAGATAGATTCGCGATCGTGGTTTTTTTAACAATACCGCGATCGCACTTTATGAACCGCGAGCACGCTTTATAAACCGCGAGCGCGGTTTATAAAGCGCACTCGCGGTTCATAAAGCGCGCTCACGGTTCAGAAATCATATTTACACACATCCCAATGTCTGAATTACCATGTGATTTTTACTCTCTGAACTTACCGTATGAATTACTGTGAAATTCTGTCTTTTTCTGCACGTTTTTCTTATCACCGGAAGCAAAACATCATGGGAGACAAAAACGAAGTAAAAAAAGGAAGTCATTAAGTAAAAAAACACCAAACGAATTAGAGGCCAACAAAATTCAAAATGCTGAGCGAATGCGGAAACTTCGTGAATCTAGAAGAGGTTCATCTTCAATCCCAACTATTGTAAGCAATGAAGAACTAGGTAATGTTTTTACTGTCAATGTTGAAGAAGAATTAAATACTCATGATGTAGCAAATGTTGAAATTGAAGGAGACAATGAAAATGTGAATAAGGAAATTCATGTTAAAACTGTAGACAAGCAAAATTTGACAAAAACACCTCCTAGGATTTTACGTAAGAAACCTAATTTTTTAATTGAAATTGATGAATTTTTTTTGAAACCAATGTCTGACAAACTTTCTGAACGACCAAATCATAAGAAAAGCCACTGAAATTTGGGATAATCATTTTGAAATTTTAAATGATTCCCAAAGATGTCAGTTGTTGGTTAGTTTAATGAAATTGATTAAAATGAGACCTACATTAAACACCTTAGGATTGACAACATCTTACATACGTGGTCAAAACCTCTACAATTGTTGAAAACCTTCATGATGCATATCACACTGTTGGTCTCAAGAGACGCACTAGGGATAGTAATATTGTGCGCAGTGTACTTGCTACTAGTGTTGTAAGTGAATCAATAAAAAAACAACGTTTGATTACACAAACAAGTCGAATGTTGCAAGTTAATCGAAAAACTCTAATGAAAGAAATTGAAAGAGTTTTTTGATTACGTCTTTCGAGCACTGCGTAAGGACAAAAATAATTCTGATGCTGTAAGAGAAGTTGTTATTAAATTTTGGCATGATAACACTAGAGTTTCACCTAATACAAGAGATGTTATAAAACGGAGAGTTGGTTCTACTAATCGTGAACCACATCCAAAGCATTTCTTAGATATGACTCAAACTCAATTTTTTTGTAAGTTTGAACATGAGAATCTGGAAATTAAAATTAGTCAACATTTTTTTGAAATGTTGAAACCTTTCTATGTGAAAATCAACCATGCTCGCACCACTTGTTGTAGGCAACATGTTGAATTTGCGATGCATTATGCTAAATTTTTACGTATTCGTTCTAATTTTCATTATGAAACTATGTTATCTGAATGTGGTGTTCAAGTTCCACCAATATCTTCCAGGGATTTCATTCCTACTATATTTTGTGAAATAGAAGTTGGACAATTTTTTTATAGTCAGGATTGTTTAGATGGAAGTTGTAGTACATGCGGTGGATTACCTAAATTGGAAAGTTGCATCCATGAGCAAATTGAAGGTACAATAGGACATAATTTAATTGAATTTGATAAATATAAATTAGTTGCATACCAATTGAAAGATGGAAAAGAGTCGAAACGGTGTGAGCTAGTTACAAAACAAATACCCATTTTTCAATTTATGAGAAAATTTAAGGATGAAATTGTTTATGAGTATGCGAGGGATACACATAGAGCTCGATGGTTGGATGAACAATTCAAGATTTGCAAAGACACATTTCCTATTGGTACTATTGTTTCAGTGGTCAATTTTGCAGAGAATTACACATTGCAACCACAAATGGAGGTTTAATCGCAATATCAGAACTCAGTACAAGTTGCCATTTTTGTGCATATAGCATTTCTACGTTCTCCTGATAGTACAGAGAATGATTGAAATTTTTTAAGAGAGTGTAACGACCCAAAAAAAAGTTATCCTGTATTTCACTGTGTTGTTTGTGTGTGAATTTTTTTTTTGGGTCGTTACACTTGGTATTAGAGCATAGGTTCATGCTCTCGAACCTCTGGGCCAGCTTGGAGTGGTGGTGGTGTTACATGATGATACTGCATGATGATGATGATGTTGCATGATGGTGGTAGATATTGGAAGAGTAATGTGCTTTAAGCGTGATGTGATCCATGTTGTAATTGTGATATTGTGAACGCACATGATGTGTATGTCACTTTGTGCGTGTTTGTGATCATGTTGATATGTTGGGGATGGGAGTATTCTCTCTCCTTCTTGTGGATTCTATGAAGAGTTCACGTGTGAATTATTGTTTGTGATGTGTGAAAAGAATTATAATGTGGATGAAGTAGTGTTGGAGCATTGTGGCATATTGTGGTATGTAGGTGTATCAATGTGTTGTATGACTAGATTGATGTTAAAAGAAATGAGTTGTATCATGATGTTTTTACCGTGTTTTGAAGAAATGTGTGTACCACCTTGTTATGTAGCAATGGATGTTATGTTGTGATGTACTATGTTCATCGTATGTATGATTTGTGCAAATATGTAACATTTGCTTCATGTTGTGATTTGGGGTCATACGGTGAGTGTATGAACCCTATCGTATGGTGATTGCACTTTGGGTGCAGAATGTGGTAAAGTGATGTGTTACACCCGGTGAATGTATGATTGTGATCTGCCTTGTATATGTACCACCATTGTGTTAGTGATGTAGTTACATGTTATGTTGTGAACCTTACGCTAACTGAACCTGAGGGAAATCGGTAGAAGTGTATGTTGAGAGTGAGGAATGGTGTACCATGGGTCAATAACTCGAGCCAAAATTCGGTTTAGTAGATAACAACCTGTGATTCTTTCCTCTCTCCTTATGTGGTTGTATGTATGCAACCTAAGTACAACTATGACTATGTTTAGCCTTGTCGAAGTGGTGGTGGGATGATTCAGATAGAGGTGATGACAGTTGTATTATTGATATGTATTTTACGAGCTGAGGCTCGATGTTCTGAGTGCTAGCAACTCGTTGAGTACCCCTTTGGTGGCCAGATAAGGCCACACAGTTATCGTAATGTGACATTATTATAAGTTGATTTTATTCATAAATTGAGCTTTTTACTTTATTTTGTAAGGACCAACAGCTTTTCTTGATTGCCATGCTTTACAATTTTGGGCATTTCCTTGGTTTATGGCACTAACATGTGGATTTTGGTACTAACTATGGCTATTTGGCCATTTATTTTGCTTGATTTTGGGTCTTCTTTTAAATTTGGAATTTTTACCGCCTTGCCCAAGGCTTGTACTTTGCCACTTAGCACTTAGATTGGATTGTTGTGCTGGTTCTTTTGTTGTGATGTGTGGAATAAGGTCATGGTATGCACCATGGAATGGTTGGACCTAAGGACCCGCTTCATTGTATGGGGGTACGCCCCAAGGAGTTACAGATAACTAGCGGGTTGTTGAACCACGCGTTATTATGTCACTTGGGTTAGGAGTGTTCGAACTCTATGTGTCTTGGGCCATAGGGTCAACCGGCCTCCTTGAGGGAGGCATAAGAGTTTGAGGGAGGCATTAGAGACTTGACAGAGGCATAAGAGTTTGAGGGAGGCATAAGAGACTTGAGGGAGGCATAAGAGTTTGAGGGAGGCATATGATATTTGTATGTATGGTTGATGTTTCGGGATATATGTTGAGTTATTGTGATGTTTTGGTAATGGTCTTTTGATGTATGTGTTACTCATGTCAAATGGATATGTGTTGTGATGTTATGGATATGTCATTGATTCCCTTGTGGACACTATGTACCTGTAGCATTTGTTTGGTGTTATGTGAATTTCTTTCATCGATGCAAATGGAGGAAATGTCTGGTGGATTGTAGTACTCTTTTGTTCGAGCATTCTATACATCGGTCATAAATGTGTGACGTGTACTATATTATGTGGACTGTGCCTAATCCATTTCGTATTTGAGTAACCTTTTTGGGTGTAATACAGTCATGAAGAATATACTTGTGTGCTTGTGAATCCGTAGTGTCCTTTTGAACCTAATAGGGTGTTGTGTTAGCAGTTCATGTTGGGCACCCACAATAAGGAATAAACTAAAACTCTTCAATGATGAAATTTTAAAAGAAATTAAAATAAGAATAATGCTAATGGAAAGGAACTAATGAAATAATAAATAAGAGGGAACTGTCAATCTTCACAGAACCTTGAAAGTTAAAAATTCTACCAAATGTTCCTAAGGCTACCTTGTGATCGTGCTTTAATCAACTAAAATTTTAAACCATAAAGTGTAATTTCTCCTTTACCTGTTCTTGGTTGTGAACCATTTCTTTTCCGTTGTGTTATGTCGCATCGAGGACGATGCTTTTCTTAAGGGGAGGAGAATGTAATGCCCTGTTCGGCATCGACTTTCGCTGTTACGTCCTTGTCCTATTGCATGTCATTGAATGCTGAATTGAGCTCCCTTTTCTATCATTAGGTGACTTTTACCCTGTTTGCGAAGTTATTTTTTTTAGCACCCTTTCTTCTTCTTTCGTCTGTCGTGCCTTCGATCTATAGAATGCTTAATGTCGTTTGTTAAAAAGAGTTCTATTGGAATATTAAAATATTTACAAGTTACTTTTAGATGTAATTATTAAAAGATACCTAGCTGTGGAACCTTTTTGTGTTAGAAAATAAAATAAAATAAATAAATAATAGAAATAAAGGGAGGTTCGTCTTCCTCCTAAACTAACTTCTTCAAATCTAAGCTATGATGTTTGCGTGAGATTGGAGGGGGAGGCTTTTGTTGGGGGTTTTTAAATGGCGTTTGGACTCCTCCCAACCACCAACCTGCAGACCGTAATGGCCATTATGTTTCTACCTTGCGTGAGGGAGATGGGAGTCGGTGGAGTCCTGATTTTCTTCACCTTGATCTCATTTTGATTCTTTTGTTCAATGCGTATGGGTGGATGAGTGTTGGGCACGTTTTGTGGGAATGAAGGCCACCTACTTCATTAATTATTTCATTTCTGCTTGGTTTATCCCACGTGTTGTGGGTAAGAAATATCTCTTCCCTTTTTGGTAGTGGGCCGCATACTTTAATTTTAGTTGTTTTAGCAAATCTTTCCCAGATTTTCTTGTTGTTAGCTGCGTGGATGGTTGGTGATTGCGCAGGAATTTTTGTACTCCTTCTTACCTGCTCGCCGCATACCTGGTTGGGTTGGATTTATTCTTTCTTCTCTGATTTCTTCTCCTTGCTGCGTGTGTGCGTTGTTTTCTCCTGGCCGCAATATTCTTTTTATCTGGGACTTTTGGTCTGAGTTCTTACCCTGCGCACATGGTTTTAGTTGAAGCTTCAAGCTAGTGAAGCAGACGTGTTACCTCCACTTTCGTTGGGTGCTGCGAGGTGTGTTCTTGTCAGGGATCCACAGCAGCGGCCTGCAACAGTAATTTAACCAGGCAGTAGGCATGTTGCAGTATAGTAGAAACCTTTTCTGAGCGCTTCCAACAAGCGGGTTGTCCAACTATGTTGTTATCTGTTTAGTATTGAATGCATCCTCAAATTTGGGATTCTCCTTCAAGGTATTTTTTTATCAAAATCGACTATGTGACAGTGAGAGTGTTACCAGGAGACCTGATGAAGTTTATTGCAAAGATTCTCTATTGAGACCTTACTTGTTTTACGATGTAACTCATGGAAGAGAATCTCATAGGCGTGGATCTGTTTCATATCAGAATATTCATGAAGCACAAATTGCCTTGCTACTTGCTCAAGCCATTCGTGGGTGTTGGCTGTCTGCATGATTGCTATGTGAAGGGAGCAGGTTAGACACCAAGTAGTTACATACAATGAAAACAAAGACTTTATTTTTTTACTGATCCTTCCTGTGCGTACCCTGCAATCATGGAAATCCCTTTTTTGCGGCCTTTGGCAAACAGTTGCATGCCTCCTGGGTGGCTCCACACCTGGTGCGAATCCAAGTTTCCCCTTTTTGTGCTTTGGTATGCTTTCATGTTCTGCACTAATGCCCCTTTGGACACGGGCTGGGAGGATGTTGGCTAGATTGTGGAGTCTGGGTGTGCTCCTGGTAAGTGCGTTTAATGGAAGCTTCATAGGATTTTTCATTTAACGCATTTTTGTGTTTTTATTTATTTCAATCTAGCCTTTGGGACCTTTCTGTCTCAAGGCTTTTATTGTTCGTGGGTTTGATCTCCTGCCCTGGCCGCCCTCTCCCTGACTGTACCAGGCACTGCCATGAAGCTTGCATGAGAGATCTACGTGCTGAGGAAAATGAATTTTTTTGGAATGTGTTGTAGCTGCTGGAGCCTTGGTTCGACGTGGCTGCATTGAGGAAGCCCCAAACAGGCATGATAAGACTAACCCTCTCTCTTAATGATTTATCCCCTTTAGTATTTGGGTAAATCAATCTTTGCAATTTTGTTCGATTGTTGTAGATGTGGGTTTCTTTTGGAATGTTGATGTGTTTTTGTTTTACTAAATAAATAGCGTTTGGACTCTGGATATTATATAACATGCATTTACATATATTGACTCTTTCTTGAAAGAGATGCCCAGAAAGAGATGGGTTTCAAATGACTTTTAATCATAATTGCATGAACTGATCTCTCCCCTCCTTTACAGTTTATCTTATTTACTATTTGAGTAGAAGAAATCTCTACATCGATTCTTGCCTACTGATCTTATAATGTTGGTTTATCTTTTTGCCTTGATTCTTCCTTTGAATGATGGTTTCTGTAGAAAATATTATGGAGCGTGAATGAGGTTTATAATTTTTCTTGTATTGTTTATATTATGTAGAACATGGCTTGAAAAAGGGAATTTCCGATATGACTGTATTTGGATTTTACTGTGGATTTATAATAATATAAACTCCCATTAGGATTGGGGGCTTCTATTTGGGAAGAGTCATACTAGTTTAATTGGTCTTTCTAGATAGCTCCATCTGAGTCATTCGATTATCATTTACCTTGGGGATTATTGAAAACCCCTCACTAGGCCCTCTGCTATTACTATTACTATGAGCTTATTATTAGATTGGAACCCTCCTGAAGCATGCGTTAATGGGTTTTCTATGACCTTTACGAATATGTTATGCATGCAAGTCATTATCCTGTGTGGATAATTCTTTGGCTTAATTTTGAGGCACTACTTGGATCTTTGAATCGGTTAAAGTAATATTGGATACATCGAACTCTCATGAATGACGACATTCTTCAAGTTTGATTAATATGTGATGTCCTCATGCATATGAATTTAGGACAATGCTTGAAATATGAAATTATAAATTTATCTCATACTTTGACCTTGAAGCTTGTCGAAAGACTTTTGGTAGGAAGACAAATGAATAGGGAAGTTAAGATAACTACCCTAAAATGGAGTCATGCATAGCCTTAAGTAAAGGTGACAGCTACCATAATGGGACTGTGCATACCATGTATGACAGTAAGGATATAAGTCCACCTGAAATTATTTAACTTCATTTTATAGAACAATAATTAATACCCATAAATTGGGGTATGCAAGTGGAGGTTGAATTATATAACAGGGTATATTATGTTATCAGGTAACCAGTAAGGATAAATATGTTATTTCAATACTTGGTTAACGAGTGGAATATTTTCTGGCATTTACGATGATTATTATGTTAGCTAAAAATTGATACTTGCATCTCAATTGGGAGTTGAGATAATGTTGATACTTGTATTTATAGTGGCTTGGACCGCGCTTACATATCTTAGTTAGTCAAATGTATCTTTGACATATTAGCAAAATATGACAATATTGTTGATCGTAACTCATTCCAATGAGTTGGACCCTTATACTAATAGAAACATATAAAGACATGGAATAAGCAACCAAAAGGATACCTAAATAATATATGAACTTGTGGATTGGTGGAATCTTTGTTAACATAAGTATATTCTTAAAATTGTGAGATAAAAATCCAAATTATACTTACATATCACTGATTATCTATGAAGGTTTGATACTTGGGTAATATCGATGAATAATATAAGATTGATGCTTGTATTTATTATATAAACTTAATGTCGTTGGTGACTTTTATTTAATTGAAAGATAATACTGTTGGATACTTATATATGTGAAGTAGGTCGAGGGTATTAGGTGAGCGTTATTATTATTTCTGTAATTTAAGTATGATTGATTGCATGGTTAAGGTTGTATATCTAGTCACTTGGAATTGTGTTCTTATGTAAGCAGATCTTAAGGAAGTGAACATTAATGAGTATGAAATGTATTATCATGAGATGTGCAGTTAAGTTTTAAATGTATGTTAGAAATTTATTTGATAAGGAGTATTGCAAACTTTCATTTATTTAAATGCTAGATGGCATAAATTATTAGGTGAGGTTTATATCTTATCATGCTCAGTTCTAGCGAACTGACTCTAGTAAATATTTGTGCAGATGGATTATGCGAGTAGATTAAAGGAAAAGAGTGTAAAAGTTTCATCAGTTCAAATTATGAAGTTCTTTGTAGAAAGTTCAATGCGTTGTAATTTTTGTAACTTTGCTTGCAAGGAGTTTAGAAGATCTCTTGTCTTGGTATGTTCAGAAAACTATGTGGTGAAGTGTTCTTTCCCTTTTGTTGTTAGACTAGTAACTTACCTTGGTGAGAAATGATATTCAATCATTACATTGGCATAAGTATTGTAAAACCTTGATTTTGAGAATAAAGTGTTAAGTCAAAACTCTCTGACACCTTGTAATGATGTGATATAAGTAAAATTAAATGGAGTGGTTAACCCTTATAGAAGTTAACTAAATATATATATATATATATAGATAAATTAATGTAGAGATGACTTACTTGAGAACAATAGATTCCTGAAATAATCAAAGGTGAAACTATCCTTGTAAAGTAAAATTTTAAAATTTGATATCCCTAGCTAAACTAGTGAACACTACCCCTTTTGGGTGAACTCTTAAACAAGCTTAAGGGAAAACAATGGTTAGTTTCTAATAAGATTTAACAAGTAAGAGAATAAAATTTAGAAACCACTCAATTTATCTCTCAGCCTATTTAAAAGTAAGTAGTTTCCTTTTGATAAGCTCTTTCGGTGAAGCCTAAGTAAAAGCGTTAATAATTACGTATAAAACCTCAAGCTCCAATTAAACCTCAGTAAAAACTAATGACATCTTAAGGGTGAATTCATTTGACCTTCTTCCTTTAACTTTATCCAAGGTGCCTTGTAATTTTCTCTTAAGTTTGTTGAACGTGAACCGATGTTGTCATAAGGGCATGAACGAGTTCTAGTAACGTAAGTGTGAATAGATGGCCTTGTGGAATTAAATTACCATCTTTATCAAATAAATATATAAAACAAATAAATGTCATAAAGGAGAAGACTTTAAGTGAACTACTCTACAGTGTATAAGAAAATAACTCAGTTGGTAAGATGAATTTGTATGAATCATATCTTGAATCTCCTTGAAAACATAAGCTCACGAGTTAAAGGGTGTTTTATCAAAATAAATAACCTTCAATCATTTCTTATTGTGGCTTGGCCCTAGCTGTGTGAGTGCCATGTGGTTGGACTTCTATGTTGTTCTGTCAAAAAGAGAAGTGTATTATCCTTTTGAGTGTGAACGTTTCTGTGCTGACCTTGTGGTCATCCTCGTAACAAGTGGTTCCCAGAGTTGGTTGTAACCTTGTGACGACATGTTGTGTCGTGTTATGTGTCGAAGCAAGTTAAAAAAAAAGTTATCCTATATTTCACTGTGTTGTTTGTGTGTGAATTTTTTTTTGGGTCGTTACAGAGAGTACCACTTTTATATCAGTGATGATCGTACTCATTCTACTGAATTTGTGCAAGGGTGTTTCCAGTTATTTTATGGAAACTTGTCTGATAGGGATATCCACTTCAAACAACATTATATATGGTCAGATAATTACACGTATCAGTTTAAGAATGCACGAATGTTTTATTGGATGAGCAGAATGCACGTCAAGATGGGTGTGCAACATATTGGGAGTTTCACTGAGGCTAGACATGGAAAAGGAGAGCATGATGGTGTAGGGGCATGTGTGAAAAGAGATCTTGCAAGAGAAGAGTTGAAATACAAAGATGGTGCTAAATTAAAAGATGCAAAGAGCATAGTGGAATGGTGTACTGACAACATGGCTCGAGGTTCTCAAGAAAATTCCACAGTTTGCAGGTATTTTTGGTTGATAGAGGAAAAACATATTGCTAACTACGAGGATTATATGACACTGACTGGGTCCAGTGATATGCACTCATTTTGTAGCTCAGACGCTACTTCGTGGGCCGTATGGACAAGAAAGTTGACATGTTTTTGTGCATCTTGTATCGAATTTGTCACTGTTGAGTGTGATTCATAAGAATGGGTGGAAGGATGGATTTGTAGGCCTCTAACTTTGCTTCCTAGTTATCAACCTCCACAAGCATTACAACTTGTTTCTGTAGATGAAGTTACAACATCCAAGGACTTTGACGAAATTTCAATTTTGGTGCGACAAGGTATTTATGGTTATTTATTTAATTTTTGTATTGAGTTATGTCCATTGAAATTTTAATATGTAATTTAAATTTGAGTTGTTCAACCTTGGTTATTTTTTTATAGGACATGTGTTTGCAGTAATTGCGACAGAAGACAATGAAGAAGGAACAGACTATTTCTTATGTCGTTACATCGAGGAAAGAAAGAAGTTGACTTCTCCTATTATAGATGGCGAAGAGATTAAGTATCCTACAAGGTCAGTGGTAGTTACTAGAACTTGGCTTCGACGGTATCCATTAAAAAACTCCTCTGTTTGGGTGTTTGAAGACTTTGAGACACATAGGAAAATACTCTTATATTCACATCTAGTTCTAGCGACAAATATTCAGTTGTATAGATATCGAGGAAGGCCTAATAACAAGATTCTTTGGAAGGTTCGAGAGTCAGATCATGAAGCAATCTTGTCTGCTATTCAGAGTAGATCCGATCCTGATGGTTCATTGGAATGAATTTACAATGCTCATGTCTGGTATAAATTTAATTTCTTTTCAATATATATATATATATATATATAGCGTATATATATATATATATATATATATATATTTAGTTTAAAGATCTATATTTAAGTTTGAATATATTTTATTTTAAATTTGTGTATTTTGTGTACATGTATATAGATAGTATATGGTTTTGATTTGAAACTTAAATTTCTTTGACTAACAATTTTATGTTTAGGTTAGTGGTGCCAAAAAAGCTTCCACCTTCACGTGGTTGGCATTGTTAGTAGAGAATTTTAAATTCTTGAAGCTAAGAGAAGCTTTCATTGTTTGAAAAAGTTGTAAATTTTGAAAAAGTCAAGTAAATTTTGAAAATGTTGTAAATTTTGAAAAAGTTGTAAATTTTGAAAATGTTGTAAATTTTGAAAAAGTTGTAAATTTTGAAAATGTTGTAAATTTTGAAAAAGACTCCTCTAGGTGCCACGAAGTCTGAGTAGTCACCTGTTGAAGTTGAATGATATTTTGGTCTTAGGGCTCTTAAGGGAACGCCCGAACGAAGTAGTCCGGAAGCAACGACCCTTTCGCGCACTGAAACATCACCTCCTCCTCTAGCGTTCACCTGGCCACCCGGATGTGTCGGCGCAGTCGGTTTGGTGCCACGACCCACCGTTTGCAAAATATAGTGTTTGACAACCTTACATTGGCTCCAACTGCACTATTTCACGCGTTTGCAAACAGTAGGACAACGAGAGCACCGAAATGAGAAGGAAAAAACCATGAGAGAGGCTATTGTAGAGGGTACGTACGCCTGAGGGTTCCGGATCAGACGGGGGCCTCTCTAGGTGCCACAGAGTCTGAGTAGTCATCCTGTCGAAGTTGAACGATATTTTGGTCTCAGGGCTCTTAAGGGACTACGCTCCGAACGAAGTAGCCCGGAAGCAACGATACCCTTTCGCGCACCAAAACACCGCCTCCTCTAGCGTTCACCTAGCCACCCAGATGTGTCGGCGTAGTCGGTTCGGTGCCACGACCCACCGTTTGCAAAATATAGCGTTTGACAACCTTACACTGGCTCCAACTGCACTATTTCACGCGTTTTGCAAACAGTAGGACAGCGAGAGCACCGAAATGAGAAGGAAAAAACCATGAGAGAGGCTATTGTAGAGGGTCCTTACACCGAGGTTCTGGATCAGACGAGGCCTCTCTAGGTGCCATGGAGTCCGAGTAGTCACCCGTCGAAGTTGAACGATATTTTGGTCTCAGGGCTCTTAAGGGACTACGCCCGAACGAAGTAGCCCGGAAGCAACGGACCCTTTCGCGCACCAAAAACACCACCTCCTCTAGCGTTCACCTGGCCACCCGGACGTGTCGGCGCAGGCGGTTCGGTGCCACGACCCACCGTTTGCAAAATATAGCATTTGACAACCTTACACTGGTTCCAACTGCACTATTTCGTGCGTTTGCAAACAGTAGGACAGCGAGAGCACCGAAATGAGAAGAAAAAAACCATGAGGAGAGGCTATTGTAGAGGGTCCATACATCAAGGTGTCCAGATCAAACGGGGGCCCTCTCTAGGTGCCACGGAGTCTGAGTAGTCACCTGTCAAAGTTGAACGATATTTTGGTCTCAGGGCTCTTAAGGGACTACGCCCCGAACGAAGTAGCCTGGAAGCAACGGCCCTTTTGCGCACCGAAACACCACCTTCATCTAGCGTTCACCTGGCCACCCGGATGTGTCGATTGTAGGCGGTTCGGTGCCACGACCCACCGTTTGTTAAATATAGCATTTGACAACCTTACACTGGCTCCAACTGCACTATTTCACACGTTTGCAAACAGTAGGACAGCGAGAGCACCGAAATGAGAAAGAAAAAACCGAGAGAGACTATTGTAGAGGGTCCGTACGCCGAGGTTTTAGATCAGACGAGGCCTCAAAAACTAGGTGCTTCACGAAAATCCGAAGCTAGTCACCCGTCAAAGTTGAACGATATTTTGACCTCAGGGCTCTTAAGGGACTACGCCCGAACGAAGTAGCCCGGAATTATCATGACCTTTCGTGTAATCAAACACCACATGCTCTAGCATTCACATGGCCACCCGAATGTGCTGACATAATCGGTAGGTGCCACCACCCACCATTTGCAAAATAAACCAGTTTGATAACCTTCCAAAAAATTCCAACTAAACTATGTCTTTGCAAACAGTGAGGTACATCGAGAGCACTCGTTATGAGGGAAAAAATAGAGAGAGGCTATTGAAGAGGGTCCCTACGTAATGTTGGAAGATGAGGCCTCTCTAGGTGCCACGGAGTCCGAGTAGTCACCCGTCAAAGTTGAACAATATTTTGGTCTAACATGTCCTTAATAGACTACTTTTGAACGAAGTAGCTCGGAAGCAACAACCCTTTTGCGCACCAAAACACCACCTTTTCTAGAGTTCACCTGGTCCATTCACATGTGTCTACAAAGTCACCTAACTGGTGCCACACCCACTATTTGTAAAATATGAGCGAGTCCTGACAACCTTACACTGGCTCCAACTGCATATTCGCGTTTGCAAAAAGTAGGACCATGAGGCCATTGGGAAAATAACTGAGAGAGGATATTGTAGAGGGTCCATACCCGAGGTTTCTTTAGAACTAGGGTTTTCTAACGGAGTCTGAGTAGTCACCCGTTTGAACGACCAGTTTGGCTTCTTAATGAATTATTCTTAATGGGACTACTCGAATGTTTAAATAGCCCGGAAGCAACGACCCTCCAAAACACCACCTAAACAATGTAGCATTCACCTAGCCACCCACTACCTTCCAGCGCAGATCGTTCGGAATGCCATGACCCACCGTTTGCAAATATTTCACGTGCCAATGAGCAACCTTACACTGGCTCAAACTAGACAAATTCGACCTTGGTTTTTTCACACAAACACTGTATGAGTAAAACGAGAACACCGAAATGAGAAGGAAAAAACCACAGAGAGAAACATTGTAGAGGGTCCCTACACCAAGGTTCTGAGATCAGACGAGGCCTCTCTAGGTAGACATGCGCAGTCTGAGTAATCACCTGTCGAAGTTGAACGATATTTTGGTCTCAGGGCTCTTAAGGAACTACGCCCGAACGAAGTAGCCCGAAAGCAACTTATCCCCATTTTTTACATTAACAATAAAGACATACATTTAACAACATCTTATTCATGATTTCTCCTCACTGATAGGATCACTTCTTCATTAGAAACATCAACCAAATGTCTTAAATAAGCTCAAAATCTTGAAATTTCACTCAAAAACTGATTTTAGCCTCTTTTCAAGCATAGAGACACTAAGCTCCCCTGGGAATAACATATGCATGATTTGAAAATGTTGAAAATCATTGATATTTATCATCATCATAACTTTTCTTTGAGTAAGAGCACCATCATTCACCTTGTAGGTATGCAAAAAAATTCATTCCTCACAAAAGACTTTTTTTCACCTTCAAGAATCCACTATACTAGACGTACATACCTAAAACAGTGGATCTCTATAGAAAACTCATGATCCTTCTTACCTTCATCTTTGGGCCAACTCTACTTGAAGTAGGCACCAAAACTTGATTTAGTCACATGTTTGTAGCCTTCATGTATTGGGAAGAAATAATGCATTCATGACTCATACCTTGTTCTTGGAGAATACACTCATCACAGACCTCAAAAGCCTTTAAATAAACAATGTCCCCCTGAGTGTTTTGTATCATACACATCATCGTATAGCTCTATAGAATCTCCTTTTCATATCATTGTAAACTGATTATCATAAAATCATCAACCTTCCCTCCAAATCTAGCTTCATCTTGTCGAAAAAATGTCTTTCTAGCACACAAAATCACCCAGAGTACCTTCAAGAATCTATCATATATGTACTCTTGTCAAGATTAGGCATTGAGAAAAAAATTCAAGAACTTTAATTAACACCTACAGGCTTGTAGGTTACAAAAATAGAGAAAATTTGAAAATTTCAAGTCATGTAGCACAATGGACACTAGACAGATACTTGTATTTTGGAATGTACACATTTCACCTGTGAAATATTCTTTACAGACGCATAAGAAAATTATATGTATATACTGATTCAAGAAACCTCAAGTCATAGACCAAACTAGCTACCTGCCTCACTAGCTTATTCAAGTATAATCATCACAAGAACAATTCTTGGAGCATATTACCAATTTACAGCAGTATCTCACATATTCTGGGTACAAAAACTATGCATAAGTCTACATCTAGAAAACATTTTCCATAAGTTATACATAAATAGATCTATTGTTTGAAATTGCAATAGTAAATGATCTACTATAGTGAATTGTTCCAATATAAATACAATGTACAAATCAATATTTTGTTACTCATGAAAGAATAAAAATAGTTATAATTAATTATCTTCTTTTAGGCTAAATACCATAGGATCTATATACCATGTTAGCACGAAGGCCATCTGATGTGGGTACATAAAATATTATGATCATAGTCACTTGTATTATAATCAAGAGTGAGGACCAATAGGTACATAGTGGTTCTATGTCATATTAGAGCCTTCATATATCATGGATTTCAAGGATTCCCTGTCCTTAAATCAACATCACAAAGAAGGTTCCAGAACCTATTCCCATTCCTTATTTTAAATTGAACTTGAACATGGCCTTGGAATCAGGCCCCATAATGATCCACCTTATGAGATAGACATAACCTATTCAAAAAATGAGGATGGCTCATCTCATTTTGACAACGTGATGCATATTCCCAATAGGAGGTCCTATACAAGGATATTTACTCAAGTAACATATTTCCTAATTGAGTTCTTTTTACCTTGTCATATAATTAGATACTCCATCCAATTGAAAATTTACCCTACTATATCCTGAACCAATAGATTGGAATAAAAAAATTTCACATGCCAATTTATTTCTCTTCAATCCAAGTGCAAGAAAAACAAACATA
Organism: Taxus chinensis; assembly: GCA_019776745.2. Lineage (NCBI taxonomy): Eukaryota > Viridiplantae > Streptophyta > Pinopsida > Cupressales > Taxaceae > Taxus > Taxus chinensis. The sequence continues at coordinate 773,017,947 of CM034148.1, read as the reverse complement.
AGTCTCATAGTGAAATCCTCAAGTTGATCATTAGTAAACAAACAAGACAAAGAACATATAGAAAAATTGGTATATACCCATTCAAAGATGATGATTTGACCACGTTACACTGCTTGTTAAAGAAGGTGAAAAAGTCATAAATATGATTTAACCAACACACATGGATCAGTATATACTATATATATATATAATCCATGTGTGTTGAATAAAACAAGGTAGTGACCTTTTTAACTGTACTTTAACAAGTAGTGTAACGTGGGATCATATCAGTAACTTCTTTTAGTGGGTATATCATATATGTATGATGACCTATGACTATATATATATATGTATGGAGCATATATATTGGCTCGGAAATGAAAGAGAGTTTTGTTGGAAACGCACGTCTCTGACACTATGATATGTACATGTGTGCATAATGTATGTGTACATCTCGAACTAAGCATGTGTCATAATTTACATATGGGACCACATGCGGTCGCAAAAGGCTATATATATACAATGGACTGTGAATCTACTCATGACCACATATGTACATCCAGGTGGACTATAAATCTACTCATGAAACATCTTCCCTCTCTTCGCCCTGCTAGAAGTAGCACGTCCACGACCTAGGGATGTAGTGGAGGGAGATGCCACTACGGATTTCATCCATGTGGTCCTAGGTGTCTCTAAGCATGCCTGCAACCTAACCTGCACATTCATATTTACAACAAGTTTTTAACACCCAAAATTTTAAAATACATTCAAAATTTAGAAACTCAAGTACAATTTAGTTAAAATGCATGTGAAATCTTACTGCAATGTCATAATCCCTATCAATTTGTTGTTGACGCATCGCAGGGACAACAATAGACTCACGAGGGGTAAGCTACATACAAATAATTAATTTTCAAATTAAATATTTCACATATATACCTACAAAATTTGATATTATAGATTTAAGTTTAATAAGAAATAATGAACCTCCAAAATTTAACAAATTTAAAAAATTACGTACCTCAGTTAGTGGATCTGCAGATGCTATGGCAGTATCTACAGCAGCCTCCACAGTCTACATATATGGAGGAGTCTCTGTAGCAGTCATAAGCTATACAAAAAAATGTACAAATCAATATTAAAATCTACATGACAGAGGTCTAAAGCATGCAATCCGTGCGTGAACTTCCAGTAATTAGAAACAAAGTGTAAAGAGATTTACTAACCTGCGTAAAACTCATGTGAGGCATGCCAGTAGCCTTAGTTCCCTGAGCAGATGATGACCCGCCAGGCTCCTGTGTATAAAAGAGAAAAATATTAATACATGTACAACATACACGTGAAACAAATTATAATAATAATCTAGTGCAATTAAATGATTTATTAAAAATGTAAGTTTTTACAACTTGAAACTTACGTTTGAAACATGCCCAGCCATAGTAGCTAGCATGTCGACACCGGATGTTTCCTTCATCGGCTCTTGCTATTTAAAATAAAATAAAAAATTAGTTTTTTACATGTATGTACATGACGTACAATCAAATATATATATATATATATATATATATATATATATATATATATATCTCAAACATGTGAATTAAACTATTGTATATATATATATTATTTAAATTTATTTGAAATTTACCTGTGAAAGACCAATATCAGTGGCTCCAGTTCCAAAAACATTCCCCAGCATCTCATCTATAGAAAAGAAATCCTGTGAACCAGCAAATGATGTCTCGCCTGCAGTGCATATGGCACCACATGATCCACAGTGGTGTGGTGCACTAGAACTGGCACCTCCACCAACATCACTAGATGTAATCTGGGTGCTATGCTGGGTGAGAGTGTCAGTGAGCTCCCTCAATGCATGCAATGTATCAATCTCCACAACCTCCTTCACTGTAGGAGGGATAACTGAAGGCAGTGGGGGTTTTGGGGCATGGGGGATCCTAGGCTGACCTACGCATGCACCAGGTCTGCTCTGTGCAGAGCCACATCCTTGACCAAAAAAGTCAGAAAAGTCAAAATAATTCGGGACCTCATTGAGCACGAACTCACAATATAATTTCTTCAAAAAATAAAGAGGAACCTCATTGTTGTTGCATGGTGGATAATCAAAAACCATCCACCATCGGTCCCAAAAATTGTTTTTGATTCTGTCATCATGGCACCAATGGATTGGGAACCATTTGCAAGTAACTGCAGGGGGGGCATTGGTTCTAGGGTCGGTAAATAATGCACAAATGAGGTCTTTTCCAATTTTTTTGTCTTTGACGGCCGCATGGGATAGTTTATCCGCATACCACCACCTACAGTCACTTCTAAAGGTGTTCCATCTATGTATTTGGTTGGTTGCAGACTCGACTTCGCCAATCAATGTTTGCAATGTATTGGCTAAAGTCATGCGGGATGGATTTGTAGCATGATTTTGTCTTATAGTTTGAATTAGGTTCTCAATGACAATTTTATTTTCTTGGATTCTTCCAATGATATTATCTTGCGTTCCTACTTGGCTCAGTGGGGACAGAAGGAGCCACAGGGGGCGGATCTATGTTTGGAGGAGGGTTTTGAGGAATGTTCGGAGGGTTTTGAGGAATGTTCGGTGGGTTTTGAGGAATGTTTTGATGGTTTTGCACGATTTTAGAGCTTGCCGACCAACTGATAAAACAAGAAAATTGTATACATAAACAAACATTTCAAAAAACCCATGAAAATGCAAAAAAAAAACCTAAAATGTAAAAAAAAAAAACCTAAAATGCAAAAAAATGATTACAATCGGGGACTTACCTCCTCGTCTTGGCGGCATGGTTGAATCTATCGCTATCACAGAAGTCCGATGAGCAATTTTGAGATGGTATTGAAAGCGCAAGTGAAAAACGTTTAGGAAAAGTCGCGGTTCGAAATGAAAAATGAGGAAAATAACGAGTCGCGGGACTGTTAAATTTTGTCTCAGAGTTCCGTGATCACGGTTTATAATCGCGTTCACGGTTCTAATTACGCGGTTTTAGGTTCGGTAATTACCAAACCTAGAATTCAAGAACCGTGATCGTGGTTTTAGAACCGCGTTCGTGGTTTTAAAACCGCGATCGCGGTACCTTTATTTCGGGTTTTTATGTCCACGGAATTGTCCACCAACTTCGTGCACTTACCCTCTTATTGAATATAGTTATTATATTGCAGCTAAAGTAGAGAGATATTCTTAGATTTTCATTATGCAAACTTCATCTAAGAATCTTGATTTCTTTAATTTTTAGTAAACTCGTAGGAAGCTCAAGTTGTATACGGATGATTATTTACATGGATCTTACAGCTCAAGAACCAATCAGTACGGATTCCCATGATCATTTGATGATGTGTAGCCAATGGGTCTTGTATTAACCTTGTACAGTCATACATTTTGACTATTCTTAACGGAGATAGTATGCTTCTGAATTCTACAACCAATATGCATAAGTTGAAAATTGAAAATATTGGTTTAGAGTCAAAAACACAGTGTGATATCATTTCAAGGCCCACGAAGATTTTCAACTACAAACTTTCCTATGGGCTGACTATATTTGAAAAGCTATTTTAAACAGTTCTTAGTGAGATCATGATTGGGTTCTTCTTTCCAAACAATTCATTGCACTATACAGTAAGAATCATAGGCTATGTTCATTTCAGCTCTAAGAGGAGAAAAACCTTGATTTTTTTTGTGAAGGAACTATTTTATGAAGTAACAAGATTGATACAATATCGAGTTTCCTTAATGATGAGATAGGTTCACTGAGAAACCTTCTGCAACACTTCATGCTATCACATTCAAGCTTCATGCATAGACTAATGAAAACTACTTAGTAATCAATTCCAAGACACATACTCTACTAGTTCTATGATCTCACAGTCAAAGTGCCAAGTTACTACTTATTATTTAATGTCATGATACCCTAAAAAACATTACCTAATAATATAGGTTCATAGTGATACTAAAAGTTAAGGATCAGGGATTTGACTAATTAGACATTAATTGGAAGCTTCCTCCTAATCAAGGTCCCTATATTTGCACTTAAAATTAGTCACATCTCTATTTAAGTTATTCTAGAAAGAGTGAGATCAAGTTTCTTCATTTATCAAGGAATTGCATGGATACTAATTCATTTGGCACAGTTAAGGTCTAGAATGATACATGTTCCCTCAAAACTGCTCAGATATAAATAGAACTTTTAGACATGTGTCTTTGCTCTTCCATATAAGAATAACCTTTTGAAATAGGTCATTAGAAACTGATTTTCATCTCAGCTGAAAATAACAATAAAATATAGGAAAGGCAATCTAAAAGTATTACTTCCAAATTTTAATAGAAGTTAAGATAATTATGCGAATTATTAACTAAACACTTATTAAATTGACCATGCTTATCACAATTAAACGTCACAGTTCTTATTGACTCAAGATCCATGTGTGCTCTTGGTAGAGTGTCCCCTAAAGTGAAACTAGATGTTATTAATGCCTAATGTTAAGATACGACCCTAAAATCCCAACCTAACCAATATAATTCCCTATTAGTAATTACAAGAGGTAGTTGGATGACTAATGCAGATAATCAATTAAACAATTAATTGACAGGGAGCAATTGATGAAGCAATACTTTTTGATTTAGAATTAGTTAGGGAGAATTGCACAAGCTTAAAAACAATCTAATAATATAGTTCCCCCCAACAATGTGATAAAAGGATAAGGTAGTGATAACTAGCTAGAAATTAATTGGATCCCATGAGTCCTATCTGATCCTAAGGTTTGCTATATTCTGACTTACTGATTGCCGATTTCCACATTTGACAATGACCAATTAGTCCATCTAATATTCCCAACATTTTTTCGTATTAATTCAGACCACTCTTTATTTACCCTTAGTCCTACACTAAAAGTGTGCTTGCATTTCTTTTTGAAGGGCCATATTATTAGCCTTAATGGGCATGGTTTCCTTATCTGCTTCCGATACTAGTAGTAGTACTCTCCTATTATGTTGTTTCCTGCTGCAAATTGTAAAAGGTTCCACAAGAAAAATAGCTGGATGAAATGACATCAAGCAAGCTCGATGATTGGATATTGATTTTTGAAAAATGTTGACGAAGAGCATCAGTGTATTTTTCAGACCAACGCAATTTTCAAACTTATTTCTAGACTATAATTACAGATAATTGAAAAGCTACTTTAAAATGCTTAGTTGAGATATGATTGGGTTCTATCCCCAAACAACCTTGAGAGTGTCAGGAATACCAAGTAATAAAATATATATGTAGGAGGAAAAACTTATTTGATTATGTGATCTATTTGTAAATCTCTAACGAATTTTTAAAAAATTATTTGAAAGGCATTGGAAAAAAAATAAATTTTATCTGGATAATGTAAAGTTTAAATCATGGTGAAGCCAATAAATTAATACGACTCTCCCATCCATTAACTTTCATGACAAATTCATCAAATTCATCACCTTTAACAAATTTATGCCCTCCATTGTCGGCATAATACTTGAACAATGTATAATTTTATAAAAAAAGTAATACCACACCGGATTATAATTAATAGAAAGAAAAAACAACTCATAAAAAAGTCTACAACAATACTATCAACAAAAAAACAACAAAACCTATTTCCATTAAAAAATGTCAAGAAAAAAAAGGGACAAATTTATGATTAGAGTACTCTCTCATTAATATGTTAGAGCAACATTGCCTATATGAGTCACAATATTGATTAAACATCTCCAGGTAATTAATTAGAAAATTAAATACATGGATTAAGGTTGTCTTGACTTCCCTTACAGTATTTTAGATATTCTTAGAAGGATTTGAAATAATTTATTAAACTAGATACTTAGATATTTGATTAATTACAATGATTGGTCTACGAGCCCAAGTAAAGCGGTTAGTCTCTCTTTATAAGTGATTTTACTATCATCAAAATACTCAGATACATAAGAATCGAGTATATAATGGATGTTCTATTTTGTAAGATATTGGGCATACTACACGACATGCCATGTCATATTCCATCTGTTGCTTACAACAGTGTTGTGTATAGTTAATATGTATGAAGCCTTCTATTGGGATATGTTTACATGTAAATACCCCTTGTAATCTCTCATGCTTTTACCATATCAGATTACTATTTTAATACATTAATATTTACCCATTTCAAATTAGGATTCAAGGCATGGCAATTGATAGCTTACCTTCTCAATTTATTGAGGGAAAAATTATTAAGTCTGATGAATGATATACCATGAAAAGTTGAAAGAAAACATATGAATGTGTAGGATGGACTCAATTTATACTAAGTTAATTCTTGACTGATTACCACAACAAGGGTTTAGGATCATAAAAAAACTATCAAGATACATCATTTTAATAAGAATAAACATTTTGTACTAAAAGAAAGGCAATTAAAATGATAAACAATCATGTATGTAGTACAAGATAGCCTCATAAGGCATTATATGCTGACGAAAACCCTTTACAAATGAAAACAAAAGTCTTAGTGCATCAAAGTCTCATTGTATTAAAAATAAATTAAGGTAACTTACAATCATCCTCTAACCATTACAAACATCACGTAAAAACGCGTCTGCTGTTGGCAGGTGCCTTATTGCAATGTACGGGTATTACTAATGTACATTAGTGATAGGTCATAGACATATCATGTTAACTCATGCGGTTAAATTGTTCACGTTGGTTACTCCATTGTGACTAAAAATTCAGGGGCAGATCAATAACAAGTTCAGTGACAGGTATCACTATTTCTATTATTATCATTAAGTTATGGTTTGAATCCTAAAATATGGGTCATTTATTCCACACTCTACCATATTCTTTTCCTTTTTTTTTTTATTCGCATTCAGACATACCCCTGATATCTTCAAGTAATTTAGGTTGTTATTATTGACGTAATGTCCCTTAGGATTTATAAAATGATCAATTACTATTAAGCTCCTAATGGGATTTAGTCAGTAAATGTCATAAACAACTAAAACATATTATCATTACATTTCAATTACAAAAGTACATAACTGTCCCTAAAAATACAATGCAAAATTGGTCAACATAGCGAGGGCCATGTAGACCAAGAAAATATTAGGAGAAATAAATAACTAAGAACTTAAAATGTAAACCTAATCATAGTGGCACGATTAGAACCGTACACATCTGCAGTTGTACACATGAGTTTTCAAGTCATATACTACTTAAAATTGACTACTCATGATCATTTTAATTTCCTCTCCAAAGGCCTTAGTCTATTCTTAGCTAAAGAAACCGAGACTCAGTCAGGCGATACGCTAGAGGTGTCAATCGACTCCCTTTCCTTTGGAATGCGGCTCATTTTAAGACCATAAAACCTTACAAAATTAGTAAAAATTGCAAGCAAGTTAATGGGGGTGATATTCCCATTTATCACTGCAAAATATTTACAGGCCTTTTATTGATTTGTGAACAATCCATAAAACATCACCGTAACTACATGCATAATGAATGCTCTTGGAAATGATTTTGAAGATGGTCTCTCATTATTATTTGTACATATTGGAGCATATCCTGAATGTCTTGGACAATGTAAATATGTCATTATTGATGTTATCTAAAATGCATAACTATTTCAACTATCTTAAACACATTACAAATATGAGAGTAAATGCAGGTGCTATTTATGTTTGATGTTTCATTTAAAATCATACCTAGAGTATTCCTAATTTTATTATTGAAGCTTAATTCTGCCAGTTCTACAGCCTTCTTCCTGCATATCAAAAACAGTGCACCCTATTGTTTAGACATTAATGCGCTTCAATTTTAAACAAAACCTGAAAAACAAAAGGGGTGGAATAGTTAAAAGCTGATGGAATTACTTAAATATCATCTTATTGCCACGTGAACTTTCTGCTCCATATATATGAATATAATTCTTTGCTTCCAACCTCGATGAATTCGTGTGCCAACCATAGTTCAGATTGAATTCTATCTGTTAATTAACCAAATTTTGGGCCATAATTAAAACAACAGATCCAAAAATGACTATGAATTGCAAGAAAGTGGGGATGGATAGAGCTTCTGATTACCTCTCGTGATAGATTGAAGCTCTCAATGTGTTGCAGAGCTGCTTCTAAATATCTAGTACTGAAAGCTTTGGCTGTCTCCATTACTTTCTCCCCAGGAAAGGTGACCAGTGAAGCTCGAAAAAAATTTAGAATGCATTTTATGTCTCCCTCTGATCGACACGAAGAGCCCAAGAATTCTCCATTTTTCCCTTTGAAGCGGGCCAACACCTCTGCCATTATGTCAGTGAATGGTAATTAACATTATGAAAATACATGATCCATGATTTACATTTGTGGGTTCAAGATTTAGATTCTAAGTGAGGTACCATTATTTTGCTTTACAATATGAATTAGTATTGATAAAATTACTTATTCAGAATCAGTTTTTCCAAAGGACCAAGACGGTTATATTTCAATTTAAAAAAATTAATTTGTAAGACACGTTAAAACTAATATTTTGAATACATAAAATTTACCCTAATTTTGACACCTGTGGCTATCCTGGCGACAGGTCGTATATGCCTCCATAATGCGCATACATGCATGAATATTTGTGGGACCCACGTTTTTGTTGTATACACATAAGGGGAAGTAAGTGACTGCATTGACGTTTATGTCCTGCCATACAGCAGAGTTGGTAGGGCATTTGTGATGATAAATGGGGGGTTGTGGGTTCCAATCTAGATGTGTCTACCACACTGAAAATGCACAAAAAAACCTAGGGGATACAAACTGTGTGTACCACATGCATATACATCATAGATGTGATAAATGGGGGAGGTTGTGGGTTCAAATCTAGATGTGTATACCACACTGAAAATCCACAAAAAAACCTAGGGGATACAAACTGTGTGTACCACATGCATATACATTATAAGTCTGTTCAGTTATAATACATAAATTTCATGTTCTTTGTTATATATACATATACATGTACATAATAAAAAATTTAGAAGCACAAATAATTTATATTGAACATCGATGTTGTGAAAGAAGAGACCTGAAGAAATGTCATATCCATTCAAGCGAAGAATTCGAAATCCCAAGGCCGTCCTGTTGAGATTGGAGAGAGGAGTTTCTCTACAATAACCAATACCCTTTTCATCCCAATACCTGCTAATTAATCAATTAATTTTATTTTTCTGCATCAGATACACACATACATGCCAGGTTAATGTCAATTTTTAGTTAAAGAGAAACAAACAAACAAACAAACCTGTAAACATAATCAAGGGCTGCTTTTATTTCCCTTTGAAAATGGTGATCTATTCCAAGACGTTGAAGATTATCCACCATGGAAATGCGTTGAAAGAGATCTTGTGGAGATGAAGAGTAAGTGGGCATTGCATTGAACATGCCCTTGATCTCCTTAACAAGTGTCTCAGCATGTTCCACACATGAAGAAGCCTGAAGACCAACACATATTTAAATGAGTGCCAAACAGATTATTTCTATGAAGGATAAATATTAGACAAAACTAGAATTTATATAAAACTGAAACTGCTGAAACACTATTTTTATAGTTACAAAATTAAAACGGCTAAAAACCACTTCCATATAACTATTAAAGCTGCTACATAAGTATTAAGAAGAGATGAAAGAGAGGTATATTTAACATTTTTATGTGTTAATAGGAGACATAATCACCTGATAAACTAGTTCAGGGAAAGAGAAATCGAAAATGAAATGATCATCCCACAAGGTTTGGCTATGATTCTCTACGTTAATTTGAGTGGCAGATAAAACAGCATTATTGATGATGATGGGCTTGTTAAGCCTTGCTCTTCTACACATTGTTGGCAAGGCAAATTTAGTGGAAAACTGAAGGCCATTGCTGGTGAATGTGTTCAGGCAGGGAAAACTTAGATTATAAGAAGAAAGAGAGGTAGGAGCCATTATAGGTGGTTCAGTTCTGTTTCTATTGGATAAATTGAACTTGTTGCAGCAATAAAATCATATAGGATTAGAATGCGAGAAACACCTGGTGAATAATTACTCGTAACCATTTTTATCTTTATGTCATGGAATGGACTAGTTTGGCTTTTAGTAAGGGACGAGATTCTCATTAATCCACGGCATATATTGTCTTGAAATTTTTAATTAAACAAATAACGTTTGTCTATTTTGAAATGACAAAACTGTGAATTCTTACTAATTGAGTCTCAAGATGCGATGATTACTAATTTGGGATTTTCCATACAGCAGCCACCTTCAAATATATTATCAAGATATTTATAGATCTTCTCGAAATATAATATTGAGATATTTATTTTTCTTAAGATTTCAAATAAAGATAATTTTTATTTGGTCATCTAGAAGGAAAATCGAATACTTACAATCCGTTGTTGTTAATGAGTTGAAATGAAAGAGAGAATCTTTTTACGCTGAAAGGCGTGTCTACAATGGAGAAAGCCCGGGGGGTCTGACATGGTCAGAATATCGACGGATGAGATGCATTGGTCGACGAAATACAAACTCATATCAACCCTTCATGTGGCGGGCAATGGCTGGACAATCTTCCCGAGATCATCTGTTTCCCTCGTTAACATCAACATGCCTGCGGAAGAGATAAACATGGAGGAGTTCGAAGCATTCAGGAAGGCACCGAGAGCCGACAGCCCTGTTGTCGTCCTGGCCATCAGCACCGCCACTTCCCCCAACGCCATCGACTACATATGTATGTGTTTTAATGGAAGCTAGCTTATATATGTTGCAGGTGAGAAGTCGATGAGGAAGAGCTGCATATATCTGATGGAGATGGCATGGGTGGTAAGTCTGTCGACGCCCAAGAATGCCTCGCTGAAGGTAAATTAAACACATAATTTATGAGGAGGTTGTATATGATAGATTGATTTGGTTTTCTCCCATGTTGCTACATGGGATTGAATTTTGATTCAGAAAATGGTTTTCTCCCATGTTGCTACTTGGGATTGAATTTTGTTTTAGAACATGGCTTTCTCACATGTTGCTACCTAGGATTGCATTCTTTTTCACAAAAGAATTGGGTGATCAGGGTGGTCAGTTTGGAGCACAAGTGAATTGTGGAGGAGTTCTGTTGCAGATATGGGAAATGGGTGGATGGTATACTTAGGATTTACACCAAGGGAATCATCAAATTAAGCTTGTTATTTCTCTTCCCTGACCCCTGGCGCAATGAAATTTTGCGCTGAAGCCTTCTTTATTTATAGAACTCTTCTGCAATAGGTTTTACCCCTCAAAACCACTAGCTAAAGCAACCATGATTCTAGGGCTCGGGCCTGTTGTGAGACATAAGGCTCCTGCGATGTGCACGCCTGTTCCAATTCCTATTGTAAATACCCGAGAATAATTATGAACCTGTCTCTGTTGGCCTCTTAGATTTTTTCCCCCTTATGTTTAAAGTATCAGAATAACAGCTGGTAATGGATGCCTCCGGAAAACCTCCTCCTATTGCGCCGCAAGGTACTTATGCCCCTTCTTGTTTTCTTCTCCATTTCATTTACTTGTCCCTTTTCAAATACCTTATTGATGCGTTAATTATTTTTATTTGTAGTGGCAGGTGTCCTCGTAGACACGTATGCACAATAGGGATGCATACACAATGCACCTAACTTGTTTGACAAAATGCCTTACACAAATGTGGTTTCATTGACTGCCCTCATTGCAGGTTATGTATATAATGGATGCTTTCAAATTATTTGCACTACTGAATCACTCTGAAATATGCCTAGGTCATGTAAGTGTCAGACTACTCAAGAATATGTTTATGTTATCAGAGAAAGTAAGTGGTATAAGGCTAGGCTTTATATGATAAAACTTTTCTGCAGTTCCTGGAAAACCTCAGTCTGTCGTTTCTGAAGAAGTGTTGCATGAGATATATGCGAATACAATAGGAGAAATTTGTGATGCAAAGAATGCTCCTACAGCTTGTACATCAACAGTGATTGTAAGAGATGATTTGCCGACTTCTAAAGGTAAATGATGGAAAAAAATCAATTTTGTTTTTCAACATAATAACGTAATTGTTTGTTGGATTTGCTCATAGGATCTGCAAATGTCAAAAATTCTATCAATTGTTAGCATTTGCAAGACCTACAAACCCTATATTATTTTCACATTTAAAATCAGATTTAGCAAATATGCATTAGCAATAACAATTTTTATTTGCAAATTATATATAGTTACAATTCTTTCAAATTCTCTGAATCTACAGTTTTAGGAACTTGGTGAATCTACAGTAAGAAGCAGCTCAAGCTCGCAGTCACATGTTTTCTATGCCCTCCGACCACCGCCAGAATCAACAACAACAAATGGTTAATGTGCAGAAAGTCAGATTCGAGTCTGATTCACAGGAGGCCGCTTTGCCCTCACTCGCTCCTCCATTAAAGCTGAACAACAACAACAACAACAACAACAGTAGCAATACAGATAGTTTTAATGTTAATTCAAGTGAACAACACCAGATTGGAGGAGTTGGGGATGAGGATGTGCTGGACTGTGAAAGAGGGTCGGTGGGAAAGCGATGATAAGCCTTGTTTAGGGCAAGTTCTGATATAATATGGATAGTTGGTATGGTAGAATGTTATTCATTGACAAGGATAAAGGAAAAATAAACTCAACTGCCCAAATGTTGCAAATCCCAATTAACAACGCATTTTAAGTAACTTCCTTGTTAGAACTTGTGGGCACATCGAATCAATATAGTTTGGTTATATATTGGTGTGATTTGATTTGTATCATGTAGAACTATTATTGTAACTTGTTCCAGTGTGACATTCAATCAAATAATTATAACCATTGCAAATTCTTGTATATGATAATGAGATGCTACAAAATTTCTTAGATTGTTCCAATGTCACATCCAATTCAACCATTGCAGATTCATTTGTGTTATGTTTAACAAGAGATAATTGTTTGCTATATTTGGTGCACTAACATTTGTTTCTACAGTAGGCCTTACTTTGTGTATTTTGTGATCAGGAGACTTACAAAGCTGGGATATTACAGAAACGCCAAGAAATGCAAAGAAAAATTTGAAAACATTCACAAGTACTACAAACGTACTAAGGAAGGGCGGGCTGGGAGACAAGATGGTAAAAGCTATAAATTTTTCACTCAACTCGAGGCCCTCTATGGTAACGCCAATAATAGCAATCACGGGGGAAATGAAAGCAATGATGGGAATCCCAACAGTAATTACAACAAAGTTACAGTGGCCCTTGGTGGGGGACTAGGAGTTTCTTCCGCTGCTACCATTTTACCGCTGTTGCTCCATTAAGCACAAGGGAAATTGCGAGTACTACTGCTGCTACAGTTTCTTTAAAGGCAACAACACCACCACCAGTCATGCTAGTTTACATAATAATGGAACTGTTTATACTGGTGTCTATAGAAAGACTTCAAGGATGAGGTTACTGCAGAGACACGGAAAGATGTTGTGGAGTTGCTCAAGGGAGCTGGAAAAATTCATTGGGTGGGAGCAGCACTTTCTGTGATTGGATTTGTATTGGCTAGATTTCATTAGATGTCTAGCAACCAGAGTGACTGCCTTGCACTTTTGAAAGACATGTTCAATCTTGGGAAGCACATTCTGCAGTTGAATGACCAGATGCCAGAGCAGAAGCAAAAACTAAATGAGGCAGTCCAATGCATTGTGGTTGGATGTACCATGTGCCTAGCGTAACTTACAACTGCAAAATTTTCAGGTTTGTTTCATTATTTGAGTGGTTTTATTTGAAAGATTTACTTATTATATCATTTCATCTTGATGATGGATTGCAGTGTAATCTAGAAAATCATTGAAAACCAAATTGTATGCAGTTTTTTTTTCAACTCAAACAGTTGTTTTTAGTGTGGAAGGGATCTGGATGAGTTGGTAGTTCAACTTATATTCAAAACCCTCCACCAAATCCAAACCCGGCTGTGTCCACAAAACTAGGTAGTGGTGGTCAACGTCTAATAGGCACACTGAAACCTCACTCCCCATAATTAGGCTTGGGATCTTTAAATTAAAATAGGAGATTTTGGTTCGTTGGTCAACATCAATGCACGAGGAGTTTAAGCTCATCCCTAAATGTCATCCAAGCTAAAATAACATCTCTCAATACTTTTATTTGAAATGAACTCTCTCGCTCTTTTTTTTTTCTCCAGTATTTCTTTTCCAAATTCTAGACCTGGATGAACTTGACCTAATTAACTAAAATGCATTTACTGAATTATGTGTGAAGGTCTTGAAAGTGGTGGAGGCTGTACAACATGCTGAACAAGCTTCCTGTGGCTCTTTCATATGTATGTAATGGAAGTGGGCGTTACAGAAAGAATAGGAGGTTCTTAAAGTTGAAGGCCAAACCACGCTGCCACATAGTTCCCAAAAGCATAAACTATGATTTATAGATGGTGGGGATATATGTTGTATACAAAAGTACTTTAATTATAACGCCGTAGGCATTTTCACAGCTGGAGGCACCTGCGCTGTTTCCGTCGTCAAGGACCTCATGAGTGGAATACATGTTTAATGTAGTCTTCTTAGTATATTCAACTGATCTTTGTTTTCTAAGTTTAAGCAGGTTCAATTGTCTATGACAACAAACTACTGCTACATGAAAAAAGAAACAAAGTAGGTCAAAGAAGACAAATCAAATAAAATCGTACAAGTTGAATACTTGTTTATTTCACTAGTATAAATTATTAGGTGTTATTGGCACATATTAACTCAAACTTTTAAATAGATTACAAAAATACGGCCCCAAATCAATTCATTTAATATTGAACCCGGTTTCTAACTTGTGGTATCACTTCAAAATTTGTTTATGTAAAAAACAACAACTTGGGATTGCACTAACTAATTTGGTAGCCACATACAACAAAACATCTTTTATTTGATATTTCTTTTAAATAACTTTTGTATGTGAATATCATTGATTAGAAACCGAGGTCAATATTTTGGGGGTCTATTTTCGTAGTCTATATGGAGATTTGAGTTAATAAAAAAGTTTCCAAAAGCATGCACTAGGCTTTATAGTTTCCAAAAGCTGGCATGTAGTTTCCAAAAGCATGCACTAGGCTTTATAGAATGTGGGGATATCTATTGTGTAAAAAAGTTCTTTAATTATAGGTATATAATATTTGGTTTTATGTGATGGCGATGATGTAAGTATGTGGAAGGAAAATGGTATTTCTCTTTTAATATATAATAAAAGTAGGATAGGTATACCTATCATTAATAACAAAATATTTTGTGACATGTATTTGTTGTTCAATATTATTATACTCTCAAAAGAAGTTATCTTATTTGTATCTTGATTAATAATTTGTTTTTTAATTCAATAGAAGAACATTATATGTCACGTTTTATCTATTTTAAAAGGGAGGGAAAAAGTCTTTCGTATCATGTCTGTGATGAAAAAACTCCAGCCGAAAATATATAATACATATTCTTTTATTAAATAAAGTTAATAATGTAAACCTTCTAATTATTAAAAAATAAAAAAAAGATATACATATATAATCAAAATTAATAAATAAAAAGATAAATATTTTATGCACTATGCAACTTATTTTTTCTTCTCTGATAACATCACTTCGTGTAGGACCGATTCCTTGCACTGTTTTCTTATTTTACACCGACGTGTTTATTACAATGGGAAACACCTTGGGGTATTTGACAAGTGTTAGTAGATCGGCAGTCCGTGTTTCACTGCATGGAAACATTTGTTTGGAACACCCTCCGACTGTTGATACTAAACCGCCAACATAGACTCTACACTGATATCAACTCATGTCTAACTTTTTATAGATCTATGTCTTGTGATCTTCCCCTGTGACGGTTGCTTTTTAAAGTACGAAAGAGCTCTAGAGGTGCTTACGAGAGGCACGACCCATTCCACTATATTATCTTCAGCTCCACCTCCGCCAAAACATGGCCTTCCGCCAAGCAATCCAACAAAACAACGTCGAAGTTATACCATCGAAGGACCTAGATAAATGTAGCTGCGTGTAATATTTAGGTTCTTTATACCCATCCCCATACAAAGTCAATCAGTATGTTAGAAGGCTTTATATTGTTATGGATGATACATGGCGTAATCCCCATGTGTAAGTACTATACACTTTGAGAGTCTTCATTCCACATCTTGGCCTGATGTGACTAGTCGAATAACATGCTAGCCTCGTGGGGATGGCATTGCAAGCTTTTCTCGGGCAACAAGGGCATCCCTACAACTAGATTGGATTCCTTTTTTTGGGATGGGGTAAAGTAAAGAATCCTTTACATGTTTGGTTTGTGTTCGGGCACGTAATTTATGTTAATTTAGAAGATTCCTTTACATAATATACATAATCATACACCATGTTTGTTTTATATGCAAACATTAAAAAGGATTTAAAATTTTGAATGATTTCCTTTAGGATTTTTTTGGGTGCAGCCCTACACCATTGTCGCATTTTTGCTTCATGTTTTTAAACCTTAATATATTTCATTTAAACAACCTTCTTTATAAATATGAAAATACAAACCTTGTATTCATTATTGTTTGAATAAATAATAAAATGTCTTGAATTCGAGACACTACTTTTGGTGTTCCAATTTGTGATTTTTTTTTTTTTTTCTAAATGATTACACATGATCTTGAAGTTACAAATAGATATTTACGCCAAAGGCGGTCACAGTTGATTGAGGCTTCCCCCCTCTAACAACGGATAAGGAGGTGAATGTGTATATTTACATCTATGCATTAACAACATAATATTAATGTAATTTGTTCTGAAGGTTTCAAAAATTGGGTTGAAAGGTACATGTGATAGTTGTAATTTCCAATCAGAAAGGTGATATCATATGTGCATGGCTTTACATATTCGTTTGAAACAACACATATGTATGTACACGTATAGTGAACAGACCTAGGTGTGGAGTATTTTGAGCCATGTAATATTTCGTAAATTACGCATATGGTCTAATCTAAAATATTATTACATCGAAGGTGTTTACTTAGGTATAAATTCAGAGGGTGTCTAACATCTGTAACAATGCGGGAAAATATATGTCATCCCTTTGAGTAGACCGTATCGACGACTTCATTTAAATCCCCTCCGTCCACATTTACTTACGACACCTTTCTACAGGTCATGTGTTCGAGTGACATCGATGTACAGTTTGTTTTTTGTGCAAATCCTCAAACCAATACTATGGAATATGATGATGTTTTCAATCATGTACAACAACTTCACCACGATTTGCGTGTTTGGGAAAATGGTGTACTTCTGCGTGATGGAAAATTCACGAGTCAACGGAAGTTGACGCAACAACTGGATTCTTGCATTGGGCTCCTTCTCCCTGCTTGGCACCACCCACACATAATTCAAAAATGACGGCACCTTCTCGCAGCGAAATGAAAATAGTTTCCCCGTCTCGGGATCGCTTTAAGAATGAGCCATCATCCCCATGAACAATTTCCTATCGAAATCGTAACGCCCCCTTTTCTATTTTTTCTTTCAAAATATTCCATTACATTCAACTGCGTACAGAAATTTTTATGGTGTCAAACATCTTACAGATGATTTATTGAAATTCACTAAGTAACCCCTTCATATGGCTTGAGATTAACACATTGCACCGCCATTCAAAAGGTCATTTTTTTTTCTACTTTGTTGACTTGTGATACTCAATACTTCTTTCATCATGTCCCACACCTTTTCCATGAATCAATAGGAATTTTTATAAGGGGGAACCTTAATTGAATTCTTAAAAGCTCTAGTACAGATAAACCGTTATCATAAATGACAATGAAATTGACAACATAATGAGCCCTCAATGCAGAATTGCAGTTTTTAACATATGTTGACTTCAACATTAAACCAAAATATGCAAGTTTTCTTTTCAAGCTTTCATTGACATCACCTTGATTTCTAAGATGCCTCCAAACTATTCAAAATTTTAAATCTCTTAGCTCTCTCGTTGTTAGATCCATTACTCAAAATACCAAACATATTGACTCAAGATATGATAAATATGATCAGTTACAACACAAATATTTTCTCTACGTCAACTAGAAAGTCATACTTTCCGTAAATTTGTGGGTTGAAACATGTCTTGTAAAATGTGCTACTAGATCTATTGTTGACATTTTTAACAACAATACCTTTGATTTGTTTGATGTGCCTTTATTTTTCATCGTCAGATTTGATCGATACACATGGGGCCCTAATGGAATGGAAAAAAAACCTTCCCATGTCTCAATTCCACCTATTTCCAGAGGTAGCCGAAAGCAATTACCACTTAACATGGCTTGGGAAATTTCAGTCTACAAATATCAAAGACTTACTTTGTAGAGAGCCACTATTGACATTGGGAACATGGAAAGACGGGAACTTACCTTCACAACTATATCAAGAGTTCCACTCCTTATACACCCTTCGGATTTCACCCCTTATCATTCAAACGTTATGCAAAAAATTCCTCAACCCCTCTTCTGCATTCACATATATAATAGGAATCCCATCTTTTCTAGTACTCCGTTACATTTTTCATTCTCCAATTAGAAATAAAATAATGCTTTGTTGTGTGTTTCAATTTCCTTTTCCACTCACTAATATTTCGCTTTCGGCGTTAACATCGCACACCTCACGTGTGATTGCTAGTTTTTAGTCTAAAAAGGACGGGAAATGAAAGAGAAAGAATCCTTTTTATAGTCTTTTTAAAAAGTTGTGATCTTTTTTTAACATTACAAATATCTTTTTCAAGAGTGCAAATTCATTTCTAACAGGCATTTCAATTGTTAGAGTTAAATAAAATGTTGACATATGTTTGAGTGAATTTGTTTGGGAGAAAATTCCGGTGGTTGTATGGTTATTGTAAATATTGAATTATAATATATTTTTTAAGATCATAAATTTTATCACTTGTGACATCTGTCTCAAGGGTACAAATTCTTCAATTTCATCATTTACAGCGAACTCAAATTTATATTAAATTGTATATATATATATATATATATATATAATAAATGTTTTCAAATTTAATAAAATTTTGACGTATGCTTGAGTCAAATTATGACTGCACAGTGGCATGTCCTTTCCATTCTATTGTTGAGATATAGTTAAAATATTTTTTTTGAGAAAATTGTGGTTGATTGGTCATTTCAAAGATGGAGACAATTCATAGAGTAAATAATGTAACAAAGTAAATAAAGATGCATTAATTGAAAATTAGCATAGAGTAAATGTTTAATTTGAAGACTATATGTAAGTTAAATTTGACCAGACTATACTCTAAACACCTGGACAAACACCCCAATTGAATATAAATTTATGTTTACTAGATATGATTAAAGGTCTTTATTTTTGACATGTATATGCCTAACTAATTTCTTAAAAACCCTAAAAAGATTCTAAAAAACAAAAAGAAAACAATACTTGTAAATTCCTTTGTAAACAACCCATTTTAAGTTCAATAAAAGTTTGTCAACCCTCAAATTTAAGGTGCTTCCCAAGTTTTCAATATAATCTTCATTAAAATTAACAAAATCTATGGTAGATCCGTGGATTGTATAAATCTATAATATAGACGAAATCATATTTCGTGTGTGTGTGTGACAAAACAAAAGTGTGTTAAAATTTATTTTAGTTAGATTCTTAGTATGCCTATGGGACATCTCCATTATAGGGCACAACATGTTATTCTAAATTTATCTGAGTTATATTTAAATATTTTACCCAAGAAGAGTGTGCCTGTGTTTCAGATGTCTTAACTATTTTACTTTCGATTTGTTCTGCAAATTATGATTTTTATCCTCAAGTTCCTTTATCACCAGTATATTCCTCTTTGATAATATGTGATTTACATGCTTGTAAGAACAATTTTATTCATATCATGTTTTCACATTTCAATATAATCATGTAAATTCCTTTGTAAACAACCCATTTTAAGTTCAATAAAAGTTTTTCAACCCTCAAATTTAAGGTGCTTCCCAATTTTTCAATATAATCTTCATTAAAATTAACAAAATCTATGGTAGATCAGTGGATTGTATAAATCTATAATATAGGCGAAATCATATTTCGTGCACGCGCGCATGGTGTGTGTGTGTGTGTGTGTGTGTGTGTGTGTGTGTGAGAGAGAGAGAGAGAGAGAGAGAGAGAGAGAGAGAGAGAGAGAGAGAGAGAGAGAGAGAGAGAGAGAGAGAGAGAGAGAGAGAGAGAGAGAGAGAGAGAGAGAGAGAGAGAGAGAGAGAGAGAGAGAGAGAGAGAGAACAAAAGTGTGTTAAAATTTATTTTAGTTAGATTCTTAGTATGCCTATTGGGACATCTCCATTACAGGGTACAACATGTTATTCTAAATTTATCTGAGTTATATTTAAATATTTTACCCAAAAAGAGTGTGCCTGTGTTTCAGATGTCTTAACTATTTTACTTTCGATTTGTTCTGCAAATTATGATTTTTATCCTCAAGTTCCTTTATCACCAGTATATTCCTCTTTGATAATATGTGAATTTACATGCTTGTAAGAACACAGTTTATTCATATCATGTTTTCACATTTCAATATAATCACACACATCCTCTTTTTTCTCTTTACAATATTAGGAATCATAAACTATATCTTGAAGTTTACAACAACAAAAATAATCTAAATACGATTATCAAATTTTACTAGTTTCATATATTGTCCTGGTATAGATGTTTGCTTATCTTCAAGTATTTACAGGCCAAAATGGGGTATTACAATATTAAAATAATCTAAGATTGGCCAAATCTATGCAATATCGCCGAGTTGAGGAGTTTTATTGGGCTTGTGAACTTCTACTGTAGGTTTTGTACTTATTGTATTGTACATATCATGGCCCGTAAATCAGATTTGCATGCACACCAAAATGAAATTCCAATGGACATCTACACAACTTTTGCCTCTGAGGAGCTCAAACAATGCCTTCACACATCACTTATTTTTGCAAATCCTTGAGATTGTCTGATGATTTGCTATTTTTGACCAATGCATAGATAATATTGCACTTGGCACAATACTCACATAGCATGGATGTCTAGTTGCAACACACTATTAAAATTTGGCAACATGGTTCATGTTAGATATGTGTCAACAAAGTTAAATTTTGGATCCCTTTGCAACGCGGTTTGTAGCTCACTTCCCAAAGGGATGTGTGGTGGTGGTGGTGGTGGTGGGGGGGGGGGGGTTTCCCCCCCACTCATGTTATGGATCCCACGAAGCAAAAATTAAGGAGTCAAACCCTTGTTTCTAGGAAAAACAAATTCAACCGGATTCTATTTTCAGGAAGAAAAATCCTAACGGCGTTTTCTGACTCTATTTGAGAATGAGAAATCCTAACTGTACTTCGCGAATTAGGTGCATATATTTTTGTGGAAATTTAAAGTTACTCATAACAAGTTTGCATGTAATATGTTCAACTTGATTTAATAAAATCTTGATATCTTACACCATGGATGTTTCCCTAAGTAATCAACTCAGGGTTTTACCACGTAAATTTGGAGATCGTGTCTTGCATGTTTGGTATGTTTGTATATTTCATTTATCTCTATCTATGTAAATTGGTATTTTGTTATTCAACTTTCTATGTATTCATTACTAAAAAATTCTATGGTTTCCTAAGAGTTCAATGATATTCCACCTTTGAGAAAGAATTGCATACCATCATTGAAGTAATTGATTAATGTTGCTAGTACAGTTGGAGTAAAGATACAACCATCCATTTTCATCATAATTTGTATTAATTATAATTATTAAGTACATAGAGTAAGTTATTTTTGTTGGGGTTAGCACACTAGTTGTACAAAAATATTAATCAGATCTAAGCATATAAGTAATCAATATGGAAATAAACAAGAAGAAACAATACACAAGGTTTAACATGGTTCACCCAGTGTGGGCTTTGTCCACCAAGAAACAACCAATTTATTATCATAGAGGAAATACAATAAAGATTTGCAATTTTCCACACCTTCTTGGATGTCCTATAATTTCTTCTCTACAAATTTCTCTTTTTCTCTCTAAAGGAAAATTATTTTAATTCTCAATTGAATTCACTCTTCTAAACCATAGCTTTATGCTTATATATGCATCTACAATCTTAGGGCACTTTAGCTATGAAATTACAACCATTAGATTCACTTTAAAAATAAAGATAGATCTAATTCTGCAACTTAATTATAGTAGTTAGGCACAGGAAACTGATGTCGGTTAGCCTTAATCGATGCTGGTTAGCCCTAATCGATGCCAATTCCTCCTTGCTTGACCGAAAGAGGTTTGGAAACCAATGGATGTTACTGTGTATTCCAACAAGTTTGTAAAAGCATGCCAATGAAGAAATTAAGCTCCACAACTCAACAATCTTCTAGTTGGAGATAAATCGTTGTACTGTACCATACAGCTCCATCCTCTGATCCTTTCCTTGGCATGTTTCTCCCTCCTTAATTCTCAAAATTGAAGACCAACAGAAATGGAGTGTAGCTCCAACTTCTCCTTTCCTAACGGCTTTGATAGCATATCCGCAAGATTTTCCTTTGTATGAATTTTCTCCAACTTCAGCTGCTCATCCTCTAATACCTGTTGTATGAAGTGATACCTCAACTAAATGTGTTTTGTTCTAGAATGAAACGATGTGTTATTTTCCATATGAATCAAACTTTGAATATCATTGTAAAATCTACAATCATCTTGCTCCTTTCCCAACTCTCCCATGAACCTCCTCATCCATATCATCTCCTTTCTAGCTTCTGTAGCTGCAACATACTCAGCCTCTATAGTAGGCAAGGCCACAACCTTCTACAATCTAGAAATCCAGCTAACTACCATGCCACCTACTATGAAAACATATCCAATGGCACTCCTTCTGCCATCTAAATCACCAGCCATGTTTGAATCCACATAGCCATGTAAAGAAGTATCTGACCCTCCATAGGATAACTGGATGTCGAATGTCCCTCTCAAATACCTGAGAATCCATTGGACTGCTTTCCAATGCTCTTTACCTGGATTATCCATAAATATGCTCACAACTCCCACCGCTTGTGCAATGTCTGGTTTGGTACAAGCCATAACATACATCAAACTCCCAAATGCTGAAGTATACAAAACTCGTGACATGTACTCAACCTCCTCGTGTGATGTCGGAAATTAATATTTTCTCAATTTGAAGTGTCCAGCCATAGGTGTACTTACATGTTTTGAATTTTACAAATTAAACCTTTCCAACACCTTTTTGATATAATGCTCCTGAGGCAAATACAACTCCTTGTTCTTCTTGTCTCTGTGAATTTACATGCCAAGGATTATCTTTGTAGCTCCCAAATCCTTCATTGCAAATGTGTGAGATATATTTTCTTTAAGCTCACCAATGTCCTGCATACTAGATCCTATAATAAGCATATCATCCACATACAATAACAAAATAATCCAGCTCTCATTTCCAAGCATTTTGGAATAAACACAATGGTCAAATTCACATCTCAAATAACCATGCTCATGCATGAAACTATCAAACCTCATATACCATTTCCTTGGAGCTTTCTTGAGCCCATATAGGCTCTTTTTCAATCTACACATAAGTTTCTCCTTACCCTCGACTTCATACCCAAGTGAATGATTCATAAAAATCTCTTCCTTTAAATCACCATGAAGAAATTTTGTCTTGACATCGAGTTTCTCTAAATGCAAATCCTCTACTACAACTAAACTCAACACAATACGAATAAAAGTCATCTTAATAATAGGAAAAAAGATTTCACTAAAGTCAATACCTTCTTTATGTGTAAATCCCTTTACTACAAGCCTTGCCTTGTAACTCTTCTATCCACCCTCTTCTTCCTTGATTCTATAAACCCACTTGTTCTATAATGCTCTTTTACCTACTGACAACTTAACCAAATTCCATGTCTGGTTTTTCTCTAAGGAGTCCATCTCCTCATTCATGCCATGCTCCCACTACATGTGGGCTTTATCCTGCATTGCTTCCTCAAATATTTTTGGTTCACCACTATCAGTCAATAATAAATAAGACAAAGGATGTGAAAATATTTTTAGAGGTCTACTTGCCCTTTGTGACCCTCTCACTGAGATTTGGGGTGTCAAAGGCTCAATCTACTCATTCTGTATATTTGTATCTACTTATGACAATGATTGATGTCGATCACCTTTTTCCGACATCGATTCGGTTTACCGATGGTGGTCTAGCTCTTCTATAATAGATGTCGGTAATGGGGACCGATACTGGTCAGGGGTAAATCAATGTCAGTCAAAGGTAAATCGATACCAGTTACTGTGTAAACCTGTAGGTGTTAGTTTTCAATCTGAGAGTTCATTTTCATCCGTAAAATTCTCCACCGGTTCACCTTTGGGTACCAAAACTTGATTCTTGTACATTATCTATTCATTGCAATCAATGTCACAACTTTTAATTATCTTAGAACCTTCTAAATCCCAAAAAAAAATCCAAAATCACTATAGCCATAACCAATGAAAGTATATCTTTTGGATTTAACATCTAATTTCTTTCTATTTTCTTTATCAATATGCACAAAATATTCTGAGCCAAATACTCTAAGAAAAGAAATATCTACCTCTTTTTCAGTCCAAGTGTCTTCTGGCATTCCACCATTCAGTGCACTAAAAGGTCCACAGTTAATCAAATAACATGCCATGTCTACTGCTTCCACCCAAAACTGTAAGAAAAATCCAACATGCATCCTCATGTTTCTAGCACGTTCCATGATTGTCCTGTTCATTCTCTTTGCAACACCATTCTCCTGTGGTGTTATAGGAAACATCCTTTCTCTGTGTATTCCATTTATTGTACGATAATCATTGAAAGCCTTGCTGTAGTACTCACCACCATTGTCAGATCTAAGGCACTTTAACTTTGAATTTGATTCATTTTCCACAAGGTATTTCCATCTTTTAAAAGTTTCAAAAACATCATATTTACGATTAATACAATAAATTCATATCTTTCTTATGGCATCATCAATGAAAGTAACATAGTATTGGGATCCTCCATGAGAAGCTACCTCGGCTAGTTCCCACACATCTGAGTGTAAAAGCTCTAATTTATGCTTCTTCTTTGTTGCCCCAACTTTGAGAAATCTCACTCACTTCTACTTTCCAGATATTCAATGCTCACAAAAATCAAGATCTACACATTTCAGATTTGATAACTTACCCTTTGCCTTTAAGATCTACATTCCTTTTTCACTCATATGGCCTAGCTGATTTTACCACATGTTTGTATCTGAATCTGAAGTAGATAGATTAGAAAAAGAATTGGTAATACAAGTGGATAAATACAATGATCCTACCTTCTTTCCTCTCGCTACAAAAAAAAATCATTTGCTAACTTTCTAAGATTTAGATGTGAGTGTAACCATGTAACCAGTTTCACACAATTGTCCTACAGAAATTAGATTTCTTTTGAGGCTTGGTCGAACATGCCTCAAATATTTCAATATCCATGCATTTCCATTCTGAAATTTTAGATTAACTTCACCTCTACTAGTAATATTGCATGGTTCATCATCTCCTAAATAAACATGCCCAAAATTACTTTGGACATAATTTCTGAAATAGCCCTTATTAGGGGTTTCATGGAAAGAAACTCCTGAATCTAAAACCCATGAATCAATTTTATTATCTAAGTAGAGAATTAGGGAATCTTGCATTACCTCTTTTGCAACAACATTTACATCTTTACCTTTCTCTATTACATTCTCTTTATTTTACTTGAACCAAAAATCCTTCTTTGCATGACCTTTCTTTCCACAATTCCAACAGATTATACCTCTACCTATGGATTTAGATAATCCATTATTAGACTTTGATTTCCCATTATTCTTGCTCTTGGATTTCTCCTTTTACCTTCCCCTACTTTCTACATTCAAATCATTCCCAGATGACGATTCTCCTGTACTTTTCCTACGTATTTCTTCATTCAGGATTATACTAACCACATCATCAAAATTTAAAACATTAGTAATAAAAGTTGTATTACTAACAACCCTTACCAAGTTATCCCAACTATCTGTCAAAGAGCATAATAATAAAAGTGCTTTCAATTCATCCTCAAACAAAATACTAATTGATTTTAATTGATTTACAATAGACCAGAAATCATTCAAATGACTTGATGCAGCTTCACCTTCTTGCATCTTTAAATTAAACAATTTTTTTATCAAATAAACTTTATTTTAAGCACTAGGTTTTTCATATATATTTGTTAAATATTTCAACAACTATACCGTAGATCTGTCTTCGATAATATTCGAAGCCACATATGCTGCTAGGATCAATCTTATAGATCCCTGAGCCTTTTTATCAAGAATTATCCATTCTTCATCAATCATCTTTGCAGGTCTTGCCTTCTCATCTAATGGTAAGTATAAATCTTGCTCATACAAATAATCCTCCACCTGCATCTTCCATAATAGATAATAATGGCTGCCAAATTTATCTATTTGAATTTTCCTTCTTCTCCCATTGCTTTGCTCCCACTCAATCAGAAATCCCTCTGTGAGTAAATCTATCAACACACACAACCCTAAAACAAAGAAGCTCTGATACCAGTTGTTGGGGTTAGCACACTGGTTGTACAAATATATTAATCATATCTAAGTATATAAGTAATCAATACAAAAATAAACAAGAAGAAATAATACACAAGATTTAACGTGGTTCATCTAGTGTGGGCTACATCCACCAAGAAACAACCAATTTACTATCACCAAGGAAATATAATGAAGATTTTCAATCTTTCACACCTTCTTGGATGTCTTGTACTTTCTTCTCTACAAATTTCTCTTTTTCTCTCTAAAGGAAACTTCTTTTAATTCTCAATTGAATTCACTCTTCTAAACCCTATCTTTGTGCTTATATATGCATCTACAATCTTAGGGCACTTTAGCTATACAATTACAACCATTAGATTCACTTTACAACTAAAGATAAATCTAATTCTCGTAACTTAATTATAGTAGTCACACATAGGCAACTGATGCTAGTTAGCCTTAACCGATGTCAGTTAGCCCTAACTGAAGCCGATTCCTCCTTGCTTGACCAATACTGGTCCATGAGTGACCGACGATGGTTGGTCAACTGACGTCGGTACTGTGTATTCTAGCAAGTTTATAAAAGCATGCCAGCGAAGCAATTAAGCTCCACAACTCAAAAAAAATTAATAATATCATGCAGTCTAAACATAAAATAATTAAAACTAAGTGTGTATTTCTGATATGAAATACACCAAATAGATTAAAAAATACAGTTTGAACACAATGTAAAACAATGTGCATAGAATTTAATTGACATATTTCTGTAATCTAGATGAGTGCACATTGACCACAAAAAGTTGAAATGGGCTTAGGGGATACTCTTTAATAGACACTATAACTTTGACTCTCTAAATTTATTTTTGGGACAATTTTTTAGGCAACGATTCATTTTAGAAAGGGTCTAGTAGTCTATTTCACTTCTTAAATTGTCCTATCGTAAACAAGATTGTCTTAGGGCTATTAATTTGACCTACAGTACTGTAATTGACTTAAAATTTTAAGGGAGCTTCATTTTTCTTAATTTTTATACTTTGGGTTTATCCTCACTTGTAGTGACACAACAATACAAAATTAGATTCTTGTTTGTTTAAACCCTAACAAAAAAGAAAAATAAAATGTAACCTAAGGATGGAAGTTTACCAGATTAAGAATCAAGATCTTCTTAGTCAATAAAAAGAGCCCAAAAACCCCCTCTATGAACAACTATGTTTTCAAAGATCAATATATATGGTAAGGTTTCTATCTAGGCTTCTCTTCTTGTTGTGTCTACTCATATATTATGGAAGTTTTGATGTTAGGAATGGAAATTGAAGAATTACTCTTATGTTCCTTAAAAACTGCATTTAGGAATAAATTTCAATATTATGCACTTAATAATTTATTTAATTTAAATATTATTTTCAAAATATAATTCACTTCATATTTATGTTTATGAAGTTAATTTTTACCCTTATTCAGGATTAAACATTTAAATTAGATAAATTATAAAAATAAACACTCAACACATCTACACTTAATAAGATATGAAATCAACTTCGTTCTCAATTATATAATTATTACAATGTAATAAATTATTTATTATTATATTAAAATATAACTATATTTTTAGCACTACAACAATTCCTCTTATAAAATGTTGTACTTTTGCTAGCTTTAATATTTAAAAAATATGGTTTTGGTTAGAGGGAGAGGATGATGGGGAATGTAACAAATATACAACGATCAATTCATAAGCCTAAAATATTGTATGTCATTGGAATCCCTAACAATTGCTAAGAGAAACCATATAAAAAAGTAAAATATAAAATCAAAATCCTATGAAATTGTTCTCTCTAAATTTTTGCACCATAGGATAATCCTACCTTCCCCAGACCTTAATTTGGCAAGTTATAGATGATTGAGGTGATATGTATAGTGTACATGGAATTGATGTGGTGGATAGCTCGATAGGATTGATGTAATCGCAGGAGGTGAGATTGATGTGGCTTTTTAAGGTCTAGCGTCAATGTGTTATTGGTGGTGGAGACTGACGACCATGAATAATTAGGCCGATAGGCCTACTCTACACTCAATACAAACCATTTTTGACATTTTTAGGCCGATAGGCCTACTCTACACTCAATACAAACCATTTTTGACATTTGTCACATTCATCCCTTGACACCTCCTATTGTTCTTTTCCATGCAATGATGGACAACTCTTGCTTCCCTTTTCTATTGAATGATTGACAAGTGTTGACATTACAAACATTTAAGAAATTCAATATCAATAATAATTTTTTTAATAAAGTGTTTTTGCATTAGATCCATTATTGATATCCATGATAAAATAAGATTTGAAGAAACCATTTTTTGTGTTGTTTTCGGTGTTGTCATGGGGTGAGTGGTAGGATATGGTAAGTGGAAATGTCAAAAATGAAAACAAGAAAAAAAGAAAGCATTGGAAACCATTTTATTTAAGGCGCATTAGGGGTATTGAAACTCGTCTGAAATGAGCCTTTATCTGCTCGTGTTGCTGCTGGGAATTGGAGTTTACTTTAATTTTCTTGCATCGAGTTTTTTTCATGTGTCATACAATGAATGATTTATCTTTAGTGTGTCTTGGTGAGTGCAAATAGTTTAATATTAATTATTTTTACTCTAATGTGTTTAACTTACACCCAACTTAGGGTGATCCATATACAACACGCACAAAGCTGGTAGGACCCACACTTTGGACCAATGGCCAAATTAATAAAAAAAGGATTAACTTAGGGTCTCTCCAAAGAAGGAAGCAAGTTTTGGAGTCATGGGAATGGACCGGGTTATTCTAATGCCCCTCTATTTTTTGATAAGTATGCATATGCCTCTTTATGAAATTTAGAAGTAGTTATTGTTGCAACAACTAGTCAGGATCTTCAATAGTTATTTTTGGTAGCTCGTATAATATGGATGATGTAGCATTTGTATAGGTGCTTAGGATATATTTGTGGATACTTTTTTGAAACAAAACTCCTTACGAAATTTGTTCTTTTAGATAGAAGATTATGACACCGATTTTGGCACCGATTTCACCTGTACATAAATTCAAGATTTCATTCTTCTAGACTTCAATCTTTCGTTCTTTCTTGCAGACCTGCGTACTAATACTCAATGTGGTAGCATCACTTACAAATCAAACAAAACTAAATGCGTGAACGTTTTTTATTTTCTATTGTAGAATGTGTCCAACATAGAATTTAGGCAAGGTTTGGTGTCGAGTTTTTCTTATTTGTATTATTAATCCAAAAGGATGTTTTTTCTTTCCTTCGATCTAAAGGTAAGAAAAAACGTACTATTGTATTAATGTTTGAATGTATGGAAGGATTTTGGGCTCTTAAGGAAGCGCTTATGCATAGTGAGTGACCTCATTTATTTCATATATCCTTGGCTTATCTTGTACAAGATGTATCATATTATTTCTTTCAATATGCCAATTGTGATTAATATTTAGGAGTATATGTCGAGTGTTATGATAAGACATATTAGTTTTCAAATTCCTATCACTTAGTTATGATACTTAGTGCGACTTTATAGTAAAACTACCCAGTTACATTACTTTATCAGAATGTGAGTCCTTTATTTTGGTTATTAATAATCTCAATAATTGGCAGACTCTTAGGTCCTCTACTTAGGCATGGATTTTTGCCAGAGACATAGTCTATCATCTTGGTATTCCTCATCGAGTGTTCCCTTTGTGTAACAGACCCAAGACGTTTTTAAAATTATGATGGAATTATACCCAAGATTTTGAGGCATAATAATTGATTCAAAACATACAATCACCGCTTCTTTTTTTAGATCCCATAACCTAGATAATGGACATTTTTGGTCACTGTTCTCATTGGGTGACATGCATTACTTAACACTTTAATTTGGAATCTCTTTACAAATAGTATTCTTTTTCATCTTTAGAAAATAAGGAATGTTATTTTAATGATCTTTAGTTCCTAATTTAGAATAGATTAAATTAAGAAAAAAAGAAATAGTAAATAAAATAAAATATTCATAAACTAAGAGATGAAGATATTTTTAGTTGTATTCTTTATAAGAAAGACAAATAAAGTTGTGTAGAGGTTCTAAATATTTTACAATTTAAATAATTTTTATTTTATTTTGTTTTTTTTGAAAGGTATAGAATGAACTATAATTAGTGAATTATGCTCATATTATTCAATTTTTATGTATAATTATAACTTGTATGGTAAGTATTTGTATCCGCTGTTGTCTATTTAATGTTCTACCCTCATATTTAAAACTATTTTAAAGTCCATTATAATGATGTTTTCTAAATTTTAAACATGTATGCATGGAGAGTGGCCAGCACATTTGTCCATTGTGGCATAAATCTTAGTTTGTGATATTTTGCACAACTGTTTCAAGGTAAGACTCCATGTCTATTTTAGTTTTTTACTATATTTTAGAAAAACAAATAATTACTTATGTTGAAATGTTAACATCGTAAAAAATATTTATTATTTTGTGGGTGCTCTTTTTTCAGTAAATTAAATTTATTAATATATGTGAATTTTAGATATAGCTTTACCTCATATTATATTAGATTACATGTCTATTATACTTTTTATAGAGATTTTTTTCTTTATTCTTATTTAAAAATCATTATATAAATATTATTTTATAATTAAGTTACTTCTAAATACTGGTTTCAATCTTTTCAACTTTTTATAAGTTGTAAATTTTCCATGCATTTTATTATTTGTCACACAATTTACTATTTCCTAAGTCAAAGGTGAATCATTTGTTAGTTTTTTAAAAAAGAGGCAATAATGAATTCTTAATATAAATAGTGAATGATTTTGTTTTTATTATTCTAATATAATAATATATCAAGATACCCCATCATCCAAAAAAAAGTATTATTTAGTTAATTAAGTACATTTTATATACTAATTTAAATAAGTATTTTATAATATTAAAAGTAATAATAGGTACAATTTTATCCTCTTATTATTTGTACTCAAATACCTAAATTTGTTAGATCCTTAAGTAAATTAGTGCACTCTTACTAATTGCTAGAGATAAAAATTTTAAACCACGTTCTAAACTCCAAATCATAAACCACATAAATTAATTGTGGATGCTAATGTTGAATAATACAATTGAAATGATAAAAAAGAACAAGAGTAAATCATAAATAATAAACAATAAATCCTAAATCCTAAACATAAACACTATACATTCAATTTTTACCATGAATGCTTAATGTAAACATGATATTGGGGTATTAAGCACTAATTTATCTCATTGAATAACAATGTAAACATTTATATGTCATCGTAAACTATATATCATAAACCATAAGAAAAAAATCGCACACTATATCGTAAACCCTAAAAACTCAAAATAAAATCTCACATTAAACACTTAACAAAAACCTCGCAACCCACATAACATAATGAAATAAAAGTAAATTATAATGTATAATACTTCAAATTATCTTAGTGTAACATTTACAAAGTTACATTGGTGATATGCGTTTAGGATATAAATATGTATTAAACATTTTGTTTATGGATGTACAGGTTTAATTTTGTTGTCAGGTGTGGAAACTTATGTGACATCATTGATCTATAAATTGTTGAATTCTAACAATAAATAGATCACTATGCTTGTGAAAAATGAATGAAATATGTGGATTTATTTGCTAACCAAGATAATGAGTAATAACAACACACAATTATATTGTAAATTGAGAAAAGAGAGACAAAAGGAGACAAGGTTTATCCTTGAGAAACCCAATGGGGTAAAAACTCTAATGGGTGAGAGAATTTGCTCCCCTTCACTATGTCATTCTCCAATAATACAAATTACTGCCAATAATTAGCCTTCAAGAAGGATTAACACTCCCTCTAACTATATCTAATGGCTCACAATTCCTCAACAAATGAAGAACTCTCCCTAAATGAACAGACAAGAAATAATTCCAACCTCTCTAACTTTCTTACAATAGAATTCATGCAAAATCACTTGCTTGAATGATTCCAAAACCTTGTATTTATAGTTTATTTTCTCAAGGATGCTTAGAAGGGTGAATCAAATCGATTGGGAAGCTAAAAAATTAGCAACTATTGAGATCCCAAATTCTAGAACCGTCTCGTAGAGGACAATCGCTTAATGTAGACATGTGGTTGCGCAATTACCAAGGTGGTTGTGTAATCACCGTGGTGGTTACGCAACCATTGATCTACATAGAGAGGTGATTACGTAACCGTCAGGGTGGTTGCGTGACTGTCAACTAAGAAATCTCCAAAATAGAACAATAAGGGCCCGAAACATCATTCTTAGGTGTCCAGATCACACCCAACCTGACTAGACCATCTTATGAAGAACAAATAATTGAGAGCTAGTACAAAAAGTATCAAATATAGAGAATACATAATTGGGAATTTCTTGATCCATTTTTGGATCATACCTCCCCAATTTGAGTCTTTTAAGTCCCTAAAAGTTTCAAGGATTGATGAGGTGAGGAAATATCTTCCCCACATCTTTTCTAGAATACCTCTTGGCTTTGGTAGGAAACTAACCTTTTAACCAAATCCACCACCTATCTTGTACTCCTCTTTGTGTTTTCCTTTCTTTCCGATGAAAAACCACATCTTTCTCCAATTCCAGCTGACTATGTAGAGAAAAATCCTTAATAGACGGAAGAAATAATCCTCCTTCTTCATCATCTAACATGGAGGGCTAAAAAAGACATAAGTTTTCAAAATTAACAAATGAATAAATTTTCATATAAGGAGGAAAGTCCAAGCGAAATGCATTCTTACCCATGTGTTCCATAATTTCAAATGGGCTATATCGGAGAAGCTTGAGTTTCTTATCTTTTCCCTGTAGCCTATCTTGACTCAAATATAACCATACCTTGTCTCCAACAAGGAAGGAATGCTCAATCATATGTTGATCATGTCATGCTTTGTACTTGGCCTGTGACTTTTTCAATCTCTTATGTACCTGAAGGTGTATCTTCTAAATTTTCTCAAAGAAATTCTTAGCCTTATGGACCTCTAGTTCGAATTTCCCATTATCTCTGCATGGTAATCTTAAAACAACATCAAAAGTACTTGTTGATGCAAAATCACAACACCCCTGGACGCACATCAGGCTTCTAGGTTGATGTTCAGGCATCCAGTGTGATTGCACAACATGGAAACCTCTCTCCAAGCGTGGGACTTGTAAAACCGAGAGAGGAATCTCCAGAGAAGGCTGGTTCCTACTCCTAAACTACTTGCCACAAGCTATTCCAGTGCAGGCAAGCTAATCTAATCCTAATCTAACCATGCCAAGGAGACAGAGAGAGAGAGAGAGAGAGAAAGGAAAAAAAACAACAAAAGCCTACACTAAAACGGTGATACACCAGAGAAGGAGGATGTTGAACATCTATCAAAACTGCCATGGGACAAAGAGAGGTGAGCAATGGGAAGGATGGATAGATGCATCACAGGCCCAAGGATAGATTTCACACAGAAAATGTCCCAAAACTCCATGAACACAGCTCCAAACCTGAAATGAACATTTAGACATGCACAGATACCTGCAAATGAAGAGAGGCAAGGAGAGAACAAGCAAAAATGAGAGAGGATGGACAGATGCATCACAGAACACGTTTTGTTGCTCCAGAAGTTTGCACAGAACATCATTCCATTAGTAAAAGGCAAAAACGCCATTACAGAGCAAGGGAGGAGGCTCGAACTCCATTTTCAACCCTAGAGAAGAAAAGAAGGGAGGGCCGAGCCGAAAAAAATGAACAACTTTTTTTTTTCCCAATGAGCCAAATCTGGATTTTACATTGCATGGGTTGAACCCAGGGGACAAAAACGTAGGAAAACGTGCAAGCCCATTCCTCATTGACTGCAGATGCATTAACTCAGCATGGAGGAATCTTACCAACCCATACCCTGTCACTTTGAGTGATTTTGGAGGAGAATGCGATCCATTTGTATTAATTTGGCCGCTAAAATGTCACTTCTGGCCGTGCAGAAGAAGAATGCGACCCATTAGCATAAAAACGGGTTGTTGAAAGGTCGCTTCTGGCCATTACCACACGTCAGAACCGTTTCTCTATTTTCTCTCTTCAGACTACACCAAAACTCGAGATTGATCCTAGAATCATGTAGAGCATCTCAACAGCTTTCTGTTGATATAAAGAACGTGGAAATCAGAGCTCTGGATCAAAAGATATGGCGATCTGAAGATTTAGGGCACAGAGCAGACCAAAAAAGATTTTGGAATTTTTCCCGCGCTCTGCCACTTGGATGACACGTGACATGTTCTGATTGGTCACGTGATTCTCTCTCCTCTACCTTTCGGTGGGCTGTCTTTTGAATTTTCCTTATGGGCCCTAGCTGGGACACGTGGCACTATCCCATTGGTTCAGATCAGTGCTCGAAAACTCGCCCATTGACTTTTTGACTTTTCTCTTTTGAGGACACGTGGCAGCTTCTGATTGGTCCTCGGCTGATTCGGCTCCTTCGCGTACTTCACCTCCATTTGTCCCGGATGTCCCATTTGATTTTGGGCCCTTTGTGCTCATTTCGGCCGGTTCGGGCATTTCGCGTCCATTTGTCCCAGACGTCCCATTTGATTTTGGACCCTCTGGACTCATTTCGGCCGGTTCGGGTAGTTCGGGCATTTTTGGCCCGCTTGTCCCACTTTGCTTCGGACTGACTTGACTCTTTTCGGCCGGTCCGGCCGGTTCACGCCTTTTTGGCCCGATTGTCCCACAGGCGTCTCTCAGCAGTTAGCCAATTTTTTCCTCTCGGTCGAACCGGCATTTCGCGTCCACCGCGTACTTTTGTCCCAGATGTCCCTGTTGCTTTGCGGGCTGTTTGTGCTTACTTCAGCCGAGCCGGCCGGTTCGGGCCTTTTTGTCCCAAATGTCCCGACTGCCCCTAGGGCTAGGACTTAGTCATTTTTATGATTTTTTCCTGGATCAACCTACTTGCCTTCTGCAACCTTTTTTCACATTTTCTCAGAGCTTTCTCTTTTCCTCTCAGACAGGGGACTTAGAAAATATTTGAAGGGACTCCAGCAACATGATTTTTGGCCCCGAATCAATCAATCTGCCTGGGACTTGAATACTCTGATGCATGTTATCAAAATTTACCCTGGGGGGTGAAATCTTGACAATAGTTTGGCGACTCAGCGGGGTCATCTGCCTGCTAGATGAAAAGACCAGTTTCCTGAAGCAATCCATTGGGCATGGAGTCATAAGCAAGCCTGAAAACTGATCTGAACCTTGAAAATCTCCCTCTGAGCCACTTGGAAACCCATTGAACCTGGAGTGTCTTCACCAAGACCACTGAAATGAACTGTGCCAGAGTAAAACCAGCAACACCAAAACTATGTACAGAACTGAAAATCATACATGCTCCAAATGGAACATGCAGAGTGTGCACGAGCACTTCTTCTGCTGAAAGCAAACCTATCTACTCTACTCTAACTGGAAACAAAGGCAAGCTAAACAAACCCTGCAACTGGTTGTGAGAAATAGCTTCCTTTCTTCAAAATTGGCAGCCATGCAATTGATTTGGCACTGATCATGGCTGTTTGGATGAATGGAAAATCAACAAGAAACTGGTCTTCTATCCAAATCATCAAGGTATCAACTGAAAAATCCAATACCTCTTTTAGTTGCTCTGCATTTGGATTGGAGAGGTATGGCAGCTGATCCTTGGTACTTTGTAGCTCATCCTCATGCTCAGAAGCAAGCATGACTGGTTGTGGCTTCTCCTTTGGCTCTAATGAAGCCAAATACCTGATTGGGCAAGGTCTGATCCGTTTGATATGCCCATTGCTGTGATTTTCAACTCCAAGAATGGAGTCTTCTTGTAGACCCTCTTGAATGGATGACGTGGAAGAAATGGTAGGACCCTTCTGCCCTTTCTCTTCCTCCGATGAAGAACATGGAAGATTTAAATCTTCTAATTTTGGTTCCAAAGGGCTGCTATAAGATGCAGGCTGCTACAAATGAATGCTCTCCTTCATGATAGCAGACTCTTGTGTTTGGAATGTGGATGATGAAAGAGAGAATGGTGAAAACTCAACCGGCTCTTCTCCATCAAAACAGTCCTCCAAATCTGACAGGTAAACTGCCTCATTGTTGTCCTACTGCTCGTGTTCAACTTCCTCCATGGTGTCCTCTTGATCTGTAACTTGACCACCATGGTTTCCTTCACTCTCCAATATTGAGTTTGAGAGATCAAACTCCTTTTCAGTGCTAGAACTTGAGAGAGATGAAGTGGAAAGAAGAACTGAAGGTTCTTCTGTAACCTGCTTTGTGCTCAAAGCCCTTGGATCTACGTTTTTCTCCTCCACAGCTAGATTGTGCTCCTCTTCTTTTGGATTTGGAGCAGCTTCTCCTTCCTCCAATGTTTGAAGGCAATCTTGCTCTTGATTGAACTCCTTCTCCAGCATGAAGTTTGTCAAGTCAAACTCTTCAATCTGCTACTCTAGAGGACAAGTTGGGGCTGTAAGATCTTCTTCTTCTGCTGCAACAAAATCAGTCCTGACCACCATTTGTTCTCCAACCCTAGCTTCTTCTATAGGCTTGACCATCAAGGGGATCTTTGTCATCCCAAATTTGGCAGCCCAAACCTTCAAGCTGTCTGTCATTTCTTTTCTGTTTGGCTCTTCCTCTTGCTGTCCTTGATGACTGATTTTTACAATTTCTTCTTTCCCACATGGAATTGGGAATGCAAGAGGAGGGATGGGTTGTAACTCAGCTGATTTTACAATTTTTTGTGGTGGTGGAGGTAGTGAAACCTCTTGTTTCTTTGGAGGAGGGGGTATTTCTTTTAGCTCTTGTGGAGGGGGTGACTGTTTGGAAGGGAAAAGGAAAGAAGAATCGAGATGGGGTGGAAGACTAGGGGGTGGAGAAATGGATTCAATATTTGGGACAACAGATGAGGAGTTTAAATGAGATGATGCTGCTTGAGTAATGGAAAGAGAAAAACCAGATGATGGTGTAGAACTTACCCATTGACAAGGTTGTTCAACAACAAGTCTGTAGGCCTCTATTTCTGCTGTCCATTGTGCAAGCAAAGGCAGCATTGCAATCATGAAGTCAAGCTTCTCCTGAGGGCTGTAATGCCTTGGAAAAGGTCCGGACCCATGGACAGGGTGCTCCATAACCGATTCCAAAAGCTTTCATTTGTGCTTGAGCCCTGGACTGCACCATCCCCTCCTCCATCTTTTGGATTTTCTCCAACAGACCAGCATCTTGGAACTGATGGTCTTCATTGTCTGCATACTCTTGCTCTTGGAAAGCTCCATAGCCAAACTGACTTTGGCACTGCTGCTCATATGGGTATGCATACTGATCTTGAATCTGCTCAAAATGCTGATTTGGAGGATTTGCAAAATGTGTTGGAGGTGTGATATACTGCTGCTGTTGATGTGAATACCATGATGGAAATGAAGTCATGATTGCACAACTTCATAGAATGACAGAATGATGGAAGAGATGGAAGGAAGAATGGATGAAAATGGATGGAAAGGAAGGTCTGCAGCTTGACAGATGGGTTGTTGACCAGATGGAGTCGCCAGATGTGTTTGCAACTGCCTCCAAAGGCTGAAAACTTCACAGGAACACACCAACCTACAAAAGATGAAGTGAAAGACCTCTAAGGTCCCACCGGGCATGCCAAAACTGTTGATACAAAATCACAGCACCCCTGGACGCACATCAGGCTTCTAGGTTGATGTTCAGGCATCCAGTGTGATTGCACAACATGGAAACCTCTCTCCAAGCATGGGACTTGTAAAACCGAGAGAGGAATCTCCAGAGAAGGCTGGTTCCTGCTCCTAAACTACCTGCCACAAGCTATTCCAGTGCAGGCAAGCTAATCTAATCCTAATCTAACCATGCCAAGGAGACAGAGAGAGAGAGAGAGAGAGAGAAAGGAAAAAAACAACAAAATCCTACACTAAAACGGTGATACACCAGAGAAGGAGGATGTTGAACATCTATCAAAACTGCCATGGGACAAAGAGAGGTGAGCAATGGGAAGGATGGACAGATGCATCACAGGCCCAAGGATAGATTTCACACAGAAAATGTCCCAAAACTCCATGAACACATCTCCAAACCTGCAATGAACATTTAGACATGCACAGATACCTGCAAATGAAGAGAGGCAAGGAGAGAACAAGAAAAAACGAGAGAGGATGAACAGATGCATCACAGAACACATTTTGTTGCTCCAGAAGTTTGCACAGAACATCATTCCATTAGTAAAAGGCAAAAACGCCATTACAGAGCAA
This sequence comes from Taxus chinensis, assembly GCA_019776745.2. NCBI lineage: Eukaryota > Viridiplantae > Streptophyta > Pinopsida > Cupressales > Taxaceae > Taxus > Taxus chinensis. The sequence continues at coordinate 772,979,051 of CM034148.1, read as the reverse complement.
GGGAGGAGGCTCGAACTCCATTTTCAACCCTAGAGAAGAAAAGAAGGGAGGGCCGAGCCGAAAAAAATGAACAACTTTTTTTTTTTCCCAATGAGCCAAATCTGGCTTTTGCATTGCATGGGTCGAACCCAGGGGACAGAAACATAGGAAAACGTGCAAGCCCATTCCTCATTGACTGCAGATGCATTAACTCAGCATGGAGGAATCTTACCAACCCATACCCTATCACTTTGAGTGATTTTGGAGGAGAATGCGACCCATTTGTATTAATTTGGCCACTAAAATATCACTTCTGGCCATGCAGAAGAAGAATGCGACCCATTAGCATAAAAAAGTGGATTGTTGAAAGGTCGCTTCTGGCCATTACCACACGTCAGAGCCTTTTCTCGATTTTCTCTCTTCAGACTACACCAAAACTCGAGATTGATCCCAGAATCATGTAGAGCATCTCAACAGCTTTCCGTTGATATAAAGAACGTGGAAATCCGAGCTCTGGATCAAAAGATATGGTGATCTGAAGATTTAGGGCACAGAGCAGACCAAAACGGATTTTGGATTATTTCCCACTCTCTGCCACTTGGATGACACGTGACATGTTCTGATTGGTCGCAGGATTCTCTCTCCTCTACCTTTCGGTGGGCTGTCTTTTGAATTTTCCTTGTGGGCCCTAGCTGGGACACGTGGCACTATCCCATTGGTTCAGATCGGTGCTCAAAAACTCGCCCATTGACTTTTTGACTTTTCTCTTGTGAGGACACGTGGCAGCTTCTGATTGGTCCTCGACTGATTTGGCTCCTTCGCGTACTTCGCCTCCATTTGTCCTGGATGTCCCATTTGATTTTGGGCCCTTTGTGCTCATTTCGGCCAGTTCGGGCATTTCGCGTCCATTTGTCCCAGACGTCCCATTTGATTTTGGACCCTCTGGACTCATTTCGGTCGGTTCGGGCAGTTCGGGCATTTTTGGCCTACTTGTCCCACTTTGCTTCAGACTGACTTGACTCTTTTCCGCTGGTCTGGCCAGTTCACACCTTTTTGGCCCGATTGTCCCACAGGCGTCTCTCAGCAGTTAGCCAATTTTTTCCTCTCGGTCGAACCGGCATTTCGCGTCCACCGCCTACTTTTGTCCCAGATGTCCCTGTTGCTTTGCGGGCTGTTTGTGCTTACTTCGGCCGAGCCGGCCGGTTCGGGCCTTTTTGTCCCAAATGTCCTGACTGCCCCTAGGGCTAGGACTTAGTCATTTTTATGATTTTTTCCTGGATCAACCTACTTGCCTTCTGCAACCTTTTTTCACATTTTCTCAGAGCTTGCTCTTTTCCTCTCAGACAGGGGACTTAGAAAATATTTGAGGGGACTCTAGCAACATGATTTTTGGCCCCGAATCAATCAATCTGCCTGGGACTTGAATACTCTTATGCATGTTATCAAAATTTACCCTGGGGGGGTTGAAATTTTGACAACAGTACTCTTAGGAAAATAACCAAAACATGTTTCAAAAGTATTTTTATTAGTCGAAGCATGAAATGCCCTATTATAAGAATGTTGGATATACACCTAGTTCTCATCCCAGGTCTTCAGATGTTTCCTATTATACCCTCTCAAGAGTTGGACCAAGGTATGATTCACCACCTCTATTTTCCCATTTGTTTGTAGATGAAAAGCGGTAGTCCTCTTTAGCTTCGTATCCATATTTTCCCATGAAGTAGGCCAAAAATTCCCTACGAACCATGACTCCTTGTCTGACACTATAGAACTAGGCAAACCAAAGTGAACCCGTACATTAACAAAAAATAACTAAGCTGCATCATTGGCCTTAATGGTCTTTTTACAACGAATAAGAGTACACATTTTGCTAAATCGATCTACAATTACAACTATATAGTCATGCCCGTTTTTGGAGGTAGGAAAACTGCCCAAAAATTCCATAGAGATAATTTCCCATGGTCGGGAAATAACTGGTAATGGCATATATAACCCCAAATTCTTGTTATTAGGCTTTCTTTTACTACATCAAACACAATCCCTAATGAATTTAGCAACTTATGCTTACATGTTTAGCTAGTAAACATACCTTTATAAGTGTGCTACAATATTTATCCCACCAAAGTGACCAACTACCTTAGAAGTATGTGCTTCTCTCATTAACTACACTCTTTCCCCCTTAGGAACAAAATTTTTCCCATTCTTGTAAAGAAAACCATCCTAGAAACAGTATTATCCTCTAGGTGTAAATCCCTCGCTTGGAGATTTTTGCTGAAAAATCTCTATAAAATTTGGATCCTACTCATGACCTTCTTAATTTGCTTCACACAAAAAATGCTCAAGAAGAGTTAACGTGCCCATAGCTGAAATCAAAGGAGGTCTAGATAACATGTTAGCTAACTTGTTAGTCAAACATTTCTTATATTTAATAATAAAATGAAATTGATATAAAAATCCCATCCATTTATAGTGTCTAGCTTGTTGAAGTTTTCTTTGAGCCTACAGATATTGGAGAGGTTGATGATCCATGTGGATGATAGTTTCCTTACCCATCAAATAATGTTTCCATTTCTTGACTTCCTGAACAAGAGCATACAATTCCTTTTCATAAGTACAATAATTCAGAATTTCACCGTCAAATAATTTAGAGTGATAACATACCATCCTACCACCCTGAAGTAGGGCAACACCCATATCATAGTCACTGGCATCGGTTTCCACCTCAAAGGGCAGCTGTAAGTTAGGTATGGCCAAAACTGGAGGATGAATAATTTTATATTTAAATTATTTAAAAGAAATCTATTGTTTCTTAGCCCAATCAAAAGTCTTACCCCTTCTTGTCATTGAATGTAGTGGCACTTACTTTGGATGAAAAATTCCTAATGAAATTCCTCAAAATACTGAACCGAACCCACAAAACTCCAAGTATCAGTCAAACTTGGATGGTTTAGGCCAATTATGAATGACCTCTATATTTTCTGGATCAATCCTGCAGCTCTCCATCTCTAACCACATGTCCCAAAAATATAAGCGACTATGTGTGTAAACTTGCATACTTCTTTTTGTTCAACATAATCTGAGTTCTCCTTAATTAACTTACAAAACTTGAAGCAAATGGTCAATATGTTCCTCAATAGTTTCTATGAAAAAATAGAATGTCATCCATGTACATAATATCAAAGGAATCAATACGAATGGCCTCATTACCTCATTCATCCATCTCATAAAGGTAGATTGGTTCAATCGCATATCCTCGAATAGTAATACCAACCTTTCATATAACCCCTGCTTGGTCTTGAACATTATTCTTCTAAATGTCCTCTTTCTTGATCTGCACAATTGATGATACTTAGAATTCAAATCAAGCTTAGTAAAATATTTAGCATGTTGTAACTGATCTAATAAATCATCAATACAAGGAAGAGGGTACTTATCCTTAATGGTTATTTTCTTTAAAGATCTATACTCACACACACATTCTCCTTGACCCATATTTATTGGGTACTAAAACAATAGGAGAGCCACATGGAGAAGTGGCAAGGATGGATTATACCTTGTTTAATCAAACATTACAACTGTTATTTTACCTCATTGGTATATTTCAGGAACATTTCCTATATAATCCCATGTTTGAGAAGTAGACTATCAAATAAAAAATTGATCTCCTGCTCATTTGTCCCTAACTGGGGGCGACCCTGTAGGTTCCTGAAAGACCCCTCAGAAATGTTGAACTAAATATGCTATATGTTGTGTCTGCTCTTTGTTAGAAAACATGTTACAAGTTGTCTTAGATGTAAGAATCTCATCCTCTGGCATCTTCATAAAAAAAAGTAATGCAAATTTACCACTAGCATTAATAAGATTTCTGGGCTTCATTGAAACTTATCAAAGATAACTTCAAATCTCCTGAATAGGTTGAAATGATGTAGCTCTTACCATCCTTCACCAAGTGATACTAGTTGGATCTCCTCATGAAGATAACATGCTTTGATATAAAAATATAGGCTTGCAAAGTCCTATGCCACACACATAAAGGGGAAGAACATCTACATTTAACTTCATCAATAAACTTTTTGTTAACTACCAAAAGTGATCTTACACTACTTAGTAACCTTGATGTCTACACCTTTCTTTACCTAACACAAAAAATAGAGACTTGGGTGATTGTAAGTTTTCAACTTTATTGTGTCCACTGAATTCTTTACTAATCAAATTAGCTTGAGAACATGTATCAAAAAGAACATCAATCTTAGTTTTATTCACTTGATTTTTAAATGAAAAAGATTTGTTAGTTCATTTTCTTGAACAACACTGTTACTACCCAAACATACCTCTCTATGGATGAAGGCACAACACATAGTCTCATCCACCTCTTCACTGCAAAACACTTCCTCTCCTTGGAGGGTACGCCATGGCCTTCTTCTTATTTTTTCATAGTTTTTGAAGGGATGTAATTCTAGGTGGAGCTTCCAACATTTTTCCTTAGAATGAGTGTCAACATAAAAATGCCCACAATGAATTTTAATATCCTTTTTAGAAATAAAAGTAGCATATCTTCTTACCCTTTCCTTTTCCTTTATCCTTTTGCTCAAGGTGTCACCTTATTTTTTAGAAGTCATTACTAATAGGTAGATGAAATATTTTTCTTTTCCATCTCTAAGTAGTGAGCTTGCGTACAAGCTTCATCTACATCTTCTAGACTTGTCCAAGAGAATTGGTCTCCTTAAGTGGCTATGGAGTCCACCAATATACTTCATCAACAGGTCCCGGTCTACTACATATTTTCCCATCTGAATAGCCTTCTTCCAAAACTCACTGGTATACTCCTGCACATTATGGCCTTTTTTCTTCCTTGAGATACTACTAATACATGGACCTCTCTTCCTCATAAAAAATACGGATAAAACTAATTTTTGATTAGACTTATTAAAAACATCCCACTTAGTAATTGGAGTAAGATTCTTAACAAACAATGTATGAACATAAATTTCAAATCAAGTTAAAGCATGTTTGGTCAATTTTAACCGAGAAAAGAAAATCTATTGACTTTTATTAATTTGATGCAAACTGAAATATACCTCCAGTTGAGCTAGCCAATGGTCTATCTTCTTAGCATTCACGTCTCCATCATAAGGATGAATCTCTATCTTGGCCTCTTCTTTGAATGTAGGAGGTGTGGGAATGGCATGATGATGGATCTTCTTCATACTCACAATAATATTCTTCATGGGCTTCCAATGTCTCGTTTAGAACACCAAGTTTCTCCATGAGTATATCCCATGATGGACTCCAATTTCTCTATGGACAAGAGAAATGTTGCCCACATCTTTGGATAAACCTTACCATATTTTCCTCCAACTTATAGAAAAACTCTTTACTATATATCATCTGCATCTTCTCTATGAGCCATCTCTCGAATTATTCCTTGCTTCCACTTCCTTGTAGAAATATATTCCACTTCAAAAGGAATAAGGATACCTTCACCACTTTTCTTTTCCCTTTCAGGTAAGGGGCATCTAACTGCAATCTCAACACAACTTAACCACATAAAAACTGAAATCTTAACTTCTCTGATACCAATCTGATCCGTAAACTGTTGAATTCTAACAATAAATAGATCACTATGCTTGTGAAAATGAATGAAATATGTTACCAAGTTATTTACTAACCAAGATAATGTGCAATAATTAACACTTCAATTATATATGTAAATTGAGAAAAGAGAGACAAAAGGAGACAAGGTTTATCCTAGAGAAACCCAATGTGGGAAAAACTCCAGTGGGTGAGAAAATTTGCTCCCCTTCACTATATAATTCTCCAATATGTACAACTTACTGACCAATAATTGGCCTTCAAGAAGGATTAAAACTCCTTCTAATTGTATCTACTTGCTCACAATTTCTCAAAAAATGAAAAACTCACTCTCCATAAATGAACAATCAAGAAATAATTCCAACTTCTCCATCTTTTCTCATAATAGAATTCACCCAAAATCACTTTCTTGAATGTCTTATATTGAACCTTGTATTTATAGTTTCTTTTACTTATAAATGCATAGAAAGGAGAATATGAATCAATTGGGAAAGCTCAGAACATTTGACAACTAGCGAGATCCTGAATTCTAGAACTGTTTTGCACAAGACCACTTCTTAACATAGACCAACAATTGCACAACTGTTAGGGATGGTTGTGTAAGCACCTATGGTGGTTGCACAGCTGCCACTATGCACATAGAGCAACTGTTACATAACCTGTAGGTGCAATGGTTGCATGACCATCAACTGAGAAATCCTCAAAACAGAACAATAATGGCCCGAAATGTCATTCAGAGGTGTCTGTATCACCCGCAACATAACTGGACCATCTTAAGAAGAAAGACTAGCTAAGAAGTGGTAGAGAAAGTATCAAATATAGACAATACATAGAATTGGGCATTTCCTTATCCATTTTAGGATCAATCATGGACTATGAAATCTTAACACCAAAAAAATAACTCTAGATATGTGATGAGTACACTGTTAAGAATAAATACACCTCCTTGAACACTCATTCAACATGCTAAGCAATCATGTGATCCAATGGACATTGACTGGTCGTCTATAATATTGGTGGTTTTGTTATGGTAAATCTTGATAACTATATAGCCACTTCTCTTGTTACAATTGACACAAATGCATGACCTAAAAATTTGAGCTTGAATGAGTGTAGTCACGAAAGAGACTCATTGGAGAAATTTTTTGTTGGAATCTCTTATATTCTTGATCTAATTATGAATGATGTTTCACATCAACAATGCAAAATTTCAATCACGAATTGAAGCATAAGTGATATTAATTTAATGGTAAATTATTTCTAAGTGATATTGTTGGCTCTGTATGGATTGATTTTTTTATGTGCTTTGGAAATGCAATTTGAATATATTGTTTTGTAATATTTAAGAGAGGTTTGCAGGTGATTACGAATATTTTGGATTTTTATAAACATTTGTAATACATATGTCCATTCCTTTTTTAAACCCAAATTTAATAAAACAAATCATCTTATGTAATTATTGTTCACTTTGCAAGATTTGGACAACCAAACATGGCTTCTTCCATCTATTTTTCCCCACCATCTATAATGAGGCTTGAGATGCTTGATAATTGAATCCATAGAGGTATATCATTCTTATTCCATGAAAAATATGGCATGCAATGCAATTTTTTTCATGTAACATGTCCTTTCATTTTGGTTAGACTATTTTAAGAAAATAAAAAATCAACATGCATCCATCTCTTCTTACATGTATCAAAATGTGGGTCTTGCAAGGGCATGAAAATGCTATAGGATTCACTAAAAATTGGTTTCACTATGACACTATCAACATCACATTGTCGGGTGTTCCATATGCTCATTTTATGCCTTTAAGAAGGCATACATAACCATGGATGTATTATCAACATAGATTTAGATCATTAAATGCTATATGTAATTCAATGCATGAATACATTATAAGTAAACATTTAAACAAATTAATGAAGTTATCATTAGAGTAGAGACAGTGTTGCTCAATACCATATTTTATTTGTGTTATTTCTCCTCCATTATTATCTTCTTATAACACATATCTTAAAGAGTATTATCTAAGAACATTGTTTCAATATACAACTCATAAAAGCTAAACATGAATACTTAGTACTAAACACTTAAAAAAATGTAGTTCCACGTAAAAAAATAAAACATAAAATAAAAATTAAAAAAGGGATAATGGGAAGTGGCGGTGAGGAGAAAGTTGGAAATTTTAATAATGGCAGGAGTGGGTGGTGGTGCGTGGCAGCGGCTTGACAGGGCATGGTCACCCCAAAGGACACTCTGACTTATTAGTTTTCCTTGCTAAATAATACAAGCACTTTATTTGAGATCCATAGGATTTGACCACGGCGAAACCAAGTTAACATTGTAAATTTAGCAGAAAATGGATAGTTGCAGTGAGGACATGTGAGATGGATTTTGGCGGTGGATGGAATTGGCAGTGACATTGTTTAGTGTTTGGCCAAATGAAACAATGAAATAACCTCTAAGGGAAGACATTGATGGCATTTTACAGAAGACATGGTTTTCCCTCACAAGACAGTCACACTAGTTCTCGTATGTAATAAACGGGTCTCCAACGTGCTCAGTTGCTTTCCTCTGAACTCCCATCCTGTGCCAAAATGTCAGATCTGTAAAAGGGTATGGACGTCCTTCAATGGTCACTATGATTTTGGGTTGGAGTGGAAGGTTCAGTGCATGACTAAAAATGTGTCACTTTCAAGGAAAATGGAAATGTATATCTTCTTCCTGAGGAAAAGATGAGATTTTGGAGGCCATCCATGAAATGGGTGGGTGTGAAACCATCAAGAGATTGATTATACAAAACTTGAACAACATAGCCCATGCAGGCATTATCCTATTGCTAGCCTTGAGACTTACAGTCATATTTTGATGGTCTTCTTAAAGCCTATCTCATCGTTTTGTCTCCCTTACCTCATGATATGTGTTCCTGGTTTGAGATTTTTCCTCTAGCTCAACGTATTCCATTAAGAGAGATCAGGTTTTGTATTATATTGAACCAACCTAGATTGGGCAGAACCCAGCTCGCTGTGGGTGATACATTTTAAGTTGGTGGAATGGGTTTGGTGTGCTTGTGCTCAACTCAGTGTGTGACTTGTTAGCTCATCTTAGTTTCTTGCCACATTGATCATACATCACCCCGTAGCTTGGCTTGGCTCGATGTTTAGTGGTAGATTATCAAGAAAAGAATCATTGGTTTTTTTAACCAACTCCATTGTATTGCTTCATCCTAGACTCATGGTTTGTTTCTCTTTAGCTCGGATTGTTTCTCACTAGAGATCGTGGTGTATGTGACTCATTTAGTCATTGTATTTACTTTATTCCAAGCTCTATATTGTGTTTTAACTCATTGGTGGATTAGCTCGAATGGATCAAATATGGATTAAACACCTAATGCACTCATTGGTAAAATCAGTTGAGTTGATTATGAGAGGGGCTAACATATGGGTTGAATGAGGCATTGTTAGTCGTGTTAATGGCAACCCATTTGAGCATACGGTATGGAATAGGATCTTTGTATTGTACACAACTCTCTAGTTTTCATCACTACAACCGGGTCATGGAACACCAAAACCACTTATCTTCTATCGTTGATCGATTCTATGCATGGTTCATCTCGCCTTGTGGAATTCATAATTCTCATACTTTAGTTTTTAGTTTTGCACTACGAAATAAATTTGAAACCTTGGAGTGTCTCACCTTCGATTATTTTCATATAAACTTAGATTTTACAAAACATTAAAACAAAATCTGGTAACTTATGTAACCTAAATAGCACTTGGTAGCTAATGCATAAACTTAAATCTCTCCTTCAGACACAATTTGGAAAACTTCATAACCTAACTATTAGCATGGAAACAACAAAACTCCTCCTTATGTTTTACAGTACCATGACTTATAATTTGATCATCATCCATGGTTCCAACCAAAACCTTATGCACTACTAGACCCAGGGTATCAAAAATTTGGTTCTCACGTTCTATTGGTATTGGCAAGAACTACATGATTCGTCAACTAAAACAACCTTTATATCTACCTTGTTAAAGTTAGAAAAATGGCGACAATTTCCAGAGACTTGCAAAACAACACTCCAAGCCTCATAAAAGAAATGTTAAGCATCATATGTTTTACCTGTTATGTAGAGAGTCATGTCAAGCATTAGACTTGACCTCATTTTACTGTTTGTGTTCTTTTCGTCTATGCTCCTCTAGGATCCATGTTACCTAATTTTGCACTTTTAGGAAGCTATTAAAAATGAAAAGTTGGGTTTCGTATCGACTTACCGTTTGGAACCCTGAACAACGAAATGCTTATCCGCCTTCACAAACCTCTAGTATTTTTACCTAAAAAATTACCTAGAACCTTCGGTTTGAGAAAATCCCATCCCTTGCTAGTTTGGAAAAGGGGATTAGTAGGCCTCTGTCACTGTTTGACTAGGTCAAACTTGACCAATTACGAACTGGTGGCTCTCGGAAAACCATTCGCCAATTGTACACCATTCACCAGTTCTGGACTCCATCAATCAAATGTGGATTCTTGTTATATAGGTGGAACATGTAGGATTTCACTCGTCATGAATTTTTCTTATCGAAAGATAGTTTTTGAACGCACTTTCTTAGCCTCTCGAGCCAAATTTTGGCATTTTTGCAACTAGCAGGTAAATGAAAAGAAAAAGATATAGGATTCCAATCAAGTTAGCAAATTATCATGGAAACGTTTTGAAAGTTATAAATAACTGTATGAAACTCTCCCACATGACTTGTGGCGTGAAATGTGACTTTAGGAAAAATATTGTTCTCTCTCTTCCCTATCTCTTTCTCTCTCCTTATTTAAAGAATGAATTGAAATGAAATGAAATGAATTTGTGTCTCTAACCCTCTCCTTCGAGTTGAACATTTTTTATTATGTAAATCGCAGAAAACTAAAAACGTTAATTATGTAGATCTAGGTCGAATGCCATGCCAATGATTTATCATGATTTCATGTTCACATGATTTTGCAGGATACAAGTAACATGGCAAAACGACATGGTTGTGATTCATTGTATATTGTTGGAATTTAAGTGTGTTGATGGAAATAAATTTATATGTATATTCCCTATGTTACAGTGAAGACTCATTATTAAAATTTGGCAATATGAATGAAATGCTAGTTTTAGGGGTGTTTCAGGGGGAATTGTACATTTAATATAGGTGTTCTATTGGTTCAAATTTACATATGGAAAAAAAGGGGGGTTGGGTATACATGTTAAATGAAACTTTAGAGGATATTTCAACATTTTGTGAAGCATTAAAAAGGGTTATAATTGAAGTTTTGTGATATCTTAGATGTTAGGGTTTAAGGGAAATGTTCATCTACACATGGGTGTTCTATTGATCCTCAAATTTTGTATTGTGCAAAAGTTGGATATGTATGTTAAATGATATCAAATTTAATATCTTATAGTTCATTCTCATTGTGAAATTTATGATGAAATCTCCAAAGTATTGTGTTATGTTAACTAACAAAGTATATTTATTGAAATCTAATTATAACAGTCAACCTGCAGTTTACATGCTAGTGCATACCTACCCTTCATCGCATGATCTTTTTTAACATAGAAGAAACCAAAACCTTAGAATGATATTACATATTTACACTTGATAACAACTTCTAGCTTAAGTAAATAAGGGATCTAGTTTGAGTTGGTCGCCATAGTCTAGTATTCTCTAGTGACATCATCATGAACCCGACAATTAGGAACGACATGATACAAACATTATCTAGAGTATGTGATGTCCCTTCGTAAGATTGGTAATTGTGTGTGTAGCAAGGATAATGTTATTTTTTCTTAAGGTAGAACTGCTATGTGAAACAAAACATTAAACATAGTATAACATCCTATTGGACAGGGACAACATGTAAGTGAAGAGTGTAGTGGTGAAAATATGCACTAACTAACCTTGGAATTCCCCTTTAAGAGTTGGAATCAGAATTGAACTCGATACCCAATCCCCAATTTTTCATTTGGGTTCTATGGTTCAATACTAAGAGTTATTTGTGAAACTTAACAAGATTTTTTGTGTATGATTACTTTTTGACAACGTAATCATAAGGTGATGTGCTTTGATAGAAAGTTGAAAAGTATAGGTCATTCTCATAATGCATGTTTAAACCAAATTATGGGGAGTAAAAAAAAATCCACGTATGTGTAGACTCTAATGTGAACCTTAACATTTTAAATGAATGGAATACTTCATCTTGTCCTATTCCACTTATACTAATTTGTCATTGAATGTACATAGTGTGAAACTAGGTGATCTTGTTTTTGATATGAACCACTAAGGAAAGAGAGCTAGTAGTCTCACAAGTATGCAAATGTCCTTATTTAACAAATGGGTCACTCAATAATTATTTTTGTTTCAAGTAATTAAATCAAATTGAAGTGAAATCGTTTTAAGATGAATGAAAACGATTCAAGATTAGATCTAATGTGTTTTAGTTAACCTACACATGAGAATATTGAGTGCTAAATCCCCCTTAGAACTCAATTCCAACAAGAGTTCTAGTTTGACAAGAAGTATCGAATGTACCTAGAATTGTATGATGATTGTTAGGAGATAATGGTGTACAATCACTCTTGTCGCGACCATAGTAAGGTGTGTAAAATTTATAATTGAATGTCTCTTCATAACACACATCTAATGCTTAATTATTTAGGAATCCAAACCTGGTGGAGTGTGAAATCATAACTGTTAGTACCTTGATGACTAAGCATTTAAATGAAGAAGATAAGATACACAATTAGTTGTAATTACTTCAAACATGAATTGAGTAACCTTAGTAATTAAATTCTAATATGAAAAGAACGTGTAATCTATTCACTCTTGAACTAATAAACTTCACTAGGTTCATGTGAACTTTCCTTGTGGCAGCTGAGATGAATTACAGAACCAAACAAACATGCAACTTAAAAGATAAACCCTTAGAACAAACACTAAAGGCTCGTGTGGTAGTATATGTTTCTATCGACAATCAGACCATATCTTGCTATTGTGATAGGGGAAACAAGCAAAATTAGGGGGAGTAACTACAAGTGACATGCTAAGTAAAGTAAGTATAACATAGTATTATTTTAAGAAGAATGAATGACAGCATGATAAGTAATTTTCAACAATTAAGGCCAACAACGAAAGATAGAGGTAACAAAATTGTAAATTATGCAAGTGTGGTGTTATGGATGGTATCCTTGTGTGTAACTAAATACCCTTTTTCAAACGAGTGAATTTAACACATAATTGAAATAATATAGATGATCCTTATTTAATGAGTTATTTCGTAAGCTAAATGTTAAACAATATAAAAGGAAATCTAGCAACATGAGAAGGAATGTAAGATTCACATATTGTGATCCTTTCTAGAACTTAAGTTAAAGATTGTGTTAGGAAATAAGAGATAAAATATGCGGAATAATCCCTTATAGAATCGCAACAGTAGAAACTAATATGTAGAAAATATTACAGATCTCAAATAAAAGTGCAGAATAAATAACACAACACAGAGAGACAAGATTTAACGTGGTTCACCCAATTTGGGCTACGTCCACCAAGAATCACTTGCTCAGATTTTATTAAAAGCCTCCACTCTCTCAATATAATACCCAGATCCGTTTGGAGCTATGCTCAACAAACTCTACAGAATTCACACCCGAATTCAAAACACATCTACAATACATTTTCTTGTATGTCTATCATACGCATAAGACCATATAAATAGACAACTGCTTAAGTAGTTTTACAAAACCATGGGTATCAAACAATGGGCAAAAAACAAAATAGTCCAATAAACCTATGGGTAGCTGAAGAGGTGGTTTTACAAAACAATGGGTACCGAAAAACCATGGGCCCAAAAATAGCCCATAATGATTATCCATTACCCATACATTAATAAACCACCCATGAAAATTTTCTTATCTTACCCTTTTAAATGAATAACTACTCCCTCTTCTTATCCCCCTTGTCCTATTTTTGTAATGAATGTATGGTGTGAAATCATGTAATCATGTTCTTGACACAAACCCCTAGGGAAAGGACTAGAAGCCTCATGAGCATACCAATGTCCCTATTAATAAATGTGTTACACAACAAATTTTAATTAGGTAATTAAATCAAATTGAATGAAACCATTTTAATATGAATGTAAATGATTTGAGTGGTTCCTATGGATTAGATACCTATACATGAGAATACTAAGTGTGAATCCCCTTTAACCCCTCTGAAACAGGAGTGTCAGCTTGGCAAGAGCTATCAAAGGTACCTAGAGTTATAAGATGATTTTAGGAGATAAGGGTGTTCAATAACCCTAGTTGTGACCTTAGTAAGGTGTGTAAAATTTTATAATTGAATTCATCCTGGTAACACACATCTAATACTTAATTGTTTAGGAATCCAACTTTGGTTGCGTGTGAATCATAATCCTTAGAACCTTTTTGATTGAAGAAGATAAGATACACAATTAGTTGTAATTACTTCAAACATGAATCGAGTAACCTTAGTAATTAAATTCTAATATGAAAAGAACGTGTAATCTATTCACTCTTGAACTAATAAACTTCACTGGGTTCATGTGAACTTTCCTTGTGGCAGCTGAGATAAATTACAGAACCGAAAAAACATGCAACTTAAAAGATAAACCCTTAGAACAAACACCAAAGGCTCGTGCGGGAGTATATGTTTCTATTGACAATCAGACCATATCTTGCTATTGCGATAGGGGAAACAAGCAAAATTAGGGGGAGTAACTACAAGTGACATGCTAAGTAAAGTAAGTATAACATAGTATTATTTTAAGAAGAATGAATGACCGCATGATAAGTAATTTTCAACAATTAAGGCCAACAACGAAAGATAGAGGTAAAAAAATTGCAAATTATGCAAGTGTGGTGTCATGGATGGTATCCTTGTGTGTAACTAAATACCCTTTTTCAAACGAGTGAATTTAACACATAATTGAAATAATATAGATGATCCTTATTCAATGAGTTATATCGTAAGCTAAATGTTAAAAAATATAAAAGGAAATCTAGCAACATGAGAAGGAATGTAAGATTCACATATTGTGATCTTTTCTAGAACTTAAGTTAAAGATTGTGTTAGGAAATAAGAGATAAAATATGCGGAATAATCCCTTACAGAATCGCAACAGTAGAAACTAATATGCAGAAAATATTACAGATCTCAAATAAAAGTGCAGAATAATTAACACAACACAAAGAGACAAGATTTAACGCGGTTCACCCAATTTGGGCTACGTCCACCAAGAATCACTTGCTCAGATTTTATTACAAGCCTCCACTCTCTCAATATAATACCAAGATCCGTTTGGAGCTATGCTCAACAAACTCTATAGAATTCATACCCGAATTCAAAACACATCTACAATACATTTTCTTGTATTTATATCATATGCATAAGACCATATAAATAGACAACTGCTTAAGTAGTTTTACAAAACCATGGGTATCAAACAATGGGCGAAAAACAAAACTGTCCAATAAACCTATGGGTAGCCGAAGAGGCGGTTTTACAAAACAATGGGTACTGAAAAACCATGGGCCCAAAAATAGCCCATAATGATTACCCATTACCCATGGGTTAATAAACCACCCATGAAAATTTGCTTTGGGGGATTCACCCCCGAACCCCCTTGACCCGCTCACTGGTGAGCGGGACCAACGTAAAAATACCTGAGTGTAACACATAGAAGGTGTATCACACACATGAAAAAAGGCTCCACAACATAAAAAATCTTACACTTGGAGACTATTTTTCCTCTGAGCAAGCTTCTCAACCCTTCATTGTTATCCGTGACGATCAACCAAAGCTAAACACAGCTTTAGTTTGTCCCTTGTGACAACCTTTGTCATCATGTCTACAATATTCTGACGGGTATGAATCTTCTCCAGCTTCAACTTCTCTTCCTCCAAATTTTTCCTAATGAAATGCTACCTTAACTGTATATGCATCCTCCTAGAGTGCAAAGCATAGTTTTTAGCTAGGTGTATAGCACTCTGACTATCACCATGTAGCTTGCCTTTCTCCTACTTATCCCCCAAATCCTCAATAAATTGCTGTAGCCAAATCATTTATTTTCTTGCCTTTGTGGCAACAACATACTCAACCTTCGTGGTTGATAAAGCCACCAAGCTTCTGTAGTCATGAAATCTAGCTCACTACTTATCCCACCTATAATGATAAATATAGCATATCATACTCTTCCTGCTATCTACATCTCTAGCCATGTCTAAATCTACATAATCACGCAAAGTGGTATCTGATCCACAGTAGCACAAAAATGTCCCCATGGTCCCTCTCAAGTACCGAAGTATCCACTTTATTGCTTGTTAATGATTTTTACATAGATCACTTACAAATTTTCTCTCTACTCCCATTACATGGGAAAAATCATAGGCCTAGTGCACACCATGGCATACATCAAATTTTCAACCATTGATGAGTAAGATACCTTGGACATGTGGTTTCTCTTTTTCTCTCTCTTGGGACATAACTCCTTTGATAACTTGAAATGTCCTGCCAAAGGAGTTCCAAGTGGTTTAGCATCCTACATATTAAACCTCTCCATGACCTTCTTAATGTACTCTTCCTGAGATAAAGTCATCTTTTGTTCCCTCTTATCCCTAGATATCCTCATATCACATATTTTTTTGGCTTCCCCCAAATCCTTCATATTAAAGGAGTCACTTAGTTACTTCTTGAGTACTTTGATTTCCTACATGTTTTTACATGCAACCAACATGTCATCCACATACAAACACATGATAATATAACTGCCATCCTAAAATTTCTTTGTATATACAAAATGGTCAAAATGGCATCTAATATAACCTTGCTCCATCATGAATCTATCAAATTTCTTATACCATTGGTGTGGAGCTTGTTTCGGGTCATACAAGCTCTTCTTCAGTTTGCATACCATCTCCTCTGTACCTTTGACCTCATAGCCCTCTAACTGTTGCATATAGAGATCCTCCTCCAAATCACCATGGAGGAATGCAGTCTTTACATCTATTTGCTCTAAGTGAAAGTATTTTTTTGCCACTATTCCAAGAACAGTTCTAATAGAATTCATTTTTACTACAGGAGAAAAAATCTCATCAAAATCTATACCTTTTTTCTATGAAAACCCCTTGACCACCAACCGGGCCTTGTATCTTTTCTTTACTTCTTCCTCTTTAAATTTGTACACCCATTTGTTCTGTAATGCTCTTTTTCCTTCAGGTAGGTTCACCAAATCCCAAATCTGGTTCTCCATGAGAGACTGATGCTCCTCATTCATGATTTTCTCCCACTTCTTCTTGACATATACATGCATTGCTTCATCAAATCTCTCCACTTTTTGTGAGTAATAAATAATAAAGAGAAGGAGAAAAATCTTCATGTTTTATTCTTATCCTGGAAGACATCCTCAATATAGGAGTTTAGGGTTCCTATTGAGTAGGTTTTTGAATTGATTCATGTGCCACTTTCCCATTCGAAAGATCCTCTACCACTGCATATTCTTTCCCAGATTCTTCCTTGTTTTCCTACAACTATTGTTTATACATAACTTTATTATTAAATAACACATCCCTAGATCGAATGATTGTCTTGTCCTTAATACTCCAACATTATAAACCCAAATTCATCACCACCACAAGCAATGAAATTTCATTTTTCTTATTTAGCCTCTAGCTTGGTCTTATCATCCTTGTCTAATATGAACAAACACCTCACATCCAAAGACTCTAAGAAATGAGTAATCAAATTTCTTATCAAACCAATGCCTCCTCAGGCATGCCTCCATCCAGGGAACTTGAGGGTCCTCTATTTATCAAGTACATAGTTGTGATCACCGCTTCTACCCAAAAGGAAAGAGGTAGTCCTGCATGTAACCTCATGCTTCTAGCTCGATCCATTATTATTATGTTCATCCTTTCTGACACCCCATTATGATACAAAGTTCCTAGAACCATCTTTTTCCTACAGATTCCATTCTTAGAACAATAATCATCAAACTCATTGCTACAATACTCCCCTCCATTATCTGACCTGAGAAATTTTAGCTTTAAGGCATGTTTCATTCTCTACCAAATATTTCCATTTAACAAAAGTGTCAAATACATCATATTTATTTCTAATACAATATACCCAAACTTTTCTTGTTGCATCATCAATAAAAGTGACATAATAATTTGAACCCCCAAGAGATGATACATGAGCCAACCCCCACACATCAGAATGTACCAGCTCTAACTGACTCTCTTTCTTCGTAGGTCCAACCTTGAGAAACTTTACACACTTTTATTTTCCATATATGCAGTTCTCACATAAATCCAAACCTATTTCTGTAAATCTGGGAAAATTCTTCTTTATGATCAGTTCATGCCCTTATGGCTCATATGACCGAGCCTATAGTTCCACAATTTTTTATTTACGTCTGAAGCCACAAGATTACAAGCATTAGTACTATCAGTGGTTAAATACAAGGTTCTAACCTTCTTACCTCTTTCCACCACAAGAGCACCCTTGGTAACCTTCCAAGATTTCAGCTGTAAATATCACAATACAACCATCATTTCCCAACAACCCCGTTGATACCAAATTTCTTCTTAATGTAGGCACATGTTTCTTACATCCTTCAATAGCCATGTATTCCCATTCTACATCTTAACTTGAACACAAACCTTTTCCAACTATGTTGGAAGGCTAATCATCACCAAGATACACATTCCCAAAATTCCCTTCAACATAATCAACAAAATAATGCCTATGTGGAGTAGCATGGAAAGAAGCCCCCAAATCTAAAACCTAATATTTAGCAATATTTTACAAAGGAAGAATCAAAGCATCCTGACAGACATTACATGTTGCCACATTCGCCTCCTTGTTTTCTTCCTATTATTTTTTCTTATCCCAAAGCTCCCAAAAATCCTTCTTTTGCATGCCCAGGCTTTCCATAGTACCAGCATACCATCTTGCTTTTGGATTTTGACCTTTCCCGATCTTTCAATTTTCCACAACTTCCTCTATTCTTCTTTCTCCCTCTAGTTTACATCGTCAAATCATTCCCTGAAGTAGCAAGATTCCCAAAGATATTTTTCTTCAAATTTCCTCGCTTAGAATCACCCCTACAACATCCTCAAACTTCAACTTTGAGTTAGTTGGAACCGAGTTGCTTACTGTCATTACCAAGTTATTTCAACTCTCAGGTAAAGAGCACAAAATTAATAAATCCCTAAATTCTTCATCAAATTCTATTGTAACTGAAGCTAGCATATTCACAACCGTATTAAAATCATTTCAATGTTCTTCTACTGAACCATTCTCAGACATCCTCATATTAAACAAATTTTTCATTAAAAATATGTTGTTAGAGGCAGAGGGTTTTTCATATAACTTCCCTAATGCATCCATAAGTTCTTTTGTAGTCTTTTCTTTTGAAACATTAAATAATACCGAAGACGCAAGACATAGCTAGATCATGTCCCAAGTTCCTTCCTGATCTAGCAAATCCCATTCTGCATCTGTCATGCTCGAGGGTTTGTTCACCTTTTTCAGACAACAAAATATAAAGATCCTTCTGATAAAGGTAATCTTCCATCTGCATCTTCCAAAGACTGAATTTTTTTCCCGTTGAATTTAGCAACCTTTGATCTTCCATCGTCTGTCATAGCTCCCACTCAAGCTAAAAAGTTTCCATATGATTCAATACTTCATCAAACCAAACCAGACTATGATACAAATTGTTAGGAAATAAGGGATAAAATATGCGAACAATCCCACACAGAATCACAAAAGTAAAAACTAATATGCAGAATAATATCACAGATCTGAAATAAAAGTGTAGAAAATAAAAGAACACAACAAAGAGACAATATTTAACGTGGTTCACCCAATTTGGGCTATGTCCACCAAGAATCACTTTCTTATATTTTATTACAAGCCATCTCTTTCTCTCAATATAATACCCAGATCTATTTGGAGTTGTGCTCAACAAACTCTACTTGAATTCACACTTGAACTCACAACACATCTACCATGTACAATTGCTTATACCCTACCACATGTAAAAAATCACATCAATAGGACAATTGCTTAGTGTTTAAGTATTTTTACAATACCGTGGGTATCCAAAACCAATGGGCCAAAACTAAACCCCATAGACCTATGGGTAGCAAGAGGCGGTTTTACCACCCATATGGGTACCGAAGAACCATGCCCAAAAACATCCCATAACGGTTATCGATTACCCATGTTTTAATCAACAGGCTAAATTTTTTTTCTCAGGGGTTTCCACCCCCGCACCCTCACTCGACCCAACTTCACCCCAAATAGGCTCCACAAACGTGAGAAAACCTAAGTGTGGAATCAGTGTACAGTCTATCAACACTTCAACACATGAAAACAGGCTCCACAAACATAACAATTTATGTCATATCTATCAGCCTATGTGGTGGATATGGCACATAACCTTTGAATCTATACTCACTTGCTTGATGCTTGCTCATCTAACTATACCGCTCCATCGAACGAGTTCAAGACATGCCCACTATGTGGACCTGGTCACATATCAAGATCTCCACCCCATTTCAGAATCCAATTTGTCATTTAGACTCACTTCCTTGCTTACACCATAGATGTCATCATGGCGTAGACTTCACATTGATAATAAATAGCATGGTTAGAATTTTTGGGTAGATATATTTTATGATGTTGTCTCTTGACCGCACTCTAATGATCCTTTCCCAATTATGTTTCTTACAATCTATTGGAATAAATGCTCACTACATAAACAATGTCAAGTCTTGTGTAGACCATTGCATACATCATGCTTCCCACTAGTATCATATATGGAACGTGAGAATTGTATCCTTCTAAACTCCTCTTATGTCATTGGACATTTCCTTTAATTGAGAGTCCTCTCACCAATTGGGAAAGGTGTGCTCACTGGCTTGTTGTCTTACATCTCATTGTATTTTCCAACATGGATTCTTCACATACTTACTCTAATTGAGCCATATGCTTTCTATTTGTATGCTTAATCCATTTTAATATTCATGCCCATTCAATGAGTTTTAGTGATACCAAGATCCTTAATGTCAAACTATTATAATTGTGTCTTCACTTCTTTGATCGTGGGTCCTTGCTGATCCCAATTAACAATTATGTCATGTTACACATAAAGCAATTATGATGACAAAATTAGCCCCTTATTTGTTAAAGTACACACAATTAAAGGATTCACCTTACCTATTTCAAGTGCCAAGTTTATGTACATGCCTGTCAAACTTATACCGATTCTACATCCTTGCAAGGATAATTTTAGCGGCGAATATTCGTAATATGGTGAAAATTTCATTTTAGGAAAATTTGAAAAGGTGAATTATTCGGAGTGGGTCGGTGTCCTGTTCGCCTAAAATATATAGTATATTTTTTTTGGGGGGTCGGCTTCGCCTTCATTTGAAAACATCTCCTATAAAAACCTATGTGATTCGCCGGGTAGTATACCTCAAGTAGCTTACCAAATTACCAATACTGTGAAATTTGAACTCGCATACCCTTGAGCACCAGAGATTCATATTACTGTTAGCCTGTGATTGTTGACGCGCGACAAATGCAGTGTTGATGCGCGACAAGGGCATTATTGACGCGCGACAAGAGCTGTACTGACGCGCAACAAGACTAAGAGCTGTACTGACGCTCGACAAGAGCTATACTGACGCGTGACAAGAGCTGTACTTGACATAGGGACATTGTTGACGTGTGACAAGAGCTATACTGACGCGCGACTTGGGCTAGGAAGTGACGTGCGACAGAGGAAGGGTTGACGCGTGACAGAAGGAAGTGTTGACACGCGACTTGGGCAGAGTTGACGCGCGACCTCAGACAGTTCACGCGCGACAAGACCTCAGAGACTGTGACAGAGTCACTTCTTGGTTCTTTTGCTGACGCAGGACTCTTTTCAGAATAATGGAAGGTGCCAGCTCAAAGAATACGAATAACCTAAAAGTAAGTAAGAAATCTCAGAAATCACTCTTCAAGTATTTTGGAAACTCTGCGGATACAGATATTGTAAATACCAATCATATAGATGCCACCAAAAAGAATCAGAATACTGACTGTGTGGAAGGTATTATTGAGGTGGACATGCATTCTGCACAGTATCACAGTCAAACAAATGAAACCTACGATAATATGCCAGATCTTGAAGATATTGTTCCTGTTGGGGTGCAACCAGAAGTGCAGCTAGATATCACAGATATAAACACTCAGCAAAATGGAAGACAGAAATCAAAATCAAACTCTGGTCCAAGAAAGAGGAAACCAGGTGATTGTGATATTGCTCAAAATTCTACTCAAAAAAGTAAAGCATTGAAAACGAACAAGAATATGTGGACCATTGGCAGGACATACAAGTTTGATTGGGCAGCTAAATTTCCATTTATTGAACCTGTACAATCATCTAATTCTGAAGAAATCCCATGTGAATGTACATGTACAATATGTACGTGGAAATTGGGAAAGCAACAAAAAATGCAACTGAAGCTGGACACTATAGAAAAACATTGTGGAAAACAATATTTAACTGTAACGGGGGCGGATGGCCAGAAAATCAAAACACATAGGTGGAAAACTGAAAAGGAGTGCATGCATGTTAGATACGCAGCGGAATATGAGGCAGAGCAGAAAAAACACAGACATCTGTTGGAAAAGGGAGGAACGATCACATCGCATATTGGTAAGATGAAAGAAACAAATCTACATGCAAAATTCATACAATTCTCTACTCTTTTTCAAATACTTAAAAAAGGAAGAGCGATGTTCGGATTTCCTCGATTTCAAAGTTTTGTATCAATTTAATGGAATGCTGAATGTACCTCAGTCTCATTGGTCTGAGAGTAGTGGATGGGAAATGGCAAAATGCCTCTCGATGATAGAGAAGGAAGATTTGAAAGAGAATGTAAAAAAAGAAAACTTTATCTCTCTTTCAATTGATGAAGTGACAGCAGTCGACAACACCGCATGGGTATGTATCCACATCTATACATTAGAAAATCATATAAGGACACCTCATCTGTTGGGTGTTATGAAAATGGTTGAAAACTGCAATGCTGAAAACCTATATAAAATAGTTGTTTCTCATTTGAAAGATGTTGCTGGTATGACTGATTATGAAATTGCTACGAAGTTGGTATGCGTTGGAGCAGATGGTGCATCTGTCATGCAGGGTCACCGAACAGGGCTGTGTGTTAGATTACAAACAACAGTGGCCCCATATATGCTACCAATTCACTGTATGGCTCACAGAATGAATTTAGCATATAAAATGGTAAGCAACCACGAAAATGTTGCTAAATTAGAAGACCTCATAAGAGAACTTCATGCCTATATGTCAAGCAGCCCAAAGCGTTTTCTCGAGTTCCAAAAATTTGCAATTGGAATTACAGATGGCAAAAAACTTCTGAAGGATGTGGAGACTAGATGGATATCTTTGTATGAACCTGCATGCAGAGTTCGTGAGGAGTATCCTTCATTGGTTGGTTTCATGCACAAATACCGTCATGAAGTTGATAGGGCAAGGGACCTGTTGTTCCGCTTAACTGATTTGGAGACATTGCTTACATTGGTTGGTATTCTTCCAATGTTAAAGGAGATCAATACACTGATGAAGCATGCACAGGGCAGATTAATCTATATTGTGGATTTTATACGGATGAGGAAAATGGTATGTCAAAGTCTTGATATATTGTACTGTTCCCAGGATAGTTTTGATGCACCTGTTTTTGAAAATTGGAGAGATTTATTAGATCTTAAAAATCCTAACACCTTTTTGAGATTTAATATCCACGATCACCTATGCATCTCTGTTAATGGGAGGGAAATACCAATGCACATTTTGCAAAAACGTCAAGATATTACAGGATCAGAACGAGAAGATGTTCCCATGACACGTAATTTGTTTGAGTCTGTGATAGTTGAAACCAGAATAAAGCTTAAAAAAATTTCAGAAACCTTGTCATCAGAAATTAGGGAACGTTTCTGTAAAGATAAAATTCTGGAAGCCATGGGTGTGATGAATCCAAATTTTTGGAATACAGAAGGTGGCCGTGCAGACTTTGTCAGTAAGCATTTCCATAAATCAATGGGTACAATAATGGAACAATTTACAAAGACGTCAGAGCTCAAGGGTACGGAAATCAAAGGTATACTGAATGCCGATTTATTAAAGTTTCAGTCAACAAATTTTGCAACAACAATGAGGAACCAATATAGGAATTTAGATCAACCTTCTGAAAGTGGTGCTATTACAAGGCTGTGGCGAGGAATCTATCAAAGTTCTATCTTACAAGAAGATATCAGTGAATATTTCAGACTATATGAGTTATGCCAGACAATGATTTTGGGGTCTGTGGAGGATGAAAGGGTTTTCAGTGCATTGTCATTTATAAAATCAAAACTGAGAAACAGGTTGGATAAAAATCTGGAAAGTTGCATGAGGTGTTACGTTTCTCGATACTCCCTCGAAACCTTTCCGTTTGACAGAGCAATTGCGCACTGGAATTCCCTTTGCGAAAGAAGAGGTGTAAATAATACAGCTACAAGTACAAATATTCCCAACCTTGAGAGTGTAATTGGCTCTTCGTCACATTCTACAGAAGACAACATCGACTTTGATGAAGCTATTGATAATGGATTGTTTCAACTTTAAGTAGGTATCTTCTTTATCTATCTTTTATTTTTATCATTAAAGATGTTACAGGTCTATATACTAAAAATGTCAGGCAATTCACCCATCTATCTACTAATCCATTTCTCGTGTTGGAATTTTTTAAAACACAGATCTAGCTCATTACCAGTGGCAGTGATGATTTCAACTTTAAGCAGGTATCTTTTTCCCCTTAATCTTATTGTTTGTTTCTATTCATTTTTTGACAGAGCAATTGCTCACTGGAATTCCCTTTGCGAAAGAAGAGGTGTAAATAATACAGCTACAAGTACAAATATTCCCAACCTTGAGAGTGTAATTGGCTCTTCGTCACATTCTACAGAAGACAACATCGACTTTGATGAAGCTATTGATAATGGATTGTTTCAACTTTAAGTAGGTATCTTCTTTATCTATCTTTTATCTTTATCATTAAAGATGTTACAGGTCTATATACTAAAAATGTCAGGCAATTAACCCATCTATCTACTAATCCATTTCTCGTGTTGGATTTTTTTAAAACAAAGATCTAGCTCATTACCAGTGGCAGTGATGATTTCAACTTTAAGCAGGTATCTTTTTCCCCTTAATCTTATTGTTTGTTACTATTCATTTTTTCAGCTATGGTTATAATTAAAGATGTTACAGGTGTATGTATTTATTTAGTTAAATACAATCTTTTTATTTTTTGAAAACGTGGGTTGACATCCGTCCGAGGAAGCTGTTACTTCTCGGGACTGACAATGTCAGGCAACTCACCCATCTATCTACTAATCAATTTTTTGTGTTGAATTTTTTAAGACAAAGATATAGCACATTACCGGTGATGATTTCAATTTTAAATAGGTATCTTCTTCAACATAATCTTATTGTTTGTTACTTTACATTTTTTCAGCTCTTGTTATCATTAAAGACGTTACAGGTCTAATTCTTTATATTTACATTTATTTAAAGATATTGTTGGTCTATATATTTAAAGATGTTGCTGGCACTTCTCAGGACTGACAATGTCAGGCAACTCACCCCTCCATCTACAATGTCATGTTACCCTTGATGATTGCAATACGCAAGAGGTAAGCTAAACCCTAGCATATTTGCAATTATGTTTAATTTCTTACCAGTGATGATTCTTTCTTGATTTCTTAGAATTATATTTAATTTATTTTTAAATACAAGTCCACATAAAATTCCTAATAAAATTCACATAAAATTCGGGATAAACAATACATTATACGATTTTAAATATAAGTCCACATAAAATTCCTCATCATCCATATATATCATATCATCACCATATCATTATCATATCCTCATTATCATCATCTATCATTAATTATCAATTATCATCATTCATCATCTACGTCCACATACAATTCATGACAATGCAAGTAAACAAGAAACATACATATAATTCATGATAATCAACATCTAATGCAATTAAAATTAAAGATTGTATGTAAATCCATATAATTAAATTCAAATACCATAGTACATACACAATAGACAATAGTAGAAGTTTTCAAATTCATTATTTAAAGTTTCCACAATAATAAAAGTTTCTAGTTTTCAAAACCCTCTTTTTCTTTATCCAATTCTACTCCTCTGCACTATTCCCCAACGGCTTCTTCCAGTGTGGCTGTACCTCTTTCCCAAACACCAGAAATCTCCATGCGACAGCAAATTTGGATCAGCTGCAGCGTATAAACTATCCCGTTGCCAATAATTTTCGTAACGACTAATAATCTCATTGATAAGAACCTTAGCCCTTCTGTCCCATTCTATAAGCTGATTGATATGAGGAAGCATCTCCATCTTTCTCATCAACCCACACAAAATCTTTTTTGTGCTTGTCCAGATCTATGAAATACTCCTTGCCCTCTTTAGAAGTACTTGTGCCCAAACCGGGAACCCTGTATGGTCCAAGCAACAAGTGATACCTAATCAGCAAGTGAACAAAACCAGAACTTGAAAACATATAAAGAGAAAACAAACTAGCATTACTTTGTTGCACTATATGGTCCAGCCGGTTATCGATCCACTCAATGATTCTCTCCAAGCTTCATACTCAGGAATTGTGTAGAAAGATAACACATTTCCATTTTTGTGAGTTGCCTACATCAACATGTGCCGACATTAGACATGGAGATACATAACATCTGGAGGCTTAGAAAACAAATATAAAAAGTCTCGAAACACAACCAAATATACAGGGGGAACATTTACAGAAACTAAACAGCGCTATACAAAGATCATGTACCTGGTCTGTCATTATCATCAGATGGCCATATCTTAAAGATTTAATGCTGTCATATATTTTATCTTCCTGTAGACCAAGGATTTTTTTTCTATTTACTATCTCTTTATTCTCCATTTGTTGGTGAGTGGTAGCTTCCCAAAAAATAGATATTCCTGCCACCTGATAGGATAAAGATAACTAAAATAACAAAAAATTAAATTGGAAAGTGATGTCGAAACATGTCACAATACTACCAAATTCAGTATTCACATTTCCCTGATTCAAGGCACAAACACTTACAGCGACTGCAAGAGCCTTGGCTGAGTCACCCTCCGTTAATATTAAAGTACATTGATCAGAATTCTTCCCCCCTGCTTGATTTGCATCATCAGGTTTGGGAACATCAATTAATTTCCCCTTCTTGGTTCCATCAGTTTTCTTAAGATCTTTTTTTTGTTTAAACTTTTCCACTGCACTCATCAGGTAAAACAAAGTTACAAAGCTCATCTTAGACACTAGCATTGCAAAAATTACATGTACTCAGAAATGCTACATATTAGACACCACGCCTGGATATATGGACATGGGCTAAAAATGCGAAACAGAATAAAAAATATGAATTAAAACGAGTTATACTTACAATCAACATGGAAACCAAACGTTGATTCGAGAAAATTCTTTTCTTCCACGAGTGTTGCCTTGGTTGTAACAATTGGTAAATTTTTGAACGGAAGGCCCGTAAAACGATGGATGTCATTTGCTTCGATACTGAATTGAAAAATTCGGCAATCGTTCAGAGTCACATAAAAAATGCCGTCCTCTGAATTGTAGGATGACAGAAAGTAATTCAAAATATCCGGATCTGTTTCGAAATGGGGCATATTAACGATATGGATGTGAGGGCATAAGGGACATCGATTGAATTGGATTCTCTTGATTTTTGTTACTGAACTTGCAGTTGGGAAGCATTGAGACCTGCAAAAATTCAAGAGCCGGAAGATGAAAACGAGAAAATGACCGGTTGAAGGGTATTTATAGGCTAAATCAGGCGTCAATGGCTTCACTTGACGCAGTGACGTCAATAGATGCCAGTGACGCACGTCAATAGATGCCAGTGACGCGCGTCAATAGATGCGTCAATAGATGCCAGTGACGCGCGTCAATAGATGCCAGTGACGCGCGTCAATAGATGCCAGTGACGCGCGTCAATAGATGCCAGTGACGCGCGTCAATAGATGCCAGTGACGCGCGTCAATAGATGCCACGGACGCGCGTCAATAGATGCAATTGACGCGGAATTCAAAGTTTTCACCTCTTTTGCACTAGAGGAAATTCCCTTCATGTTTGCAATGCAGCCAATTGAGATGAAGACTTCAAATTTATCCCCAGACCAAAGAAACAAACAGTGATTGGTGTGTACTTGATGATGATAGGGTCTTGTTTGATAAGTTCATAAAGAAACTTCATGATATATGCTAAGACTGAGTTTGAGATGAGGTACCAGTAAGGCACTCTTGACAAAATTTACACAATGTTACCTTTTTAAGATGATCCAACCTTGCACTCTTGACAAAATTTACACAATGTTACCTTTTTAAGATGATCCAACCTTGCACAGAGAACTTTATGTTGAGCTGTAAATTTTTTTTCAATATTTTAGACACTTGATTTTATAGATTGTACTTCAAGAAGATCATGATTAATCAATTCAAGGCATAGAAATGGTGGAGCTTCAAGAAAATTGTCTTCAAACATACACTTGAACATTGTATCTTCAGCAAAGGAAAACAAAACAAGGTGGTAGCAGGAATTTTATACTTTGATACTCATTGCACGGGTCAACCAAGTATTTCATCAGCTCAACAATGATAATTAGAAGAAAGTAAAAACAACTTTCCGTAAAAACCTTACCCTTATTGTATCTTTCAAACCTTCTTGTAACTAATACGATATGTAAACAACCTTATTGAGCTATGATCATATGCACCACCTTAAAAATTTGAAAAAAAAGAGATTTTTTAATTCAACCACTCCAAGAATCAGTCCCGAAGAGAGAATCTCAATATGTGAATCCTATACAACATATTTTACTATGATCATGTTTGCAAAATTCAATATTTTCTTATACACTCAAAATTATTCCAACTTATAGCCTCCCAGTTCTAATCCACAATTATTCTTCACCCTTATCAAATATAAAAAAATGATCCAGTTCTTCAACCTATGAACTTGATCTATACAGACTAATCTTCATGATAAAAACCTTGTATGTTTTACATTAAACTTCAAAGTTCTATATCGAGCTTGACCTATCTTTTAATCACATGGTTATTCCAACTTTGGTTAATCTAGCCTCCATAGCCTCCATAATCTACTCTACACAAAACAATATCCATGATAAAAAAACCATATCTTTTAAACCATGGTCTTGATTATTTCCCAAGCTCTAATTCTTATGGCCTGGAATTTAACTATTTCATAATTGGCTAATCTAGCCTCTACATCAATGATTGTTTCCAGCAAAACGTTATTTTCTGACAAATGGTCTTGACTATTTTGGATGTCAAACAAGCTCTGTAATGAGAGATTATGCACTAATATAGAGGTGAATCTCTTTAAAATAGAATTTTCCGACACCATAAGTCTATTAAGGAGAAATCCTAAATAGTAAAGATCTGTTTCAAATCTTAGTTGCTATTTTTTCCCCAAAGACAATTTTCAAGATAATTAAAGTCCCACAAGATATTTAGGCACTAAATTTGACATTATACACATTAAATTGATCATCGTCTTTCATCATCATCTATCATTGATTATCAATTGTCATCATTCATCATCTACGTCCACATACAATTCATGACAATGCAAGTAAACAAGAAACATACATATAATTCATGATAATCACCATCTAATCACCATATAATTAAATTCAAATACCATAGTACATACTCAATAGTAGAAGTTTTCAAATTCAATATTTAAAGTTTCCTCAATAATAAAAGTTTCTAATTTTCAAAACCCTCTTTTTCTTTAGACAATTCTACTCTGCTCTCTTCCCCAACGGCTTCTTCCATTGTGGCTGTACCTCTTTCCCCAACACCAGAAATAACCCCTGAACTTATAAGATCTTCAGCAGCGCTGTCCAGATTTTTTAAAATTCTTT
This sequence comes from Taxus chinensis, assembly GCA_019776745.2. Lineage (NCBI taxonomy): Eukaryota > Viridiplantae > Streptophyta > Pinopsida > Cupressales > Taxaceae > Taxus > Taxus chinensis. The sequence goes on along the minus strand of CM034148.1, from coordinate 772,949,337 downwards.
CTTCTTGATTTGTTGCATCTCCATGCGACAGCAAATTTGGATCAGCAGCTGCTTTGGCTTTGAACAATATGTCAGGGTCGAGACCATGCTCTTTAATTATCCGCTTTAGTGTATTGTTTTGTTTGTTAACCAAAACAATATTTTGCTTCAAATTTTTTGCTGCGGATAAGCTGTTCTTTGCTGTTTCCAAGTGAACTTGCAAAACCTTCGCCTGACTCTTCAAATTTTCATATTTCAACTGCACAAAAAGAGTAATGTCAATTCAAAATATTAATGTAAATTCAAAATTTCAAATTAACAAAAATGATTGTTTGAATGTAATAGTACTTACAACCGCTCTATCTCTTTCGGCATTTGCGATTGATACCAAATCCTTGTCCTTGGACCATTTGTTAAAATATGCCTGGGCCTCGGCACTAATATTTTCCAATTTGTTTAGTGCCTTATCTAAAATGTCGTCTTTATAGTTGTTGTTAAACGTGACAGTCCCACATTTTACTTGGGTAAGTAAGGAATCCATCTTCGCAGGTTGATTCTGGACTGCAGCGTATAAACTATCCCGTTGCCAATAATTTTCATAACGACTAATAATCTCATTGATAAGAACTTTAGCCCTTCTCTCCCATTCTATCAGCTGTTGGATATGAGGAATAATAAACTCACTGACATGGGATTGACAATCATTACCTATTAAGTTCTCCAAAGGAAAAGGTGGGAACTCTTCACTATCTGAATCTGATGCAGACGATCTTGCTGGAGAAGAATGGGGGCTTTCACAAAGATCAACTGCTCCTTGTTTCTGCCTTTGGGTGGGCTGATCCTGTTTTTGAAAAAATAAATCAAGATTTAGATAAATAAATTTAAATCAGAATGTAATTCAAAATTGTAAAGCATATTAAAATTGAAATTTGAAGTATACCTTCTGGCCTTGAATCATCTCGCGGGTATCGAAAAAACCAGTTGGGTCATTGCTATCAATGCCCAAATAATCTTCATCTAAATTTATATTGTTCAAAACAGATATGCCCGTTGCACTGGGCAAGCCACCAAGTGAGAGAGTTGGAATTCGAAACGAGGTGTCAAGGTTTAGTGTCCCACTAGGGGCCGGAGCAAAAGGCATGCGTTTACCAATGTTCTTTTTCACTGTTCCTCTGGTTGGCATTTTAAAAATTAATGGTTGAGTGGGTGTCGGTGCCGTGGTTTGATCATGACTGACATGTGCTGAAAAGTACAAGAAAAAAATGAAAAATATTAAAACAATTCATAAAGTGAAAACTACGAAATTAAACGTACTATAGAAAAGTTGTACCTTGTTGTCGAGGGGTTGTTTTTTTCGGTGCCACGGGTGGCCTTGTAGGAGTTGAACTCAGTGGCTGTTCAGAAGATATGAATGCATGCGACTGTATGGAGTGAGTTGGGGAAGAAGGTTCCATATTCCCTGCAATTCATCAATATTAAATGTTGTCAATTCATTTGGTTAAAATTTAAATTGAAAAATAAATATGCAACTTTGGAATTTGTAAATAATATATGAGAATGTATTACTTCTCTGGCGTTTAACGAGTTCAAACGCTTGAGGGTTTGGAGAGTGAGCTTCCATTTCAGATTGGGAGTCCCCCGAAGCCTCCGCGTGTTGTTGGCCTCTTCCTCTCGACATCTTTTTTTTTCTTGGAATGGCTTCAAGATATCTTCTCTGCAAAACATTAAAATTTAAGTTTTAATAACTGTGCACTGTAATGACGAAAATTGTAATACAATTACAAACTAAATAGTTTATACCTGTTGTTCATCAAATGGAATTGAGAATTTCTTCAAAGCCTCATCAGAGCAAGTAGGAATTTCTTTATGTTTTAAATTTAAAAGTGCCTCATAGTAGAAGCCGAGGAGATAGTTTGTTGAATAAATGAAAGGTTTATCTGAGAGTTTTGAATTTGTTATTTCAGTTCTTATTTTTTTGGATAGATATGTGCACCAATCGAATTTATGTTTTGAGATAGTGGCACAAATATATGCAATGGCCCAATTTGGTATATCCGTTTGGCGACCCTGCAAAACAATTCTGGCTTGAAAAAATGAAATAAGTGCAGCAAGAAAGTGGTGTGCAATTGATTGTGTATCTACACCACGCCTGGATTTATTGACATGGGCTGCAAATGCGAAACAGTGAAAATTACTTTAAATCTATAACAACAAATTGTATCAGAATAAAAAACAGATTAAAAAATATGAATTAAAAGGAATTATACTTACAATCAACATGGAAACCGTACGTTGATTCGAGAAATTTCTTGTCTTCTTCCACTAGTGTTGCCTTGGTTGTAACAATTGGTAAATTTCTGATAGGAAGGCCAGTAAACCGATGTATGTCATTTGCTTCAATAGTGAATTGGAACATTTGGCCATCGTTCAGAGTCACATAAAATATACCGTCCTCTGAATTGTAGCATGACAGAAGGTAATTCAAAATATCCGGATCTGTTTCGAAATGGGGCATATTAACGAGCCCTGTAAATTCACACTCTTCCATTATAGCTTGATATTCTGAAGACATCTTTAAAGCCGTATGGATGTGAGGGCATAAGGGATTCCTGTAGTTGATCTTGGAAATCGATTGAGTTGGATTCTCTTGATTTTCTTGCTGAACTTGCAATTGGGAAGCATGTGAAGTCGACATTATAGCTGTTATTGCGTCTTTGTCAAAGATTTAGACCTGCAAAAATTCAAGAACGGGAAAACGAAAATGAGAAAATGAGCGGCACAAGGGTATTTATAACCTAAATAGGGCGTCACTGGCCCCTATTGACGCGCGTCAACAGGTTACAGTGACGCGCGTCATTTGATTACAATGTCGCGCGTCAATACAAGATAGTGTCGCGCGTCAATAGAAGATAGTGTGTCAATAGAAGATAGTGTCGCGTCAATAGAAGATAGTGTCGCGCGTCAATAGAAGATAGTGTCACGCGTCAATAGAAGATAATGTGTCAGAATACGCGTCAATAGAAGATAGTGTCGCGCGTCAATAGAAGATAGTGTCGCGCGTCAATAGAAGATAGTGTCGCGCGTCAATAGAAGATGGTGTCGTGCGTCAATAGAAGATAGTGTCGCGCGTCAGTAGAAGCAAATGACGCACGTCAATAGGAGCAAGTGACACGCGTCAGTAGGAGCAAATGACGCGCATCATCAGGGGCTAGTGACGTCGTTACGAGCCAGTGTCGTGCGTCATTTCGAGCTAGTGTCGCGCCAGTGTCGCGCGTCATTACTATCTAGTGTCGCTCCAGTGTCGCGCGTCATTACGAAACAAGTGTCGCGCCAGTGACGTGCGTCATTACGAACTAGTGTTGTCGGACGTCACTGATGGAGCCTTGAAAAACCAGGTGAAAATTTTGTTTTTTAATACTGTCAAATTCACCTTTCGCTGAAACTGGTTACGGGGATATTCGCCAGGTATTTTCCACCTTCAATTTTATAGGGGTGTCTTAAAATGAAGCCCTTGCAGGTGTTCACGATCCAATCCTCATCAATCATCCATCAAGCTTTCTACAACTTGCCTCCGGTCGATGTTGACCCATTCCAGTCGACGCTAATTTACCCTAATCAGTGCCGCTTAAAGAAATCGACGCCGACCACAATCTAGTCGATGCCAATCAACCTGCAGACAGGGTGCTAAGTACAGGTAACATAAGTCTAACATTGTTTTCACAGTTTCCTGTGTTCTATTTATATTTTTGTCTGTTGTTTACATTCTGTCTTTTATTTTTAATCAAAAAATCTAAACATTTACCTACAAACTTTTATCATGTATGTTTCTTTCCTTAATTGAAAACATGGACTGACATCCGCTGAGGAAGCTCATTGCTTCCCGGACCCGCTTTTCAGGCAGTTCACCCAAATATCTTTTAACGTTGTCTTTTTCTGCCAAGGATTTGTGCATCGCAGGTTTCTCGGATCTACTTTGCAGGATTACCCGTGTGTGCCCGTCTTGTCTACATTGTATTTCCTCCCATCTACATCTTCGGATCCCGTCTTAACTATCAGGTATCGATTTCATTTGAGTTTTTCAGGACTTCTGTGTTTAGTTTGGTGCATTAACTTGTATTAAGTAACAAGTGTGGAAATTCTTGATCTACATTCTGGCACACCCAGTGGGACTTGACCAAATTCCCCTATTGGTAAGTTCATTTCTTTTCCATTTTTGAGCTTTTGTTCTTTTTTTTCACTGATTATCATCAGTTTTCCTCAAGCATTTCTTTTCTTCATTTTGGTTTTGTTTCTTTCATTTATAAATTGCAAAATCAAAATTATTTCTTTCTTGCATATCTAGATTCTCTTTTCTATTTCTAAAATTAGTAAATATTTTCATTTGATTTCAAAGTTGGTGCTTTTTTATTTATCTCTTTGTGTAAAATTGTCATGTTTTCTGGAAAGTTTTCTAGTTTTTTAAATAAAAATTTTCTCTTCTACTAGTATCTATTTATATGGATATATCTTTTTGGATTTGTTTGCGTGTTTGCTTAACCTTGTCTTGTGGAGCACTTTGCATGTTCGAGGGATTGTTCGAGGGGAAGAGCTCAACAACGCACTTTTTGAAGTCCACACACCTTGGAGAGATAAATCTACAGGTATTTCTCTTTTGCGGTGTTTTCTCCTTTTAAAAAAAAAAGAACCTAAAAAGAACTTGTTTGTTTGTTTTTATCACACTCAAACACTTTGATTTCAGGGCTTAAAAAGAATTAATCGCATTGGGAAATAAACTGTTTGACTTGTCTTCATTAAAATCAAACACTTCGGTTTTATTGCATAAAAAGAACTTTTTCTTTTTCATTTCTGCTATATTTTCTTCATCTAGTTTTCTAAATAGGTTGGAAAATTGATCAAAATCGGCAGTGACACTATTTGATTTTTATTTTTCACCCTTGCACATAAAGCCAAAATCACTAGGTATAAAGCATTTACACAAAAACTCCTTCCCTAGCCTTGCCTACTTGGAAGTGACATCCAAGTGGAAGATCCTACGCGGTACTCGGGCCGCGCTATAAATTCATGGAATTTTTGGTATATATTGGCAAAGCACCCGACTCCCTTATCACAATGGTGTGTGAAGTGCGAGGGTAGGCCCCTATATCAAGCCACGTACCAGTCTTTTACTGAAGTGCCTTCGGGACTCCTCACCAAAACATTCCCCAAACCATCCTTAGTTTGGCCAATTGAGTAGTCCCCATTCTAAAAAGCCTTCCCAAACATTTTCTTTCTTAAAAAGCATGAAAATTTAAAAGAGATAATCACCTACACTGCTTGAATTGTTTGTGCATTAGTTAGGTCAGTATTTTTTCTATGTTTTTTCTTGTTTATGACGGTCATCACCCGATCACAATCTAGAAAAATGGCTCAACTGGCCTCTTCTTCATCCGAGATCACCACTAATGTGGATGTTTCAGCACCCCTCGGGTCTTCTTCGGGACCGTTGTTAGTTGGTTCCCCATCTTAGTCATATAATCCTTTCTATCATCCTAAAGTGATCCCATCATGACCAGCTTCCCCTAGTCCTTTAGAGGTGTCATCTGCTTCTGATATAGAGTATGTTCCTCATGGAGATCCTGAATTTCAAGTGCTCCTTAACCATAACCCGGTAGCCCTTATGGACTACCTAGTGCATAAGTCTGTTTGAATATCTGATCAGGGACCACCAATCCAGCAAGTTTACGATTATTCTCATGAACCATCCTAGGATTTTATAGATTATTTAGCATGCTTTTTCTCACCTCGAACCACAAAAGAGGGTGGCACATCTATGCCTCCTTTTTCTCTTCCACCGACCATGTCGACTGGTTTTTAAATGACCTTGCCTATCCCTAGTGCTGTGGCTACCTTGGCTACTCCACAACCTACTTTTGAAAGGCCCTCTTCTTTAGCTATGATGAGTGCGTCCACGCTCCCACAAATTGCTGTTAATTCTTCTATATCATCTATTGTGTCTCAGGGTCAGTATCTCTCTGTGAACCAACCCCCCCTTACAGGTCAGTCGGTTCCTCCTTCTCATCCTCCAGCTGGTCTTTCTTCTAATGCTCCAGTGACAGTGACTTGTACTCATCCTTTGGCGTCAGCACCCCTAATAAACAATCTGGAAGTTAGAAGCCTCATTCAGAGTTTGTTCCCCACCATATCAAATCAAACCATCACCCACGTTCCTCAATCAATTCCGATTCAGTTGGTGAGTGTAGGAACCCACCAACCACAGGCTCCATCTTTCATTCAACCACCTTCCTCTCAACCATTGGTCATCTCATAGCTTGTTTATACGCAGGCTCTATCATAACAAATACCTCACTAGGCATCACCCAGAATGCCTGGTTATTCCTCTTATCATCCTGTTAATCAGCAAATGAATCCCCCATTAATGCCTCAACAAAACGTACCATTTGATTCTTATGTGGGACATACCAACATGCCCCCTCCTCTATCTGATGTCATCTAACTTCTTTTCAAGAAAATCACAGATCTAGAAGCCTCCACCAAAGGGGCTCGCCCATCATACTCTTTTGAAGAAGTATGTAATGAACTAATTCATCCAGTAGTGGCTTTTAAGCCTTATCCTCCCCAATGGGAACTTCCTAAGTTCTCAAAATATCATAGCCGGGAGGATCATCAACAACACCTACGAGCATTCAAGCATGCTTGCTACCTTATAGTCTAAGATTAGGAGCTTATGCTCCGTACCTTTCCTATGTCTTTAGTAGGGCCTGCTTTAGACTGGTACAATAACATACCCCAACATTCTTTGTTTTCTTTCTCTCAATTAGCTTGGATGTTTGTTCAAAAATTCTCACTAAACATCGCACATAAGATCTTGATTACAGATCTTTATAACATTCATCAATTTGATGACAAGTCTATTGCAGACTTTGTCACTCATTGGAGAGGTATAATAAATCAATTGTCTTTCTCCCTCCCTCAACCTCAACAAATCAAGTTGTTTACTCGATCTTGCACCAACCATATTTCTTCCACCTTAAGGATTCAATCCTTTCATACATTTGAAGAAGCATTCACAATGGCACGTAAACTTGAATATCGCGCCATTGAACAAGGGAAGTTAAAACTTCTTCTTCTAACAGAGACAAGAACCAGGGATCCACGAACACTATTGTCTTAAAGACATCGCAATCTAATAACACATCTAATCAAACACCTCGAAGAGATTCTCGAGGACCCTCGCCATCTCGGTCTTATACTCTATTGGGGGAATTATACACTTCCATCTTAAACAAGATGTTGGAAGTTGGCATGATCGAACTCCCTCCCATTAGAGAGTTGGATGGAAACAAAGAATGACCATTCTGGTATCGTGAAAATGACTTTTGTCATTATCATAGAAGAAAAGGCCATGACATCGAATGACGTTAGAATTTCAAAAATCTCATCCAAAAATTCATCAATAGAGGCAAGCTCGTCTTGGATAATCCCAACGCTCCCCCAAATCAATCTCTTGATGTGTTTAAACAGCCTTTTCCTAATCGCTCTCCAAACAATGACACTTCGAGATCTCAAAAACCAAACACTCATACTATTAGCTTCATTTCTGCTAATGATTCTTCTTCTAAATTGGGATTAACCACAAACGTGTTGACTGAATCGAGACTCTCCCCCGCTCCTTCAAATTCTGAGATCTCGCCATCCTCACATGGTCCATATTTGAGTCTTCCTTTATTAGAAGCAGAGTCATCTCCCTCTGCCTCGCCATCTAATCTTCCACCTATACCTGAGATAGTGTCATCTTCATCTGTCTCGATACCAGATATTCTTTCGATGCTTGGGTCATTTACATCCCTTCAAATTTACACTACGGATACTTCTACTTCTTTCACTCCCATTTTTTCCATGACCATGCCTTTGGTTAATGTGCCCATATTTTTACTAACTTCTATACCTTCGGAATCATCCTCAATCTTAACCCTTCCCATCACTTTTTCTACAGTAATTAAACCCACAATTACTGCATCTTAAGTATCTTCCTCACAAAAGGCTACTTCTTCATTACCTATATCTCCCACCATCAGTGCTTCCTTTCCTATTAAGGAAACATCTAAAGAGTTAGCATTGACACCTGTACTTCTGACACCTGGGCTCAGACATAAACAATTGGAGTTTAAACCTAAGGTTACATCATCAGTATCATCTCCTTTACTTCCTCCAATATGGTTACAATCACCTTATGCGGTTGAAGTTATCACCATCCCTGAAAAGGGAAAACCAATATTTCGGACCATCAAGACTCTTGGTGCTTTCCCTCAAAACTCCCTCTTTGCACCTCATAAAAGATTAGATTTATCCACTAAAAAGGCATCTTCTTCTACAATACCATCTTCACCGGTGCCTCGTAAAGTGGATTTACCTATTGGAAAGGGGCCACCTCTTTTATCAGAACCACCATCTTCATCACCAAAAGCTAAGGCACCCTTTGTGCCTCCTATTAGATCTATTTTGGAAGCTCCTCTCCCCTCTAAATCAGTCTTATTTAAATCGTCATATGTTTCGGCCAAGCAACCTTCTTTATCTCCAAAGACCAAAACACTTGTCACGTCTTCGTCATCTTTAAAATCTATCTTAGGAGCTCCTCCTCCACCAAAATCAATCTTGCCTCACTTGCTTCCATCTCAAGCACCTAAGGCTACTTTTCCCAATGTCCAGAAAAGCAAAAAAATCCCTAAAAAGACTGTCAAACTAGTATGTAGATTGTTTTACCTCGGTAGTCTGTTAAGGCTAAAGAGGTGCCTTCATCATCTCTGTCCTCATCTTTGTCTACTAGATTCTATATTGAAATTCTTTTCCAACTTATCCAATCTTCATCTATATCTCTTCCTCCGATCGAACCTTATAATCCCAAAGGAATAAAACCTTCCTAGTTAGACTCTGATTTGATTTGTGCTTACCACTGTACTCTAGGTCATGACACCGAGGGATGTAAAGCCCTTCAATCTGTCATTAACAGTCTCTTGGAAGAAAGTGATCTTCTGCTGGAAGAGGAGGAGGAACACTTGTCTCCTATCATCCCAACTACATCTGAGCCTGAATGGTCTACTCAAGCCTCTAATTCCATTAATTCCACTCTGGATGATCTTCCACCTTCTTAAATAGAAACAATTCATATCGCCACTAGAGCACAACAATATGATAATCCATCATCTTCTATAGCCTCTTGACCACGGGTCATCATTTTTGTGGCCCTTGAAGGAGTTCCTCCTTCCTCATCAGCCTCGAGACCTCAGATCTCTATTTGTGTTTCACCTCGGGCTCAGATTCCTGTGTCAGTTGAGGAGAGTGTTATGAAACAACTCACCCATGCTCCGGTCAAAATGTATCTTTTTGATCTCATTTAGTCATCTTCCCAGCATCGCCAGGCTCTAATCGATAATATGCACCATATCACAGTGAATTTAGATGAGCCCCAGCCTTTTGAGATGGTTTTTGGATTAAATAGATCGTCAACTGCCATTTCCTTCAAGGATTCTGAAATTCCTCCCCTTTCTTCTGAGGATTTAGAGGCTCCTCTCTTTATCATAGTTCAAATCAATAACACTACATTAAAACGCACTATGATCGGCAATGGTGCTACACTCAACATCATTTCCTCCCACAAATTCAAGTAGCTTAAGTTACCAAAGAACGTAGTGTCACCACCACCTTTTTCCCTTCGATCATTTAACGATCAGTTGGCAGTTACTTTAGGAATTGTGGTCCTGCCTATTTGGGTAGGAAAGAAATTTCTTCATGAGTTTTTTTACATTGTTGAAGGGAAATTCCATTACAATATGATCCTCAGATGCTCTTGGATTCGTACAATGCACTGCGTCCCATCAACCCTCCATCGATGCATAAAATATCAGTATGAGGGAAAAATCTATACTCATCCAGGAGATCCTTTCCCTTTCACACAATGTGATATGACCACAGGGTTTGCCCCTCCAAAGGAGAATGCTTATTCTCCTTACAAGCCTTCATCCTCTTCCATACCTGTAACAAAATTACCAGATTTCCAAAATCTAGAAGAAACATTGTAGCATTTTTCATTAGGAGAGCTTCCTCTTCTTTCTTTTGACACCCATCTCAAACCTAACGAGTATGGTAGGCTAGACAAACAACCTCTATATCAACCAGGTCTTAGTCGTATCATCACCATTGGTTTGCCCAATCAACAGACTAACTTCATCTACAGTGGTCTTGATACACCTCACTATCATCCAGATTCTCCTCCTAGGGCCAAACGCTATTCAGCAGGGTTTGATTGTCTACAAAATCCCGCGTTCACAAAAACTTATTTATATCGATGTACATGGAAATGCTTTGGCCTGGGAAATTATGAATAGGGTGTGCATGACCTTGCATCCATTCTAACTCTTAAACCACATCAAAAATTTGGTTTAGGGTTTAAACCTCTCCCGAAAGCCACCGTTACCATTCTCAATGAGCCTCTTTTCATTGAGGAACCATTTTCTCCCGTCAGGTCGGAAGCATCACTTAATATGGACGACACCATTTCCATCCCACCTAAATTTTTTTTAGTCAATACCATTTCTTTAGGTCCATTGACCTATAAGACTAGTGGAAAATCCACTTCCATACTATTAGTCTTCCCTGAAATAGTTGGAGACGACTCTCCCACTATCAATACTATCCATTATGCGGATGATGATTTTGTCCTTGCCTATCTAGGGGTAGAGGATTCTTATCTTCCGAAAACCATTCCTTCTGACACATCTACGCTTCTTAATGAAGCCACTATCGACCTTAATATAGGGACTTCTAAAGGCACTCACATCATTAAGCTCAGCCAATCTCTTAATCCACAGGAGTTAGGAGACTTCACTTCCTTTCTTTCCCACCATCGCCAAGCATTTTCTTGGTCATACGAAGATATGCCAGGCCTCGATCCTAATATTTTGGTCCACAATATTGTTACTCTTCCAGAAATCAAACTAGTTAAACAAAAACTTCGTAAGATGCATCCTCGTATAGCCCTCCTCGTTAAAGAAGAGTTGCAGCACTTGCTCTCCACCAACTTCATCCAACCCATTGACTATCCACAATGGGTTTCAAATGTAGTACCAGTAACCAAAGCTACTAGGAAAATTCAAGTTTTCACCGACTTCTGGGATCTTAATCTCGCTTGTACGAAAGATGATTTTCCTCTACATAGTATCGACCAACTCATGGATTTAATTATAGGTCACGAGATGCTTTCTCTTATGGATGGTTTCTCTGGGTATAATAAAATTCTCATCGCACCAGAGGACCAACATAAGAATTCCTTCAAAACTCCTTGGGGGACTTTTTGTTATCACGTCATGCCCTTCAGTCTTAAGAACGCAGGAGCAACTTATCAACGTGCAATGACCTACATATTCCATGATCTCTTACATAAAACTGTGGAAGATTACATCAATGACCTCCTCGGTAAGTCCAAACACCGTCAGGATCATCTTTTCATTCTTGTGCCTCTCTTTGAGAGACTCATTCATTTTTGTCTTCACCTAAATCCATCTAAATGCGTGTTTGGCATTCTCACTGGTAAACTCTTAGGCTTTATCATTTCTAATAGGGGCATTGAATTCGATCGCACAAAATAAAGGCTATCCTCGAGATGCCTCCCCCTTCCAACTTAAAGCAGCTCCTTGGTCTTTAAGGACGCCTTCAATTAGTGCGTCATTTTATCTCGCAGCTTTCGGAACATTGTCAACCTTTTCATCAACTCCTCCGTAAAAATATTCATTTTGAATGGGATGAGCATTGCCAAAAATCCTTTGATGATCTCAAAGCTTATCTTATTCATCCACCTATGCTCATGCCTCCACGTGAGGGGGAGCCATTCTATCTTTATATTTCTGCAATTGACCATACTTTGGGAGCCATGATCTCGCATCGGGATGCTAATGGTAAAGAACAGGTTGTATATTATATCAGTCGCACTCTTTATGAGTATGAAACATGTTATTCTGAAGCTGAAAAACTGTGTTGTTCTCTCTTCTTCGCAACTTCTAAACTTCGTCATTACCTCCTTAATCACAAAACTTACATTGTTACAAGTGTCAATTCACTCAAGACAATGCATGCAAAACCTTATCATAATGATCATATCACTCATTGGCTCATGACAGAGTTTGACCTCGAGTTCATCTCATAGAAATCTATCAAGGGTCAGGTCATTGCGGATCAATTAGCTGATACTCCTCTTTCAGACACTCATATCCCCCTTGCTTAATTCCCAGACAAGTACATCCAACAAATATATTTCGATCTGTCTCCATTTAAAGTAAAACTCTTCTTTGATGGGTCCAAATGTCAGCAAGGGGGAGGTTCAGGTTTTGTCATGATTCCTCCTCGGGGTGCACCTATCCCTGTTGCACACAAGCTTAACTTTGAATGTACCAATAATATGGCTGAATATGAAGCTCTCATTTTAGGTCTTCAAAATGCCATTAATCTCGATGCTCGCCATATCGACATCTTCGGTGACTCTGAAATCATCGTTAATCAGGTCATTGGTGTCTATTAGTGCAAAAATGATATCCTTCAAAAATATCGCGATATCATTCTCTTTCAGCTTCAATATTTCGATAAATTTAATATCCAAGATATTCCTTGCACTGCAAACCAATTCACAAATACAATGGCTTCTTTAGCCTCACTTATTCCGCCTTTTACCAAAGACTCGCGACTTTATGTGGTTGTTCAGTGTTTAGACCAACCATCTCATCTCAGGCAGTTGACTTCAATCAATGCCGTCACAACCAACACTCAAGATGAGTGGTATTAACACATTTTTATTATCTATCCCGTTCAGTGCTTCCTCGAGATCTGACTTCCAATGGTAGAAGATATTTTATCCTACGCGCTAATCGCTATACTATTCTGGGTGGAATCCTCTACAAATGTGGTTTTGATGGTATTTTGCTTCAGTGCCTGAAAACCCTTGAATCATCTAAAGCCATTTAGGAAGTCCACGATGGTATCTATGGTGGAAATTTTAGTGGCTTGGTCGTTGCTAAATGCATCTTACGTTTAGGTTATTATTGGCTTTCTCTTAATCAAGACTATTGCGAATATGCTAAGAAATGTGTTAAGTGTCAACAACATTCCAATCTTACACATATCCCTAGCCAGGATTTGCAACTTGCAGTGGATTTGTGGCCTTTTTCACAATGGGATATTGATCACATCAGTCTCATCAATCCCCTCTCTTCATAGCATCATCACTCTATCATTACTGCCATGGAATGCTTCACTAAGTGGGTCAAAGCTATTCCTCTTTCATCAACCAAATCTAAACCCATTGTTGATTTTGTCTATTAACACATCATTTGTTGTTTTGGTGTTCCACACAAACTCATCATAGACAATGGTAAGTCTTTCAAAAACATTGATTTACAGAACCTCTGCGATGCTTTCAATATCAAACTCATCTTTTCTTCTCCGTACTATCCCCAAGCTAACGGCCAGGCTAAGGCTTCCAATAAAACTTTGCGTAATATCCTTGCAAAGGTAACTAGTCGAGATGGTAGGGATTGGCATTTACATATCCATTTTTCTCTCTGGGCTTATCAGACTAGAATTCATACTCTTACTGGTGCTACTCCCTTCTCTCTTGTTTATGGGTCTGAGGTGGTCCTTCCTTTGGAAGTCTAGATTCCATCTCTTCGTGTCTCTCTTAGATAATTTGTCTCTGATAAGGACTATTGTCAAAACTGTCTAGCGCAGCTTGAGTTGCTAGATGAGTGACATCTCAATGCTCTTGAGCATCATCAAGTCTATCTTGAGTGTGTCAAACGTTCTTATAACAAGCATTTGTAGCACCGTGACTTCAAAGTTGGTGATTTTTTTCTTAAAGAAAACCAAAATGTCACTACACTAGAGCAGAGTTAGTGTGGTAAGTTTGCTCCTAACTGGATGGGTCCGTATGTTGTCACTCATAAGTATGGGTCTGGGACTTATCGCCTATCTTCCATGGATGGTACACCTAAAATGGAATCTCTTAATGCTTTACATCTGAGGCCCTTCTACTGTTAAACTTTATATTACACGATCTTAGTCGCAAAATATATATTTTATCCATCTACAACCAGTCACACATTTTGTAGTGATTCAGAACTATGTGGTACTCCTTATTATGTCTTTTATACCTTAAATATGAGTACTGTGGCTCTACTCATGGAATTTTCCTTACGGGTTTGTTCCATCTCATGGTAGGAATACCTTAATCACTACTCCATCCACCTTAGGTGTTCATCTTGATCAAAACAACTTTGGGGCATGAGTACGTGCTTATATTTGTTTTCTTCCCCTCTATCTGATCCATCTGGTCTAAACTCAGCTTCTTCCAAAGCTCAAAAAAAGAGAGAGATGCTATCCTAGTCATAAAAGATAGATTGATCCCTTGAAGGATAGTTATCCATGCCTTATAAAATAAATCAAAAAGTGTAGACCATTCCCTCGAAGGATGGCTACCATGTCAAAATCAAAATACAGACCTCTCCCTTGAAGGATGGCTAATTATTTCATGGCATTTTCTAGGCTTCTCGCATCGATCAACCTTTTGTAGTAACAAAATTTCCTCTATTGGCCAGTGTATTCACTTTTAAGCATCTCTAAAAGACTTCCCATATCGATCAATCTTTCTATATCTAGCAAACTTCTCGCATCGATCGGTTTGCTTTTTTATCAAAATAAAAACATCATGAAGCTGTGATATAAGACCTTTTCGATCATATGGAGATCCCGTTTTCCCCATATGGGCACGTATTTAATCCTTCATGTGTTCTGACGAGATGTATACTTATCTCTTGTCCTTATCTACCTCTTAGATCTGGTTTGCAACTAACTAGTGTCAGGTTTATTTTATCCACGTTTATGGCCTTGTGTGCATTGTCTTTCGATTTACCATCAAGGTCTCTAATGTATGGTCAGTTAGGGGCCTAACTTATCATTCTTTTTCCTATCTAGGTGTAGTGCTTTTTATTTCTAAAAAGGATAATATCATTATATCGCTTTCTTTCTAAATAGACATTTCCCATGTTTATTTGTTGTTCATCTAGTTAAATTAACATTTAACATGTATAATTGACTCAGTCAAAGTCTATCATCTATGCTCATCTCATCAATCTCATCTAAATATCATCAAAAGGCATGTATTAAAAAACACATGTGCATCCATATATTTATATCATTTTAAATTAATATCTAAAAAAAAAGCATGTTAATTTAAAATCAACCATTTATCCATGACAAATTACATCTATAACATCTATCTCTATCCATAACATCTATCTATTAAAAATCCAAATACAAGAGTCCAAGCACATAACACAAAAGGATGAAAATATATATATATACATATATTTTTGTACAAAAGAGTGAATGGCTTCCAATCAAGCCAATCTATATCATACATCAAAAATGCCTTCAAAAACGAGGCTACATCAGTATATCGATACAAAAATAACACATGTAAATCGTGAAGTCAGATAGGTGGAAAATACTGTCTCCTCCACCCTCCTCTAGTCCAGGTTGTCTCTCCTGGCCATCTCCTATAAAGGTAGAGATTCCTGCTATCTGTGGCCTTGCCGCCATCTTGATCTCTCCCGGTGCTCGCACCCTCCAATGCACCACTAGCTACAGCTGTCGCTGCTCTCCTCCTCACCCCGTAACGAGGCACATCGGGGGCATGATGTGTCAGGGTATCTTCATAGTATCTCACCTTAGTAAGGAGAGCCTGATAAGTGCAATCAGACTCACCATGTCGGGTGCTCATAATGGCGTTGTTGTTGCAGGTGGTGGCCCTCGTGCTACTGCACCCTGTGCCACTAACTCTAAGGTGCGATGCCTATTTCACTGTATTTGGCCCTGAGGGCCTCTCTATGTCTATGATAGTGATCTCTCTGCTGTATCACCGTATCCCACTCCTGATGAGTGGTATCTGTCTCCAGTATCAATTGCATCCCTCTCCTCTATCAAATCCCTAATCTCCTCGAGGGCAGCCTGGGGTGTATGTGTTAAGGCAGCATGCTCTCCCTCCAGTCTCTCTAGTGCTGCAGCTATGTCATCCTCATCTGCATCTACGGATGCTGGGAGGTGTCGTGGTAGCTCTGTGGGGATACCATGCCCCATAGCCATCATCCACTCCTACGTCGCCATTACTAACTGTGGGAGGTGGGCCCTCCCTCAGTGGATCTGCCAAGATCAAAATCGGTAGGTCGGTCTCTCTGCTGTCCCACCTATATGGCACATATGTGGTCGGGACCATTTGTACCAAAAAAAATTGCCTCATCACCTATATAAATGGGACTCACTTTAAAATCTTTGGCCTATAGCCCTTGACCACCCTACTCCGTCTCAGCTCCACCAGGTGAGCATCCTGACCAGCCCATGTCGAGTAGACCCGGTATGGTCTCCATATAGCCTGCTCTGGTGTCAGAGTCCCGAATTGCTTTGTATACCACTCTACAAATCTCCCTGTATATCTTGGGGCCATGTCAGCTTGCCATCTTTAGAATCCATACTCGAGGGCCCCCTCTGCTCCTGGCATCCATGGAAGCCTTGATGGCCTAATCACTGCTATATGCTCATATGCCCAGTAATGGAGCACAAAGCTGACATCAATACTTGTCCGTCTGCCTGTGGTGTACATCCAAAACTCATGATATATCTATGCTAATAAGGCATCTGCAAACACGAACACCCACCTAAACTCTAGGATGTCACAGACATAGTCCAGTAAAAGTAGTGGAAATCTCCTGCCTCCTGAATCTGGTAGAGCAAAGTAGGATATCACCATCTGAATCAATGCTATCAGTCTGCTCCCGGCATCATCCTGTCTATGTTGTGAGGCTATCCTCACTGCCCCAGACACTATCTTTGAATCATCTGCCCTATCTCTATATAATCATCCCAAGGCCCTCTACTGCTGCTCTCGTGGAGTGGTCTCTATCGGGTCCCTTGTAATCAGAAGCATGAGGATCCTATAGATATCCTCGTGGGTGATGGTCATCTCACCCATACTGAACCAGAACGTTCATGTCCTGCTATCCCATTTTCGTATCAAGGCTCGTATCAACTCCATGTCTCGAGGCACCCGTCGGTAGTAACGGAAGCCCCCGAGCCCGGCTAGCTCCAGGTGACGTCAATCGTCATCTATCACATCAGGAATAATAGTCTCTAGAAGATCAGGAATAGCATCCCGCATGTGTAAGGCCTCTCACACCTGCATCCACAAATGTCAAAAATGGTGTTAGCTTCTCATTTATTCAAATCGAAACATTAAAAGCACATTTCTCTACTTTCTAATTCTCATCTATCCAATCGGTGCAGATTGAGTTCTAATTGACATCGATTTAATCTAGTCAACGTTGATCGTAAACCCAATCGACACCGATTTAACCTAATCGACATTGATTTTGTCAATCGATGCCAATTGAGAGGCCGAGTGTTCAAGACACTTTGGCCTCCCACTTATCCCCACTTTTCCTAAAATCTAGCATCCTAGTATGCTATTGAACGATAAACACATACACGAAGCTAAAGTAGATTCACTTACCCCAGGTCGTGTCCTCTTGCACTTATGACTGCTCCTGGAGGCTTCCATGTTGCTCAAATTAAATTTTTGACTCTTTCTAAATCAATTGTTGCAGTGTAAATAAATCGTTACCGTTTCCCTTTCCCATATTTACAGCTTTTCGGGATGATCGGCGCATATTTTTCTGGTCGGCGCCAATTGGTTTAGTCGACGTCGATTTTGTCTGATCGACGCCAATTGGTTACATTCTTGTCTTTTCACATTATATTCTTCCAACGAGAATGTCTCTTCATATTTTGTGCCAAAGCGTTGATGCGTGGCTTGTTTATTTGATCATTATTATGACCTTAGTGTTGCCTTTTGGCACATAGTTTCGATGTTATCACCCATTTCGAGTCTAGTCTCTGTACATGGGTCACTCGCATTTGTGGCAGCTTAAGGATAACGGGTATGTAGGTACTAACGTCGTCTCCTTCGCAGACTATCTAGTTGTCCCTACCAATGTGTCACTCTTTGGTTGCTACTATTTTGCAGTCCTCCTACTCACGGGTCTATAGCCACTAACGTCGTCTCATACGAAGACCATCTAGTTTGCCCTATCAATGTGAGTTCCTTAGGTTGCTGCCTTTTTTATTGTTTTCATTCGTCATCAATGATCAGATCTACTCTAGACATCTAGCTGGGGTATCCTTCATTCTCATCTACCTTTTTCAAACTCAGGATCGGTTGGTATTTTGAGATTCATCCCATCCCTAGTTTGAGGGGGATTGCATCATCACTTTTCTTCCTTTCTTCCAACTCCTTGTTTTTGTCTTGCAACTTTGCTTATCCCAAGTTACTCGACAAAAAAGGGCAAAATGTAGACACCTAAATTTGGTTACCCAATTTTGTGTCCCCCACGTTCATTTACCTTCTCGGGTAACCTGGGGCACCTTTATATCACCACTTTTCCTTTAGGATATTAATTAAATATCTAATTAAACATCTATCCTAAGTTTATTAGACCCCATTATATTTTACCTATGGATAATTAAATATTAGTTATTTAATTATACTTTTTACATGTATCGTAACCATTTATCTACCCCATATCAATTCCTAACCTCCCATATCAATTCTATCCATCTATCCCCCCTATTTCTCCCTCCCCAAAATGTGCAACGGGATATTTCCCGTATTAGAGTCGGAAGGATAATACTCTTATCTTTCCAATTCATCCTTTTTGGCCATTTTGGGAATCTGTTCCCTGATCGGCGCTGACTGGTTCTCGGTCGACGTTGATTTTTCAAAATGAAGCTGATTGTACCTCGGTCGGCACTGATTATAAATACAGGGCCAAAATTTAGTTCTGGTTAAACAGAAAGAGAGACA
Source organism: Taxus chinensis (assembly GCA_019776745.2). Lineage (NCBI taxonomy): Eukaryota > Viridiplantae > Streptophyta > Pinopsida > Cupressales > Taxaceae > Taxus > Taxus chinensis. Next base: position 772,930,406 of record CM034148.1, on the reverse strand, counting down.
GAAAGCTTAAGCCTTGAGCCTTCAAATCGTCAATCGGAAGAAGAGAGAATTTTGTCTAAATCAATCCCTGAGAGGTGTACCATTATTCTTCCCTCAAAAAATCGACATCGTGAGGATTCCTCGACCTCTTGGTGACTCTGTTCCTACATCTAGCTAAGGTGAAACTCTATCCACACCTTTACAGCCCCTGCAGGTGTTCATGATCCAGTCCTCATCAATCATCCATCAAGCTTTCTGCAACTTGCCTCTGGTCGACGCTGACCCATTCTAGTCGATGCCAATTTACCCTAATCGGTGCCGCTTGAAGAAATCAATTCTGACCACAATCTGTTTGATTGCGATCAACCTGCAGACAGGTGTCAAGTACAGGTAACATAAGTCTAGCATTGTTTTCACAGTTTCCTATGTTATGTTTATATTTTGTCTGTTGTTGACATTTTGTCTTTTATTTTTAATCAAAAAATCTATACATTTATCTACATATTTTATCATGTATGCTTCTTTCCTTAATTGAAAACGTGGACTGACATCCGTCGAGGAAGCTCATCACTTCTCAGATCCACTTTTCGAGCAGTCCACCCAAATATCTTTTAACGTTGTCTTTTTCTACCAAGGATTTGTGCATCGCAGGTTTCTCAAATCTACTTTACAGGATTGCCCATGCGCACTCATATTATCTACGTTGGATTTCCTCCCATCTACGTCTTCGGATCCCATCTTAACTATCAGGTATTGATTTCATTTGAGTTTTTCAGGACTTTTGTGTTTAGTTTGGTGCATTAACTTGGACAGGTAACAAGAATGGAAATTATTGATCTACATGGAGTTGTGATGATTCTGCGTGGTGGTGGTAGAGATTGGAAGAGTAATATGATATATGTTGTTATGTGACCAACCTTGTAACTATGATATTATGGATGCACATGTTGTGCATGTCACTTAGTGTGTATTTGTTACCATGTTTATGTGCTTGTGATGAGAGTATTCATTGTATTTTTTGTGAATTCAATGAGGAGTTCATGTGTGATGTGTCGCCTTGTTGTGTGTGAAAAGAATGTTATTGTGAATTGCAGAGTTTTGGAGTGTCTTGTTACTCTATGATATATAGGTGTGATTATGTGTTGCATGAAAAATTGGTGTATAGTAAATTGGATTGTATCATGATGTCTCCATCATATTGTGATGAATTATGTGTGTTACCATGTTATATTGCAATTTTCTATATGTTGTAATGTTATTCACTATGTTCATCATACGTATAACTCATGTAATATGTGATGTTCATGTCATGAATTAGGGACATATGGTGATCGTATGAACCCTACTATGTAATACTTGCACCTTGAGTGCATTATGTGGAAACGTGATGTATTGTAACCCGTGAAAGTAATGATTGTGTTATACCCTTTATATATACCATACGTAAGATGCTATGGTTAATGTGCATGTATCACCATTGTGTTAGTGATGTAGTTATGTGTTATGTTGTGAACCTTACACTAGATGACCCTAAGGGGGCAATAATTAAGAGTGTATGTGTGGAGAGAGGAGGCATGGACCAGGTTTTGATAATCTTGAGCTGAGTATGAGTGAAGAAGTGGAGTCTTATATAGACTAAAAACACTTCTATTTGTTTAGTATACTTTGAGCTTTCTCACTATATTGTGGATGCGCACCACCTTAGGCTCAACTTATGCAAACTAGTGTCCCCTGCTCTCTCCTATTGGGTTGTCCATCAAACAATCCTATGTGATTTTGACTATGTTGAGCCTTGTGGGAGTATGGAGGGATGATTCAGGTAGATATTATGACAATTGTATTATTTGATATGTTATTTTAAGATTCGAGGCTCAATGTTTGAGTGCAAGAAACTTGATGAGTACCCCTTTGGTGGTCATATGAGGCCACATAGTGATTGTAATGTGTTATTTCTCTATACATATTTTATTCATAAATTTATTATTATCTCATTTCTTTATAGAACCAACAGTTTCTTGATTGACGCATTCTTATATTTTGGGCATTTTATTTGGTGGTTGCAGTAACATACAGTTTTTGTACTAACTTTGGTTATTTGGCCATTTTTTTTGCTTAGTTTTAAATTTTCATTTCAAGTTTAATTTTTTATATATATCCTATCCCAAGGCTTGGGATTTTGCTACTTGGCATTTGAAATGGATTATTATGCTGGTTCTAATGTCGTAATGTGTTGGAATAGGGTCATGGTATTCACCATGGAGTGGTTGAACCTATGGACCCGCTTTGTTGTATGGGAGTATGCCCCAAGGAGTTACAAATAATTAGTGGGTTGTTGAACCATGAGTTATTATGCCACTTGGGTTAGAGGTTTCTGGACTCTATGTTCCTAGGGTCATAGGGTGACCAAGCCTATTGAGGGAGAGATAAGAGACTTTGTGATATGGAGTGTTTTGTGATGCTTTGGGAGGTATAGTGCAGTTGTTTTGATGATGTTTTTATATGGAGTTGTTTGTGATGCTTTGGGAGGCATATGGAGTTGTTTTGTGATGTTTTGGGAGGTATATGGAGTTGTTTTGTGATGATTTGGGATGTGTATGGTGTTGGCATTATGATTTATGTGTACTCATGTGGGTTAGATTTTTTTTTTAATGTTGATGATTGATGTGTCCTCATTGAGGTTAAATTTTTATTCCCTTTTTATTTGGTACACTATGTAACTACAATTATTGTCCCAAGTTGTGTGAAACCTTTCCATGTGTACCTATTGGGAATTCCATGTTTTAGTACTCTGCTTATGTTATGGGTACTATTGTGTCGGGTGCATGTGTGATAAGTACTATGTTGTGAGGGCTAGGTATGTTCTTTCCATGGTTCAGTTGAGTTCTTGTGATGTGATATAGTCGTGAAAGTACATATCATGATGTCTTGTGGAATATTGGTGTTGTGTTCAGAGCTTGGTATGGTATTGTAATGTTAGTTTCTGTTGGGCACCCACAAAAATAAATAAATTGAAATCTTAAAACAATGAAATATTAAGAGATTGAGATTAAACATAAAGAAAATATTAAGAGTATTGAGGTATAGAAGAAATATTCATAGAACATTAAAATAAAGTCAAAATATTCCTTGTAATACTAAGTAATAGGTGTCATTAATGAAATTGACTACCTAACTTCAAATTTGGTATTCATTGAGGAACATTAAAGGGGAGGGAAATTTACGTTAAAAAAAAAACAAACAAACAAACAAACAAAATGATATGGGAAGTGGCACTAGGGAGCTAGTTGGAAATTTTAATGGTGGTAGGAGTGGGCAGTGGCATGTGACAGTGACTTGACAGGACATGGCCACCGCAAAGGAAACTTTCCTACTTTTTAGTTTTCCTTACTAAATAATAAAGCACTTTATTTCAGATCCGTAGGATTTGAATGGTGAAACCAAGTTAACATTGTATTGGATCATCAAGGAAATGTGAGATTTTGGCGGTGGATGACATTGGTAATGGTGTTGTTCATTGTTTGTCCAAATGAAAGAATGAGATAACTCCTCAGGGAATATGTTGATGGCAATGTATAGAAGACATGGTTTTCCCTCACGAGATAGTGACACTATCACGTATGCAATAAATGATGCTCAGTTTCTTTCCTGTGAACTAGCTCTATAGGGTATGGACGTCCTACCAAACATAAAGGATAGAGGAATTTTTGCCTTGTATTGTGCTTGCAAGTGCTCTGGTAGATATGTATGTAAATGTGGAAAATGCACTTGGCATGTGAATTGTTTCGAATAAATTCCTACAAAAAATGTGGCCTGAACTACAATGATTTTAGGAAACCAAAGCATAATGAAGAAGGGACATGAGTTTTTCAGACGTTGCGGTTGTAATGGACCTGTCGAGACATTATCCTATTGCTGGCCTTTAGACCTGCATTCAGATTTTGATGGTCTTCTAGAATCCTATCTCGTCTTCATGTTTCCCTTACCTCAAGATATGTGTTCCACAGTTTGACATTTGAGGAAGTTACCATCTAGAAATTGTAAATATTAGCATTAAGAGAGATTAGGTTTTGTATTTCCTACCTTGGCCAACCATTAGATTGGGCAGAACCCATCTCCCATACAAGGATGCTGGTGGTGAAGGGTTTGGCATACTTGTGCTCAACTCAATGTGGCATGACTTGATAGATTTCTCATCTCAATTTCTTGCATTGAATCATGCATCACTCCATATTTAGCTTGGATTGATGTTTAATTAGGTATAGCTCATTGGTTTTGTTGACCAAATCTATTGTATTACTTCACCCATTCTCAGTTTTTTTACATCTTAAGCTCGGGTTTTCTCATGAGATTGTAGAGTAAATTAGTATGAGACTCAGAATTGGTTGCAATTATTTATTTATTCCAGGAGCTCTGCATTGTGTCTTAAAATCATTGAAGTGGATTAGCTTGAAATGGAACCATTCATACTTGATGTATGCCGAGATTAAATCAATTATTGAATCTTACCAGCTGCATATGTGTTGATATATGGGTTGAATGGGCATTATTAGTCGTGTTAAGCCATGAGCTATGTATGGAGGGATCATTTGATATTGCCAAAAGAACTTTCTACCATTCTACAACCTTTGGCTCATGAAACACCAAAGCACCACTTATCTTCTATCATCGATCAATTTCAGGCATGGTTCATTCAACTTCTTTCATAATTCTTGTACCTGCAAAATGGTGGAGTTTTCATTTGCAACAAAATAAATTTAAAACCTTGGATATCTCACATTCGATTATTTATATATAATTTTCACTAGAATGCATGGTCTCACCTTATAATTTGAAATATAGCAATTATGGTTAACCCAAATAAAACTTGGTAGCCAAGCATAAAATTAAACCCCTCCTTGATGTAGAAACAATCTGGATAACTTTGTAACATAGACTATTAGCGGGAAACAATAAAACTCCTCCTTATGATTTACATTACCAACATTGTAATTTGATCGTCATCTGTGGTTAGAAACCACAACCTTATGCAATTCTAGACACAGGGTATCAAAATTTGGTGCTCATGTCCATTGGTATTAGTGAGAGCTAGATTAGTTGTCAACTTAAAACAACCATTTATGTCTACCTTGCAAACTTAGAAAAATGTAATTTCCAGAGAACTTGCAAAACAACACTCTGAGCCCCGTAAAAGAGTTGGCAAGTGTCATATGTGTTTCCTTATTATGTAGAGAGTCACATAAAGCTTTAGATTGACCTTGTTTTACCATTTTTGTTCTCTTCACCACTCATCTAGGAGCCCTTTTACCTTGTTTTGCACTTTTAGGAAGTTGTTAAAATTGAAAAGTTGGGTTTCGTATCGTCTCATCATTTGGACCCTAAACAATGAAATGTTTATCTGCCTTCATAAACCTCTAGTAATTTTACTAGACAATTATTGGAACCTTCAGTTCATGGAAAAGTAAAAACCTAGTTAGTTTAGCAAAGGGGTTTTGTAGGCCTCGAGATTTTTTGTTTGACTAGTTAAAACTTGACCGATTACAACCGGCATGGCTCCAGAAAACCATTCCAAATTGTACACCGTTCACCAGTTCTAGACTTCTTTCAGTCCCTGTGGATTCTTGGTATATCGATGGGACATGTAGGAATTCTCCCATGGTGAATTTTCTCGTATCGAAAAACATGTTTTGAATGCACTTTCTTAGCCTCTGAGCTAAAATTGGGTGTTTTTGCAACTAGTAGGAAAATGTAAAAGAAAGTTGTAGGACCCTAGTCAAGTTAGCAAACTATTCATGGAAATCTTATTAACATTTGTAAATAACTATTTGTAACTCTATCTTGTGACTTGTGTGAAATTAGACTTTTGGCAAAATAGTGTTTCTCTCTCTTCCCTATCTCTTTCTCTCTCCTTGGGTAATAAATGAAGACAATGAAATGAAATGAATAATATGCTCCTAACCCTCTCTCTTGTTGAATGTAAATTATTATTATGTAAATGGAAAACTAAATAACGTTAATTATGATAGACCTTAGGTGGATGTCATGCCAGCGATTTATCGCTGATTTCATGTTCACATGGTTTTTCAGGATGCAAGTAAGATGGTGAAATGATGTGGATTGAATTCATTGTATTATTGTTAAATTTATGTATGTTAATAGAATTTTTAATTATGTACTTGTAATGTATGTACCTTTTCTATGTTACAGTAAAGTTATTATTATTGAAATTTGGTAATATGAATGAGATGCTAGTTTTAGGGATGCTTTGGGAAATGTGCATTTAACTATATGTGTTCTTTTGATTCAAATTGACATATGGAAAAAAGGGGTTGAATATATATGTTAAATGAAATTGTAGAAGATAATTCAACATTTTTTGAAGTATTAAATGGTTTATTAGTGATTTTTTGTAATATTTTTACAGATGCTAAGGTTTAAGGGAAATGCTCATCTAAACATGGGTGTTATCTTGATCCCCAAATTTTGTATTATAAAAGTTGGATATGTATGTTAAATGAAACCAAATTTAATATCTTATAGTGTATTCTCTTTGTGAAATTTACGATGAAATCTTGAGAGTGTTGTGTTATTTAATTAGCAAATATAGAAAGAGACCTAATTGTAATAGTAACCTCGGTTTAAAACTTGTGCATATCCACCCTTCTCGCATGATATTTCTTAACACAGAAGAAACTAAAACCTTAGAAGGAACTTAAAAATTTACACTTGATAACACCTTCTAGCTTAAGTAAATAAGAGCCCAAGTTTGAGTTGGTCATCATAACCTATATGCTTAGCAACATCATCATGAACCTGACAATTAGGAACCGCATGGTAAAACTTGGTCTTGGGTATGTGGTCCCCTCCTGAGATTGATAGCTAATGTGTGTGTAGTAAGAGAATGTGATTACCTTTAGGTAGTACTCTATGGGTAACCAAACCCCAACATAATTTTAAGATTCTCTTGGACTGGCACACATGTAAATTAAAGAGTGTAGGTGGCGAAGATCACCAACTAACCTTGGAAGTCACCTGTAAGAGTCGGGATCATAAATGAACTCGATACCCAATCTTTATTATCATTTGGCTTCTATGGTGCAATACTAAGAGTTAATTGTGAAACTTAACTAACATTTTAATTTATGATTAGTTGGTGAAAATGTAACCCATAAGATGATGTACTTGGAAAAAGGTGCAATGAATATCGTTCTTATAACGACATTTATACCATCTTGTGGTGAGAAACGAATCCATGATCCATGTAGACTTTAATGTGAATCTTTCCCTTTTAAATGAATAACTACTCCCTCTTATTATCCCCCTTGTCCCATTTTTGTAATGAATGTATGGTGTGAAATCATGTAATCATGTTCTTAGACACAAACCCCTAGGGATAAGGACTAGAAGCCTCATGAGCATACAAATGTCCCTATTAATAAATGGGTTACACAAATTTTTTTTAATTAGGAAATTAAATCTAGAATTAAATGAAACCATTTTAAGATGAATGTAAATGATTCGAGAAGGTCCTATGGTTTAGATACCTACACATGAGAATACTAAGTGTGAATCCCCTTTAACCCCTCTGAAATTGGAGTGTCATATCGGAAAGAATTATTGAAGGTACTTAAAGTTATAAGATGATGTTTGGAGATAAGGGTGTTCAATAACCCTAGTTGTAATCTTAGTAAGGTGTGTAAAATTTAATAATTGAATTCCTCCTGGTAACACGCATATAATACTTAATTGGATCCATAAATCCAACCTTGGTTGAATTTGAATCATACTCCTTAGAACCTTGTTGATATGAGCATTTAAATGAAGAAGATAGGATACACACTTAGTTGCAATTACTTAAAACATGAATCGAGTAACCTTAGTACTTAAATTTTAATATGAAAATCAACGTGTAATCTATTCACTCTTTGACTAATAAATCTCACTGGGTTCATGCGAACCTTGTGTAACAGCTAAGATAAATTATAGAACCAAACAAACATGTAACTTAAAAGATAAACCCTTAGAACAAACACCAACAGATCCATGTGGGAGTATATGTTTCTATCGACAATTAGGCCATATCTTGTTATTGTGATAGGGGAAACAAGAAAAATTAGAGTGAGTAACTACAAGTTAAATGTTAAATAAAGTAAGGATAACATAGTATAGTTTTAAGAATAATGAAGGATCCTACATGATAAGTGGTTTTAAACAATTAAGGCCAATAACAAAAGATAGAGGTAACAAAATTGTAAACTATGAAAGTATGATGTAATGGATTGTATCCTTGTGTGTATGTAAATCACCTTATGTGTAACTAAATACCCTATTTCAAACGAGTGAATTTATCAAGTAATTGAAATAATATATGATGATCCTTATTCAATGAGATATATCGTAAGCTAAATGTTAAACAATATAAAAGGAAATCTAGCAACATGAGAAGGAATGTAAGATGCACATATTGTGAGCCTTTCTAGAACTTAAGTTAAGTATTGAATCATCATTATAAGAAATGTGTAATCAAAAAAAAATTATGCCATTGGAAGGACCCTATCTATAAGTTTTTTGTGTGTAGTCGAATTGTTATGTCGTGCCTTGTCATGTGAAGAAAAAGTGGTCATTGTTGTGCATCACATGTTTTCATGTTATCTATATGGGTTAATGTTTTGTGCAAACATATCATGTGTCATGCGTAGTCCTGAGTAATCTCATGTAGTGTCATGTGTACTACAATGTAAGTCACAAAAAAATTATTCTGGTATTTTCAGTGTTGTATTTGTGTGTGTAAATTGTGGGCATGTTACAAAAAAATTCCAAAGCTAAATAACCTAATGAAGCAATCATAAATGATAATACAATTCCTTAAAAAGCACTTTCAACAGATTTAAAAAAATATCAAATTCCCACGTAAAAGGATCGCCATTCAATAACAACACTTATAAAAATTCTTACACCATATAAATTAGGTATTGGAGACTTGAACCCCAATTCTAAATGCCAAACCCTAAACCATAACAATACATTAGGGCTTTCAAACACTAATTTATCACATTTAATAACACTGTAAACATTTAAATGACATCTTAAACTATATATCACAAAGCATAACAAATCATTATCCACTACATCGTAAACCATTAAGACTCAACATAAACTCTTAGCACTAAACACTTAACACAAACTACACAACTTGCATAACACAATGAAGAAAATGTAAATAATAACATAATTCTTCAAATGATCTTAGTGTTGTGTTTACAAAGTTACATTGGTGATTTATATTTATGATATGAATTCATCTTAACATTTTCTTTATGGTTGACTGAAGGTTTAATTTGGTTATCACAGTGTGAACACTTATGTGACATCATGGACCTTGAAATCTACACACCAAACACATAAGTTATATATACATGATGAGGACACCATTAAGGAGAAATATACCACCTTGAACACTCATTTGACACACTAATGACACATGTGATCCTGTGAACACCAATGGGTAACATTGAATAACACAAAGGCTCATTTGAAATCATTAATTGTAAACCATAAATAATATTAAAAAGACTATAATTTTAAAAACCTTGCTAATGGGATGAATGTCAAACATCAATTCTCAGTAGTGACAACAAGGTGTTCTTTTGTAGAAATTAGATGAAACGTTCAACTCTTAATACAAAACCTTGAACCATAAATGTGAATATGCCATCTGGGGTTTGTGTTTAAGTCATAAAGTATAGGGTGTAAGTTATAATCTAGTCATATATGGGTTTTTGCTTATGTGTTTTTAATCATTTTTAATTTTTTAAAATTTTAATTTTTAATTTTAATCAATTTTTAATTTTTTATTATATTTTAAATTTAATTTTTATAAATTTTAATTTTAATTATTTATTTATTATAATTTTTTACTAATTGTTTATTTTTTAATTAATTTTAATTTTGATAAATAATTAAATAATGTTAATTATTTTTTCAATTTTTTTAATTTTGTAATTTTAATTTTAATTTTTTAAAATCAATTTTACACATTGGAATTGCCCATTTTACTTAAAATATAAGAGATTTGCAAGATAAGGGTTGTAAGTATAATCACGGTCCCACAAATAAGCCATGAAGGCACCACGAAACACCTTAAGGGGAAAAAAAATCTGTAAGGGAAAACATAAACACCACATTTAAACAAAATAGAGAACACTAAGCACATGTCGCCACTCTAGGAAGAGGAGGATCATCCTGAGGAGGGATGTAACCACACTAGACATCTCGCTCGAAGAAGGATCAACTTGCGAGCCATCTTGATTAGGCATTTGAATCTGTTTTAGAGGCACCATAATTCCCCAACCTATAATGTCAATAGACCTCGTAAATACAAGTAAGCTCTATGTGGAGGAGTGGCCCATTGTGGAGAACTATTTTTTCTTGACCATCCCCAAAGAGGAGGACTCCAACTCTAATTTGAAGAGGACGAAGTTGACAGGGAGACCCCGGAGAGAGGAGGAGTGATGGCTACGACAGTTGATTCTATGACGCGGTTTCAAACAATGGATATGGCTAACATGGTAAAACGAGATGTCTGAGGTTGCGGAAGTAAAGGGTTAGGAGGGACTCATCATGTAACGAGCACTCCCCGAGTGTGTAAATAATTCCTGAAGGTGAGCAAACTTCAGATAAATTTTTGATCTTGAGATTGAATCTGTATGTGCACAATAGAAAAATTGTCAACCACTTTATCATTATTGGAGAATAAAGAAACAGATTGATCTTTCTGGAAGATAGAAATATTTTGAGCTTTCAAACATTTGAAAGAGAATACATGCTCCTGACCCAACTGCTGATAGACAGGTCTAATGATGGGAAGGCAAAGAACTACATCTCTCTACTTAAAAGAACCATCTTCCATGATGCAACAACTCACAAAACAATAAGAGGATGAGTAAACACAACTCATGAATCCAAGACAAGTGGCTTCCGATCATGAGAGGATGACTCATGAAATGCTATGTTTCACACTAGATACAGGTCTAAAATAGAAGGGGCAAGTTCATGGTTAGAACTACATTAACAATGTGATTAGGTCATTCGCTACTGAGGAAGACCTTCATCAAGTAAGTACTCAAAGGAACAATGGTTAACTATGGGGAATCCTTCTTAGTGCATGTTAAATTTGTCAAATCTGTATACCACCTGAATATACAAACAGCCCCCAATGTATATCGAGTTTAGAAATCGAAAACCCTGATATTCATTTTGTAACCCACTCATATGTACCCCTTTTCTCATGAACATTGTATTCTGCATCTTGCAAGTCCTCGCTGTCAATTGGCATCCCATAATGAGTACATAAGTACAATCTTTTCTTAATCTTATAATTTTGTAACCCATTTTAACTTTCCATAACTTACCTAATTACACTTGTAATTCCCAAAAAGCTGAACCAATTAGTCAATCTCCTACACAATACCTAGGCCATGTACCCAAAGCCCATTATTAATGATGCCAATAACATTCACACTTTAACACATTTTTTTAATTTCTGAGATCATTTCATAAGATCAAAGCTATTCCTCTCCATGGAAAGGAGTTTCAAACAAGTTACCTAACAATAGTTGTATTCCAACAATTATGTCCCAATTTATAGATCCAAAACACATATGAAAACAAAGGGGATCATCAAAATCTTAAACTTCTACGATACATAACAAGAGCTCACAGGATTAACTAATCATCAATTCATTTAATCACCATAATAATGAATTCTATACAAGGTTTAAGCACTCCCAAATGGGATCAATGATCCAAGGAATTTCATGAATTTTATGTACCAAGAACGATCGACCACCTCCCAATACCATGAACAACAAAATTCATGTAGGCATACCATAAAATCACATATACTCATACCATAACCCCATAATCTTCCTTATTTTCAATTAGTTTAAAATTCAGAATTTCCATAATTTATTTTATCAAATTTTATTATGCTACGTTTAAACACCAAATCTTAAGTAGGAAAATTCCTTGTAATTTTTAATTCAAGGAGTATTTTAATACGTGAAGATTTCAATCAAATTGAAATTTCACCATTTTTTGAAATCATAAAACTAAAATCTTTCCAATCATAAAGATTAATGATGTTTTTAAAAATAAAAGTAGGATATTATTTTTGAATTACCTAAAACTAAGGCAACCATTAATGGGACCTTGGCTACAAGAACTTTCCTAAAATTATCAATTACATAAATGGTATTTAAAATTAGGAAATTTAGAAAAACTCAAGATGTTAAATGGTGGTATGGCTTGAAAACCATGAACGTTTTAACAAGTTCTTATCTTTTTGGACACAAAAATATGAAACTCATATGTGTAGTGCCCACTTCCCTTCGACACCATTTTTGTTTTGTTGTTTTCAAGACTGATTACTTCACTTATGGATTTATTATGGCTTCTTGATTTAGCATGCTAGTAGATATCATAGACACTGGACTGTTATTGATTTGATCTTTATATGATGCATATGGTCTACTGGTGGACATTTGATGATGATATTTGTATACTTTTGACATGGTTATTTATCTTTAATTATGACATGTGATATATTTAATCATATTGAGTAGAACTTGATAATTGGACTAATGTGGTGATCGTTTTGACATAAATGAAATGTGGAATAGAAATGTGCTAGAAAGTGTAAGTGATATCGTACTTGCATAGATGATAGTAAATCATGTGTCATTTATTTTAGATTATATTGTATATTTGGCATGAATGTTTTAATGTGGCCAACAGGCCAAAGGAGGTATTCTCTGTTCTGCAGGTATATTATATTCACAACAATATTGGGGAGTGGAGACCAACCACATCGGAATTCGAGAAGAATCCAACTAAGGTCACCATGGCAACAAGTAATTGTGTGTGTGTTAGAATTATTTGGTTAGGGGAAAATTGTGACCTAGGGGTCATGTGTTGTTTTGTTTTAATTTTCCTCTTTCTATTATGTTAGTATGTGTTTCTCTTAGTAAGTGAAATTTTACTTGTGTTATTATTCATATTCTTTGGATTGGTGTTTACCCCTTTATTAGTCATGGGTTGTAGTGTCTTAATTAAGCTAATTTGAATTTGTCATAAAGTAATTAAAAGATATGACCAAAAGAGAGTTCATTTATTAGGCTTGATTTACTTTGGATTTTGTGTGGAATGATGTGTATTTGAGTTTTGGGTGTAGCACACTCTACCCCACATGGGAAACTCGAATTTGGCCTTAGAGGCCAAATTTGAAAGATTGTGGGATAAGTCAAACTTGTCCCACGCCTCTTAAAACCCCATGCCAACCCTACCTATGGGTTGGAAGGCCAAATTTAGGGTCTTTTAGGTGTTTTGGGGGGATAAAAAGGTAAAATATTAATTGCACTTTCTTTCAAAAATTTAATTTTGTCCTTTGGGGGAGTGGGCTTAGATGGAGTGTGTAAGGTGCTTGCCTTTCTTTCAACCACTTATTAATGGTGCATTGGAATATGAGGTTGACCAAGTGATGTGGAGTGGAGGGAAAAAGGAGGTGGCATCCTACTTGGAGCCACATCATCCCTCCCTCTCTTTTCTCTATTTATTTGATCCTTTTGTTTGTTTTGGGGGTTGGATGTTTCATTTTTAGTCTCTTGTATTTTGGAGAGGAGAGGATTTTTGAAGGAGTTTGTGGATTTTTGGAGCTTGTGGATACTTGTTGGATTTTTTGGAGCTTGTGGATGCTTGCTTGATCTTTGGAGGGAGTTTGAGACTTCATACTTGGAACAAGCTCTACCATGGAAAGGTAGGAGCTTCACCTTTGTTTGTATTATGTTTCTTTTTTTGTTATATGTATGTGTATATATGTTGTGTTGAATGTTGTTGTTTGAAATGCTTGTTGGGAATGGGTACAATGCCTAAGTTGGGAGTGGGAGGAGACTATGGGGAGTTTATTTGAGGGAGGCATAAGAGATCATTTTCTTGAGGAGGGAGTTTGGGTTGGGTGCCCACCTAGTATGAGAAATTCTTGCATTTTCTTCTTGTTCTTACTTTGAGGGAGCCATAAGAGTTGAGGGAGGCATAAGAGTGGATGGAGGGATAAGGGGTACTTGAGGGAGGCATAAGAGTTGTTAGGGGTATTGTGTTTTGCATTGGAGGCTTTTAGGTGGCACCCATTCCCATTGGGAGGCATAAGTGGCCTCCCCATAGGTCTTACTCTTATGGCTTTCTTGATAAGCCTTGTGACTTTGTTGTTTTGATGGTTTCCCTCTTTTTGAGTTGTTGTTTTTGTTTTGAAGGATTATGGAATGATTGTGAAATTTTATGTTAAGTTATGTGGAAGCTAGTAGTTTCCATGAGTTGGATTTTCTCCCATTGTAATGTGGTTGGGGCTCGGGGGCCAATGGAGAGGATGGCTTCTCTTCTCCATTGGGTATCTTGGTTGGGAGGAGAGCGTTGCCTCTCCCCTTATTTTGTTGTGAATCAAGCAAACTATTGGAGGAGCTACCTTGTTGATGTTTGTAGCATTGGAGCCTTGTTGATGACAATGTGAAACTACCTTGCATTTTTACCCACCTAGAGTGGAAGAAAGTGTAATGTTGCTTTGTATTTTAGCTTCCATTATTGTAAAATTGTTCCCACATTAAGTGGAAAATGTTGTAACAAGATTTTGAAGGAAAGTTGTATTGATCTTCATTAGTAAGGTTGTAATGTGGATGGAATTGAAAGTTGAAGGAAAGACAATTTATTTATTCTCCTTTAACTTGGCTTGGAACCTCATATGAGTGTGTTGATCTTGTTGAAATGTTAGTAGTTTTTACTCTAAAACTTAATGGAAATATTGTTGAAACCCTCTTGAGGAATGTTGGGAAATTTACTTTAAAAAAATATATATATTAAATTTCATTTTGATTACTTAAGAGAGATGTATTGAAAAAGTGGGAATATTAGTGCATCATCTCTTCTTATATTGTTGATGGAAAGACTTAAGTTTTAAATAGTTTTCAATATGCCAATGAAGTAATTTAAGTTCTAGCTCTATTATGGTCTTCCTCATTTAAGAATTTATTGAAAATCCATTTGCAAAATTATTAAGGGAAATAAAATCAAATCGATTTGAAATCCTGTACAATGCCTATTAAATTGTGTAGAATGAAATTTCAATGTAAAAGCTCTAAACTTATTAAGTTTAATACCCATATGTCCTTAATGCTTAATAAGGATACTAATATTTTAAATATTATTCATATTAAAGTAATATTAAAATAAATGGATTTACTATTATTAGATTATATTAATACCAATATACTATTAATATTTCTTTTATATTAACAAAGGATATTAATATAAACTGCAGCCAAGAAATAATATTAATTATTTTTACAATAGAACCTACGCATGAAATGTTCATATAATTGCAAAGCAAACTGTGCTTCATGAATATTCTGATATGAAACAGATCCACCTATATGAGATTTCTCTTCCATGAGCTACACTGTAAAATGGGTAAGGTCTCAATAGAAGATCCTTTGTAATGAATTTCACCAGGTCTTCTGGCAACACTCTCACTGTTCCTTAATCGATTTTGATAAAAATATCTTAAAGGCGGAGCCCGAATTTGAGGATGCATTCGATACTGAACAGCTAACAACATGGTTGGGCAACCTGCTTGTTGGAAATGCGCTCAAAAAGGTTTTTTCTCCTCCTATGTTGTGACCTGCTGCTTGGTCGATTTTCTGTTGCAGGCCGTGGTTGTGGATCCCCGACCTAGAACACACCTCGCAGCACCCAATGAAAGTAGAGGTAATACAACTGTTTCACTCACCTGTAGCTTCATCTATAACCACCAGATCATAACTCACGCGGCCAGGGCTGAATAAAAAGAGGTAATACGCCTAGCTACACTAGCCTGTAACTTCATCTCTAACCACCATTTTCTAACCTGTGCGGCCAGGTCGAGTAAAAACAGTGGGCAGACCAAACGGAGGTGCGCGGCATATGCATATGCGAGACTCCAGTATTGCAATAAATGAGGATATGCGGCCCATTTGAAATGGTAGGTAGCTATTAAAGCCACCCACCCCCCAACCATATCTTTTCAAACTTAGATTCGGAATGTGATACCCCTGATTAAATCTCTTGACATTTTTATGCTAATTTTCAAATATGAATAATCCACATTAAAGAAAGTAAACTTGAATGTTTACAATATTAAAAATATTTTCACATTTTTAGCACACTTAACATGATTTATACGATAAAATATTAAACTCTATGCCTATGCATATAATGAGTGGTATATATATCTCATTTTGAGATTATAAATATATATATAGTATTTATGTATTCAAAATAAAGATTAAATATAATACCTCAAATGTAAAATATAAAACTATTGATGTCTGTCAAGTGCAGGTACAAATACATTATCTTGAAAGAATTTATTTGTAAACGGGCCATCATATAAGAATATAGAACAATTGTAATATGATGAATCATAAGGTATGACACTATAAAGCCGTTTAACAAACTTTTCTCTAATGAATGCATGATATGAATCATGGAAATGAAGTAAAATAATTTTAAAAATTATGCTATAAAGATATTGGAGGCATGGAAACTCTTTGATAATCTTAACATATACAAGAAGAAAAATAAAATAAAAATTGAAATAGCAATGATAACAAATAGTGATAATTCTCTAAGGTATATAAAATATATAGTTAAAAGAATTAGTGAATAAGAAACATTAATAATAAAACAAAAAATACCACAACAATTAGGTGTGAGACAATATAGAATTTGTTTTCGATGTTTATTCCTTAGTAGTTGATCAACATATTACCTTGAAATGCAAAAAAAAAAATTTAGTCGTAGTTTCGGTTATGTGTTTAGTGGAAGCAAGTTCCTAGAACGTCGTCATTTTTTTTTCACGGCATCACACTTTGTGTGCGCATCACATTTGATCCTCTTGATCTCAACCATTTTTAAAAAAATTAGTAGTTTAGAAACGAGATTCTGAGATCTACAGTACTTATTCTTATCACTTTGTAAAATCTTGAGCATAGGCATGCTGAATTATTCAATGAAGTTCAGGTTTTGTTGATTTCAAGAAAAAGGTGTCCCTTTTTTACCCCTTTTTTGTCCCCCATCTCCATTCACTTACCCTAGGGTTTACCACATAAATATGGTGTTCGTATCTTCCATGTTTGGTATTTTGTATATTTACCTTATCTCTATCTATGTAAACCGTAATTTTGTTATTTTATTTACTTCTTATTCATTGTTGCAAAGTCGATGGTTTCATAACAATCATTACATGTGAATAATTTGATGTGGACCCAAAGGGGTAGCACAACTCACATATCCATGATTATGAGGACTCATGATTCCCAAATGAATAGGGGTAGATCTAAAGAGGCCAAAAAACTCAAATCCACATGAGTATGATGAATTATAGAACCAAAGGACTAGTGGTGAGGCATGATTAATGCAGGAGCATAACTTCTGGGGAAAGTAACTTTTGATCCGAGCATTGAATCATCTTGCAATTTTTTAGGGAGATAGATATTGATTCTTAATATGCCATGAAAAATGTTTCTCAAGGTTGGGTTCAATTTTGGCATATTTTCAAGGCCAAATTCCTTCGTCTCATGGACTAAAATTGACTCAGAACCTTTTTTGGATTCGCCAAGAACATAAAGTTTTAATATATTTTCTCTTGTTTATATAATAAGCCAATATATTTCATAATCCTTAATTTATGAACACATATTTTGTACGTAAAATTTGGAGCCCATTCAAGGTGTTTTAGTTTTTAGGTTTTTTTTTTGTGTTTTAGGGTTTTTCTTAGAGGTTGTGGGAAATAAAAGGGAGATTGTAATGTTATACAAGATCAATGTGGATTCAAGAATGAAAAATAAACTATTTTGAATCTTATGAATTTTTTACAAATTGTGTGTGTGTGTGTGTGTGTGTGTGTGTGTGTGTGTGTGTGTGTGTGTGTGTTTGTGTGTGTGTTTTGGAGGCATTTCGACCTCTTACAGTTGGATCCACATCATTGGTGTACAATGTGGTTCACATCAACATGAATATGAGGGCTTGTAGTGACCAACATACTAGTGATGGATCATAAGGGATAACATACATTACATCACCAATAATTCAAGGGATCAGTATACCCAAAGTAATAGTCATGGATTTCAAGGGTAATTTTCCATGTTATCACCATGAAGGAGAGGGTTCAGTACATCCGAAAAAATTTGAAGAAGAGAAAGGATAAATAAGGAGACACAAGGTATTGATTTCCCCTGAGATCCTCTCATAAGGGATGATCACAAGGAATTAATGTATAATTGTGTTCCCAAATGAAAATATGTCTAACATCCCAAACAATGGGAGGGTTGTGATACACATAATACATAATGGTTGGAGCTCCATAGGAAGCACGCCTCATGTCACTATTAGTGTGAGTGATATGACACCTATAGAGATAAGATTGGGATCAAGGATTCATCTAGCTTAAGTTCTTCTTAGGTGGGATATCAACCTTCAAAGAAGGATCACCAAAAATGAACACAAAAATAACAACTCTAAGTTAGAGATGAGGAGGAGGGAGAGTCTTCAAATGATCCAAAGGAGTGCAATTGATTTATTAAAGTGACACAATGAGTTAACCAAGGATTTGAAAGAATAATACCTAAAATTTGAAAATTAAATGCTCACAATGAAATAAAACATGACACAAAGGCATGATGTGATATAGCGTTTGTAGAGAAACCTACAATCAAAAGAAGAAACTTCCAAAATAATAAATAAAGATGGCCCAAAAATTATGTATATGGACAATGTTGAAAATTTAGCATCCATGACATAGGTTCTTAGGAAAAGGGACAACCAAGGAAATAGGAGGTGAAAAAATATTAGAAAAAGTTGCGAACTTGACACATAGAGGTAGTATGTTTACAAAAAAGAGGAGTGGCCTAGGATAAAATAGAGAGAAGTTACCCAAAATCAAAAACTAGTGTGTCTGAGAAAGATCACTACTAGACAATTGGTACCATGTGTGCCAAAGTGTAGATGCTAAATCCCAAATGCATGCATCCAAGATTAGAAGAGGCGGAGAAAACAATTAATCCTACAAAACAATATGGGTTATTCACTTTATCCTATATTGTATTAAGTAATTTTCAAGTATGCATTCATTATAGGTTGTAACTAAGTAAGAACAACTAATATTATACACACGTAAGAATAAATTGTATCACAATTTTTCATATCACCCAAGAAAATTTTAAAGCTAAACATGATAGAGAGAGAATATCATAAATACACATAGATGGTATAAAATTAAGAAAATATATTAATTTTCAACATAATGAGTGAGAAACTAACACATAATATTTGTGAAATATTAAGTTAAATTAAGAAACTAAACCTAAACATGAATAATATATCGAAAGAAGAATTAATTTACCTTGCAAGAAATGTAACCATAGATAAAACACCAAGCAAAAAAATAATGTATTGTCATCACCAATCCGGCACTATGATAATTCTTCACCGGGAACTCCTCGTGCTATGATTATTTACTAATGCATAGCCTTTAGTTTGGTGGATGTAATCTGGAAACAAAACAACAACATAACACAAGAATACCATCGACTATGATAAGACAGAATGATGACAAATCTGAAATATCAAAGTAAATTATAATATTAACATGAAATTGTTACAATCTCACCCATGAGGTACTTCAAGTGTTATTGACTTCACTTGCCTTTCACCAAGACTATGGGAGAAATTTTACAATTACACCTCTTAATGGCTTCTTCAACACACCTTTAAACTGATGGCTTCCTTTGCACACTTCCTATAATATTTCTCGCTACTTCCTTCTATGCTAAATGAGGGGGGTGGCCTCTCTATTTATAGAACTTTCAGGGTTATCCATCTTATCTCTAAGATAGGATAAGAAATCCACTCTGATGAATCATATTCCATACCTTAACTCTTATCTGTACATGTAAGCTTATCTTTTAAGATAAGATAAACCTTATCATTTTACATGGGTTCCACATTTTTAGAATTTTTACAAATAAAATACACAAAATATTTATGACCTCACTCCTTGTCCTTATTACTAATATAATATTTCTAATTCCTAATCATGTAGACCCTACTTCTCTACTTACCCAAACTTTGACATTTTAACATTATCGGACCACTTACGACAAATATTTACTTTTTACCACAACATTCCTATTGTACTTTGACTGTTACCGTACTATACATTATTGGCGGCGTCGTACTGACAGCGCCGTTATCTTCTATCAGACGCTACTACAACATCCTATTCCTAATACATACATTAATGAAATAGAAATTACGGAGGAAAATTTTAGTGTCGACATCTTCCCCCTTCCTAGCTTCTACTCCATCCTCGGAGTAGACTATTCTGGTGCTTGGAAAATCTTCAACTTGTCGTGGTTGACCCATTTCGTAATGGGAGTGCCATCCAATTCCTCTAATCGGTACGTACCATTTTCATGCACAACTGCTATTTTGTAGGGCCCCATCCATTTTGGAAGAAATTTTCTCTGTCTTCTTTTTTTGTATCTGGAATCATATACTAGAACCAAGTCATTCACATGAAATGGAGACCACCGGATCTTTTGATCAAAGTATTCCTTCTACTTCATTTTCTTCTTATGGCTTGTATCCTTTGCTATTTCCCTCATTTCCTCTAGCAAATGAAGATGTACCAACCTTTCTTTTACTGAATCACTTTCATCCATCCTTTCATTTTTCATAACTCTCAACAGTGGGAATATCAAACTCAATAGGAAGAGCTGGATCATTGCCATAGGACAATTAAAATGGGGAGTATCATGTTGCTGACTTTGATGTTGCCCTATATGCCCATAATGCTGCATAAATCCTTTTATCCCACTTATGTACCTGCAAGGCTACATCTTTTGCTAAGAATTTGACACAACACAAAATTTATTCGTTCCACCTGTCCATTTGTGCTTGGCTTGTATGTTGTTGCCTTCCTGTGCTTAATAGAAAACTTATTGACTAGGGCTTCTACCACCTCATTAATGAAGTGGCTTCCTTGATCTGGTTACAATTTCTAATGGGCAACCAAATCTGGTGACAATGCGTTCATATATGAACCTTGCCACCTCATCCATAGAAGCTGTTTTCAATGGCCTAGCTTCAACCCACTTGGTTAAATAATCTGTGGCAACTACAATATACTTATTTTGGCGTGAGGTAGTTGGAAGTGGACCTACAATGTATATTCCCCACTTTTTAAAGGGACCAAGTGGAATAATAGGGCATAATGGAGCTAATGAAGTCTTACGGTTACCATGTGTTTGACAAATATCACATGTCTTACAATAATTATAACAATCTTTAAAAAGAGTGGGCCAGTGATAACCTGCATCCAAGATCCTTCTTACTGTAAGTTGTCCAGAGAAGTGCCCTCCACATGTACCATTGTGGAATTCTTCTAGCAGTTCCTTCCCTTGATCACGTCCAACTTCCCTCTTGTACTGTCCATCAGGTCCTATTCGAAATAATACTTCATGAAGAATAGAATATGGACGACTGTGAAGAATAGAATATGGACGACTGGCTTGAGTAATCTTTCTCTTAGTCTTTGCATTGGCACCATCAGGAAACTTGAATTCATTCAGATAATTCCAAATATCTATGTATTCACTAGGGATTGTGTCAAGGGATAACAATGCTGCATCGGGGAAATCATCATCTATCACAAGATGATCCTAAACCATCATAGGCTCGAGAGAGTGCATCTGCATTGATATGCTTCTTTCCTGGCCTATCTATAATATCAAATTCAAATTCTTGTAGCAAAATTATCCATCTTTGCTATCCTCCCTAATGGGTTAGGCTTATTTACAATATATTTTAGAGCCTGATGATCTGTTACAACTAGAAATTTTTTCCCTAGCAAGTAATTTCTAAACTTCCTTACAACAAAAATGATAGCCAGAGCCTCTTTTTCAATTACAGTATAATTTACCTCAACACTGCTCATTTGTCTGCTCCCAAAGTAAATTGGATGTTCATTCCCATTTTCATCCTTTTGGCTCAAAGTACTTCCTAGTGCTGCATCTGAGGCATCAGTGTACACAATGAATGGCTTGCTCCAATCTGGATTCTTCAAAACAGGTGAAGACACCAGGGCTTCCTTCAGTTGTCTAAAAGCTTCATGCGCCTTATTTCCTGGTTCATAAGTAATATCCTTCTTCAAGAACTAGGTTAGTGGCTATGTAATCTTTGAGAAATTCTTGATGAACCTTCTATAGTAACCCACATGGCCTAAAAATGATCTCAACTTACTTCTATTCATAGGAAATGGTAAATCTTTGATTTTTGAAACTTTATCAGGATCAGTACCAATACCATCTCTAGATACAACATGCCCTAACAAAACACCTTTAGAACATCCAAAGACACACTTTGTAGGGTTTAGTGAGGCTTGTGCTTCATCTAACCTTTGAAATGTTGTTTCCATCTGGTGTAGGTGGTCCAACTTTCTCCCATAGATACAAAAATCATCCAGAAATACTCTGATGAAGGTCCCAATATAGGGTTCGAACACCTTATTCATCAAATGCTGGAATGTTGCTAGAGCATTACACAACCCAAAAGGCATAACTCTATAAGAAAACGTTCCCCAAGGAGTGGTGAACGTGGTCTTCAGCTGATCTTTATCTGCTATACGAACTTGGTTGTAGCCGCTATATCCATCAGCAAAACTATAACACTCCTGGCCAGCTACTTCGTCTAAGATCTGATCTGAAAATGGAAGAGGGTAATGATCCTTCTTTGTTGCCTTATTGAGCTTCCTGTAATCAACACAAATGCGTAGCTTCCCATTATTTTTTATTGAGATCACAATGGGAGAAACCCATTTTGAATTCTGCACAACAAATATGAATCCTGCATCAAACAACTTATCTATTTCTTCTTTTACAGTCTTGGAAAAATTAGGATTCATTCTATATGGCATTTGCTTTATAGGCTTAGCACCATCTACCAGCTCAATAGAATGTTCTACCCAACTTACTTGACGGAGTTCCTTGTAATCAAAAGTGAATATGTGTATGTACCTTCGAAAGAGCTGGAGGTAGGATTCCTTCTCACTCTCCATCACAGCACCACCAATCTTTATTTGTTGGAGACGATCATCAACTTCTTCTTCAGATAATTTTATGGGGTCATGAGTTGGTGTGACTGGAAGGATATCCATGACTGACACATCCACCTCACTTTCTTCATCTTCAGTGTCCACTTCACTGGTACTAGAGTAATCAGAGGATGTCCAATCATCAGTTTCATCACTTGAATCCACAGGTTCTGCTTTATGATGTCGAGGGATCAGGTTTATCTTCACCCTCTCTCTACCACGTCCAAGTGTCATGAAACCTTCATTCCAGTAGTTTCTTGCATGAACTCTCCTTAGCCATGGTCTTCCCAGCAACATTGGGTATGCAACAGTACCATTTTTCATCACCTGAAAGTCTACCACACATACAACACCCATAACAGATATTGCCACATTTGAAACTACACCTTCTAGTTTAGTTTTTCCTTTATTTAATGACCTTAACATAAGTGTTGAAGGGCGATCAATTTTTAAATCCAACATATTCATTACAAACTCAGTCATTACATTAACTGCAAGCACCTCCATCAACTAAGACATCATGAATTGAAATACCATTACATAATACCTCAGCTTGTGGAGCATAGGGATCTACCTCTGCCTCCAAAACAGGGACCATCAACCTCCTTCCTTCTTCGAGCATTGAGTCCACCTCGCAACTCCCCGGCCTCTTCTCAGAGGACATAGCTAAGAGTTGACCATATGTAATATTTGCAGGCCTTTTGGACAGATCTTCCAAGATGGAGTATGGTCCTTGCCCCTGTGAAATCAGAAAATCCTGCACACCCAACTTTCTTCTCCTATGTTTCTTACTAGTTTCTCCTTTCATCTTCTTAGGATCAGTTCCATCTTGATTATCTTTTTCTTTCTTTCTTTTTGTTACAAACACATATCTACTTCATTATTTCTACTCTTATCTACTACATCAAGAGAATTCACAGGTGCTTTTCCTTTATCATTATCTCCTTGTACTAGATGTAGAAGCTCTATCTGGACAATTATACTTATAATTGACCCTTTTTATAACAACCATAACAAACAACCTTCAGAAATATTTATTTTTGGACCTCTATCTCCTCCCTGAGAACTAAATTCCTTTCCTTGAAGAAGATTAATAGTTAACCTGAGCCCATCTTCCTAAGTAGTTCTTCATACTCATTAGATGTACTAGGAGAAATATTTGTGCTCACACAGGAGTGGTTGTGGATTCTGGACCAAAGGTGTTGGTGTAGGCTCTACTTTAACAACAATTTCTTTGGGCTCCTCTTCCATGCTTTCTTCTTGCCTTCTTCGCAATCTCCTTTGCTTGTTCAATGGTAGCTGGGCGGTCATACTTCACTCGTTGTCTGATCTCCGGCTTCATCCCAAGAATGAAGTGCTTACAGAGGAGATTTTCCACGCCATTCATCAACCCATCCTGCTAATCCTTCCTTCCGGATCTGGGCATCGAGCTTCCTCCTTAGCTCTAGAACACGAGCATGATAATCCCTTATCTTCTCCTTCTCTCCTTGGGCTAGCTTTGTGATCTCGATCATGAGGTCTGCATATCTCTGTTATTCACCAAATTCTTCAAGAAAACTTTCAGTTAATAAATCCCATGAGTTTTTCACATTATCACCTAGTGTTTCAAAACCACCTAAGTGCAGAACCATCCAAAAAGGTAGGAAAAAATCCAGTCCATTGTTTCCCTTCTTATAAGGCCATTACAAATACAAGATCGCTTAAACTCTTGAATGAAAGAAGAAGCATCTTCATTAGATTGAGCTGAAAAAATAGGAATCTTTCCCATTTTCAAAAGTAACCACCGTGAAATACCAACCCACAAGTACAATCAACAAGACTTATGTGCACAAATAATTGGAATTACTATACTAGAAAGTGACTTTACACCTTTCTACAGTAAAATAGAAATGACCACTGGTAACTATGGTAAAACTTGACTTACTACGGTAAAAATTGATTTTACTGTGGTAAACCACTATTCACAAGATAAAAAGTGAAGTTACTATGCAGTAATTACTATTCACGGCAAAAAAGTGACTTTACTGTGATAAATACTATTCACAGCAAAAATGACTTTATCATGGTAACTACTATTCACGGTAAAAAATGACTTTACCATGGTAACTACTATGCCACAATAAAAACAAGGGTTACCCTCCAATTGATTTTTGAGTAAGTGGGAATATCTCTCCAGAAAATCCACCAACGAGGAATGGTCCCGACAACGGAACCAAAATGTCATCACCAATCCGGCACTATGATAATTCTTCACCGGGAACTCCTCGTGCTATGATTATTTACTAATGCACAGCCTTTAGTTTGGTGGATGTAATCTGGAAACAAAACAACAACCGAACAAAAGAATACCATCGACTATGATAAGACGGAATGATGAAAAATATGAAATATCAAAGTAAATTATAATATTAACATGAAATTGTTACAATCTCACCCATGAGAGTACTTCAAGTGTTATCGAATTCACTTGCCTTTCACCAAGACTATGGGAGAAACTTTACAATTACACCTCTCGATGGCTTCTTCAACACACCTTTAAACTGATGGATTCCTTTGCACACTTCCTACAATATTTCTCACTACTTCTTTCTTTGCTAAATGAGGGGGGTGGTCTCTCTAATTATAGAACTTTCTAGGCTTATCCATCCTATCTCTAAGATAGGATAAGAAATCCACTCTGACGAATCATATTCCATACCTTAACTCTTATCTGTACATGTAAGCTTATCTCTTAAGATAAGATAAACCTTATCATTTTACATGGGTTCCACATTTTTTAGACTTTTTAGAAATAAAATACACAAAATATTTATGACCTCACTCCTTGTCCTTATTACCAATATAATATTTCTAATTCCTAATCATGTAGACCCTACTTCTCTACTTACCCAAACTTTGACATTTTAACATTACCGGACCACTTACGACAAATATTTACTTTTTACCACAACATTCCTATTGTACTTTGACTGTTATCCTTACTCCACATTATTGGCGGCGTCGTACTGGCAGCGTCTGTTATCTTCTATCGAATGCTACTACTAATTATACTTAACAACATCCTATTCCTAATACATACATTAATGAAATAGAAAATTATGGAGGAAAATTTTAGTGTTGACAGTTTCAACCTGTACTCCAAGGGCCATAGGCTCATTAAGAGTGGAGATAATAATGTTCACTCATTATTTTATGTTATAGGATCCATGAGGTAGTTCCTTTATGTTTATTTTCCAAAAAAAAACCAAATAAAAAGTATAGAATATATGTCTAAGGATCAACAATGTAGTAATGAGAACATTCATATGAAAAAATGTTGATCCATAAAGAGATAGTAGATCACTGATGAAGATGTGCATAAAAGAGTGAATACTGTGTTAGACTAGAGTAAGTAGTATGCAGTTGGAATATATAAGATCACATAAATTTAGTACAAGAGGATTTATGAATATAAGAGAGGTGTTCAATAGATCAAAAGAGGGAAATGGAGGCCACATGACTACATATGTAGTAAAAACTAGTGTACATTAGAAATAATCCACTAATACCCATTCAAGGATATGTGATAGGGGAAAATGGTATCATAAAAATTAGGGGCATGTGGAACCACTAAAATCATGTATAATTCATTTCAAATAAAGAAAATTTATGTGATACTTTAGGGATACCATGTTGTACGATATATGAGATAGTTTACCATCTATGGTGAAAAACATGTCATTAGATGGATATGATTCCAGGATTTAGTTTGATCCAAAAATATCACATATAAGTTTATACTTATAGAGAAAGAGATGATGATAAATCAAGTGAAATACTTACTTCACAAGTGGTTGATAAGATAATTTCTCATCCTATAAGCAATACATATAGGGGTAGCAAAGATTAAAGTATTTGATTAGAAGATGTGTACTAATTCGATATCCATCAACAAGATTACCATTAAGTAAAGATTTCCATTGTCACACATGAAAATTTTGATTAAAATATTTGAATGTAACAATATACTTATAAAATATTGATATATGAAGAGTGGGTATCACTGAGGTCATAACAAGAGAAGGAAATGAGTGAAATACAAATTTTAAAATGTGGGAAAAATTGTCTAAGTGGTTGGTCATGCCATTTTGGATAACTAATGTACCAAGCACATTCATGTAGTTGATAAAGAAAGTGTTGATCCCTTCTAGGGATTTTTTTCATTATGTATTTGTATGACATTATGGTTTTTTAAAAATTTCAAAATACGCAATTGGTCCATTAGAAAAAGATGTCAGAGCATTTGCACAAGGAGAAGCTACTAGGGAATTTTAAGAAATGCAATTTCATGTAGGAAGAGTTTTTGTACTGGGGAGTTGTGATATCTCAAGAACAGTTAAAGATGGAAATTGATAATTTATGATTTATAGTTGAGAGGGAATAACCTAATAATGTTATCGAATCATTAATTTTCCATAGTTTGTGTAGTCACAAAATCACACACTTATTACTATTATTATACCGCTAAGTATGTTGTTTTATATATGGATCTTGCGTAAAGAAAGTATTCACTGATGAACCATTCCATTGTCTAGCATTCATTCTTGTTGGTCTTTATTGTTATTTTTCTTGCACATTTATCACTCACTCACATAGTTCTGGTCAGGTCTCAGGGAGTCCTTATCTTTCAGTACTCAATTTGTGTCATCACTAGTCTTTGACTAGGGCACCTAGATAGGAATTAGGGCGCCAAAGGCACCCTGGTGCTGATTTCTAAGCACCCTAGTCCCTAGTCACACTTGGTTTTGTTTTATACATTCGAGGCCAGTCTTTATGGTTTTTCCTCTCATCTCCCTAGGTACTAGTTGGCATGTCGGGTCATTAGTGTCAAAATTTGAGCAAAGATATCCCTATATAAACACAACATACATACTACATTATGGAAAAACTATTACTAACAAGGGATAGCTATCTACATAGAGAAAGGGACTGCATTTGGGCACTATTCTACATCACACACTACATAGGAAGGGGATTATTTATTCTATTCCATCCACCATTTTGCATTTTATCTAGCCATTTCCCGATATCTCTTGCGTCATTGGTGCTAGGGAAACCTAGGCACATTATTACACACACACAGCACATAAAACTACATTGGGTCTAAGATGTAGTGCATCACTCAGTCATAAGTCCATCCATTTGGCAGTTGAGGATGGTCTGACCCCTTCATTTGCATCTTTATTTTTTAGGGTTTGATGCTTTATGTGGGGTTTTACAGGTGATTCTTCATTACAGGTTTGTGGTAACATCACCGATAACAAGTGCAACATTCACCCAACCAAAGGTGAGTTACTGAAAAATACCTAGCGACCATATCAGGATCAGATTCTGAGCTATTTTGTAGACTAGGGAGCCCACAAGATCACCCCTATCCCTCTCCAGGCACCCTAGTCTGGCTAGATCTTCCTCTACTATTATTTTCTGAAGATCATTGTGACACTCTATTCTCCACCATTTCATCACTTTGTCTCAGTCCCAGATCATTGCGAGGTAAGTTCAATTCAGGTAAGTACCTTCCCCTTTCATTTTATTTCATTTTAAATTACCAAATAAATTACTTAGCATTTACATTTCATTATATTTCATTTATTACATTGTTGTACTCTTAGATTCTTAATAAAATTCAAATTTTATAGAATCATTTTGGTGAACCCATAGCTTAGAAAACATTTTCCCCTAGGATCCACTAAAACCCTAATGGATAAGGATAACTCTTCTCCTTCTCATTTCATCATGCCTCATGTTAGTATTAATCCTATCTATGATGAGGAAACTATAGCTAAGCTTATGGATCTATATCATGATGTTATTATTCTGGATGATATTCAGTAACAACTCTTAGCTAACGAATGCAATATACCTACTAGCTTTGAAAATTCTTCTTTTAGCATCGTGTCGGATTCGGCTAGTTTTTATGGTTTTCGACCTTGTTATACAGTTATTCATGATCCCCCTTTGCACATTTCCAAGGAAATTCTAGATGACTCTCTTATTTATTTCATGCTTGGTCTTGACATTAGTGCACATGTGCATAATGATTCTCTTCCTAGTCAAACCACTACTATAACTACATCTCATCAGATTCTCCTATTTCTGATAATGCTTCTCATGATCCATTGCATACTCATTCACATGCTCATTCACACTATGTTGATGATCCAAATGATGAAATTTTTGTATCGACTCCATCTCTTATTTTTATGAAACAATTAATAGTCATGAGTTTACTACTTTACATACAGCCGAGTGTGAATCTCCTACTCCATTATCATCTTCTTTTGAGGTTGTATTTTCTCCTATGCATGACTCATATTCATCTATTAGTTCATCCCCTCCTATCACTTCATCTCCATCTATTAGTTTTCTCCTCCTATCATCTGCATCTCCATCTAAAACTCCATCTCCTAGGGATGTTGTTGATGCTAGTCCTACGACTTCTATGGATGTTCCATGTCCTTCATCACCTATTTCTTCTTTGGCAACTTACACTTAGTGTTCCTTTAGCATCAAATTCTCCTACATCTCCTCTTGACATCCCTATGATTACTCATAATGGAAAATTACAACCTCTTAACACATTATTTCCATCCTCTACTATTCCTTCACAAGATATATTGTCTCTCATGCATGTTGTGGGTCATTTATAATCTTAGGTTCAATCACTCACATTAGAAAGAAAATCTTATTATGCTTCCATTGATAATAATTCATTACATGTAGTAACCATATCCCTAAGAAGATTCATAACTCATCATTTCCTAAGGATTTTATCATGCCTACCTTTTCATGTTTCGATGGTACTAGAAACCCCTACTTACATCTCAAACATTATTGTATGGCTATGGTTTCATATTCTAATGATTGATTATTGCTTAAAGCCTTTTGACATAGCCTTACTGATGAAACTTTATAATGGTATACTCAACTAAAATTTGGATCTATTAGCACTTATCATGAGATGTAAGAAGCTTTTCTTCATCATTTTATCATCAAAAATAGCCCTAGAGTTACCTATGATCATCTACCTACTTTACATCAGGGAAAAAATAAGCTATCATGGATTGCATCTTACGATTCAATGCTTGTATGCACCAAATATTATTTCAACCTATCGATCTAGAGAAGCAATTTATCTTCTATCATGGTTTGATTCCAGCATTAAAACAAAGATTACAATATGACACATGTGAATCATTCACACTTATATGCTATAGAGTCATTGATCTAGAACAAGACCTTATCGCTACACATATTATAGATCCTCCACCTATTAGTTAGTACTAGCACATCATCTAGTTCTTCTCCATTTCCATTATTTGAGCATCCTACACAATCTCCATCTCCTCCTCACAAGAAAGTCCAACCTACTACATCACATAAGTGTCCTTCTTCTCCAACTCTGTGGTATGCTACACCTCAATCTTCTACACCTATTCCACGTGAGCCATTGCATTTCTCTCATACACTGCTATGACCACATGATGTGCTTGTATACTTTTCTCAATGAGTGTTTAATTCTCTTACCCTCTAACCACCATCATCCACAACATCGTTTACAACATCAGTGCATGATCATCCATATTGTAACTATCACTGTATCAATGGCCATATGGATAATGATTGCTTCACCCTTCATGATCAACTTACAACAATTTTAGGATAAGGGCATCATTTGCTTTGTCTCTCATTCACATGAACGGTCAATCTCTCCTCTCCCTTTTCCATGAGTTACTACTCCGATTGAGTTATTGCATTCTCCTAGTGCTAAGGTCATTTTTTGTCCATCGCCAGAGGTTTTTGCTCATGCATGTTCTCCATCACGTCCATCCATCGCACCATGTTACTACTTCACATTGGCTTCCACGCCCCTCAGCATTCTTACCTCCCACCACCGCTCCACATGACATTCAGTTTGGTTTATTTTCTCACATTTCTTTCATTCCACATGTTTCCACCGCTTCGTACCAGCCTCAGTCTTTGGTAGGTGATTTCTATCACCCTACCCCCGATGATGCACTCATGTTTTTATAGTTCTTACATGACTATTTAGGGATATGTTACAATAATAACTTCTCTTCGCATGATCTATCGATTCATAGAGTGCATTCTATCAAATCAATTCCTGATGATGCACTCTTGCATTACATGGTTCATTCTTGACTGTTGAGGGGTCTTATCTAAATGAACCTCATCATATATACAATGGGGGGCATCACTAATCTTCCCCCTATCTTCATCTTACTAACATACACTTCATTAGAATATAACGAATATATCATACTTTTGCACGGCAATTAAAAATTTCATCACAATTTCATGTGCACAATTATATCACAACATCACATATTATCATCTACACTATATCATCATCACATTACGCATTACTTGACAAAATATGCATTACAAATCAATTCAAAAAATATGAATAACACTTAACACATCAAACATCATTCCTAGTAAAAACAATCACAAACATCCTAACGTCAATACACAATGATTATAATCGTCATATAAATCTTTCTATATATATATATATATATCAATCAAAGCTACAAAACATCTCATAAATGGGGGGAAACCCCCTTACATCGCATACACCCATATGACTCATATCTCATCATCCCTATCACTATATGGTACTACAAGTGCTCTAGAACTAGAAGCCTCGCCATTAATGCGGCGTTGGATGATTACGACTCCTATACCTCTCCACTTGCCTATGTAATAGTGTGTTCTTCATAGATTGCTCTGCAAAGAGACTATGTAACGCAAGGAATTGTACAAACACATCCAATGCTAAAATAATGACAGCCACCACCTCTTTGGATCATTATGTCTCCTCGCATGCCTCATCCCTCTCGATTAGTATCATGGTACATGTCATTGCTGATATGGCTACTGACTCAAACAAATGGGCATACTCACCTGTAATATCATCCACATGCTCTAACATCCATTCACCCACAAGTATATCCGTGGGAACATTCCATGTCAATGTGCAGATAGATGTGTCCACAATCAAGCTCTAATACGCTTCACCTACAATCAATAGCACAACACATTAGACAACCATAACCATCACATAAGAAAGTATCCAATCATACAACATAATATATAGATACTCACGGTCCGCTATCATTACCACTAAGCTTATTGGAGGCATGTGCTTACCCCTCCACTCCTCATCCCTATGGTAATCCCACCACATCCAAAAACAAGGGAAACAAAAATAGCCATCGATGTGTTGTCCAACATACACGGTATGCCTCCGTACACCCCACGACATCTACACTCATCGGATTCTATCACCGCATCATCCTTGCCTGGCCCGCTAGGTACTAGCTACTCTCTTGTCAGCCTTGGTCTAGCTCTTGCCCTCCTCGGTGCTCTAACAGACTCTAACCCACACATATGGCTCTTAGGGTACATCCTAAGCCATGCCAAACTATCGAGATATCCTCTCGACCTAGAATAACTTGGTCACCCCTGAGAACCGATCCTATAACCACATATACCTCCGTATGCATCGTAATTATATCGCATCCTATTTCCATCCTCCATATTCCTGGTATGGAATTCATATCTCTACCTCAATCCCCATCTGATCTATCAAGGCTCTATAATTATCAGTATCTATCTTCTGCCCAAGCACACCAACCCATTTCCTAGAAAATATGTCTGGTCCTAGCCCACTCTTCTCGTGAACCACCAACTGGCCTCAATACTGTTATATGTTTGTAGGCCCATACATGCAATAAAGTAGTTACACTTGATCCCACCTCCATGCTCCTCCTGTGTAAATCTGTAAAGATCTCTATACAGGTGGTCCAACACACATCGTGCCCAAGGAATACCTAGTACCCTCCTTCTCTATCCACTGTTGAAAAATATCATGCATCTTATATAAGATGCCCACACCACCTCCCTCCACTGCGATCGATGATGCAATCACCACAGCTATAAACTTCCACAAGTGTGAAACCCCTGATCTCAAAATTGCATCCAAGCTAATATGAGGCCTCAAAAGGAACTCCAGTCCCCACAAAATACCTCCTAATGGCCCTTGTCTGTCTCTCCATATTCTCCATAACCATGACATGTACCCTCTAACCAAAAAAATAGTAATCTTATTATGTGATATACATCTTCTAGTGTGATTTTCATCTCACCTGTAGGTAGCCAAAATACATAAAAGTGTCCCCACACCATCTCTATCAACATAGGGCATATTATGGAGCACATCCCCCATCCTCACTATGTGTCGCAGACCGACAGGATCCATAACCTGCCAATCATCATTTGATAAACCCAACCTGAAAAAATTACTCAAATGATGACCACCACATAACTCCCTCAGAATGGATATCCCTCTCCACACCAAAACAAATAAAAAACATTTAGAATACTATACATCTCCAAACATAACCACTTATGACATCACTACATATTAAATTTCAAGTTTACATCACTTAGGAAAAAAATCAAACTCTCTAGACATAGGCACCCAGAAGCAGGACTGGGGTGCCTTAGAGCAGGACATCAGTGCCCATGTTCTAGGCACTCATGTTCCAAAGGTCACTAGTGCCTTCACCACTCTTGTTTAGGTCCAAAACACCAAAAAAAACAAAAATCAAAATTTCACAATAATTCAACAAAAGCGACTACTATACACGCATTTTTTGAAAAACAATTGCACTTACCAACTTTGTTGTCGTACACAATGCTATGAGGTTGCTACCATCTTGAATCGGCTAGGTTGTGATGCTCTCACTTGTGGAATCCTTACACACTCATAGCTCTCTCTCACCCTCGTGCAAAAGATAAATGAGTTGACAAATCACTTTTTCACCTTGCTATTTATAGTCACTTTTTATTATTCACTCTACTACGGTCATACTTCACATTCACTACTCAACTAATACACGTTGCATGATTTGGATAATATCTTGAGAATTTTTACTCTGATTTATATCTTTTTGTGGCATTATATTTATAATTATTCCTACGATCATATCATACACATGGCACACACACTACTTCTCCTTGACGTTTTCTTTCACTTAATCTACACAATTTTTGTGATATCTATCATACACTTCCTATTAACAGGATTACTATCATTTTGGCATCTATTCTCATTATCACTTCCCATTTCACTAAAATCGGATGCACATAATTGAGGAAATCTTATAATTCCACCTACACCACTATGCAATCATTCAACACTTCTAATTCATCATTATTGCAAGATTTACTATCGATTCCCCTAATGACCTAACCTGCAGGAAAAAAGTGTAAAATCTCTCTATGAGAAAAACAATCAATCAATGAATCAAATGTGTTCAAGTCTATAAAAATTGAAATCATACAATTAAATTGATGCAAGACAACACATCTGGCGTCGCAGATGATCTAACTTGGGAGATACATGCAGCCTCCCAGATGACCTAACTTGGGAGTTGTATTTGTTACTTTCCCAGATGACCTAACATGGGAAGTTATTCCATGTTTCACATTGCTTCCATATGACCTAACTTGTAAGCCATCATACATTTTGGGTTTATTTCTAGATGGCCTAACTTGGAATCCATCACACATTGTGGCGACACCCTTAGAGTGGGGGCAATGAGACGTCATTTCCTTTCATATACTACCCCTATATGTGTCAACACATTTGATCGAAATATTTGGATTAAAAATAAGTGAAAATTTTATCTGTGTCCATCTGTAGTGGCTATATATTTTAAGGATGTAGTTAAAGGTTGGAGAATAACACACCTTTATCCCTACACTCTTCCTCTAGTGGAAGGACGCCCATATCCCCTAGTTTTTCATACACATGCAATCAGGTTGGGAACTGATCACTCCCTAACCCATCACATCATAATCATTCCATAATAAAAATCGTTAATCATTCCATAATCAAAATCGTCAATCATTCCACACCATAAACATCAGCCTCATTTAGTGCACTTCATCATGGTCTTACATTTATCATTACGCCACATGGATCAACATGTTGATCCATGGTTCATCACTCTATATTTTCACATTCGGCACACTTTTCTACCACATCTGTGTGTTCTTCTACAATAGGGGATTCTCTAGATTTATTTCAGGTACGCATCTCTAAATAATTTATGTTATTGAGCTTTCATTCACCAACATAAAGTGGGGGAAAATGTAGTCACAAAATCACACACTTATTACTATTATTATACCACCAAGTATGTTGTTTTATATATAGATCTTACATAAAGAAATTATTCACTGATGACCCATTCCATTGTCCAGTTGTCTGTCTTATTGGTCTCTATCATTATTTGTCTCACACATTTTTCACTCACTCGCACAGTTCCAGTCAAGTCTCAGGGATTCTTATCTTTTAGTACTCACTCGGTGTCGTCACTAGTATTTGACTAGGGTGCCTAGATAGGGATTAGGGCACCTAGAGTGCCCTGGTCCCCGTCAAACTTGGTGTTGTTTTAAACATTTGAGGTCTTTATTTACGTTTTTCCCTCTCATCTCCCTAGGTACTAGTCGACATGTCAGGTCATTAGTGTCCAAATTTGAGCAAGAGATCCCTATATAAACATAACATGCATACTACATTATGGATGGACTATTACTATCAAGGGCTAGCTATCTACATAGAGCAAGGGACTACATTTGGGCACTATTCTACATCACACATTGCATAGGAAGGGGTGTACTCATTCTATTCCATCCATAATTTTGCATTTTATCTAGCTACTATCAAATATATCTGTGTCATTGGCGCTAGGGAAACCTAGGCACATTATTGCACACACAAACACATAGAACTACATTTGGTTTAAGATGTAGCACAATGCTTAGTCATAAGTCCATCCATCTGGCAGCTGAGGATAGTCCGCCCCTTAATGCGCATCTTTTTTTGGGGAGTTTTATGCTTTGTGTGGGGTATTGCAGGTGATTCTTCACTGCAAGTTTATGGCGGCATCAAGGAAACAAGTGCGGCATTCACCTAATCAAAGGAGAGGTACTATGAATACCTAACAACAATATCTAGATCAGATTATGAGTTGATTTGCAGACAAGTGCACCCAAATTTCAAACCAGGGTACTCGTAGGTGCCCCTATCCCTCTCCAAGTACCCCATTCTGGCTAGATATTCCTCTACTATTATTTTCTACAGATCGTTGTGACACTTTTTTATTCCATTTCATGACTTTGTTTATTCCCAGATCACTACGAGGTAATTTCAATTCATGTAAGTTCTTTCCCCTTTCATTTTATTTCATTTTAAATTACCAAATAAATTACTTAGCATTTATATTTCAGTATATTTCATTTATTACATTGTTGTACTCTTAGATTCTTAATAATATTCAAATTTAATAGAATTAGTTTGATGCATTTCTATAGGAAGATCATTATAGGTTTATGTGAAATTAATGCACGGATCACATAATTGATGTGGGTGAGAAAGAGAGATTTTTTTTGGAATGTGGATGTAGAATATGTCTTTTGAAGTTCAAGAAGAAGGTCACAAAACAGTCAACATTGGCCTTCTTTGATTTCAATAAAGTATTTCAGGTTGATTGTGATGTAATATGAATATCTAATCAGCCTATGATAGTTAAATAAGGAAGACCCATCACATATTTCAGAAAGAAAGTGAATGAAACAAGAAAAAGATATTCACTTTATGATCAAGTTTTTATGGCATAGTGAAAGCTCTAAATAAGTGTAGGAACTACTTTTTATTTATTGATTTTGTGCTATACACATATCATCAGAAACCACAATTCATAACCACTCAAGCAATATTTAATAAAATAAATAAATTATTTGAATTCTTGTAAATTTACTCATTTTTCTTGAAGCATTGAAGAGGAATTTCAAATAGATTTGAAAATGCACTAAGTGGAAGATGTGTCATACTGATTGGGATGCAAGTGAAAGAAGTAGAGTTTGATGTTACAAAGAAAATTCACGTGAAAGATGAGGATTTTTAAGAAGCATGGAAATCATGTACAAAACTAGTAAGCTTCAACTAAATGTTTTGGTTAGATTTATTTTGTGAAACAAGTATTACTATTTAAAGGGGAACAATTGTGTATTGTGTAAGGATAAATGTAAAAGAATTTGATCTAGTTGAATCATGATATAGGTTGAGTAGGTCACTTTGGAATATGCAAGACCTTGGTGTAGAGAATGATAGATATGCTTGGCCACATATGGCTACATATGTGCAAATATATATGTATAGGTCCATAATATGCTGACTAGAAAAGGGGAAGATTCAAAACACGTGGTTATCAACCAATGCTAATAAATTATCCTCAAAACCTTGGGAACATCTAAATATGGATTGTTTCTTGAGTTACCTAGAACAAAGAAGGGTCATGATTATATATATATATATATATATATATATTATCATTGATAGATTCTAAAATTGCTTCACTTTATTTCTTATAAGAAGATCAATAAAACTACACATATATTATAACTTGTTTTAAAGGTAAGTTGTGAAGTTTTGTAGACTTTAGAAAAGTATTATGTATGATAAAGATATTAAGTTTACTGGGTAATCTTAACACACATTGTGGAATAAAAATGAATGTAAAGTTACACTTTAATTCTCCATGTCACCCATAGATGGATGGAAAAATAGTTGTCAACAGGATAATTAGCTATTTTCTATGATGCTTAGTTGGAGATAAGGAACATACATGTGATTCACTCCTTGCCAAGGGGGAGTTTGATTATTATAAATTTGTGAGTAGGATCAATGGGAAGTCACCTTTCATAATTGTTGATGGGATAAGTCCAATAGGAGCTTTAGATATGCAATATTTACTTTGAGAAAGAAGACGAAGGCCTAAAATCTAATTTTTTTATGTTATACATGAAGGAGCTCCATGAGAAATTACATAAATAGATGGATCATAGTAATACACAATATACACAATGGGTTGACTTGAGGAGGAGAGAATTTAAATTCAATGTTGGAGATATGGTTCTTACATACCTACACAATACGAAATTCCTAAGAGAAATTTATGATGGATTCAAGTGGAATATGTATTTACCTTGTAAATTCCTAGAGAGGTATTTGAAGAATGCAAATAAAATAAAACAACTAGAGGGAATAAAAATTTCACTTAAATATTCTATGTAGAAGAGCCATATACACAATCTAAAAGAGAATACTCGAGATGAAGAAACTCGTGCATAAGTAAATTGGAGGTACCACTACCAAAAAAAATGAAGAAATTTAATACACCGTAGAGGAGCACGTACTAATAAGAATGCACTAAATGGAGCATAAATAATACCATTTACAATGGAATGGAAGATTATTTTTTGATGGTTCTAAGCTTAGAAAAGTAAAGATTTGTGGAATTTTTAGTTCCACCATAAACCTAATGAAACCATCTTGAGCCTAGGCTCAAGTGTTTTCGTACCCAATGGGTATGATGTAGAAGCATCCTAATTCACATACAATCTTCTATTAGCCAAAACAATTTAGATATAGCCAAGTAAATACTTAAAGAATCCCATGTAATCCTATAAAACATACTACATAAAACTATGATGGCCTATCATTTATACACAATAATATGAAGGAATATCTATATTGTGATTCCTTCACCACATCTTATGCGAGGAAATCCTTGTGATACCCTGTGGAAGTCAAATTTTGTGTGGAAAATCTAAATTTTTTCCATGTTATAGATGAATAGCTAAGATTAGGGTAACATTACACATGTTTGACCAAGTGAACCATGTAACCTTCAGCAGTTCCACAGCTTGGAGGTTATTCAACAATGACTGTCATGCCTAGTTAGGAATGTCATGCCTACTACCCTGGGCCTGAAATCAATAAAACACTTAACAATTCCTTGAACCTCTTCATCATTACTTCCACATGGATAATGATTCATTAGTTTGGCCTTCTTAGTTTCTCTTGCCAATTTCTAGGGAAGTCTTATAACCTTGTTCATAACCTCATTAAGTTGAGTCAGGAAGTTCTAGTAGGATACCAATTGATGAATAGAGTCAACACTAAAATATTTAGTGACATCATTATCTTCATTTACCATATTCTTGAATTGAGTAGCAATATTCTTGACCGGAAGTGTATCAATAGTTTTATCTTAGAACTTACAATTGATCTTGTCAAATTCCTATGTGATATCATTCAATTTGTTAACTCCTATATTTTTTTCCTCCAATTTCTCCAAGTCTTCTTGCAATATTATGATTTTGAACTTCAATGCCTCATTGAACTCAAATGGTCTCATGATGTCATCAATGACACCTTCCTTCAAGAGTAAATCTAATTTCACATTTTACAACTTCTCCCAGGTATCAATAGTAAGTTCTATGTTAACGCTTTCCTGAGTGAGGAGTTCACTCATTTTAGAAACAAATTTTTTAGAAGATAACTCATTATACAGATCGACAACATTGTTGATACTTTGCTCCCCTTCTTGAAATAGATTCTCCATCCAATCACCACCTGGTTGTCCCTTCTATCTAATCTTTTCCACCACGAAGTAATATGTATCGTCAAAACTCAAAGGAATAACGAGAACGATGGTACTGACGGGCTGTGTGATCTTAGTCAAAAGAGAAGTTAGACGTTCAACCTTTCTCTTAAGTTCATCTTTGGTTACTTTATCTTTATAAAAATTGTCCAACAAGTTACCTAAAGCCACCTAAACATCTTACTTTTCCCCTTTATGTGTGGCTTTCCCAAGTGCAAATATGGATATCTGGTAGTCCGCTGATGTGGTTTTTTCCTTAGTTTTTCCCATAGTTGGGTGGGTATCTCAACAAATTGTTCCCCTATTTGATCAACCGATAGGTTAAAAACAACCCTCGGTCGCTTAGCTTGTCTTTGGGGTGTTAGATCTAGAATATTTAAATCGAAAACATTAACAATAGGGAATTTCTTCTTCTATTTTGGTGTTTTCCTATATGATCATGTAGGAATTGAAGAAGATGATTTGGAAGATAATATAGGCATTGTTACAGTAGCACTTGGTGTAGTTGACATGACTAGGGCACTGGTCGTAGTCACTAAAAGTGGCAATAAAGTGGTGAAAATTGAGGGTAAAGTGGAAAGGATGGCCTCAGGTGTGGGTGAAGTAGAAGTGTAAATGGAAAGAGATTGTTGGGGAAGATGGGTTATAAAAGGAGATCATATCCCCATAATTTCTCTAGTTGAGAGCGTTGGAAGGGAAGAGAATACCCACGCCATAGAAGGAGACGTGGCAAGAGATGTAGGGGAAATGGGAATAGAGGAAATGGTCATAGGAAGGGTTAGAGGTGGAGGAAAAAGAGAAACTAAGAATGGAGAATATGGTTAAGGTGGAGAGGTGGATGACTTCAACACTTGAGTAACTTTAGGGGAAACACTTAGATCAATAACTTCAGTTGATTGCACTTTGGGAGACACTAATCCTATTGTAGAAACTCCTGAAGAGGATCCTGAACCTCCAACAACAAAGTAAATCTTTCAAGGCCTTGAGATAGGCTTAGGAGTCACCCTTTTTCCTCTTGAGGGGGTGGCATGGCCCACCGACGAACGTGTTTCTGAGGCGAGTTTCTCTGACGCTTTGGGTGTGATTCCCGAAGCTATCAACCATTGATAGGTCTGATTTAAGATGGGACCCAAAATTTCCTTTGTGTTGGTACATTCCTCAATCGGCCAGTCAATCCAAGGTAAAGGCTGATTCATGACATTATTTTGATCATAAACATGATCTAAAACTTGGTTGTCATCTTGTAGGCCCTCCAGAATGAATGCAATCCCATATTGGGTGACCTATTGAAGGGTTAAATTTTCAAATTCTCTTTCCCTTATTGTGTTCTCATCTCGAAAGTGGATCCAAATGTCCTCTAACTAAGGTATGTGAATGGTGGCTAATCTTATTGTCCTAAACTTGTCCCAGTAATCAAAGTTAGTGTGCTGGTGGAATATTTTTAGATTCATCTGTGACATATCGTCCTCAATATTTTTGATATTTTTATGTAGACGTGCACGTATATATACATATAGTTATAGGAAATTGAGCTCCTGGTTTATGTTTATCATGTTGGATCTTGCGGTAACTCAACAATTGATGAACCAATTCCATTAGAACCCACTTGTCCATTAGGCATCTTGGCAGCTTAATAGGAGCACCTACAAGTCTAGGAACTTTGATGTATGTGAATGTTAGGAACTATAGGTGGATACATCCACATTCCCATACTTCCTTGCAGGATTCATTTGAGATCCTCGGCTTATATAATTTTTTTATCAAAGAAGTATAGGAGAACTGGGAAGAAAGAT
The DNA here is from genome assembly GCA_019776745.2 of Taxus chinensis. Taxonomy (NCBI): domain Eukaryota; kingdom Viridiplantae; phylum Streptophyta; class Pinopsida; order Cupressales; family Taxaceae; genus Taxus; species Taxus chinensis. The sequence continues at coordinate 772,888,821 of CM034148.1, read as the reverse complement.
TCATTTACTCTCCGAAAATGCTTAGGACCCTTTTCCATTGTGATTTGGGGATAGTAATCGTATATTTAAACTACATTCCTTAATCCCTATAGAGTTAATCTCAAATAGTTTCTCATGCCCGCGGCTGCATACACAAGGTAGGAGGTCATGAAGAAATTTCCCGAGGTTAACACATCAGACAGTTGAAAGTAAATATAATTGCTTATGTGTTCACCCCATTGAATGAAATCCTTATTTATTTTGATTGTGGCAACGTAAAGGTAAATCCACTCTTGTAGATCCCTAATATATGGAAGAGCCATAACCTTTCTCAAAAGTTTAATAATGTCATCAACCTCTTGAGTGAAATCAGATCGGGGAATTGTCTTAGGAAATCTAGACAATGTAATTTTAGTTTTGGCCAAGTAGATCTTATTGAGGACCCTTTTGCAAGTGTTGTTCTCTGCAACCCAATGCTCTAAAGCATACTCTAGGGAGATAGTGGCATATTCTTCTATGTGGGGGAGCTTTAGGAGGTCCTTACAAAAATCGTTATCCATCTTGATTACCATTATGCCATCATCATCATTTATGGTTCATGAAGTTTTATCAAAGTGGGATGTTGTGGAAAGTACAAAATTAGGACATTGCATAGACTGGGGAAATACAGCCGCAAAGGGAAGTCCACTGTCATAATTAGCTTGCATCCATGGTTTATTGTTTGGGACCTTAACCCTTTCCCATATTTTAGACATGTCTATAGTTTTGAAATTTGTATCCCCAATATTCTCTACATTAGAAGAGATACTAGAAGGGGGTGATACTCCTTGGTAGTTTTATTTCAGCTTTTCCTTCCCTTTGGATGTATAACCAGACATTTTCCCTATTGAGGAACTCAAAAAATCAGAACTCGGGGTGGAAGTTTGTGCTTGTAGAACACCTTGTAAAACCATCATGGACTTCTGAAATCCTGAAGTCTGAAGTTCTGAAATTGGAACTTAAACCTTAATGAAAAAATCTAAAACCCCCGAAGTGACAAAGCTCAGAAATCTGAAAAGCCTAGACTTGTGAAAAAAAAAACATTCAAAAACCCAAGCTCGGAAACTTCGACTTCCGAAATCCCAAAATTCCAACCTCTGAAACCCTAAGTTTTGAAAACTTGGACTTCTGAAATCTGAAGAGAAAACCTCTGAAGCCCAAAAACTCTGAGTTACAAAATTGTAACTGATAGCTTCATGGAAACTTGGTCTTGAGGTTCTGAAATGATAACTTCCGACAAGAAAAACTCTGAAAAATTGGACTCTTGAAATGCAAAATCTTGGCGGAAACCTGAAATTGAAATCCAAACCTCTGAAACAAAAATCTCTGAAGTTCTGAACCTCGAATTTCTGCAAAACTCCTTGTTTTCTAAGTACCAAAAATTCTTCTTTCTTTCTTGTAAATTACCTTGCATTTCAGACTTAAAAATTAATATAAACAACAAGGAAGGGCAAGCCATTGCTTGAATTTTAAGAACAAAACCTAGGAGGAATACAAAGAATGAAGAATGGAAGAAGAAGAAAACATTAAACAAGAGCCCCAAAAATGGAAACCAAAGTAATCTTTCAAAACCTACACAAAATGATGAGAAAATCATAAGAACAATGCTTCAAAAATCACCTTAGGGGTACGGTTGGGGAGCATAGATTTTTCATCGCGTCATTGTACTTAATCATCGAGTAAAAATGATAAGGAAAAACTCACATATTTATAAGAGGGTAAAATTTAATTATTGCAAGACGACATGTGTGAGGTGGTTGAGCATTTATTACCTTGCAAAATTGGAATTTAGAGGTTGGCATGTAGTCTGCATACAACATGTAATCCAGACTCCAAAGTCTGAAATTCTGAAGTTCCGAAATGGTAGAGGGAGGTTTTCAAAAATCGGGATCCGATGTGAAAAAAACATGTAACTTACACTTCGGACTCAGAAGTCATAAATAATGGTATTGAATCAGACTTCGGAACTTAGGAGAGAAACTACATGCAACATGCACCTACATTTATGACCTTCGGTTCCGAATTCTGATGGGATTGGACTTCGGACTTTAGAACTTGACGCTCATTTTGCATGCAAAATGCAGGTCAACTTTCGAAATCTGAAATCTAGTGAAAAATGACGCTAAGGCAATTTTTAAACAAAATTTTTGAAAAAAAATCAAAGGAATGGGAAAGGCAAATAGTTGCAAGAAAAATTTAAAATCCCTTCATGCAAGGGTAACTTGTAAAGTTAACAATGTTCAGAGGTGAAATGTGGATCTAAAGGAGTGACTTGATGATCATCATATCTTGACTATGTCATTGTACCCAAATATCTCCAAGGAACAATCCAAAATGTGCTAGTTATGCCACTGAGATATCCAAGACCATTGTGTGTGAATTATTAAGGAATCATCTATCTCCATTAGATACATATGAGTCAAGATGTGTGTGTGCATCATGAATTTTATTCCATGAAAGGAGGATTTTAGAGCAAGGAAAGGTGAGGGGATGATCTTCATATGGACCACCATGTTTCCAAGATTGAGCAATCATCTCAGTTCACTTAATGTCATTCACTTGGTAGTGTTCTTAAAAAATCATTCAACACCTAGTAGTGTGATCACACCTCAAGGAGGAGGCACATTGCAATCACCTCATGTTGGCCATAATATAGGAATCCCATTCAAGGAGTGATCCTCTATCTACAAAGTGAGTATATGATTTCAGTAAGAAGCAAACAAACATCATAGAGTTTATTCGTGGTCACTAAAGTGAATTCTGGACCAAATTTCAAACTTGGTACTACTTCAAGTAGCGGTAGGGACAAAATTCAATCCATAAGGTCAAAAAACCTACAAAAGGATTATATGTTTTCCCAAAACAAATACTGACTACAATATATATGCCCTAAAAACTTTAGGTCCTTGTTGAAATCTTGAAAATGAGTAAGTACTGACCAAATTAGATTTTTAAAAACTATCTTCTAGATTATAACTCTTGGAGCTACGGGACTAGTTCCATCAGGTGCAGAGTGACCCTAATTTCTTATATTTAGTAAAATAAATTTAAAGTATAAGATTTCTTTCATTATTTCTATATACTAATAAATAATGAAAGAAATCTTATACTTAACATTTATTTTAGTAAATATGCCCCAATCCTCCTTCCAAAATTGATAACACTATAAATGCGTATGCATTTTAGGTTCAAAAATTACCAAACCTAGCAAACCAAAATGTGTACCTGTTATTTGAAAATGCATATGCATTTTTTTATTTTTGGGTTTTTGTCCGCTTTTTGGCTCCCCATTTTGGTAAAATTACCCAATGATGTATTCAAAGTAATAGTAAAGAAGGAATGTGGAAATCCCTACAACTATGTACTAGGTTGTTTGATATCTAATGAGTCTTGAATCAAGGTTCCTACTCCTTGAAAATTTTATTCTAGACCGAAAGTAGGTGGATCAAAAAATAACTCCTCAAAATATAGAATGTGACAAGGATATGGTGGAGGTGAGTCCTCATCACTAATCTAGATGATACTAAAAGTGTGGTGCTTTGAGACAACATTAGAGATGATACTTGACAAAAACATATCAAATTGATACAATAAATTTTTTTTATATCATCTCAAATATTATCTCAAAGTAGGTGTCTCTAATTGTTGTAATGATGGTGTTGTAAAAGGGGGACAGATGGAAGACAGTGGTGGAGTAGTTGAGAAAAATCAGTTAGGGGTTGACGTGAAAGGAAATTTGGTTGTAGTGATTAGGAAGGAGGATGTAGCAATGCATGGAGGATTGGAAACATAATCTACAATTGATATGGATGTGTGGACTATGGTCCATCCCAAAAACCATTCACGGTATCACTGGATTACTTGGAGTTGCTCTCAGGTGACTTCGTGATTTGTTTTGGGTCAATTCTTTTTGACCTAGCCTTCCCTGTTGTGAGAGGAGGTTTTCTCGTGTGTTTTATGGTTGTGTTTTTTTTTGGATGTTGGTAGATCACATCTCTTTTATTCCTCATTTTAATATCATTTTCTTCCTATGATGTAAGGCCTCTGGGAGCCATAATCCCTGTTTTCTTACCCTATCTAATATTTTTTTTCTCTTATTATTGTCTCTTAAGAGACACTATCATTTTTGTCTCTCTACAGACAATATCATATTTGTCTCTCTAGAGAAAATAACATTTTATCACTCTAGAGATGATATGAATTTTAATTTTTGTCTCTCTAGATCTAATACAAATTTACAGAATTAAAAACTGAAGAATAATAAATAACTAAATGTCTTCTAGTGCAATGAGTGGATACATATTAATAATGGCACCAGAGTGAGCTGGTGATCAATAATATAAAAAAACAATTTGGGTTGAATTTTGTGCTCACAAATGGATCCACAAACATTTTATTAATATCAAAAGAATAGAATACAAAAGGGTGCCTTAAGGATGCTAACCCTTGACATAGAATGGTACACTTATTTATTGAGTCAAAATTACATTGTGGCACCTTCTCCAAACGTTTTCATAGATTATTTAGCTAATTATTTCTAACTAGTTTTACAAGACATAGTGGCACCTCCTTCAAACATGCTGCCATTTATTCTTCAGTTGATTCTTTCTAACTAGTTTTACAATGAAATATACAACTCTCTATGAGAGGAAATTTGAAACAAAATCCATATAATCATGTGTTGACATCACTCGAGACAAGAAGAATCACCATTTATGTCATTACATCATTAAGTACTATCATTATAAGACATCATTATATTGATATTTAATAAAAATAAAGGATAGCTTAGTTATAAAACTTACTTAGATACGAGGAATATTTCTGTAGATTTAGTGACTCACGGTGATCTTGCATAGTAGACCAAATCTTTGAAGGGAAGGTATGACTACCTCTATTAAAACAAGATCAAAATGGTCAATTAGATCTTTTAGCATTTTTCATGTTTGTTGTCCATTTGAAATGACAAGAACTAAAAAATAAAATGAAACCCCTGAGTTAATATCAAAATAGGAAAACGTTAGTAAAAAAGTTCTCATAACCTTAATAAATTGAAGCATAATTCAGCTAATATTATGAACTCTAAAAAAAATCAATACATAAGTTGCAGTTCAATTCAAATGTTGTAGTTACAACAACCCTTGTAGACATGCATGCACAATGTGCAAGCATAGACAAGAAACATGAATTGTTTGACATAATTCCTCAAAGAGATTTGTTCACATGAAAAACATTTATCGTAGGATATGCACAAAATGGATTTTTTGAAAATGATTTAGAAACTTTCAAGCAAATGCAATTGGAAGATTTAAATAAAAATTCCATAATATTTGCCAACATTTTTCCTGTCTGTGCCAAAATGGGGGCTTTGGAACAGGGTATGGATATCCATAAAAACATAAAGGATTAAGGATTTTTTTTAGATGATGTGGTTTCCACTTTCTTGGTAGACATGCATGAAAAATTTGGAAGCGTAGACAAGGAAAGTGAATTGTTTGAGACAATGATGAGAAGAGATGTGTTTGTGTGGATGACATTGATCGTGGGCTATTCACAAAATGGATATGTTAAAACAGATTTAGAAACTTTCAAGAAAAATCAATTGGAATATTTAAATCCAAATTTAACAACCTTTTCCAGAATCCTACATGTGTGTGCTGAAATGGGGGCTTTGGAACATAACACTTAAGTCATGCTACAACTTATGTTCTTCTCTCAAAAATCTATGCAAAAGTGGGTAGTTACGGTGATGTTCGAATGCTAGACGCACATAAAAAATATATCTGGATGTAGTTAGATTGAAGGCCAAAATAATGGAAAGGAAGAAGAAATGAGATGAGACAAAGTAATGTAATCTATGAAAAATGAAAACAAAAAAGCACAAATTTTTTTACATGTTCAAAATAACACAATCATTTGCAACATGAAAACCTTGCAACCAAAAAGACAAAAAAAGTTAACTTTGTATGGTGGGAACTTTTTATTTAGATGAGGGTTGTACATTCTTCAATCAAATGAGTAACCATTATTACATTACACCTACAATTGATCATTATGTGTGCATAGTTAACCATATTTCCCTTGTTGGCTATATGGAGGACACCCTAAACATTTAACCGTAAGATATCAATTGAGCATTTACAAAGGTATTTATGGGGATTCAACCTGTTGATTTGAGTAACACAGATATTTTTGAATGTTGTAACCTTTTTTTAGATCAATTTGCATTTTACAACATACTCCCATCCTGTGCCAAAATGGGAGCTTTGGAACAGGGTATGGACATCCATAAAATCATAAAGGATAGGAATTTTGTCAGATGTTGTAGTTACAACTACCCTAGTAGACATGCATGTAAAATGTGGAAACATGAACAAGGAAAGTGCATTGTTTAACATAAGGCTTCAAATATATGTTTTTGCGTGGAAATCATTCATTGCAAGATATGCATAAAATGGATTTGTTGAAAATGCTTTAGAAACTTTCAAGAAAATGCAATTGGCAGATTTAAATCCAAATTATACAACCTTTTCCAACATCCTACCTGCCTATGCCGAGATGGGAACTTTGGATCAGGGTATGAACATCCATAAAACTATAAATGATAGAGGAAACGTGTCAAATAAAGTTGCAATCACCTTGGTAGACATATGAAAAATGTGGAAGAATAGACAAGGAACGTGAATTGTTTGATATAATGCCTCAAAGAGATGTGGTCGGGTGGACATAATTGATTGTAGAATATGTAAAAAATGGATTCGTTGAAGAGGCCCATTTTTTATCATAGGATGAGAAACCCATTTTGTATCATATATTTATTTCTCTCATACCCTCATGACTAGGTCTAATGTAACTTCAACTTATTATATTGTTCTCATGGCCTCGAGAGGCTTTAGAATTTGCCAAGAAAATGCATTTGGCATATTTAAAGTGAAATTCCACAACCTTTCCCAGAATCCTACCTTCCTATACAAAAATGGGGGATTTGGAACAGGGTATGAACATCTATCAAACCATAAAATATAGAGGAAACATGTCAGATGTTGTAGTTGCAACTTCCCTAGTAGACATGAATGAAAAATGTGGAAGCATGAATAAGGCAAGTGCATTTTTTGACGGAATGCCTCAAAGAGATGTGTTTGCATGTACATCATTGATTGCAGACTATGCATAACATGGATTTGTTGAAAAGGCTTTAGAAACTTTCAAAAAAATTCCACAATTCCATAACCTTTTCCAACATCCTACCTTCCTGTGCCAAAACATGAGGTTTGGAACAAGGTATGCTCATACATAAAAGCATAAAGGATAGAGGAATTTTTTCATATGCTATATGTAAACCCAGAATTTTAAAAACTGTAAGAAACCAAAATCTTCAACACAGAAGAAACCCACATTTTGGCTACCTTATAAATAAAAATTAGTAACAACATGGTAGCAATTCAGAGCATTCAAATTTTAATTTAGGAAGGGATTAGAGTATCGTAGGTAGCATGTCAAAACACACATTTTGAAAACAATTTTTCTGATTTCTAACTATAAATATATCTTTTCAACATTTAAGAAAGCATAACAATGTAAAGTAAAATGGATATCACATACATGTCTTATATCCTAGGATGACATTTTACGCAATTGATGAACTATAAGAAATTATTACTATCAAGATATGAAAAGTTACTTTGATTTATATTGAGATACATGGAGCAACACCATCAAGACTTGTCAATTCAATAGTAGCACAAAGTTTCTATAAAAACAGCAAAGAGAATTATCGTACAATCATGTGATGATATTTTAAGCAATTGAAGAACTAGAAATCATGATTTTCTACCAACATATGAAATATTACCTTGATTTAGACTAAGATACATGGAGTATAACTATCAAGACTTTTGAATTCAATAGTAGTGAAAAGTTTCCATCATAATAGTAGAGATAATTATTGTATAATTCTACTATATATGGTTGGTAAAACTCCACAAAATGTAATATATACAATTGATAATTTGATAATATATTGATAATACATAAGAAGCATGAAATAAAAATACCACATAGGAAACAATATGATGTGAAAGAAAGGATTTTCATTTACAAAAACTATCATATATCGGTAAGTTGACGAATACACCGATTATTATTTCATTTTTATACAAGGTATGAATACTAAATAAAAGGAAATAGCTTTATGAATCATTAAACAAAAAGGATTTGAAAAAGAAGACAAAAAAAATGAGAGAAACCTCCATAGTAACATTCAATTTTATTCTTTCGGCATGTACCTCAAAAGACCGTATGATATTCAATTTTCAAAGTAATTATTTATATTTCCTACATAATTTCTTAACAACAAACTTAGATTTTATGATACTAATTAGGCTTTAGAAATATGAAAATTATAGATATTAGATTGCATATCCTAATCAATCAATGGAAATGACTCTGAATCAAGTGGCAAGGGCATTAAAATTACAAAAGAAAACCCCTGAGAAGCTCCATATTCATGAATTATTACTTTAGTTGTAACGTTGCTATCATTTTTTAGCTAGGGACTCAAAGATCACTATATTAATAAATTGCAGCTCACTACTTGAAGACCTAAACCATCTCACTTTCAATCTTGGTGGACTACTCCCAATGTTGACTTCCTCTTGAAAATATGGAATCTTGAGAAATTTTATAGTATTTCAAGTTAAACTTGACATAATTTAGTAAAAATTACACTAAAATTTGAATTTGTAACCTATGACATGGAATCATATTAGAAAGTTTTTAAAAAACTACTTCAAAGTTTCAGACTACACAATATATTTATAGTGATTGCCTAATACATGATATATTAAGATAATTTTATTTTAAACTACACTTCAATATTCTAGTATCATTCTACAAAATTTTAGTTCAAATTAGAAAGGTGATAATATAATATATACAAAAATTAGTTCAAATTACACCAGCAATAATCCAACACATGAAATCTTAATGGAAAATATCTTTAATTCATGGATTCCAAATAAATCAATGCCATTTTAATAAATTTAGTTCAAATTGCAAAAATATTTGCAATCATAACCTACTGGATGAAGTCTTAAAGGAAATGGAAATATGAAACTGGGCACCCAAAATTCCATTAAATTTAATTACAATATCTATTTGGAATATGATTAATGCAACATATAGAGATCATGGGTTTCCTCATGATGAAGTCACACTATTCCATTATATGCAACAAATAGGTCTTCAACCTGAGTAATTTGCATTTTTTATCGTATTCCCATTCTGTGCCAAAATGGGAGCTTGGAATAAGGTAATCCATAAAATCAGAAAAGATAGAGGAATTTTGTCAGATGTTGTAGTTGCAACTTCCCTAGTAGAAAATCATGAAAAATGTGGAAGCATATACAAGACAAGTGAGCAGTTTGACATGATTCCTTTAAAAGATGTGTTTGCATGGACAACATTGATTACAGGCTATTCACAAAATGCTTTTTTTAAAGGATTTAGAAATTTTCAAGAAAATGCAATCGACATGGAAGCATAAAGAAGACAAGTGAACTATTTGACAAAATTCCTCAAAGAGGTGTTCACATGGAAATTAATGATTGTAGGATATGCAAAAAATGGATTTGTTGAAAATTCTTTAGAAAATTTCCAGAAAATACAATTAGCATATGATGTAATCCTATCTATCCCGTAACATTATAAAAAGGATTTTTAGTTAACAAAGTTACCTTTTAAATCAAATTAATATTTACCTATTCCAATAGCTTTAGAGTAAAGTTTAAAAGCTACAATCTTGATTAACTTTAGTAGGGTAGCATTATTCAATGATTACACTTACTTTCGCATTCAAAAATTAAATTCAATGAACAATCAAGGAGCATGGAAGTTCATTGGCTCCAATATGTAATTATCCTTGTATCCATGAGTACCTATTATTATATTACGGAACCCACAAGTTTGAGACTATTATGAATTACTATGAGATCTTAACATAGTTGATACAAGGCTACATTTGATGATCCAAAATCATTACTATTGATCATATTATGTCATTCAAAGTCAATCTATACACAATCCATCTCTGGTTGAATCTATGCATCCTTTTACAAGGATCAGATATGGTTCATCAAGATAGACCCTATTACACTCACTATAACCCAAGTTTATATGCTCTAATATAAACAAGTATAACAAGAAGGCTTTCATCTTCAACTACTAAGGTCAAACAATTGGTTTAGTGATCCAAAATATGTATTCTAGAGAAAATCCATATATTTTCCTTTATAGATCATGATGTAACACAACATCTAAGTCACCTTAATATAACAATGAATTCACATATTGTTAACCCTGCAGGGTTTAAATAAAAGGCATTTCAATATTTTCTAAAGTTCTCAATCATACCCATAACAAATATCACTAATCTATGTTTGTATACAAGTTAACCCAACCAATAATAGAAGTGAATTGATTTCAAGTAAAACTTGGTAGAATTTAGTTCAAATTACACACAGCTTTGGAACAGGGTATGAAAATCCATAAAAGCATAAAGGATAGAGTATTATTTTCAGATTTGCAGTTGTAATTTCTCTCGTAGACATGCATGCAAAATGTGGAAGCATAGACAAGACAAGTGATTTATTTGACATAATTATTCAAAGAGGGGGTGTGTTCTCATGGAAAAAAATTTTATTGCAGGCTCTACCAAAAAATGGATTTGTTGAAAAGGATTTCAAAAATTTCAAGCAAATGCAATTGGCATAGTTAAAGCAAAATTCCACAACCTTTTCCAACATCCTACCTTCCTGTGCCAAAATGGGGGGCTTTGGGAACATGGTATGGATATATATAAAATCATAAATGTTATAGGAGGTTTGTTGGATGTTATAGTTGTAACCTCCCTAGTAGACATGCAATGCAAAATGTAGAACCATAAACAAGGAAAGTGAACTATTTGACAAAATGCTGAGAAGATATGTGTTCACGTGGATGGTGTTGATCGCAAGATATGCACAAAAAGTATATGTTTAAAATGATTTAGAAACTTTCAAGAAAATTAAATTGGCATATTTAATGCCAAATTCCATAACCTTTTCCAGGATCCTACCTACTTGTGCCAAAATGGGGGCTTTGAAGCAGAGTATGGATCAAGTTATGCATCAATTATTGAAGTTATGTCACACATAATACGTCAGTCATGCTGCAAACTTATGTTTTTCTCTCAAACATCTTTGTAGAAGTGGGAAGGTGGGGTGAGGTTCAAATGCTAAGGAGATTGATGGAAGATAGAGGAATTAAAAAAATCCTTGGATGTAGTTAGATTGAAGGCCTAAAAAGATACATGTTTTTTGTGTAGGATAAAATAAGTCAACAATATGTAAGCTCAAATTGATTTCCTTATGGAAATAAAAGTAATCCTTCTTGATATTTTTGAAAGAGTATAGGGATATTCTTGTATTCCCTTGTAGAATTTGGATCTTGAATCCTATTTGAATGGATCATATAGACATTGGTCATATATAACTTATCATATAACCCCTCAAATTTATCCTATAAGAACGCACTTAACAGTAGTGTGGCATTGATAAATTTTAACTTTCCCCATATCCTGAGTATAAAAGAGATTGAATATTGTGTGTGAAAAATTATAACTATTAGTGAGCATAGGATTGGTTTGATGAAGTTATGCCCTAACTTGAATAGTAATTAAATCTCAGAGTATTTTATACTCCATTATAATTATTAAAATGGAATCAAAGTCTTAAAATATGAGGTTTTAGAATACAAAAGAAAGGCATAGTATTGTTTTTAAAATATTTTACAAAGAAATGTAAAGACTAAAATTATTATGGTACTCTTGAGTTAGTCAAATTTATGTTATTCTACATTAATGAAAATGAAACATGGGATACCTGTTGGGGTTAGCACACTGGTTGTATAGACAATATATCAGATCTAAGCATACATGGAAAATAAAAGTAGATATTCTACTAGAAGAAATATACAAAACAAGAGACATAAATCAACACCAGATTTAACGTGGCTCACCCAATGTGGGCTACATCCCACCAAGAAACAAGCCAATCTATTATCCAAAGCTTTGACAAGATATACAATGAAGATTTACAATCTTCCCACACCTCTCGAGATGTTCAGTACTTTCTTTCTCTCAAGTTTTTTCACCAAGAATTCTCTCTCACCAACCTTTTTCGGGTTCTTTCTAATACTTGTTAATCTCTTAATTCTAAACCCTAGCTTTATGCTTATATGGTAGTTTATAGACTTAGAGTACTCAGACATGCAATTACAATTAATAAATCTATTTTAACGATAAAAATAGATATAGTTCCCCGAGAGTTAATTAAAAATTCGATGCACAGGTAACCGACGCCGGTTCTGCCTAACCATCGTTAGTTCCTACTTTCCCTTGACCAATGTCGGTTTTACCCTAACCGATGCCGGTCTGCCCTTAACCAATGTCGGTTACTGTGTTTTCCAGCAAGTTCCAATTGCATGCTAAAATGAAGTAATTGAGCTCCACAACTCAACAATCTCCCACTTGGAGTTTAATTATTGCACCATACATGTACATCATCATTCTTGGATTCTTCCTTAGCTTTGTTTCTTCCTCTTCAAGTCTCAAACTCTAAGACAAATAGAAGTGGAGTGCAGCTCCAACTTCTCCTTTGCTAATGGCTTTGTTAGCATATTTACAATGTTCTTGCTCATATGAATCTTTTCCAGATTCAACTGTCCATCCTCCAATACCTATCGTATGAAGTGATACCTCAACTGAATGTGTTTCATTCTTGAATGAAACACTGACTTATTTTCCAAATGAATTACACTTTGACTGTCATTGAAAAGTTTACAATCACTTTTCTCCTTTCCCAACTCTTCCATGAACCTACTCATCCATATCATCTCCTTACTAGCCTCTGTAGTAGACAAAGCCACAACCTTCTGGAATCTTGAAATCCAGCTAACTGTTGTTCCACCTACTGTGAAAATATATCCAATAGTGCTCCTCCTACCATCCAGATCTCCAGCCAATCTGAATCAACATAGCCACGTAATGAAATATACAAACCTCCATATCATAACTGCATGCTAGATGTCCCTTTCAAATACTTGAGTATCCATTGGACTTCTTTCCAATGCTCTTTATCTGGATTAGCCATATATCTAATCACAACTCCCACTGCCTATGCAATGCCTAGTCTTGTAAAAACCATAGCATACATGAGACTTCCAACTGCTGAAGCATATGGTAATCATGTCATGTATTTGATGTGTGCATATATTTTTTCTTAATCTAAGTTTAAATGAATAAGAACTACCACCTAAATAGTTCTATAGCAAAGCTAAGTCAAAATCGAGGCACCATTAAGATGAGATCTAAACAAGATCAACACTAAGCATAATGCATTAACTTTGAATCAACATGCTAAAGTATTCAAACCTCCACTCCTCTAGATTACCAACAAAAAGCAAATGGACCTATGCAGACTCCATGGCAATCAAATTGATTGTTTTGATCGTCAAGAACCTAGGAATGGGAGCTCATCAAAGCTTGGCTACAAGACCCTTTGACTATTCCCATATGACCCAAGCACTTGGCTAGAAAATGCAAAAAAGGAGGCTTAGCTCTTCAAGTGGTGAATTTCTCAAAAATAACAAAGGAAAGCTTATAGTCTATTTGCTATGTGCTTTTATTTTTTCTTCTCAAGGAATTTAGGTGTAAGTGTAAAGGTAGGAGGAGGGCTCTTTATATAGCCCAATGGATAAAGGAATCACTACATCCCTTTGCATGTGGGATAATAGGGATGTTGAGTTAATTGTGGATAAATGGGGTTTAGATAGGGTTGAGTTAACTTTAGGAGGGTTTAGCTTGTCCTTTAGTGACCCCTGTGGATAAAGGGGGCTCATTAATTAATCAAGATGATTTAATTAATAGATGTACAAGCTTATAGAAGTTTTTAGAGGAATATTAGCATGATTTAGACTATATAAGGGGATTAAATCAATTAAATATTGATGTATTGGTTAAATGAAAGGGGAAGCTAATTAATTAATAATAATTAATTAGTCTAGATAGAAGGGGGGGATTAATTAACGAAAGATCATTAATTAGGGTATTTGTTGGATAGGGGACTTAATTAATTAGTGTAGTCTAATTAATTAATGATGATAGGAGAGAAGGTGAGCGCTTTTGATGGTATGTCACCAATTTGCAAGAAGGGAAATAATTAGCACAATTAAAGTATTTAAATTGGTCGGGTGTAATTATGGGTGTCTACATTTTCCCCTCTTTGGTATGGCGTATATGACACCACTTCAAAGATAGTAGATGAATAAAATTTTGAAGGGGTAGAAGAAAAATTAGTAGAAGTGAGAGATGCCCCCTCGAGTGTCGATGGAATGATGAAGGAAGATGATCGACGATCGAAAAAGGTGAGAAATATATAGAAGAATGGGTGGGGGCAGAATGGCTCAGTGAAATAGAAGATTAGGGGCAAGAGGAAAGGGATGCAGAAGAAATATGGAGAAGCGGAGAGAAGAACTTAGCCTCTAGCCTTTGTATTGGAACAACTTCAGTGTCATCATATTACCAAAATATCTATGTCATCGGTCCTTATGAAAAATATAAGCATACGACAAAAGTAGAAGGACATGAAAATCCATACTACGGACAATTGTCCATTGCTGAAAACACCAACTCCATGCAACATACAAAACGCAATACAATATGAGAAGGAAACAAGCTCATGTAATAGGGAAAACAAGTATGAATGCACATATCCAACCCAACAACGGTTGAGATAGTTGTACAAATGTTTTGTTATCAAGCTGAAGAGGTCCACATGTTCGTGATTGATGACAAGATTTAAAAATGATGCCCCAAGAAATGATATATGCAAGGGGAAATGTTGATGGACACTGGGTCCAAGTAGAAAGCTTTGTGTGCAATGAAACAACACCATGCAACAAGACATGCCCCAGAGTATAGACGAAGTGAGCAACTAGCTTTAAAAATGGTTGTGAATCCAAAAATCCATGAGTCATGTTGATCAGGGAAGATGTGAAACAAACCAGTAGGATATGGAAAGAATACCATGCACAAAACACAAGTTTTCAGCCATAATAAGCAAGTTACCTATTTTTGTAGGTTTTTTTACTTTTTTGGGTTTTTGTGGAGAAGTTTGCTTTGTTTTTGGATTTTTGAAGTGATATATATATATATATATATATATATATATATATATATATATATATTTGTTTTGTGTTTTCTAAAATGTGGTTGACAGTAGAAGAAAATAGAAGAAGTAGAATGAAGCTCCTAGATGCAAAAGGAAATGTCCTAGGTGGAAGAAAGAAGAAACAAACGACAAATAATGTCCCTGTATAGTGGAAAAAATAATAAAATAATTATTTACGAGAGTGTGGATGAGAAAAAAATCTCCTATTTGTCCTAGTGAGAAGAAAGGGGTACTGGACGGAAAAAAATGCCCCAACACAATGAAAAATAAAAGAAAAATAATTATTTAATTAAAATAATTATTCAACAGTGAACAGAGGAGAAAATGGCGATCAAAACGAGCCTCCATGCATCACAGGCAGTGAAAAATAGCTTGATATACCCCATCCAAGGGGGGGTAATTCACCGCGACCAATTCATTTGTTACCGACCACTATTGAGATTTTATCACAAGGCTCTGACAGTGATGAGAACAATGGTGAGAGCATGGGACCGATTGAGATGGGAAGACACATTCCGAGGGTACGAGCGGTATGCAAACGATGGCATCTTTGTGAGTACCCTAACCCTTCTTGTCAATTTTGTAATTAATGCCCTTAGAAGTAGGAATCTAGGTTAGGGGTCGTATCGGGAATGCACGCGTAGGCATAGGTGCACTAAAGGTGGCACAGGCATCCAAATGGGGGCATAGGCATCCTAGTGCATATGTGCGTATGTACAAGCACACACAACACACACCCGCATGCATGTGCATATGCCACACATGTGTGCTCGTACGCGCACACACATGCACGATGAAGGGTTCACGCACACGTGCATGCGTAGGTACCTGGATGATGGTGCACACGCCCATAGGTGGTTGCACGCACGCACATGTGCTGAAATGGTAGCACACGCCATAGGGTGCACATATGCCCAAAAGGGTGCACATACACCCTAAATGGTGCACAAGACACCAGGAAGACAGGAAAAAATTAAAATGCCACAAAAAAATGATGACACTTAGAAGAAAATTTAGGATTAACCCTAAAATGATAGCCGGATTTTTAGAAGAAATGTTAGGAACTGACACTTGGACTTATTTTGTAGAGACACTTGCCAGTGCTTTAGACGCATGAGCTTCATTCACATATTACAAAGCTGGAGGGGAGCATGCACTGATGAGACTAGCATGTGGTGGCCATACTCCTAGAGGTGGTGGGCCTAGGCCCCGTATCTTGGATGCCATCTATTACCTTAGATCATGGGATACTTACTGCATTGGCTGAGCGGTGGCACAGTGAGAGCCAATGTTTCAGAATCCCTACTAGAGAGATGACCGTGACCTTGGAGGATGTGTGGCTGATTCTCCGCGTGCCTATCTTAGGCTCATTGATCAAGTATACTAGTGACCTAGGGTAGATCAGGGAAGTCATCAGTGATTTGTTCAACAAAGATGATATACCGCATGATGGTATGACTGTTGCATTTCATGAGTGCATCACCAATCCGACACTGCACCGAGGGCCTTTATACGTGATGTCACTTATCAGTGGGTTTTTTTCTCACTAATAAGACTGGGACATCCTTTCCTAGAGGGTTGATGACACTAGTACATGGGATCTTTAGTGGTGAGCATTATTGTTGGGGCTAGTGTATACTGGCACATATTTACTAGGACCTACATCTTATTACCTACCACCGTCAGAAGATGGTGGGGCCTGCCTCGCTACTACAGATTTTTTCATGGGACCACATAGCTATCGGGAACCCCATAGGCACTCTACATGTCTAAGCTCCAAAGGAGCCATCTTATATGGCATGGGTTTCTGTAGGTGATGACATACGAGGTCACTTGGGTAGTTTATATAGATATCTCCGAGAGTTTGATGAGCTATTAAATAGGGATATCATATGGAGACCCTAAAGGTAGATACAGTGGCAGAGGATGCAGTAGAACTCAACATTTGTACAGTGGAGCATTTCCTTCTCGGTAGTCACAGTTATATCATTGAGTTATACAGGGTAGATAGATGTCAGTGATAATCTGGGCATGGTGTAGGGGGTTCCACAGCCAGACTTGTGGTATGCCCAGTCGCGATTCTGAGAGGCCGACCATGGGGCCATGCACATACAGGTGAACTGAGCGAGGTAATTTTTTATAGGTGGTTCCACAAGTATGGGATCCAACACGAAAGGTTAGAGATCCGGGCACCACTGCAGATTACTGGACTTGGTATGCTACTATTTTACCATGGAGCTTGATTATCCTAGATGAGGCCTGGGCAGTAGGTACTCGACCACCAAGAGAGCTCCATCATGGTGGGGATGAGAGAGATGATGCAGCGGCCCATGACCCAGCTGATCCATTTGATAGGTTACCACACGATGAGCAGGGTTCCGCACGAGGTACAGTGACCAAGGCCACAGGGACCAGTACAAGTACCTGCATAGTTTTCCCAACTTAGATTATGAGATCAGGGACAATCATCTAGAGTGGCACAGGGATAGGCCCTGGTGGTGCATAGCTAGTGGCACAGACAGCCACCTTACAGTAGTAGCTACAGATAGGCCCTAGCAGAGAGAGACCAGGCCACAACAGAGAGAGACCGGACCCGAGTCCAGATTGTAGCAGTTGGTAGCCAAGTGGTATTCAATACTCGGGCTCAGGCTAGCTAGGGAGGTGACAATGTTGATTCACTTTCATCAGATACGATAGATGGCCTCACAGATGGCTCAACTGACAAGCCTATATCAATAGACACAAGCCCATTTGTAGCATGTGATACTGGAGTGAGACAGGCTGAGAGTAGAGTGTGTAGTGGGCCAGGTCAATCTTACCCAAGCCTCAGTAGAGAACAGTGTCTTTCTGACTTACATATGGTGTACACAATAGTGATGGCCCAAATGCACAGAGATTTAGCTACAGTATAGGGTAGAGCCTCTTACTACAGATCATTATATTTTGAGGTAGTTCTGACTGAGTTACGTAGGCACCTTCCTATAGCCAGACATTTGAGCAGAGGGACCAAGTCAAAGAGGCCTCAAGCCTTAGTGGAGAAACCATGACAAGGCAAGGAGACCGAGTGATGCTCATGCTATGCTACCACCACAAGATAGACCAGCCACCCCATCTGAGGGATCAAGTCAACCTTGATGATTGTATTAACACGTATGCCTCTTGATGAAGGCTATGAGAAGATTGTGCTTGATGTACACCATTCTTTATTTGCATAGCAATTTTTTGACACATACCTCTGATGAAGGCCTTTTTGTATTCTTTGATCGATGTATATCATCTCTTTTGTACACCTCTGATGAAGGCATTTTTGATGTATAACAACGATGTATATCACATTTTTGATATAGATATACCACACACATGTATAAATATATGGACATTTATTTTGACATGACATATGTATTTATGAGATGTTGAATAGTTATTTTTTATTTCTTGATGGAGTTCATGGATAGATAGATGTGTTTGTGATGTTAGCTGATTTTGATTTTACATGTATATGTATCCTGATTTGTTGATTTATCGCATGTGTTTTGATTTCCATATGATATATCTTGTAGTAGTATATCAAATGTATTCTGCTCATGTGATGTGCCAAACTTAGTGGATGGGATGATATGATGATATGGGTTTGGGGGGGATATATTTTGATATTTTTTGATCCCTCTTGCCCCCATTTGATGATACGATATGAAATGACTAGCTTAGCATTTATGTATGATGTATACTTAGCATTTTCTTGATATATGATGTATAGATGATGTTAGATGTGATGATATTGATGAGAAATATGATGATGTGATAACAAAATGATGCACATGCAACAAACAAACACAATCAAATGCTAACAAAGAACATAATGAATCAATACAACAATGTATCATGACTCACTAGCATGCAAAAACAAACTTCAATACGCACAAGTAAAAATAAATCTAATCTAATCAATAAAAAATGAATCCTAACAAAGCATGCCTAATAGCAACAAACAATACAAACAAACAACTTGAAGCAAATATACAAACAATCAAGTAAAGCAAGAAACAAGACAATGCAAGGAAACTAAAGTAAATGTTTTTGCAAGACTTGTTTCGTGAAACAATTTTCTATTGTTTAGGGTTTTTGACATTGTTTTGAATGTTTTTGTGAAACAATTTTCTATTGTTTTTGTGCTTTTCTAATAGTTTTCCAGAACCATGCATAGGTAACCAAGAAAGTGTGGATGCCCCCAGCGTTAGATGGGGTATATACAAGGGCAAAAGCCATGCACTTATAAACAAGAAGGTGAAGTCACCGAAGTGCCCCCAACGTAAGATGGGGAATAGACAAAGACCATGCAAATAATAAAAGGAGACAAAGTTGAATCAAGGCTTGACAAGATTGGGCTCATAGGGAATCTCGAAGGCAGAAATAGCCCTAGGCTAAGTAAAAGTACCCTCCAGATGCAAGATGCTTGTGAACGACAAATCCTCCCAAGGTGCCATGGAAACTGGTTTTCACCCAAGGAGTTATCCAAAGTGCCACAACTGCATGGTTTTCACTTATGGATGACCTATTTTCTCTTTTTTCTTTTTCTCTTTTTTTGATTTTTTTGTATTTTGATTATTTTACCATGTTTTTTATTTTACTTTTTTTGATTTTTTGTGCCATGTTTAAGCATAGAACCTCTTAAGGTGCATGTCATTCATGGGCTCACGGATCTCATCACCATTTGGGTGAGCAAGTTTGTATGCCCTTGTGCCATACTTGGCCACAATAACATAAGGTCCTAACCAATGTGGTTCGAACTTTCCTTTCTTTTCTCGTTCTGCCCTTGTGTTGAATTCATTCTCCTTCATGACCAAATCACCAACCTCAAATTGACAAGTTATGATTCTTTTGTTGTAATTTATGGAGACTCTGTTATGATACACTTTGAGGTGATTAAGGGAATGGATGCGCTTCTCGTCTAGGAGCTCTAATTCTACCAGTCTAGCCACTCGGTAATCTTCATCTTTGTCTAGGTAATCCCTAAGAGAGATTCTTAGAGAAGGAAGCTCAATTTCTAATGGGATGATAGATTCCATTCCAAATACCAGGGAATATGGCATCGCACCCGTAGGAGTGCTGAATAGAGGTCCTATAAGCCCAAAGGGATGGGTGGATTTGCAAATGCCAATTACAACATGTCTTACTTACCATCTTCTCCATTATTCGCACCAAAGTCTTATTAGTGGCCTCGGCCTGTCCATTACCTTGGGGATAATATGGCGTAGACCATTTTAAATTGATTTGGAACCAATGACAGAGATCCTTTACCATTTTATTCTTAAATGAATTTCCATTATCAGTAACAATGGCTATAAGAATGCCATACCAGAAAATGATATGATTCATGATGAATTTGGAAATCTGAGCTCCTGTTACATAGGTTAAAGGGACAGCTTCCACCCACTTGGTAAAGTATTTAGTAGCCATGATGATGTGAGTATGGCCATCAGACAAGGTAGGGGTAAGCTTCCCTATTAAATTAAGTCCCCATTTAGAAAATGGCCATGGGGTGGTGATGGGTTACAATGGCTGTGATGGAGCATGGATGAAATTTCCATACTTCTGACAAAGTACACACTTCCTTACATAGTTGCAACAGTCAGTTTCCATGGTAGGCCAATAGTAGCCTACTCTTAACAATTTATTGGCCAAAACCATTCCGTTAGTATGTGCTCCGCACACCCCTTCATGTACTTCTTTGATCGCTTGGACCGACTCTATCATATCGAGACAACGTAACAGATTCCCATCGTAGCCATGATGATAAAGCGTACCTCCTAAAAGGGTATAATGAGCTATTTGTGAATTATGCTTTGTTTCTTGAAATGGGAGATGTCGGGAGGGAATGTGTTATCTTTAAGATAGGTAAAGATGGGCTCATACCATGGGAAATTGGGACTAACAACATCACAAACCAGACATGATTCTGGCATGTTATACGCCGAGTTGGCGTAGATTTTCCACAAAGAATGGCATGTCATTACTTTTCAAGTGGAATGCGGAGCATAAAACCCACTGTTACCATAACATCTACATAACTATTTTGTGCTCTTGGAATTTGTTCAAGTGTGATGCACACAAAATACTCTTTCATAGTTTCTACCAGCTTCTTGTAAGGTATGATTTTTTCATCCTTAACCTTGTATTCATCATTAACTTGCTTGATAATTAACTAAGAATCACCCACAATCTTAACATGGTGAATGTCCCATTTGATGGCGAGCTTCATCCCTATGATAAGTGCCTCATACTCTACGATATTATTTATGCAAGGAAAACCTAGATGAAAATCCTGAAGTATGGGGTCACCAGAAGGAGTAATAAGGACCACACTTGCACCTGAACCATGAAAATTAAAAGACCTATCAAAGTGTATCTGTCATACGATAGATTCTTTAATGTATTGCAATGAGGCATCTAGCAGGTCCAGATTCAAAGGTTCAGTCCCTTGCAAAGGTGCTTCTGCTAATTGATCAGTGAGCACCTGTCCTTTAACATAGACTTTTGATGCATAAACTCTATGTCAAATTCACTTAGTAGAATGATCCAATTAGCCATTCTACCTATGAGGGTGGGTTTAGATAGCAAGTATTTGAGCGGGTCAACTTTGGATATAAGCTTGGTTTTGGTATTCAATAGATAATGGCGAAGTATTTGAAAGGTAAAAACTATAACCAAACAAGCTTTTTCAATTTGGGGATAGTTGAGCTCATAAGTGATGAGAGTGATGATTAAGGTAGTATACCGCTTTTTCTTTGTGACCAAGGTCGTATTGTGTGAGCAGTACACCAATAGCAAATTGAGTAGCAGAGATATAAAGCAAGAGTGGTTCACTAGGAGTTGGAGGCATGAGGACAGGTGGATTGGCCAAGTATTACTTAAGCAAGGTGAAGGCTTGTTGTTGCTTTATTCCCCAGATGAAGGTGACGTCCTTTTTAAGTAGGTGGGTGAATGAATGACACTTATCAGCAAGCTGGGAGATGAAGCGGTGAATAGCCTGTATTTTCCCTGTAAGCTATGCGTAATTGCTTAATGTTCTTAGGAGGAGGCATCTCAGTAATAACAGACACTTTAGTAGGGTCTACCTCAATTCCCCTTCTTGATATAATGAAACCCAACAATTTTCTTGATAACACACCAAACACACATTTCTTTGGGTTCAGTCGGACCTTGTACTCTCATAGGTGATCAAAGATACGCCGCAAAATAGCAAGGTGATCTTACCTTGTCTTATATTTTCTGAGGATGTAATCCACATAGTCTTCCATGATATCATGGATCATATCATGCAAAATTACTGTCATTTCCCTCTATTAAGTAGCTCCTGTGTTTTTGAGACCAAATGGCATTACCTGATAACAGAAGGTACCCCAAGGAGTTGTAAAAGCCATCTTGTGTTAATCTTCATCAACTATCTTAATTTGGTTGTAACCTGAAAAAACCATCCATAAGAGATAACATCTCATATCCTGTTGTTGAATCCACAATCATATCAATATTTGGCAGTGGAAAATCATCCTTAGGGAAAGCCTTATTTGTGATGCCCACTAAAACAACCCACTTGAGACCCAAGAAACAACCTAGGGTTAGTTAGGAAAATTATGGAAACATCTCCCCGTACGACCCGCTAACCCCCAAAAAAAAAAATTGGATTTTCTCCCCCGCTTGACACGTGTCCCCTTTGGGAAAATTTTGCATCCCTGGGCTTGCCAACCCATAACTAGAGTTTTACAAGGAGTTAGGAGGACTTCTTTATATCGTCAAAAAGGTAAGAAAATTTCCTATCCAATGGGAATGATTTAGGGAAATGTTGAATGCATTAAGTGTGAGACAAATCAATTTAAAAATCTGAGCTTGTTAGAGAGTGGATATGGTGTTACCTTACCCCCTAAACCTAACTGAAACTTTCAACCCTAAAATTTAGACCTTGTGACCTCTGATAATTGCTAATAAATGAATAGTATGTTCTAGTGTAATTTAGACTTGTTCCGGAACCTGTTGTGACAACTGTTGTATTGCAACCTGGTTGTAGACATTTCTAATAAAAAAAATTATTCCATAATTTTCCTAACTAACCCTAGGTTGTTTCTTGGATCTCAAGTGGGTTGTTTTAGCGGGAATCACACTTGGTATCAGAGTAGTGGTTCAAAATCTTGGACCATTAGGCACACTAGAAAACTTGAGACATGAAACTTAAACCTAGCACACTTTTTAAATCTAGAAATCAACTTAGTTTAGAAATTGCTTATCTTAGTAAACATGGAAATTGAATAAAAACATAGAAAAATGAAATAAATCACGCCTTGGTCTGTGCAAGAGGCATAAACAGGGTGAGGGGAATTTTCACATAGACTCAGACTTACCACCACCACCGCCAGATCAAGGTGTAGCAGCAATCCTACTCCAGATTTTGCTAGACTCTTCAGGATGTTAATGCCACTCTACGTAGAGGATTAGGAGGAGGAAATGCAAACCAGACATGATAGGTAGCCATTTTTTGAGGCTTAGGCATCTCTTCAACTCTAGTGAGGAGCATAGAGGAGAGAACTCACATGTGGAGTCAGCCAGGGAAGAGTCACCATAGAGGGGACAGGGTGACCGAGTTTCAGAGCATAGAGAGAGGTATCAGAGCCTTGGGCTTAGGGATGAGCATACAAAGAGGCCTAGAGTCCGTCAGACCATAGCTGTAGATCACATTAGGGAGATCCTGAATCTTCATGGCCATCACATTACTCAGGTGATACAGGTGGATTTCAGGCAGAGGCTTAACTAGTGAGCTTGAGCGGTTGCTTCAAGCTGTGTCCTTATTCTAGCAACATGAAAGCTTGTGTTACGATCCATCTACTGAGGGATGGAGCAGGAGTATGGTGGAGGAGAGAGGAGTGAAAAAGCTCTATGTTGATTCTAAGACAGTGACCAGGGAGCTATTTGAGGAGAGATTTAGGAGTAGCTTTTTGTCACAGAGGTTCAGTACATCAACAGATAGATGAGTTTCATGACCTCCAACAGGCATCTCTTTCAGTAACAGAGTATGAGAGTAGATTTTTAGATCTACTCTAGTATGTTGAGTACATGCATGATGAGCAGGTGTGGATTCATAGGTTCATCTAGGGCCCTGAAGTTTAGACATTAGAGGTGCGGTTTGGATCCACTACCCACAGACATTAGCAGAGGTCAGTCGAGAAGGCCTATATAGCTAGAGGAGACTTGGGGAAAGAACCAATAGGCTAGAGACCGAGTCCGGAGCCACATATAATCAGATGTGGGATAGTAGATCAAGGGGGTCAGTACCTCTTCCTCGTGGTGGCCATAGTTCTTCATAGTCTTCATTTAGACCTCAGCAGACAGCAACAACATCAACAATGCCGCCCACCTCATAGACCTCCACAGGGAGCTGATGCACAGAGAGGTCAGAGTATGGGGCCTCCTCCTAGGGGTCCCATCAGGACACATGGTGGACCTAGAGCTCAGTCAGCGGGAGCTTGCACAAGTAGAGACCTCAGCAGACTGTAGCCAGATCATCAGGATCCACACCACAAACTTCTAGGGCACCTACTGGAGGTGCTACTCATTGGGGAGGATCATGATGTTATTTTTTTGTTGTGGTGTTACTGGAAAACTTTTGGAGAGACTGCCCATAGAACCCTAATAACAAGGGTAAGACACAGATCTTAGAGTTGATTGTTGGTGACATGAGACGTAGCCATAGGATTTATGTAGTGGTTGAGAACCACCAAGTAGAGCATTAGATTACAGTCATAGAGACTTACAGGTAGCATTGGTGGTATTCCTACCTCTGTATTGTTTAATTATGGTTCTTCTAATTCTTTCATTGCACCATCTTTATTAGAGTGATGCAGGCTGGTGGTAGTTAGGCAAGGTCATAGTTGGGATGTCGAGATGGCTTCTGGAGCCAAGATCCATGTAGACTCCTTAGTTAAGGAGTGTGTAGTGGATTTGGGACCTTTCACCACTACCTCAGATCTCCTTATCCTTCCTTTGGGCTCGTATGGAGTCATTTTAGGTATGGATTAGTTATCTGCACATAGGGCTAGGATGGATTGTTACCACAAGACTATATCTTGTGCAAATAATTTGGGAGTTGAGTCGGTGATTTCAAGGGTAAGGAGATCCGTTTCTATTCGCACCATCTCTGCTATGTAGCTTAAGCACTGTGTGCGACTGTGTTGTTAGATCTCAGAGCTGACTGTTGGTGACATGGGATGCAACCATAGGATTTATGCAGTGGTTCAGAACTTCCAGGCAGAGCATTAGAGTACAATCATAGAGACTACAGGTAGCATTGGTGGTATTCCTACCTCTGTATTGTTTGATTCTGGTTCTTCTAATTCTTTCATTGCACTATCTTTAGTAGAGTGATGCAGGCTGGTGGCAGTTAGGCAGGGTCATAGTTAGGATGTCGAGATGGCTTCTGGAGCCAAGATCTCTGTAGAATCCTTAATTAAGGAGTGTGTAGTGGATTTGGGACCTTTCACCACTACCTCAGATCTTTGTATCCTTCCTTTTTGCTCGTATAGAGTCATTTTGGGTATGGATTGGTTATCTGCACACAGGGCTAGGATGGATTGTTACCACAAGACTATATCTTGTGCAGATGATTTGGGAGTTGAGTTGGTGATTTTAGGAGTATGGAGACCCGTTTATATTCACACCATCTCCGCTATGCAGCTTAAGCAGTGTGTGTGAAGGGGTTGTTAGATGTATGTTGTTATAGTCAGTGACAGATCAAAGGATGGGACTAGTGGACCATCTCTAGATGATCATCCCATTTTGAGAGAGTTTACAGATGTCTTTCCAGGGGAGCTACTGGGGTTACCACCCCCACATGAGATTGATTTTCACATAGATTTTGTTCCTAGAGCAGAGCCTATCTCACGAGCACCTTATTGGATGACCACCTCAGAGCTCTATGAGCTCAAGTTACAGCTTGAGGGCCTTTTGGAGAAAGGCCTTATCTTTCCTAGTATATTCCCTTAGGGGTGTACCGATGATCTTTGTGAAGTAGAAGGATGGATCCTTGCGGTTGTGTATTGATTACTGCCAGCTAATTAAGGTAATGATCAAGAATCATTATCCCCCTTCCACGTATTGATGACTTGTTTGATCAGATGAAGGGAGCTACAATTTTCTCTAAGATTGAGCTTAAGTCAGGCTACCATCAGCTGAGGATTTCGGAGGTAGACATTCATAAGACCACTTTTTGTATGAGATATGGGCGCTATGAGTTCATAGTGGTGCCTTTTGGTTTGACTAATGCCCCGCAGTGTTTATGATTTTGATGAATTAGGTATTCCAGGACATTTTCAGATCGCTTCGTGCTCATCTTCCTAGATGACATTTTGATTTACTCACATACATGTGAGGAGCACGAGGGACACCTTTTCCAGGTTCTTTAGTGTCTTCAGGAGTAGCAACTTTATGGGAACTTGGAGAAGTGTGCATTCTTTCAGACAAAGGTACAATACTTTGGGCATATCATTTATGGGGAAGGTATCGCCATCAATCCTTCCAAGATTAGATCCATTATGGATTGGCCAACACCCACTATGGTGATAAAGGTGCGTAACTTTATGGGATTAGCAGGTTACTACAAGAGATTTGTTCAGAACTTCTCTCAGATTGCGCACCCTATCACTTCCCTTCAGAGGAAAGGGAAGAAGTTTGTTTGGTCAAATAGATGCAAGCAGGCCTTCAGGACACTGAAGGAATGCCTCACTACAACACCTATTCTTGTAGTTCCGGATCCACATGGTGAGTTCTTTGTATACACGGATGCTTCTTTAGCAAGGCTTGGAGGTGTGTTGATACAAGAGGGAAAAGTAGTGGCTTTTGAGTCTTGCAAACTCAAGGATTACGAGCTTAATTATTTGACTCATGATCTTGAGCTTGTGGTAGTTGTGCACACCTTGGTTCGATGGAGGAACTTTCTTCTTGGCAGGATATTCACACTCAGGACAAATCACTTGAGTCTTTGCCACCTCTTCACATAGCCCAATCTTAACGCTCGTTAGTGGCATTGGATGGAGTTGCTTTGTGAGTATGATATGAATATTGAGCATGTGGAGGGGAAGGATAATGTGGTAGCAGATGCTCTCAACAGATGGAGACATGTGGCTATGGCCACCCTCAGTGAGCACAGATTTGTGGAGCAAGATTCTTTAGTAGCTTCCTCTTGACAACTTCTACATTGCAGTTTGAGCAGAGATTGAGTCCCAAAGACCCCTCGAGGGCAAGTTTGATGGGTTTTATTTAGAGGTAGATGGTATTCTCAGGCATAAAGACTGGATTTATGTTCCAGAGATGGAGGCTTGAGGCAGAACATCTTGGTAAAGGCACATCGTGCACCTTATTCAGCCCATCCCAGGGTGAAGAAGATGCATGCCAACCTTACGATAGTTTTATCATTGGAGAGGACTTCATAGAGACGTGGCCCAATTTTTATCATGATGTTTAGTGTTCTAGAGAGTTAAGGTAAAGCATCAGCATCTAGCTAGCCTTATTCATCCTCATGCTTTACCGGAATGGAAGTGGAACACCATTTCTATGGATTTCATTGTTGGGCTACCGATGTCGAGATATCACCACGATGCCATTATGGTCATGGTTGATAAATTGACAAAAGTGGCTCACTTTTCTCTGGTGAAGACCACTTATACAACTAGGGCAGTGGCATAGGTATATTTGGATGAGATTTTCAGGTTGCACGGGATTCCGTAGAAGATCATTTGTGACCGCAATCCTTTGTATACTTCACATTTTTGGACTACCATGCAGTATGTCCTTGGGATGAAGATCAACTTCAGCACAACATATCATCCCAAGATAGATGGACAGACTGAGCGGGTGAATCAGATTTTAGAGGAAATGCTTAGGATGTATGTGATGGATCAGTAGTCTAGATGGGAGGAATACCTGTACTTGGTGGAGTTTTCCTACAACAATAGTTTCCAGAGTTCTTTAGGCATGGCTCCTTTTCAGGTTTTGTATGGTAGAGAGTGCATGAAACCTCTTAGCTGGGACAAGTTAGAGGATAGAGTATCTCTTGGACTAGCTCTTTTACCAGGACATGGAGCATTAGGTGGTATTGATCAGACAAAGACTATAGGAGGAACATGATAGGTAGAGGAAGTATGCAGATCAGCATAGGATCGACCATAGTTTTGATGTGGGCATGAAGGTGTTCCTTTGTGTCATGCCATACAAGATCCCTATCCATTATGGAAAATGTTCTAAGTTAGTTCCTAGATTCGTGGGTCCTTTTGAGATCTTGGAACGTATTGGCCCTTTGGCCTACCATCTAGCATTGCCACCTAGCTTGTCTTGCATACATGATGTTTTTCATGTTTCAGTTCTCAGGAGATATGTTGTAGATCCTTCTCATGTGTTATATTGGACATCATTTTAGGTGCACGATCAGGGGCAGGTGATGGTGGAGCCCGTTTGCATCCGAGATCGCAGGACACTGGGCCTTCAAGGTAGAGAGGTTGATCGGGTTCGAGTGCAGTGGGACAAATATGATGAGACTACAGCTACATGGGAGGATGCTACCTTATTACGAGTTCAGTTTCCACATTTGTTCCAGTAAATTTTAAGAGGAAGTCGAGTCTAAGGGGAGGGGCATGTAGTGCCCACTTCCCTTTGACACCTTTTGATACTGATCTTGATACGGTTGATTTCATTATGGACATTATTATAGTTTTTATTTAGTATGATGTTAGATATTTGATCATGGATTATTGTGATCTTTATTTGGTTATGATGCATGATGATTATTAGAGACACTCATATGTGGATGATGATATACTATTTGGCATGGATATATTATGAATGTTTTTCGGACATGTGATTTTAAGATATTGTGAGTAGACGTATAAAATGAACATTATATGATGATGATATAGTTATTGATTAAGTTACAAATGATATAGTTGTTACTTTGATGTTGTTGTGATTAATTTATATAGATGATCTTGGAATTATATTTATATTCATTTTGGATGTTCTAATATGGCCACGAGGGTCGAAGGAGGTATTTGTGTTTTGCAGGTTAAAATATCACAACAAACATCGGGGGATTGGAGACCAACCACATTGGAATTCTAGATAAATTCAACAAGGTCACCATGGCAACATGTTTTGTGTATGTGTGTTGTTGTTAGGAAATCCCATGAGGGGGATCACCTGTAAATGTGACCATGAGTTTTGTGTATTTTATTATGTGGTTCCTTTTTTATTATTGTTTGTATGTATTTTATTGGTGACGTGTCCCTTTCTTTTATTTAATTAAATTGTGGTAGATTAATGTGGGAAAACATATGGTTAAAAGTTAATTAATTAAATTTGGATACAAGAAAGTAATAACGGAAGTTGTTGTCTCTTTGTATTAAATATGTAAGGGATATGTAAGTATGTGTAAGAGTTGTGTAAGTCAGATTTTGGAGTATGAAACACTCCACCTCCTCGGAAATTCGAATTTTTCCTTGGAGGCTATTTTTGGAGGCTTGTGAGACAAGTAAAACTTGTCCCATACCTCTTAATTTAATTTACCAATCATACATATGGTTGGAGGGTTGATTTTAGACCTTTTGACTGCATTTTTATAAGTCAAGTTGCATGTTTTTATTGCACTCTTCTTATAGTTTATTTAATTTAGTCTTTTGGGGTGTGGGATTTTTTTGAGTGTGTAAGTAATATTGTCATATTTTCACCCACCTCTTTATTGAGCCTTAGAGAATGAAATTTTGACTTTTGTGTTGGAGTTGAGGATGTGTGATGTGGCACCCTACATGGATCCACATCATCCTCTTCTCTTCCCTCTTCTATAAAATTCAAACTCATTTCCTTGTTTTGGGTTGTTGAAACTTTGGAATGCTTCCTTGGGGTGAATTTTCTTGTGCTTGGAGCTCTTGCTTTTGGAAGGAGATTCGAAAAATTTGCATGTCTTTTGGTTGTTGTTTTGGGACTGTATTTTGGCATTGAAGCTTGTTGTTTGGAAACAAAAGCTATCATGGAGAGGTAAGAGCTTGGCTCTTGAAAATACTCTTCTTTTCCTTCCTTTTCTTGAATATGTAAATGTTGGTATGGTTGTTATTGTTGTGGGCTGTGGGTAGACTACCTAGGAATGGTGTAAGAGAAGGCTATGGGGAATTCATGTGGGGAGCATAAGGAATGCCATTAGCATCATAATTCTTGTGGAGGGAGTTTGGGTTTGGGATCCATCATGGAAAAATAAATAGATTGCATTTCTTACTTTGTGGGGGGCATAAGGAGGGATTGTGGGGGGCATAAGGATATGTGTGAAGAATTATATTGGCAGATTGTTATAGGTGGATGCCCAATTCCCATTAGGAGGTATAAGTAGATTCCCTCATAGCTTTTGCTCCTTTGGCTTGCATGAAGAAGCTTGAGTTTTGTTTGTTTTATTTCAATGCAGTTGTAAACTGTTGTTTTGTTTGGAATGTGTTTTTAAATTAAAATGTGCATGTTGAAAGAATTCTGTGTGTTGTGGAAGTCTGTTGTTGTCATGGGTTGATATACATTTCTTATTGCATTGTGGTTGGGGCTCGGGGGACAATGAAGAAGGATGGCTTCTCCTCTTCATTGGATGTCTTGGTTGGCTGGAGAGCGTTGCCTTTTCCCCCACTTTTTTTGTGATAAAATTGGAAGAGAAGGGAACTTACATGTTGTTGTTCTGGAGCAGAGGAAAATACAGTTTTGACAGTCCCTTGTGAAATATATTTTATCATAACCTTTCCCACTTTGAAGTGGATGAAATTGTAAACGTATTTTGTGAAGAGAAGATGTTTGTAATTGGTTATGAAAGTTGTATATTCGAAATGTCAAAGATATTTATATTCTATTCTGGTCATTTGAAAGAAGGAAATTGAAACCTGTTATCTGCATTCAAGGAATTGAAAAAAAAAATGTAAAGATGTATTTCTTTTAAAATCAATAAAGGATTGCAAGACCTTTCCTCATTTTGCATTGTAGATTTAAATTGGAATATCAGATTGTGATTGAAATCTCTGTTTGGAAAAATGGAAAAAGAAGAAACACGTATGAAGGAATTGTATTACTTTGTCCTTTGAAAAATATGTTAAAATTTGAAATCAGAATTACATTTTGGGTTTAGAATAGTTTGATTTAAAATCATTTAAATGTATTAGACTAGATGAGAAATGAATTTTCATACTTGGAAGAAGACATGACAAATAGATCCCTCAAGATTTGATCCATGTCATTGTAAATTTAAAACTGGAAAATAATTTATTAAAAATGCACAGTTCGAACTTACAAATAAAAATCAACATTGAAACATCAAAATTTAGCATGACATAATATCAATGAACTTTTTTTGACAAAAAACACTTAAGGAAATAATTTTAAACATTGCAAAATCGGGCCCAAACCTTCTACAGTCATTTTTCTGCCAAATGTTGAAAAAATTCAAATTAGAATCAATCAAGCAAATCACCTTCCAAAAACATCCTAAATCCTTGTTAGAACAATCCTCTATGTCTGTTTGGCATGTTGAGTGAAGGAGAAGATCAAAATGAACCAAATTTATAAGTTAAAATTTACCAGTTTGTTTTTAAAAATCCTACAGGCCGTTTTCATAAATTTGACCCCTTAAACTTTATCAAAATCTAAAATTTATGATTCTTGTGCAAAGAGGGCATTGAAAAATTTCTAGAAAGTCCTCATTTTCCCAAAACCTGATATTTCTATCAAAAGTTATGGCCTTCTGAAGTTTTCTTCACTGACATTAAATTTTTTTGAAAAATTTCCTTAGCGGGCCCCGTGGCCCAAAATTTTCCCTTGGGACTTAATAAAAAATTTTGGGAAAATTTTTAACATTTTCCCCCATTGCCCTGTAGCCAATCAAAGGCTGTCAAGTGGCCTCAGGGAGGCAACGGTAGAGGCGCAACATAAAATTATTGCTTGGTACTTTTTTAAAACATTTGGAAAATTTCATTATTTTCCTCCACCGGTCCGCAATCCCGCATCCCTTCGGGTACTACCACATGGTAGCATGGGATGACAGCAGAGGGGGTAGAACCCTTACAACCTTGTCTTTTTTGAAAATTTTGTTTTGGAGGTTTTGTACTTATTCTTCCGCGGCCCCGAACTCCTTGCCCTTTAGCCTTTTTGAAATACTTCCGTGAACACGTGGGCCCATGTGTCAAACTTCCCCCTTATCTCCCCCTTCGAAAAATTTCCTCCAAACCTCTTCCGCCCTACCCTTCCCTCATTTCCTCCCCGCTTGGCTCGAAGTTGGACACGTGTCCCTAGTGGCGCAGCGGAGGCGCGGGTGCAAATTGGAATTTTCTCCCCCCCCGCGTAGGAAAATTTGCAAACATCTCCCCACGACCCGCCAACCCCCCCCCCCCCCCCCCCCCCCCCCCTTTGGGAAATTTTACATCGTTGGGCCCCGCCAGCCCATAACTAGAGTTTTACAAGGAGTTAGGATGACTTCTTTATATCGTCAGAAATGTGAGAAAATTTCCTATCCAATGGGAATGATTTAGGGAAATTTTGAATGCATTAAGTATGAGAAAAATCAAGTTTAAAACTCTGAACCTGTTAGAGAGTGGATATGGTGTTAATTTACCCCCTGAACCTAACTGAAACTTTCAACCTTAAAATTTAGACCTTGTGACCTCTGATAAATTATAATAAAGGAATAGTATGTTCTAGTGTAATTTAGACTTGTTCCGGAACTTGTTGTGACAACTGTTGTATTGCAACCTAGTTATAGACACTTCTAATAAAAAAATTATTCCATAATTTTCCTAACTAACCCTAAGTTGTTTCTTGGGTCTCAAGTGGGTTGTTTTAGCGGGCATCACATTATTAATGTCTCTAAAATCCATGTAGATTCTGATCCCGACATAATTTTTCTAGATAGGGACAATGTTGGATATCCATTTAGATTAATCAATGGGACGAATGAATCATGCCACAAGAAATCTTTCTAATTCATGTTTGACCAGGAGAGCCACCCTTGGGTGCATATTTTTGAGCTTCTGCTTAATAGACTTAGCATCTGCATATACAACCAAGTTGTGCATGACCAAAGTTAGATCTAAGCCTGGCATATCCTTATAGGACCATGTGAATACATCTATAAAATCCTGTAGCAGCATGGTGAACGTCTTCTATTCTCGTGCCAAGAGTGAAGCTCCTAATTTGACTATTTTTGTGTCCTCTTCTATGCCAATGTTTACATCAATAGTTTCCTCCACTAGTAATTTTGACAAGTCCTCCATACGTGTTGGATTGGGAGGAAGGTTGAGATCTTCGTCTAAGGATGTCTCCATGATATTTTCATCCTTGGCATGGTCACTTTTATTGTCCTTTTATTTTTGCACCTGTTTGTCTGCTAGTTCCTCAAAGAGGTTTTCACTGTGTGACTTGGAGTTTGATTTTTACTGAGGCTTTGCATTGGAACTTTTTCCCTCGCTTTTTCTTAAGTTTTGTTGACCACGAAGCTCAGCCTCCTCACCAAAGTAGGCATAGGTATCCAAGTCAATATAGAAGCCCTTTTTGTGGTCTCCAATGGGAATTGTATCCTGAATGCCCATGAACTATGTGATAGCTTCATCATTCTCAAACAGATCTAGTGATATATAATGTTGTTGGTCCCATTCAACAAGGGAAGGGTAAACAAGGTCAAGTGTAGGTTCCTTTGGGGTTATGGTTAGGACAACGATATTTATGAATAGGTTTTTGGAGGTAAGATCCTCATATTGGCTATAATGGGAATCCGTATTATTGTCTAGATAGTTAGAGCTATCCTCACATTTAGAGAAAGTAGCATCTTGATCATTGCGATGTGCCCCATAAGGATGAATTCCAATGTCATATCTTTCTATTTTAAAATGTAGGAGAGGCATTGGTTCTCGTTTTCCTTACTCATTTCTTCTGCATCCTAAGCCCTTATAGCCCATGGAGTACATCATTATAATAGATTTCTTCGTATTAAGGGGTTTAATAGGTAGGTTGGTTGAGTATCCTCTAGGACCCAAGTCGTAGGTGGATCCAACAATTTTTCTTTAGCCAGAATCCTCCAAGTAAAAATGACCCAATAGTTCGCTCACTCCTAGGTCATCTGAAATGATAGTTGGGTCGATCTCTAGTCTTAGGTGACAATGAGAAGTCTGAAACCAGAAGGGCTTGTTGCACATTATATTCTCCATAGCCGCATTCTAGGATTTTCATCTCCCATGAATCAAAAGGATAAGTGGATGTAGAGGCACCATGGGCACAAGAACTGAGAGAATCCGAATCTACCTGGGACTCCATGTCTTCAGATTGGAGAGGAACAAATAAATCGGTGGAGGGACACACATAGGTACCCTTACATGCAAAACTATTGAGAGCTCTGCAGTGAGTGAAGGGATCTGAATCTCCTTATATTGTGATAGTGTGTCCCTCATGCTTCAGTTTAATGCATTAATGGAACGTTGATGGCACAACCTACATGGAATGAATCCACGGTCAGCCTAGAAGCATATTATACGGAAGTTCCAAGTCCAGAACATGGAAATTTGTTTGACAAGTGGGACCAACTTCCATGGGCAACGTGATTGTGCCCGCTGACTCCCTTTGCACATTATATTCTCCACAACCATATTCTAGGATTTTCATCTCCCATGAATCAAAAGGAGAAGTGGATGTAGAGGCACCATGGGCACAAGAACTGAGAGAATCTAAATCTACTCGAGACTCCATGGCTTCATATTGGAGAGGAACAACTATATTAGTGAAGGGACATGCATAGGTACCCTTACGTGTAAAACTATTGAAAGTTCTGTAGTGAGCGAAGGGCTCTAAATCTCCTTGTATTGTGATAGTGTGTCCCTCGTGCTTCAGTTTAATGCATTGATGGAATGTTGATGGCACAACCTGCATGGCATGAATCCACAATCGGCCTAAAATCATATTATATGGAAGTTCCAAGTCTAGAACATGGAACTTTGTTTGATGACAAGTGGGACCAACTTCCATGGGAAATGTGATTGTGCCCACTGACTTCCTTTCCACATTGTCGTAAGCGGTGATAGTAATGATGTTTGACTCAAGGTCTGCTTCAGTATGTCCCAGCTGCTTAACCAACTTTAGTGTGCATATGTTCAACCCTGATCCATTGTCCACAAGCACCCGTTTGATCTTCTTACGGGTAAAAAATACCTCAATATATAAAGGGAGGTTATGCGTTGGATTTTTAGTGGGGATTTCCCTATGATCGAAGGCAATGTGTTCAGTTGGCACAATGTTTGCTAATGCAGCCTGAAGATGTTTAGGATATACTTCTAGTGGTACTCCTAACCCCTAGAGAGTTTGGTACAAAATGTATTTATGCACATTTGATATCATAAGAAAATCCAAGATCAAAATATTGGTAGATGTTTTCTCAAGTTTCTCTAAGAGGTTGTACCTACCATTTCCTAGGGTTGATGGAGAGGGTTCAGGAATCATGAGGCAGGCACACCTTGTTACCGCGATACAATATTTTCCCTTGATTCAGATGGTGTTGACATGGTCACTAAGAGAGTGAATACATCCAATAAGTGAATCATAATGATTGTTGTCTCTCTTGGTATATAAATAATTCACTGCTTTATAACTCTTGGATAACTCTCCCCGATCCGACTTTGACTCTTCTGATTTACCATGTTTGGGGAATGGTTCTTTATATATCCCCATCTTTTTTTTGGGTGTCTAAGTTTTCTTTGGATTTTCCACCTCTATCTCCCCATTGTCGATGAGGCCTTGGATGTAGTGACAAAGCCGAAGACATTTTTCTGTTTTATGTCTCTTAACATGATGTAATTCACAATAGTCATGCTCCTTTTACCATGATGTTTTTGGAACACTATCATCAAAGGGTTGTGTCGTAGGATAAGTCACCATGTGATCTGCATCCAATTGTTTTAATATAACCTACAAAGGCTTATTGAGAGGAGTGAGCATTCTTTGTTTTGGTGGTGGTTGAATAGGTCCTTTGGTCAGTTTAAAAGGTTGACCGGTTCGAACCGTTTGTACACATTTGGAATCTATGATCCCGTCTCCCACCATGTTTTTGTTTTTGTTAAATATCTTCGGCTTCTCTGTAGGTTTAACACTTTGATCATCCTTAGATTGTGACTTAAGAGTTTCTTTGGCAATAAGGGATTTTTCTATTTGAACCCCTTTTTCAATGACCTCCTCAAAAGTGCAAACACAATGCATTTGAAGGTGGAAAGTGATGTCTGGATTTAGGTTGGGCACAAAGATACTTACCAACTATTTTTCAGGGAAAGCGTAAGGGAAGTGGCTAGCTATCCCTCTCCACCATTGTAGGAAGTTGATGAAAGTATCATTAGGGTGTTGTTTGGTGCCACATAAATCTGCCACGGTGATATCACTCTCTATATTGTACAAGAAGTGACACACAAACCTCTCTGCCAATTCTGGCCAGGTAAAAATAGATCCCCAAGGTAAACAAGTAAACCACTCCAAGTCTTGACCTCCTAGAATCTTGGGAAAAGGTCATATGAGATAATTATCACTATAGAAAACTTCTTGACACGCCATATAGAAATCCTTGACATGATCTCGTGGGTCTCCCTTTCCTCTATATTTGTCAAATTTTTGCATGTCAAATTTTTTAGGGAAAGGTTGAAGTGTCATACCTTTGTCAAAAATATGGGGACATAGTTCTTCATATTGATACTTTCTAATGCTCCCCACATTTCTCTTTTGAAGAATTGTGAGTGTTTCTTTCATATATTATACCTCTTGGGTGAGCAATTGTTCTTTAGTAGGAGAAGCAGGGATTTATACACAGTGATACTCTGTATTATCTTCTCCTTGATTTTCCCTATGAACTTCACTGATTTTGACCTTAGGCCTTGGCTTTTGGACATTCTTTCTTGCTTCCTTTTGTACATGAGAGGTTAGCAAGGATAATTTTTGGCTAAGGTTACTAATTTGTTGTTGAACGGTGACTTCTTCTTCCAAATGTTCCTCTTCTTCTTCATATTGTGGAGGTTCTTCAACATTCTCGTGTCCTGACATGATTTTATGTGGCACTTTGATAAAGGGTATTCTATGTCCCACTATATTATCGTTTCCTGTGTTGGAGGTAGAAGCATGTCCGTGTGTTAAAATATCCTCCATGTTGATAAGAGGTCACTCCTCCTCATTGGAATTATTTTTGGTGGGATTGCTTCATTTTTGGCCCCCAATTCTATAACCTGTGCTAGCACCCTATCCTTGTTTCTAAAAAGGAACTCGTCTAATAAGGTTGGGTCAAAGTCAAACTCCACATGTGGGGATTCCAATTCATCACCACTATGATCAACCATGTCTTCTATCTCTTTTTCTACGAAATATAGAGGCCCTAGATCATGTCCAATAAAAGGGTTTAACCCTTGTTTTTTTGAGGCTTCCCAAGCTTGCGCTTGTTATGCCTCGTATGTTTGCTTTTTGAGCCCTAATCGTGTTTTAGGAGCCATGATGT
The DNA here is from genome assembly GCA_019776745.2 of Taxus chinensis. Classification (NCBI taxonomy): domain Eukaryota; kingdom Viridiplantae; phylum Streptophyta; class Pinopsida; order Cupressales; family Taxaceae; genus Taxus; species Taxus chinensis. The sequence continues at coordinate 772,850,979 of CM034148.1, read as the reverse complement.
TTAATAGTTTCACTAAGGTAAGTTGTAAATGTGTTCAAAAATTTGTGACCACACCTAAGAGAAATGCAAGATGAATGTCAAGAATATGAATGAGTATAAATGTTAGAATACCAATGTGATAGAATGATAAATCAATAGTGACACAATGTTTGGTAACTAAACCTATCAAATGAATGAATTACTTCCTAGATTTTGTTTTAAAAAGTATTTGGTGTCGCAAGATAATTAACAAGATGTCCTCACTTATGCCAAGTTCAAGGGAATGAACAATATGTAAGTAAATACAAGAAGTTAATGTGACCTCCTAACAAGGTATACTAGAAGCAAGCTCAAATTTAATTAATACCTATATCCCAAAAAGTGCCAGTTACAATTTGTGAGTGACACAGCAATGTCACCAAGATATGTTAACCAAAATTTGTGAAAAAGTAAGGTATTGATATCAAGATGATATTGATATAACACACACAAGTGGTAACACGTAGCACTCTTCAAAATTGAGGTAGTAATAAAATAAAACCAAAAGCTTAAATTATAACTAAGAATTTTTAAAATTTGTATAGCGTAACCTTACAATATGGATATTTAGGTCAAGTTTACAAGAAACAAAACATAAATACCAAAATCGTAGTGATACGATATAAACAAGGTAACCTTTCTAAGGAAGTTCAAGATGATGAATCATGCCTAACTACGATGACGATCCTGACATGGGTATCAAGATCACAAAGGCTACCAATGATATGAATACACCTCCGCACACTTTAGATGTTTAACTTACCCAGCCGCAAACATGGATGGGCGTAAATGGACAAAAAAAGTGGCAGAAACAATAAATTGGTAACACAAAGGTAGTCACACTTCTTTTGATCAACAAAGTGTCAAAAGAATGTGAAGGAAGTAAATCAAAAGGGGGATGAAAAATGATGGCTTTACTTCGGCAAAGTTTCACCTCACCTTAAGGAAAGTGAAAAACTAACAAAAAGTAACGCGTCCCACATTTCATGATGAATGATGGCTCACAACTCAACACTATTTTGAAATGGTCAAAGTGGGCTCCTGGCCAAAGAATATCTTCATAGGTGGTTCTCTCTTTCTAGGTGTTACAAAGCTGTCTTAAGTGAGCGTGATTTACCCAAATAGTTCTGAATATCTTGGGAGTATCTCAGCTTTACTTTACCCCCTTTCGGAGCACAAAGGGTAACTAGTGTGTCCACGTGTGCTCTCCCTAGGATCACCATATTGATAACTAGTAACGTTATCTCATAAGGTAATACTAGTCAAGTAGGTAGGGTAGAGCACTTCCCGTTTCATCCACAAGGTTCCCTCTTGCGTGGACTACTTTGGGGTTCGTGGTACCACCCTCATTATTGTAGCTTAAGACGTTATGCCAAAGGGATTATGTTCTAATTGAGTGGATAGGGACGTATCCTTTTCTAAAACTTACATTACAATGTTTTAAATATGTTGTTCTTTTTATCTTTTTTGATTTAGATGTGGTTTTCTTGAACACCTTTTGGCAACTTGTACGATAATTGTATTTATAGTTTTTGACTTCATTTTGATTCCACCTTTCTTTGGCAAGTGTGTGTTTTGGTCTTGCACAATGAGTTTAGTAGTTTTCCATAAAAAGAGTAAACATCATTTCTGATTCTCAAGATCATCCAAGGATGTAAGATAACAACATACGTGATGTTTCTATAAATCTAAGAAGATATCAAATGGAAAAACACTTCATTCAAACACACCAATGTTAACCCATTCTAATTCAAATATTCCTAACAATTTCAAAGCATCAAAAAGACTTAAGAATCATTTCGGATTCCCAAGATCACCCCAAGGGACGTGAGGGATGAGCATACGTGACCTTATTCTCATAAGCAAACATGCAAAAGTTTACCTAATCTAGCAAAGGCATGTAAACGTACCCTGTAAAAATAGGCATTAATTAGATAAAAACCTACAAAGAAGTTATCACCGTAACACCCTAATTTTAAGAACACTGAAAGACACCTGCACCCCAGTTTAGGCATGTGTGCGCGGTATGTTAGGGAAGATGTGCCCCTCTATGTGTTTTCTGACTTACAGTGCACTTACGCCACCAGAAAGGTGTGTGCGCTAGGATCAAGGCGTGTGTGCCAAGGAAGTAAATGGTAGTATTAGGATCTGAATAGAGTGCCTATGCCACCAGAGAAGTGCTTGCGCTATGGTTAGGGCATGTGCGCCACAATCGATAAAAAATAGTGCCAGATTGTGACAGAGCACATATGCTACCAGAAAAGTATCCTGTGCCACCAGAAAGATGCCTGTGCATCTAGGTTAGTGTGTATGTGCTAGTCTGACAGGTTTTTGCATTGCATTGAAGGTACAATACAAAATGGCGTATGCACCCAGGTTAGTGCACCTGCGCCCTGGTTAGGGTATGTACGCCAGGATTAGTGCATGTGTGCTCAGGGTTAGACAAAAAAATATTCAAGCTTCAACAATGCAGCCTGCGCCACCCGAGAGGTACTTGCACCAGAATAAGTGTTCCTGCGCCCCTGTTAGTGTGCATGCGCCACTCCTGCAACAAAAGTACGACAAAAAACACAAAAAAGCTCACAATACTTCAAATTTTAACAAATTCGCTTGAAAGTGGCAACAACCCATTAAAATGGTAGCTATAGATGAGAACCTACACATATAATACTAGAAAAAATCCCAAGAAATTGAGTATTATTTACTATATGTGCATATCAAAGGTTAACCAAAAGAATAGAATTCAAGCTAAAAAAAATGCTAAGGGACTAGGGATCCGTCCTACCGGGCGTGTCATATGTGTGTATGTATTTTTGCTTAAGCTAAGTTTAAATGAATAAGAACTACCACCTAAATAGTTCTATAACAAAGCTAAGTCAAAGTCTAGGCACCATCAAGATGAGAGCTAAACAAGATAAACACCAAGCATAAAGCATTAACTTTGAATTAACATGCTAAAGTATTCAAACCTCTACTCCTCTAGATTACCAAAAAAAAGTAAACAGACCTATGTAGACTCCATAGTAATCAAATTGACTATTTTGAACATCAAGAACCTAGGAATCGGAGCTCATCAAAGCCTGGTTAGAAGACCCTTTGAATATTCCCATATGACCCAAGCACTTGGTTAGAAAATGCAAAAAAGGAGGCTTAACTCTCCAAGTGGTGAATTTCTCAAAAATAACAAAGGAAAGCTTATAGTCTATTTGTTGTGTGCTTTGCTTTTGTCTTCTCAAGGAATTTAGGTGTAAGTGTAAAGGTAAGAGGAGGGATCTTTATATAGCCCAATGGATAAAGGAATTACTACATCCCTTTGCATGTGGGATAATAGGGATGTTGAGTTAGTTGTGGATAAGGGGGGTTTAGATAGGGTTGAGTTAACTTTAGGAGAGTTTAGCTTGTCCTTTAGTGGCTCATGTGGATAAAGGGGGCTCATTAATTAATCAAGATGATTTAATTAATAGATGTGCAAGCTTATAGAAGCTTTTAGATGAATATTAGAATGATTTAGACTATAAAAGAGGATTAAATGAATTAAATATTGATTTATTGGTTAAATGAAAGGGGAAGCTAATTAATTAATAATAATTAATTAGTCTAGATAGAAGGGGTGTTTATTAATGGAAGGTCATTAATTAGGGTATTTACTAGATAGGTGACTTAATTAATTAGCGTAGTGTAATTAATTAACGACGATAGGAGAGAAGGTGAGTGCTTTTTGACGATATGTCACCAATTTGCAGGAAAGGAGATAATTAGTGCAATTTAAGTATTTAAATTGTTTGGGCGTAATTATGTGTGTCTACACTGACAACTCCCACTGCCTGTGCAATGTCTGGTCTTGTACAAACCATAACGTACATGAGACTCCTAACTACTGAAGCATATGGTACTTGTGTCATGTATTTGACCTCCTTATGTGATGAAGGACACTGATCTTTTCTCAATTTGAAGTGTCCAGCCATAGGTGTGCTAACATGTTTTGCATTCTACATGTTGAACCTTTCTAACACCTTGTAGATATAATCCTCCTGAGACAAATACAACTTCATGTTTTTCCTAGTCTCTATGTATTTACATGCCAAGGATTCTTTTTACAGCTCCTAAATCCTTCATAGCAAATGTGTGAGCTAGCTTTCTCTTAAGCTCACCAATGTCTTGCATACTAGATCCTACAATAAGAATATCATCCACATACAGTAACAAAATAATATAGCTCCCATTTTCAAGCTTCTTGAAATAAACACAATGGTCAAATTCACATCTCAAGTAACCATGCTCATGCATAAAACTATCAAACCTCATGTACCATTGCCTTGGAGCTTGCTTGAGCCCATATAAAATTTTTTTCAATCTACACACTAATTTCTCCTTACCCTTGACTTCATACCCAAGCAGCTGCTGCATATAAATTTCTTCATCCAAATCACCATGAAGAAAATCCATCTTCACATCTAGTTGCTCTAAATGCAAATCTTCTACTGCAACTAAACTCAATACATTATGAATAGAAGTCATCTTAACAACAGGAGAAAATATTTCACCAAAGTCAATACCTGCTTTCTGTGCAAATCCCTTTACTACAAGCCTTGTATTGTACCTTTTCTATCCTCCCTCTTCTTCCTTAATTCTGTAAACCCACTTTTTCTGCAATGTTCTCTTACCTGTTGGCAACTTAACCAAATCCCAAGTCTGGTTCTATTCCAAAGAGTCCATCTCCTCATCCATGTCATGCTCCCACTGAACGTGAGTCTTATCCTACATTGCTTCTTCAAAGCTCTCTGGTTCACCACTATCACTCAATAATAAATAAAATAGAGAAGGTGTAAATCTTTCTAGGAAGTTTACTTACCCTTTGTGACCTTCTCACAGGAGTTTGGGGTACCGGAGGCTCAATCTGGGTCTCCTGGACATTAGTATCCACTTCTGATAGTGACTGACGTGGTCACCTCTAACCGAAGTTGGTTCTACTAACTGAAGGTTGGTTTGGATCCTCTGTTACCGTCAATGGCAGTTCAATTGACCGATTTTGGTCAGGGACTAACCGATTACGGTTATTGTGTATTTCTGTAGGTGTTTCTTTAAAACCTGAGAGTTCATTTTCATCAATAAAATTCTCAATTTTCTCATCCTTGGGTACCAAAATTTGGTCCATGTACATTATCTCTTTTCATTCCATTCAACATCATGACTCCTAATAATTTTAGAAATCTCTAAATCCCAAAAACGGAAACTAAAATCACCAGATCCATAACCAATGAAAGTGCATCTCTTGGATTTTACATCCAACTTCTTCCTATTTTCCTTATCAACATGCACAAAATCTTCTGGACCAAAAAATTTAAGAAAAGAAAAATCTAACTCTTTTCCGGTCCAAGCTTCCTCAGGTATTCCTCCATCTAGTGAACTTAAAGGACCACGGTTAATCAAATAAACCGTTGTATCAACTGCTTCTACCCAAAACTGTAAGGGCAATCCAGAATGTATTATCATACTTCTAGCACATTCCATGATTGTCCTGTTCATTCTCTCTGCAACACCATTCTCATGTGGTGTTCTTGGAACCATTCTTTCTCTACGTATTCCATTCACTGAACAATAATCATTGAAAGTCCTTGTTACAGTATTCACCACCATTGTTAGATCTAAGGCATTTTAACTTAGAATTTGATTCATTCTCAACAAGGTCTTTCCATCTTTTAAAAGTCTCAAAAACATCAGATTTACATTTAATACAATAAACCCATACCTTTCTTGTAGCATCATCAATGAAAGTAACATAATACTGGGATCCTCCATGAGAAGCTACCTGAGCTGGTCCCTACACATTTGAGTGTACAAGCTCCAATTTCTGCTCCTTCTTAGTTGCCCCAACTTTGAGAAATCTCACTCTCTTTTACTTTCCAAAGATACAATGCCTCACAGAAATCAAGAGCTAAATCTTTCAAATCTGATAACTTACTCTTAGCCTTTAAGATCTGCATTCTTTTTTTACTCATATGACCCAACCGATTATGCCACATGCATGCATCTGAATCTGAAGTAGATAATACAGAAAAAGGAATCAGTAATATAGGTAGATAAATATAACGTTCCTACATTCTTACCTCTTGCCACAACAAAAACACCCTTGGTGAATTTCCAAGAGTCTCATGTAAAAGTAAACATGAAACCAGATTCTCCTAGTTGCCCTACAAAGAAATAAGATTCTCCTGAGGCTTGGCACATGCCTCACATCTTTCAATACCCATGTATTTCTCATTTTGTAAATTTTAGATGAACTTCCCTTTTACCAGTAATACTGCAAGATTCATCATCACCCAAATAAACATGCCCAAAATTTCCGTGGACATAATTTCTGAAATAACCCTTATTAGGGGTTGCATGAAAAGAAGCTCCTAAATTTAAAACCCATGATTCAATTCTATTGTCCAACAGAAAGAATAAGAGCATCTTGCATTACCTCTGATGAAGCAATATTTGCTTCTTTACCTTTGTCTGATTGTTGGTTCTCTTTGTCCTTTGACCAACAATCTTTCTTTGCATGTCCTTTCCAATTTCAAGTAATTCCCTTACTTCTAGATTTAGTTTTGTTATCCCTTGACTTTGATTTCTCATTACTCTTACTCTTGGATCTCTCCTTCTATCTACCCCTGCTTTCTACATTCAAAGCATTTCCAGATGATGATTCCTTTGTACTCTTCCTGTGAATTTCTTCATTCCAAGATTATACTAACCACATCATCAAACTTCAAAATATTATTAGCAGATGTTGTATTACTAATAGCCATTACCAAGTTGTCCCAACTAGCAAGCAAAGTACATAAGAATAAAAGTGCTTTTACTTCATCATCAAATGGTATAACAACCGATTTTAACTGATTTACAATAGATCAGAAATCATTCAAATGACTAGAAGTAGATTCACCTTCATGCATCTTAGAACTAAATAGTTTCTTCATCAAATAAACTTTATTTGAAGCACTAGGTTTTTCATATAAATTAGCAAGAGATTTCATTAAGTCTACCGTAGAAGCTGCTTCTGTAATATTGGAAGCCACGGATGCTGTCAGGATCAATCTTATAGATCTCAAAGCCTTTCTGTCAAGAATCTTCCATTCTTCATCAGTCATCTTCATAGGTCTAGACTTCTCATCCAACGGTAAATACAAATCTCTTTGATATAGATAATCCTCAATCTGCATCTTCCATAATTGATAATTTCGGCCTTCAAATTTCTCTACCTTGTATTTATTTTCTTCTATCATTGTTGTAGCTCCCACTCAATCAGAAAACCCTCTGTGAGTAAATCTATCAACACACAAAACCCTCAAACAAAGCTCTGATACTAGTTGTTGGGGTTAACACACCAGTTGTACAGACAATATATTAGATCTAAGCATACATGCAAATAAAAGTGGATATTCTACCAGAAGAAATATACAAAACAAGAGACATAAATCAACACCAGATTTAACGTTGTTCACCTAGTGTGGGCTACATCCACCAAGAAACAAGTCAATCTATTATCCAAAGCTTTCACAAGATATACAATGAAAATTTACAATCTTCCACACCTCTCAGATGTTCAGTACTTTCTTTCTCTCAAGATTTTTCACCAAGAATTCTCTCTCACCAACCTTTTTCAGGTTCTTTCTAATTCTTGTTAATCTCTTACTTCTAAACCCTAGCTTTATGCTTATATAGTCGTTTATAGACTTAGGGCACTTAGTCATGCAATTACAATTAATAAATCTATTTTAATGCTAAAAATAGATATAATTCCCGAGAGTTAATTAAAACTTTGACGCACATGTAACTGACATTGGTTCTGCCTAACCATCATTGATTCCTACTTGCCCTTGACTGATGTTGGTCTGCCCTTAACCGATGTCAGTTATTTTGTTTTCTAACAAGTTCCAATTGCATGTTAAAATGAAGTAATTGAGCTCCACAACTCAACAATCCCTTACACACAACCCTCTCCCTACACTCTCCATGACAATCGGTCATGTACCAAATGTATGGCAATAACATGAAAAAAGTTTTCTTTTCCCTAAGAAAACTCAAATTATTTAATTATTAAAAAATTATCTTAAATAGAAGGGGTAATGTTGAGACAAAGTTATTATTTAATTATTAGCTTCCACTATGTTTCCCACTATTAAGATGAATCTTACACAAATCTCCAACCAGATACTTTGACGACACAATATTACCATAGGGATATGTAAAACTAATTTTCAGCAAAAGAGACAAGAAAATTCAATGATTTACCCTCTCATAGGGTAGTAACATCAACAACAGTTAACAATGCAAATAGAAACTAGGTGTTTACCTAACACTACATGATGAGGAGTATAAACACCACCATCATTGAGGTTCATTAAAATAGTTATAAATACCCAATTTCATTGTTAGATACGGTAATCCCAACTTCACTAATACCATTTCAACAGCTATCTCTTTTTTCTGGACTTCTTAGAAACACCCAAGACCCGTGTACTAGGCCTGATACGTACTTGGTATAGGTATGGGTACGGTTTAGGTACACTACGGGTACATACTCGCGGCCTACTGGTACGTACTCACATGGTTTTTTGTAAGTGCAAAGAACTAAATAAAATTTGAGGGCTTTGACTAGAATTGAATCTTGGAAGGTTCGTGGGAGATTCAATATTGCCCATGATCCAGAATCAAGAGACATTTCAAGTGGTCGACTTACTATTTGGGGGATTTCTTGTTTCTCCTCATGGGTCATTTATTCTTTAGTCAATTTGGAAGGCACATGAACAAGTGAAGCACTTGATGGTTGGGAAGCCTATCTTCTCTTCATTTAATACTAGGTTTCAAGCCTACAAATTGATTTCATCGAATTTGAAATATAATGAAAAGATCATTTCCTTGACAAGAGGTTTCTCTAACCTCCTTTGGTTTGAGAAAGGAATTAAAATATTTCATGACTTGTACAAATTTGGGAAGTGGAAGGAATCGACAGACCTATGTATACAATGCTCATAAATGCTTTCATATCTCCCTCTTCTAGACTAATTATGGAGGATGAGAATCACTTTTGGGATACTATGAGGTGGCTCAAAGGGGTCCCTCTCAAAGAGGCTACCTCCTAACAACTCTATGAAAAATTTTCCTTCTCCCCAAACCTTTCCATGGGCTTAACAATAGGTGGAATGTTTTTGACCCCGCTAGTAGATGGACTCATAGATTTAATTCTTTTGTGGTATTAATGTATTCAGTCAAAGAAATATTTCTCTATATGGTTTATATTCATAATATGCTTGTTGGCTTCTAATATGTATAGGTTGTTGAGACTATAAGCTTGTTGTTTTCTTTAAATTTTTATATATATTTATATTTTTTATTTATTAAAACTATATTGTACGAGCATACCCACAGCATACCATACCTGAGGTTTTTCATATTTTTTTAGCTTAAACATATTGTACCCATATCTATATCCATACCTATACCAAAATAGTCTTGTCTTTTTCATTCAACAACAAAGTCTACCAAGTTTGCAACAAATATATGTCCCCAAAATAGACATTGTGAACTTGAAGTGGAGCCCAAGTGATTCAAAACACATTTCAAGACATTTGTACAATTCATGACATTAGTAGTCTATTCTCCATAAGGCAAGGCCTATGAAAGAAAAGATGAAGTGATCAGATTGGACAACTTTTTGTTGTTTCTGGAAAAATTATGTCAATATTTTGTGAGGATGCCAATGTTTGTTGTTATATGCAATGTTCAAAAAGGAGTGACTAAATTCCAGTGCTTCAAAGGTGTCCACGCGACTAAAATAGATAGTAGACTATTAGGTAGATTAATCAGAAGTCTTGGCTCGTAGAAATCTAAGGATTTTATGCAAGATTTGTAATATCTAAGGCAATTATGCTCTATGTTCAACATTGGCCAAAATGACCATAATTAAAAATATCCTAAAAATGCAAAAAATTCTATAACATAACCTTTTCAATCTAAAAAAAATGTTGTTTTGACTATAAAAAGACTCATTTAGGTGGGAAACACCATGTTTTCCTTCATAACACCCTGAGACACACTACCCAACTACCCATTCACACACACACTAATATAGCGTAGGTACCTCAATAGAGAAACATTTTTGTGGAGCACAATTTTCGGTATATTCAAATGGCTTAAGAGTCTACTAATCGTTTTCCTATGCAAAATCAAAAATTTAGCAGTTATGTCATTGATACATTACACTCAGTTATAATTAATGCAACCAATGTGCAAAATTATTAGACATCATAGACCATAAATAAAAACACACACCCAAAGAATATTCATATTAAATAGCTAAGTCACAAGGATCAAGTTCGTGTTCATGATTGACGAGGAAAAAATTCATTTAAGGTTTGAAAAAAAAAATCTTATCATTTTATTTTTTGAATTTTTTTTGCATAAATATGTCATAAGGACAAAGTGGAGAGAGCTTTTTGTTCGCTACTTTTAGCTATATATATATTTGTAATAGTAATGCAAAAGCGTGTCAAAAACTTCCTATGTAAAAAAATAATGGATAAATATCAAATTCATCTTTGACGAGAATAAAGTTCGGCGAAATGGTAACTTTTTCAATAAAGTTGGAAGAACTTTATGACATAGTTAAATAGCACAAATCAGTCTATACTACAATACCAAAAAAATGTTATGTGATTTGGGGAAAAATATATAAATGTATTATCAGTAATAAACTTGCAAAAGTTTACTGGGATAAAAATTTTAAGTCATAATATCTAATAAAAATCAATTAAAACTCATCAATATTTCTACACAACACAAAAAATCAAGGGATTGTTTAAAATGTCCCTTAACCTACCAAAAAAAAGTGCAAACTTTTAGATTCAACATAACTTTTATGGCATAGCCAAAAGGGTCTCAGGCGAAGCAAGGAGAGTGGGTGTATTTAAGGCATTGTTTGAGGAGTTCATCTTCTTTTCCTTTCCAAGGTTAATTGAAATTTATAGCTTCCTCTCCTTTGAATTTCAAACTTGTGTATGACAAATTTTCCCCCTCTTATGGATCTTCTTAGTTGTCATTTTGGTATAGAAATTTTTCACTTGATACAAAAAAATTTCGTAACCCCATAGTCATGTCCTCAAATGCACCCTTATCATTGGTAAAAAAAGCTCCTAAATTATGCATTTTCCTCTCTATGTTAGATGACAAATCTTGAAGGAGATGACACTTGTATTTCCATACTCAAGGTTTCATGACATTTTTGGCAATGCTACAATTCATTTATTGATCTCTTGAATACTCTTCAATATGGATTATTCCATTGCACTTCCAAAAAACCAAAGGGAAATGAGCTCATCTATTTATCATTCAGCCTAAGTGTCACGCACATTCGCAGTCAAAGCTAAATTTAACTTTTTCAAAATGCTTCACTAAAAATACTTGTGGCGCAGTGGTAGGTAGCTAAATTAGCACTGACAGGTCGCGAGTTCCATTTTGGTTGGGTTCATCAGGAACGTGTGTTTCCTCATCTCATCATAAACAATAGTACCATATGGAAACTCCTTGTGTGTATCTTAAGATGGATCTGCGATACTAACTTATAACTAACCTAAAATACTCATTTAGAAACTGTGTATATCAGAGTTGATCCCTTGTGCTCCCCTAATTTCAGTAATTGTATTCCCTTCAGCATAAGTGTATTATTTAATTTCTTGAGGATTATAGTAAAATCAAGGAACAAAAATGATTGTGCACTATCAACAACCAAAACATTGTCCTCACTTCCTCGATATCAGTGGACATGAATGTATCCGTTTTTTCATTTTTTATTCTAGTGGCAATAACTCCTTTCAAAATTACCTCCTCAAAATAAGTGAAGAAAGTAACAATAGGATTCCCAAAACCCCCATTATCATCAACATAGCTTCCCAAAATCTTCTCTCAAACTCATATACAGTTAAGTCCTTAGAATGCTCATTGAAGCTCACTTTCATAATTCACTCATCTTTGAACCCGAATATTTCTCCAAAATCATTGGAAAAACTTGGAAGATCAATTGGAAAGGTGCCAATAATCCTTGATGAGCTTGAAAACATATTCCAAGCTAGTCGAGACAATTGCAAATGAGTTGCAAGTTACGCCGGAGAGGGATTGAATTTTTTGTATACAATATAGTTTGGATACAAAGTGAAGGTGAATTGTATCTGTATTGCATTACAAGTGGGTTTTGCGTATATATATGTGCAACACTTAACTTATTTAATGACGGAGATTACTAATGGCTACATCACCATTCATGACGGTACAAACGAAAACAAATCATTATCATTATCAGGATCATTATCTAGATTTTTTTGTTTTGTTTTGCATGCGCTAATCATTGCACTAATACCTTGGAACCGAGTAGCCATCATGATAGCACTGGCACTGACACCATACCCACTCTTGCACTTTGATCCACATTGTTGAAGAAGGATTAAAAACCATAAGTTTTTTAGCACTTTCGATTCAAATATTTTGGATTTGGTTGTTGGCAGTCAGTTCATTGATTACACTTTTTTTAAGTACGCAGGTTGGATCCAAGATCCGGGAACACTATTGTGAGCATGATGGGGGAAGGAGTGTGCACATGCCTTGTACGCCATGTGCCAATTCTGTGTTACAAAGTCTTTTCTCCTCTTCCTTGCGTGCTTTAACGTTCTTTGTATATCTCATTCTTGCGTAGCGTTCAAACGTAAAAGCTGGTAGGATTTGTAGATCTTTGATGGCACGAACTCTTGACATTGCCGTGAATGTTAGTCCTTGATGGTCAACATTTCCGATGTCTACTGTGGCCTTGTCAAGAGTTAGGCCTTGTGATTTGTGGATGGTGAGGCCCCAAGACATTTTTAGTGGGATTTGGTGACGATTTCCACGTGTGACAGGAGGTAGGGGCAAGTGGGTTGGGTTGAGTATGTCCCATGGGGGCCCTTGGTAGTGTTTGAAGTTGACAACAACAAAGGATGGCAAGTCTGGTGGTTGTGTTTCTGGGTTGTACACGACATCTGTCACTTGCCCGAGTGCACCATTAACCAATCCTGAGCTAACCCATAAGTTAGATGTCAACATGACCTCTTGTCCGGTGCATAGGAAAACTACTGGGTCCAGTTGAGTGTCGTTGATGTTTGAGTCAGAGTTATGTTTGCTTTGTTCTGCGATGCTCATTGCAATTGGTACGTGTAAGGATTTTAGCATTTGTTTATTGTGCTTGCTTGCGAGGTCCTTTGTTGCAAATAGGTGCTTCTCAGTCGTGAAGATGGATTGCTCTGAGGTAGACATGCACGAATTTGTACGTGACATGAGAAGAGACCAATCCTTAACAGTTGCTTCTGCATTTCTGATGTTGGTCAACATTTCTCTGAATTCAAGTTGTGTCGGGTTTAATCCTTGTTGCCTAAAGTTTGTGTCCAAGGTGATCACGGTATCAAAAGCATGCCAAAGGGAGCTGCCTATTTTGTTGCCTGCATATAATGGTACATCATTGACCGGAGGGAGCTGGCCTAAGTCACCCACCAAAATCATTGAACAGTTGCCGAATGCGTGGTTACTATGTTGGGGGAATGCCTCACGAAGTTCTTTTGTTGATGTTGTGTAACATTGTAGGACCTATAAAGCTCATTTCATCTATGAGTATGTAATGTACGACACTCATACGCTCTTGGAAGATTGCTAGGGCTTGGCCTTCAAGAGGTTTCATGTTAGATATGGGTATTCGGAGGGAAGAATGTATAGTAGATGATTTTATATTGAATGCAGCAATACCTGTTGGGGCTAGTACAAGGAGGGAAGATTTAAATTTTCCAGTCATATTTTCAAGCCCATTTCTTATGCGTTGTATGAGGTATGATTTTCCTGTACCAGCGGTTCCCTGAATGATCATCTTCAATGGTGGGTGTTTCCCTTGTTGAGTTGCATGGGAAAGTACAATTGAGTATGCAAGGTGTTGTTTTGATGATAGTTGCAGAGCGTCTAATTGGGTAGGTGGAGAAACAAGTGGTGGTGAATTTTCAGTGCGGGCTAGGTCTATGAATTTAGGTGCACTTTTTTGTAAGGCAGCAGGGATGGAATGAACCTTCCAATCTTGGTTAATGTCAAAGTCACGAAGGCCTATCATGTCTACATCATCAATTGTTGTATTGAGTGTTGGGTGCATGCGTGATATATGCTCCCATTCAAATAGTTCTGCATGCAGCGGATTAGATCCCTGCGAGTTATTGTCGTCACTACTTGTCCCAGTTGCAGTTTCTTCTAGAGTAGTGGCTCTATGAACATGTAAAGGGACGTACGAGTTTTTCAATTTTCCCCATTGGTTAGTTATTTCAGATGTAGAGATGCCAATGTCTGTTTGGATATGTCGAAAGGGTTTATAAAGCAGAAGCTCTGTCCAGCAAAAATCCTCATAGTGTATCGCATCTGGGGTGGGGACATCACTGTATCGGGGGAATACGTGGAAAACAGTAGGGGTTCTTCTTTGTAGCCATTGAGTAACTTTCCTTTGGCTGTTGTAGGACCAGGAACGAGCAGCCTCAAAGAGGGAGGTGTTCTCTAATTGTAAAGGGCGTTTTATGTATGCATCTACGAATGAAGGGAATTGGAATGTGTTTCCTAGGTCTGTGAGGACACGTTTGAATACCTGCTTACCGACGGATAGGGTAATAAATGTTCACTACAACTGGAGAGGGGGAGTTTTTGTAACATGTGGCATGTTTCTTGTGCACCAATGTCCCGGTCAACAATAGTTTCTGAGAGGAATTTGTTGTAGGCCACCTTTGCAGGGTGATCGACGCTAACTTCATTAGATATCCGTGTCAACATGTGATGGTAGCTTTCTGATTTCTTCTCTGCCTTGGCTGCATATTTTGCAATGTATTGTAAGACTGCATGTCGTGACACAATGGGCTGACAGTCAACATTGGCTCGCCATAGTGCTAGCATGTCTGAGTTGTGTATGTTGACCCGTGCGTCATTGCGTGCAGGGGTGTACTTTTTTTTACCTGTTTCATCTAAGCCCAAACTCGAATACTCTTGGAGTGGCCAAGGGGCTTTATATCTACATTGAAGTGTCCCATTTTTTTTTCTGCAAGCAGGTTGCCTCACTACATTTTGTGTGGCGTTGCACGCAATTCAACAAGTTTTCATAGTCAGCTACAGGGTTGTCTGTAAGTATCCCGTATGTGTCTAACAAGCATGGGTCATCTTCTTGCGAACGATGTATCCCAGGTTTTCCACTCTCAATGCCCCTTGGATTCCATGCAGTTACTAATTGGTCGAAGTAAGTCTTTGCCGCATCAAGTTCACGGGGGTTGTCCCAGTTTAGGGCCTCCATGTTTGGTGCATTTGGAAGCCATATAAACCCATGGATATGAGCCGAGCCTCGATGTTGCCATTCATACCTGTATTTTGCACAAAGAGGATCCAGTCTTGGTAAATGGGGTAGGGGTGGTATTGTATTAAAATCTAAGTGGTAGTGAGCTCACCTGTACCAGTAGTCGGTGCAATGCAGTTTTTTTTAAGCACCTCCTCGCAAAATATTGTAAATCTTTTTTCCATGTATGCAGAGACGATATGGGGGTGCATGTTCAAGTTCATGTTTCTCCATTGTTGGCTAGTTGTTGTGGGTGGCTTGGGGGTTCCTAGCATTGCTTTGTGTAAATCTGGCCATTTAGTATCTGTTGCACTTAAAGTGAAGAAAAGCGTAGGGCTTTCTAGTTGGGTTATCATATCTGTGAGTTCATGTCTGCACTTGCACCAAAATGATTTAGTTCCTCACAAATTGGACCCAAAGCGCATTAGTTGCTCTGCAATGTGGGCATCTGGGTAGTGTGCAAGTTGTTGGCGTAACATCGAAACTGTGGTAGGCAAGTTGTCCCCTATATTCTTTTTTGTGAAAACAGTAGATGTTGATTGGCTTCTGTGGCGCAACATAATGTTGAGAATGAAGTAGCGAAAGCGCGGATGGCTTCCAAATCTGTTATCATGGTAACGTATTAGGTGCAATGCGTATTCATGCATGTGAACCCTTTTGATCCGTGCTTGGTGGAACAATGCAATCCCTGTAGGGAACAATGTTGGAAAAGCCATAGAGAGCAAACCCTCAGTGTTGTATTCGTTGACTACGGCTGAACCAATGTGTGGCCACTCAATTGACTGTAGCAGAGTTTGTTTTCTACCTTCGATGAAATTTGTTATTTGGTCAACTTCCGAAGTGGCTGGAGGGAGGGAGGACACAAAAGATGATGGTTGCCGCTCATGGGTATTTGGTGGGGAACTTGGGAGAAGGTCTGCTTCTGATTCTGCTTCAGCATTGTCTAGGATAGTTGAATTGAAGTGTGGTAGGGAAGTAGATATATCAGTACTGTGAGGTGGTAGGGAATGCAATGCAGTGTGGTCTAGGACAACATCCTTGTAGTAAGGGTCATGAGCTATTTTGAATTGCAATGCAGCCAAAACACGAGATCTACTTACAAAGCATTCGTAAGCTTTATTTGTTGCTCCGATTCTTCGGATGATTAAGATGTCCAAGTCTTCGACGCGCCGAGGCAAGTGTTTAGTTATGGATGAAACATCTTGGGGGAAGCATATGGTGTGGCCCCTATATTTGTATTGACCACCTACAGCGTGAGTCACCTGCAATATTGGGTTGACCCTTGCTATCAACATTTCCTCAACTTGTGTAAGTGAAGATAAAACCTTAGGTTGCGGGCCTGGGTCCATGTTATTCCAACTTGAGAAGCGGCGATCATCTTTTTCAACAATGCATCTGTGACAGGTATTGGCACCTTTGTAAACCCTTGTACGTAGCCCAACATATAATTCATTACAACATGAACATGTGTTTAGAGGTGGGAGGTGATCTAATCTTTGGCGGAATTGGCACTGTGTATCTTGGAGTGAATGCGTATTTGGTGTGTGATCTTCAAGTAGGTTGACATGGTTGGCTATATAGACTGGTGCCTGTGTGTTCAGCTTTTTTCGTTTCATGCAAGCTATATGGCGACGATGTTCATTTAGGTTGTTTTTGTTGGCTGCATACCTCAACCGAGCCTTTGCATTTTTCTCAGTTCGTGTCAGGCCTGCGCAAAATGAGGAAAAAAGGTAATAGTAATTAGGTATAGAAGGTAGTTAATGCATGCAAAAAGTAGAAGTACTTTTGTTTGATTGACGTGAAGTGTAACAATGTATGTCTAAACATCATTTTTTTGTTTAATAATGTCGACAGTGTTTGCATTGCTGTTATAAAGTGACTTTTTTTACATGCAAGACATCCTCAGACGACGGGATGAGAGGGAAATGTCCCCCCCGCACCCGAATATGTTGTATTATATAGACATATTAAGAACCAAACTGATATATAAATATAGAAAAACTTGCACAAATGCACATGGTGAGCTGTCGCAACATACTATGAAAACCAACAACATGCATTGATATTAAAGGTTATATAACTTAAGAATGCAAAAACCTATATGTGGAGTAGGTGGTATGGTAAGTATGTATTTGTAAGTTCCTAACATTGTGTGGGTACAGTATAATATGTTTTCTGAGATAGTGCAGGATCTTTTTCATCAATAGATAGTTAAGGGGATGCGAGGAATGCATCTAGTGGGGATTCATGCATGTTGAAAGCCATGTCCTTAACTGCAGCGACAACAGTGCACTGGGCTTTCTCTTCTGACCTGTAGACCTCTAGATTCGCGGATATTGTGAACATGTAGCAGTGGAATAGAATTGGCTTAACAACAGGCCAAAACTTGTCGGGTGTTGGTGCAAGAAGTTGTAGCTCTTGTGCTGATATACCCATGATCGATGTAGCAACCTCATCAAAAGTAGTTACCCATGTTGTTGTTGTGCCATCCTCAATGATGAAGTGTAATGCATATTTGTAGTCACAATGAGAGACATCATGCTTGCATTTTTGGTAATACCAAGAGGAGTTTGCAGTTAGATCAAGTTTTTTCTTGCATTGCTGGTTGTTAACAATTGATGTGCATGCTGGATAGCTAAATGAGGACATATTCATGTGTATAATTATTGCTGCGGTGGAGAAGGTGAGTGTTTTACCTAGTTGCGAGGAGGATTTTATGCCTGCGATATCGGTTTCCTCAATTTTTCCAATGCTCACTGAAGGGTATGCAGTTGTAGAGTCGAGTGAAGTAAACCATGCACGTAGTGCATGAGCCTCAGTTATATCAGGATCTATGAAGATTTGTGTATTAGGGCCCGTGGCTAATGTTGTTCCTTTGAAAGATGTAATTTTTGCTCTCTTAATTGCAAGAACTGGTCTGACTGATGTCTGTGTAGCACATAGTTCACTTAGAAGTTTGCCCTCATTGTCACTGAAAGCACCCCATAACGTTGCCTCAATACATAGTGTCGAGTTATCACTAAGTAGGATTGTGCGTTTGTGGTTGAAAGTACTATCACTTTTCCTTATAGTGGAGGGGGCAGTAATGGATAGTGCAATAGCTAGCAGGTCAATGGTGGATTTGGCAGGGGAGGAGTTGATTTCTGCTATTGTTTTGAAACGGAAAAGATATTGCGGTATGTCCACAGGACTGATTTGTACTAAGCTTTACAGAGGAGTCCAAGTCTAGGATGATGTCCCAAGGAGTTGTGGAGTTGTTGTAATCTTTTTTTGCAGTCCGCAAGGTGCCTCCTTTGATTGTGTATGTTTTACCTAGTTGTATTTGGTTGTAGTAAGAAGTTGCAGCTTGGTCAAAAGAAGTCACCACTATATCTGAACTACTTTTGTCGATAATGTCGAAGCTAAAAACCTGCCCTGTGCATTTGTCCATGCTATAGTTGTTTAGGTAGCCTTTTTTGATGACCCTGCCTTCAATAGTCCAAAGGCTTTGGTAAGGATTTAACGATTTTATTGGCGTGAGTTGCATGCAGTCTATAGGGCATCCTTCATGAGTAGTTGGTGTCAAAGTATCAGTGCGGGATGTTGGCATGTGTACAGCCAGTTGGGGAGGCACAACGTTGGAGGCAATGGAGCCTGTGATGCTGGTGGTTCCTAAACAATAAAATAAAATGGAAATGAATTAGCAAATGGGGTAACGTAAAGTACGAGGGGGCACACGCTAAACCATAAAGTGTGGTAACCAAGTTATGGTCCACATAAAGTGTTTTTTTTAGAGAATAAGCACGTAAAGATATGTACAGTGGGGAAGATGTTCATATAACACAACAATTTTCATGCTCATTCAAAGTAAAGTACAAAACATATGTACAACAACTATAATGTATATCTCGTGATAGGAAATATACAAAACTTCTGATGGCAGTTTTAAAATGGAACAAGTACAACATATTTATGCAAGTATAGGTTTATCGAGTCAGTCCTTCAAAAAGAGGTTACTGTGGGTTAGTATAAAAGAGGTGGGCATATGTATGAGCAGTGCAAAGTCATAGTAGGGGTGAGGTAGGGGCTAAAATTATAGGGACACAAGATAAGCATTGAATGCAGCTCTAATGGAGTGTTCCTCGCCACCAGAGTAGTACTGGTCATAGCTTAGCAAACGAAGGAAAGTGTACAACGCGTCAAGCCTAAGGTACGTTGCATCTACCTTGTGCATCATGTCTAAGACAGTGGTTAAATCACTATCAAGAATCATCACTGATGGGATGAGAGACTCTGATATCCTACCAGAAATGGTTGAGCATGTAGTTGCAACAGAAGTAGCCAAAGAATGGATAGAAGTTGCAAGCGGTGGTTGGACACTTTGTATTGAGCTTTCGTTGGTGGTTGCCTGGGTTGCATACGACTGAGGGGACCCATTTGAAGCTACCAGTTCAATAGGAGGGCTCCCGACAATGGCACCAGAGGTATCATCAGATATCGTGATAATGGATGGACTTCCATTTGGAGTGGCCATAATACCTGAAAATAGCAAGCAACTTTGTTTAGTATAATTTTTTTTTCTACTGACAAGTACAGAAATACATATACATA
Source organism: Taxus chinensis (assembly GCA_019776745.2). Taxonomy (NCBI): domain Eukaryota; kingdom Viridiplantae; phylum Streptophyta; class Pinopsida; order Cupressales; family Taxaceae; genus Taxus; species Taxus chinensis. The sequence continues at coordinate 772,830,962 of CM034148.1, read as the reverse complement.
TATATGTCACGGATTTCAATAATTTGTGTAGCATTGAAGGTGGGAAAAAGAGATATTGCAGAATAATTTATGTTGGACGTAATAACAAGACATCTTGAGCCTGCATACTCCAAATCCTAGACATTTCATCTATAACATTTGGTCATTCGGAGATTGTATCTCTAGAACATGCAGTATAAGTCCCCATCATGTATACCCACAAGTACACAAACAAATTGAGGCCAATTGTATATTTGATTGACCAAGTAACAATCTATCGTTAAGGGCAATTAATCTACTAGTACAAATAAGCTAAAAAATATTACCAACCATTCATATTCTTGGTATATTTGGGGTGTCTAATTTAAAAAGACTTTGCACCCTGTAATCAAATATAAATATGTCAGTCAAATGGGAGGCACTCACCAACAGTAAGCCAACCCATGTCTCTAGCAGGCACATCACAACAACATAATCTAACAATAATGGAGCTGGTTGTAGTCTTATTATTATTGTCTTCGGCGTTATTCATGTATAAATCTACAGCAGAAATTTTATAGGGCAAGCATTCATAATGGTTAGGCCAAAGACAGAACCATGATATTTAGTGAATGTCATGCAATTGAGATGGAGATGTAGTTAAAACAACATTTCAAAAGGAAAAATGATCTGTACATTCCTTTCAGTTAGAGAACTGCTGAAGAATTCTAAACATTGCAAAAAACATTGGCTCAATGAAACTGAAATTGCAAAGCAAATTACCATCTGATTATCCAATTTCAGGCAACATAATATACAGATTTAGACACTTTTTGAAAGTTGTGGTTTATAGCCATTTGAAGGCAGATTTAGACACTTTTTTGTGGAGGAAGATTTGTGATTACCAGAAAATGGGCAGGAGAAAAGAAATAGGATATGTGGAGACATGAAAATCCAAATCAAAGGTGAAAATGGGCAGGACCTTCCAGCTTAGAGAAGTTAAGTTCTAAGAATTTTGCATTAAATTTTGACATTTGTGGAGGCCATCCTCTAAGTAGTAGACTTTATTTCATAGCATTATAGAGCCTTTGTCAAAGGACAATATTGAACAGAAATTACAAGGCAATAGTAATTGCAAGTGGACAGTCTAACTAAAACTATCCCAAAATTAATGGCACATTGCTAGATGGCATGGGAGGTATGGATAACCTTAAGTTCACACAAATTGGTGATTTCAAGAGACCTGAAGAGGCAATTATTATGACTCTTGATAAAATGGGTTCCACTGGAGCTTTTCTTGGTGACTAACACAGAGATATATGATGCTATCCTTTATACAGTAGCAGAAAAGCAAAGGGCTGTCAAGGGATGGGGTTTCCAGCATCAACTTGGGTTCTCTCTTCCAGCTTGTAATTTTTTCATTTTCAGGGTTTGGTAAATAGTCTCTAAGAGCCATTGTGCTCTTTGATTCGCTTACATTTGCAGAGATAGAAAAATTAGATTCCTAAGGAAATCATCCATAATTCTCTGTATGCAACTATGGAAATGTCAGACATGCTCATTGGGCAACTCTTAAGACTTGTGATTGGATATTCATGAAATGTTGAAAAGCAGTGTGATCATTGGCATTGAAGAGTGAGACATATATAGAAAGGCCACAATGGCATAGCAACAAAAAAATAATTTGCAAACCTCTTATATTTCTGAGCTGTGGTGTATATGAGGCAAGAAGGGTGTTGCAAGTGCTGGAAAAATCAATCCGGTGGAGATGGTGCAGGATGAAAACTTAAAAATGCAGGGGTGTATTTATAGACAGAGATAGTTTAAGCAGTCCTGTAAGAGAAGGACAACAGCTAGAGGGAAACAAACACATTAAGGCAGATACAATAGATCCACTACTATTGCAACAACCAACAGTTATGAGAGGAACAATTTCAGAGTCATTGATTGGATATGCATGTAGGAGGGCAATCTTGCAGATCACAGAGTTCTAATGGCGGCTATATGTCCCCTGCAAATTGCTGGACGTAATATCCAAAAGTTACAGGAAAAATCCAATTGTATTTATTGCAAAGTGGTGGACTTAAGATTGCGAATTGGTGGACGTATTTATGCAGTGTGTTGCATACGTAGCATGGGAGACAGATGGGACTGTGAAGCAGGCGGCTGGGAGGGTCGGTGGAGTAGCTGCAACTGGCAGGATTACTGTCCCTTTTCTTTTGAGAGGTTGAAACCTGTACAGGCTGCAGTGGTAGTCGGTTCAAACCTCCTCCCTCCGGCGAATAACATCTAATTCCACCGGGAAAAAATGTTATATGCAGGGTGTTACTGGAAATTGACACTTTCCAGCAATGCCTTCTTCAAAGTAAATGCGCTTGTTACAGGACTAAACAATTCTTCACCAACGTCTAGTTCTTGGAGGATGGAATGAGCCAATCTCGTAAAAGAACACATCCAAATTCAGAAACTAACACCAACTAAATAGATTTATATCAGACATTTCTATCCAATCTAAAGCTGACCAGGCTTCTGAATCTCCTACAGAAATGTTCTATTTAGTCCAATGGTGTGTGCATATTCATCAATATTGATTTTGGGAAGACTTTGAAAAAGATTTTTGAAATTCCCGTGGAAATAACACAAGCCAATCAAGGGATATCAGACCTGGATGGAACTAATAGAACAGTTCCAAAGGTGTCCAGCATATGTGACACAGCCGATGGGAATATTTTTCCCAAAACCATGACATTCGGAAATTCTGGGAAACTGAGCACACAAAAATTTCCAGCTGCTCTGTTTAGAGACGACAAAGCTGACTAATCAAATAATTTACCCTAAAACATGAAAGTCGCCATTTCAGGATCGAAGAGGAATGAACGATTAAAACAAAAATAGGGTAACAAAAATGGGGTAAATAGAGGATGCACACAAAGTGTTTGACCAAATGTCTTAATGGAATTTTGTGGTGTGGCCTACAATGGTTGCAGAGTATACATGCAACAGAGAGGCACTTCACCCTACTCAAATTTTGATGGCGAGCGGATAGTTGGGCTGAACAAAACCCACAAAATTATTTCCATGTGCAAGCATGATTTAGGAAACTTGCAACAGAATTGGCAGAAACCCTTTTGAATAAAAAAAAACTACATGTTAGAACAAAGCGTCACACGATGCAAAATACAAGAAACAGAGGTTGCATAATGATACCCTACATCTAGCACGTGAAGCAGGAAACGCCTTCTCCTGGAAATTTTTTTTCTGTTAAATGAACTTTACATGTACCAATAGTAACAGAAATCTATAGCATCCCTTTTTGAAGGCTTTCCAGCAGGACAGTCTCGTACCCAAACTTTCTTATTAGGACAACATGGTATCTCATGATTGTTGCGCAAGGCATGGCTTCAATAACACAAGCCACAAATCAAACACTACAAAAACTCACAACTTAACCTCCTTGCCACACGAATTAATGGCATATGGACTCCTTGGAAGATCAGGAACGAGAACGTCCTTCTTGAACGCAGAGCACATCCATATCAGTGGCTACAATCACTTGTGGTCGTCTATGCAGATGGATATATCACAACATAAAATTGCCGTCTAGCTTGGACTGTTGCAGGTTTACGTATTCAAAACACACGCTGCTAATATGCACTCACGGTATAAACCTAACCCTATTTTCCTCACAATAATATTCCTCGCACATAATTTCTCATTTCCCCTAGTTTACAAAATGTCAATTTGTTAATAATATATTTTGACAAAGAGGAAGTTAGAGACGAAATAATATAATTCGTCTCTAAATTTTGTCTCAAAAGACCACCCTTTCTAGTTGTAGCGCCCACATTTTTCTCAACAAAAAAATATGAGAAATTTGATAGCAAAATTATGGAATAATTTTTTTTTGAAAGGTTACAAGGTCTTCGATAGGACTTTAATTAAATCCCGATTATAAAATTTTAAACCATTACATGGTAGTTGGAACAAAGACTAATATTTTAAACCCAATTTCAAAAGAGGTTACGGTTTAATTCTTTCTCTTCTAGACTCAAATATGTTATTGAAATCATCCTCATTTAACTTTTCTTTATTTAACTCCATTACTCTATTTTAAAATATTTTAAATTTAATTAGACAAGGATAAAAATCTTGCAATGTTAAAGGCATGCAAAATCTAATAAATTCATCATCCCAAAAAGGGGCAAGGTGCACAACTTAGTCTAACCCCTTAGGCCCCACTTACTATTACACACACATCTTTTATTTAGAAAATTCTCACTTAAATGCTCCATCACTTAAGTGATGTGGGGTTCATCCTACACCATTGGATCTAATCTATCTAAGCCATTAGATCGAGGTTAGACTAAAGAAACCCTAGATATCCTCAAGGGTTCTCTTATATTTATTTTCTAAATCTAATCTCTCATTTTCTCTTGTTTTGTTGCAGGTCAAGGAAGGAGGAGAGGGGAATCAAGCCATGGAGGCCATTGGAGACGATTGGAAGCTCTCCTTTGATTAAGTTTTTTATTGTGTTTAGGGCAAGGATCTACCCATCTCCTTTGTGGGTTTTGGTCTCTCTTCTTTATTTGTTTTTATACAATGTTTTTCTTGCATGTTATGGGTAATGACTATATACCCATTTGGGTAACAAAAAATATGAAACCCTACTTGTTTATTTTGAAGAAATACATATATTTGTATATATACCCATATATGAATTTGTATCAGTTTGTGTATTTGTGCATTTAATTTAACCAAAAAAATTCCGAATATAAAAAAACTATATATATCAGCTTAGTGAAATCTAAAAGTAATAATAAATTAAAAAAAAAGGAAAAATAGTAATTCAAATTGTTATAAGGGTTTGGTGGTCGGCCATGGGTCGCGGCCATAGAGTCGTGGTTTAAAACTTTTTATAAGATTGGGGGGATGGGTGCCAACCCCACCTCCAACCCATATTTTTATGTATGGAGTGGGGGTGGGGTCAGCGCCCATCCCCCCCAAACTTTAACCCCCTTCAAAAGAAAAAGAACATATAAAATAAACAAAAGGCCACTTATATATATATATATATATATATATATATATATATATATATATATATATATATATATATAATCACTATTAAAACCAAGAAAAATGTGGTCGTGCCATAAGCTAAGGTTGATATCCTGTTTTATATGGCCGCAAAAGATAATGAGGTCACACGCCAAACAACACAGTGTCCTTTTTTTTATTTTATATGTTCTTTTTCTTTTGAAGGGGGTTAAAGTCTGGGGTGGATGGGCGCTAACCCCACCCCCACTCCATACATAAAAATATGGGTTGGGGGTGGAGTTGGCGCCCCTCCCCCCAACCTTATAAAAAGTTTTAAACCACGACTCTATGGCCGCGGCCCATGGCCGACCACTAAGCCCTTATAACAATTTGAATTACTATTTTTCCTTCTTTTTTTTTAATTTATTATTACTTTTAGATTTCACTAAGCCGATACACACACACACACACGTGTGTGTGTGTGTGTGTGTGTGTGTGTGTGTGTGTGTGTATTTCTAACAATAATACTAATATGATGATATTATAGATTTTGGAAGTAATCAAAGTTATCAATTATATAATATTAATCTATACATATACTTATTAATTTAGTTTTCCCATTAAAATTAGGGAATTTCAAAAGGATTGGAGAATTAAACATTGCAATTGTAAAATTTTATGAGTAAGATTTACATACACCTAAGCAATTATAATAGTGCATTTTTTTTTGTATTTGTCAAATTTAACAATTTATCACACCCTTTTTCATTTATATAACTATTTTAACGGTATAATCAATTGTGGTTCATCCATTTTCTTAATCCAAACCCTATTGCAACAAGGAGGACATTATACTATAAAAATAATTTCATATATTCCCTCTTATACATCACTTGAATAGGAGAATATTAAACATACCCAAATGAAAATTATCTCATTCAAACCGGATTTCCAATAATGCCAAAATGATCAACTCTCCATTTTCATTCAACTTGGATAACATTCCTACTTAAAGGATCTTTACTTGCATTTCAAAATAGTCACAAGGTTCCCATTTTGATAAAGAAATGCAAGCCATAATAGTTCATTTACAAGAATCTAACCAATGGATAAGATTACATCCAGCTTAATATAGGTACAATTTACTAGTTGAGGAGTACTAATAGTGCAAGATGCACTTTTACATGTCTTTTTCCAAAATATCACTTCATCCAATGAGTTCCACCATATTCATCAAGTCATGCACACAACAAAATGGGGGTGTAGGCAACACTCTCCACCCAACCAAACATTCAATGAGGAAGACAATCCTTCTTCTTCATTGGCCCTCGAGCCCCAACAAAGAAGAAATGAGGGTTATTTGGACAACCATGGCAACTCAAAAATGGCTTCCACATACACAGTCAATCAAGAAAAACAATGAAATACTCAATACTAATTTTACAACAAACCAAAAAATATCAAAACACAAAGGCTTCATACTAAAGCCATGGAGGAGAAAGGAACATGGGGGTTCTTTTTATGCCTCCCAAGGGCTTGGGTTTCCACCTATGAGCCTCCAAGAAAATACAACATAATACACACAACACTCTTATACCTCCCTCAAAGAAGATACACCACTCTTATGTCTCCCTCAAGAAATCAACCCACTCTTATGCCTCCCTGACTCTTATGCCTCCCTTAAGAAAATAACAAGATAAACACAAATCATATTTATCAACAAGGTGGAAATCCCAACCCAACTCCCTCCTAAAATACCCAATAAAATTTCTCTCATGCCTCCCACAATTTTTACCCCCATTTCCATTTCTCCCACAACCTAAGGACCAAATCTATTTCCCACAATCATAAGCAATATAACAACCATCATTCACACATATGAGTATAAAAAAATAACAAGGTAAATAATAAGGGTAAAGATCTACCTTACAAATGAAGAGGATCCAACACAAACAAGTTCCAAGCCTTCCAGAATCCTAAGCAAGCACCATTCATTATAATCTCAAACACCATTCTCAAGCAAGCTCTCCAAAAAATTCCAAGCATCCACCCCCAAAATGAACAAGTAACCCCCAAATGCTCACACACAAAGAAATAAATAGAAAAGAGGGAGAGAGGGGTTATGTGGCTTTATGTAGGATGCCACATCATCTCTTCTCCAACCCACATCACCCAAGTCAAACCCAAACCCCAAAGCATAATAAATTGGTGGTTGGGGAAAAGACCACCCTCTTACACACTCAACCCAACCCACACCCCTTAAGGACAAAAGTAAATACGCATGTAAGAAAAGTGCACATAATTTCTCTTTTCCTCCATAGAAACACAAAATAGGACCTAAAATAAGTCTCGCACATCATAGGCCTAGTGGGTGGGTCACTTTAAGAGGTGTGGACAAGCTTAACTTGTCCCACAAGTCACCAAAATGGCCTAGAAGGTCAAAATCTGAATTTCACTTGGGGGATTGAGTACACACTTCTCCAAAATAAATTAAATCCATTCTCATCCAAAACATATTAAAGCCACCAAATCACATTTATTTCCCCCCTTTGTCACGTCCTAATTAACACTAGTTAAATAATTTTAAATTAACTTAAGAGGGGTGCTAAACAAAATAATAAAAGTGACTCTTGCATACTAATAAAATACAATAATCACAATTAAATAAAATCAACAATAAAAAATCACTAACTTACCCAAGGTCACTATTGAGGTCACCCCCCAATGGGGACCTCCAAACAATCAAAAACAATACAAAACATATGAATACACGAGTTGCCATGGTGACCTATTGCCAATACCCCACATTCCTTCGTTGTTGGTCTCATATCCACTGTAGTTTGTTGTGATATAATTTCCTACAAAATCCAACAATACCTTTCTAGCCTCATGGTCATATTAATGATGTCAAAATAATAAAACACATGTATGTATACATAGCAATTTACATCATCGAATATCATAATTAAACTAATGTTAGAATCAAGTAATTCACCATTTTTTTCTAACATTTTGATTCTACCAATCCATAAATTTGCACTAAGCTCACATCAACAATCATCCAGAAATATCCATAATTCACGTCTAATACGTCTATACATTAGTAACAGTTAGAACATCGAATACTGATATAGGAATCAAGCATATAAAATTCACCGCAATAGTCACATCATGTTGCAAGTCCAACATGTCTGTATTGTTTATCCAATAAGTAAAACAAGTGTATCGATGTTCATCTAACAATGTCTAATCTCTATTACGATATCAAGGTCTAGGGATAAAATACAGAGTGGCCAGAGCCAAAACAATATAAACAATAGTAATGACATAACAATCATTTTGTAACAAGGAAACTATTCTAGATCATCATCATCAAATCCTTGAATTCCCATCAAGGTCCACAATACAACCATACCATCAAAATAATAATCTAAATACAATAGTAATCATGATGTCCCGCACATCTTATTAGTATGCTAACTAGAATACAGCAGCAAGGTTTACGATTAAAAATCAATTTTAAATTTATAACACGATTCAAATAGTGTTGAAGAGGAGTGGGCATTACAATACTAGTGAGACATCTACAATAGAAGATAATTCCTCATCATTAAAAATTTGTTCACGATCAAGTACAAGTGAATCCAAAGGATGGGAAAAGTGAAATAAGGAATATAACTGAGTTGATGATCAACTATACCCACTATAATGATAGTTTCATTGTATAACACTTTAACGTGCATTGAATTTGGAGTGAATTCAACTCGTATGCCTTTACCAAAGTGAGTAATCTAATAAGCAGACATGATTTTAGTTGATAGTGAGGGAATACATTGAGCATTATTGAATGTTCCTCCACTTACTTTAATAGACCCTCTCCTTGAAACCTATGTAGAATAGTCATCACCCAATTTTATAGTGGACATGGCTCTAAGGAAGTGAAATCCACATGTGAAGAGGCTATATGATGCGATGCACTAGGATCAACGAACCATTTAGGCATCGGTGTTACAATTGTAATTAGGGATATCCCCTCTTTCTCTTTTCCTAATCCTTTCTCTTTCCATTTTCCATTGTCATTTTCCTTGGAGGATTCATGGGTTGATAAAGAGGGTTTGATAGACTCAAAGAAACCTATGTTATTCTTCTCAAGAAGACTCGTGAGGTGGTAAATTTGCTTCATCAAAAAATATTAAATCATCATGCTTGCTTATGCAATACCCACATTTGATCCTCTCTTTCTTAGGCTTAACATTGGAAGAAGAAGTGTTGGATTTTGGTTTGGTGGTGGGTTGAAATTTCTTTCTCTCATGATCCTTGTTTTTCTATTTATTATCTTTTCAATAATTTTGTATACCATGCCTTGCAAGTAGAGTATGTGGTTTAGTTGACTTTAGTGCAGCCATGTGAATAAGTTTATTTTGTTCCCAAGTCAATTCAACAAAATAATCATCAAATGAGGGAATTTTCCGTTGTGTTCCAAGTTCTATTTTAGTGTCATTGAAGGTAGAAATGAAAATAAAATAGTCAATACTAAGTTTGGTGAGAACAAAAAGAATAAGTTATGAGTCCTTTTTATCAATTCCACATTCTTTTAATAGTATTCTCACAAATTTGAAATTTTTGAAGAAGTCCTAAAGTTTGTTAAAATTGTTGGGGCTTCGACTAATAATATCATTTTACAATTCATTCACTCTCATTTCATATTATTTCCCAAAGAGTGTCCACTATTGTACATACTTTTGTAAACACTTAAAATTAGCGTTGTTAATTCCCATGTTTGTGTCTGCTAGACCCCCTTCATTATCACATCTAATCCCTATACTAAGTTACATAAAATCTACACCCCTCATCACCCTTATCCTTACTCAATTAATTAATTAAATATATCAACACCCCATATACTATATCCCTTATCCTTATTCAATTAATTAATTAAATACATCTAAACCCATTATTACTCATCATCCTTATTAATCAAAATTAGCATCACATACCTACGTTCCTCATCCTCATTAATTTATATTACTCCATGTCGTAAGTCAAATAGTTACCCTTATCCAATCAATATCCTATCATTATAATCTCATTATTAAATCCTACACAACCATCTAGGAATCTTCCTAAAGGCTAATTTAGGAAAAATCAAAGCAAATCCAACCTATTTTGTCACCCTCCAAATCAATTACAACACATCTCCAACCACCTAACAAATTAACACCTCAAAATCCAAAACAAAAACCTTATTTTGGAAGTTGTTTAAACCATTTACCTCACAAAACACAAACAACTCAAAATTGCCAACGATTATTTAAGCCAGTTTTCCAGCTTCTTACATGGATTCACAATTTCAATTCACGAGTTTTAGGTCTCCAACCCAGGCTAGCTCACAGTCATCTAGACTTTCCTTGTAACAGAACTCTTCTCAAGGCATATACATGGTGATTTCTCTTCATCACAATGATATTCAGTCACTATCCTCTGTAGCATCAAATCTATGAAACTTGTATCTATCCCCTTTTGGGTGTTTGTCTTCTCTTCAATCTCTCAGTGTATGTGAGCTTTTAAGACATCAAGAACTCATGCTTCAGTCCTCATAGGAAATCCAAATGCCCAGGTATCTATTAAGCAATCCTTTGGCACTAACAATATCACTCTCTCAACAAACTCAAATATCCAGTAGTCAAATCTGATATACTGACACCTACAGCCTTCTTCTATCCGGTAATATCATCCTCTTAGTATTATTCATCAGTCGAAATCATGTAAGCATATTACTCTTAAATTATTGGCTTAGTCATTCATCATTTAATAGCTTGAAGCAATTATGTCTCTACATTTTATCAACCTATACATTTTAATAGCAATCCCTGACGATTGCAAGAATCGTTGAGGATTCCCCCAATCGGTGGCAATTCCAAGGCTTGCTACATAATCACTGTAGATATCCCCAATCGCCGACGATTCTTGTCAAAAAAGGTATTTTAAACCCCAAGCTTATTGTTTAGACATCCAAACCACATAATCTATTACCGCAAGGCCTTCCAAGTGTCTTTTTAATCATATCAAGTTCCTTTGAGACATATACATCATTTTATCATTTATCCAATCAAACACATTACCCTGTTTGCCTTTGTGAGTGCATATTTATCTACATCATTGCTCCTTCGAGCCATATTTTGATTCCTTGACTCCCTTTATATCAGGAACAACCATCCGACCAACATATAGCCTCAGACCGTGTAAGTCCCTTTGCCTTTGCATTATTGGTTATATCATTTGTTATCACTTTAATTTATCATTATCAGATTAATTTCTTGAATGTGGATTGACATCTTTGCAAGAAATTTCATTGACTTCCCAGGACTAGCCTTTGCCAAGAAAACTGCCATATATTTGTCTAATCCCATCTGGTTTAGTGTCTTTGAACGCAAGTTTCTTTACAGGAAAGGATCTTGTACATATATATCACAGAACACAACATCAAGCATCGACCACCATCATCTACGAGTATCGCTAAACCCCATGTCTTCCGAGGTCGGTATATTTCTATTTTCTTGCTTAGTTAATTCAAGTTGAAGAAGTAGAAATATTTCTAAAACATCTTAGCATGCCCATTGGAACCGCGTCCCTTATTTCATTGTTTTATTTCATCAAAATACCATTTTTTTAATTTTTTGGTTCCCAACTCTGTAATCATTATTGATTTAGTCAATCGCCAGTGATTGGGTGAATTGCCACTGATTCAGTCAATCACCGATGATTTGTCTGTATGTTTTTGTTTACTTTGCATTTTTCCTTCTAGTTACTTTTGTTTGGTCATTTCTCTATTTTTTTATTATTTGAGGCTTGCAAATTTCTGTTTCTATAGTTTTACCATCAAAATCTAAAAAAAAAATTTCATTCATCCAGAATATCATATTTTTCTATATCTAGTTTTTTGTTTTGTAATCGTTAGTGATTTGGTCAATCGCCAATGATTTTTACAATCGCCAACGATTCCTATGAATCCTTTTGATTACTTTGCAATTTGCTTTTTAACCATTGTTTTTTATTGTTTTTTCTCTGTTTCTGCTAACCTTTCTTGCAGGTTGTTGTTTCTAGAGATTTTGCTTGCTGGATTGTTGGATTTCTTATTGCCTAAAAATTAAAATTGCAATTTTTTTTAAAAAAGGAAGCGTTTATCACGCCGAGTCTTAAAAACTTCTTTTTCTTTCAGTACTACATTATATTCTTGTTTGTTATCATCAAAATTCACATTTCCTTTTGGGTCTTAAAACAAACCTTTGAATCCTTTTTGCTCACATAGTCTTAATCAGGAAATTTAATTGGCTACATGCACTTTATCTTTCCTCCATACACAACCAAATCACTAAAAACATCAAAAACACATTTAAACAATTCCTACACAGGTGGGTAAGTGCTATTGGTATTTCATCACCCAATAGGGATTATTAGCCCGACTTGATGTTCTGGCCGAGTATAAACACCTATCTGTCGATATATTGGCAAAGCACCCAAATCCCTTATCGTTGCAGGACCGTGAAGTGAGGGGGTAGGCCCCAATACCAAGGAAAAAGTGTCTTAAAGACCTACTATTAGTAAAAAATTATAAAATGATATTTATCCTCTTCTATTCACTTTAAAATCAGTATTTCTACAAATCTAATAGTCTCCCCTACGCAATGGTACCATTTTTATGACATAGTTTTTACTTTTCGGCGTGGTTCAAGTCCGCAGAAGACTAAATTTGATGTTTTGTTGTTTTTAATGTAAAATTCAGGATTTGATGTCCACTTAATTGTCCCCCAACTTGGTGCACTTACCCAGCCTGTGATAACTATTGGTATTTCATCACCCAATAGGGAGCCCGACTTGATGTTCTGGCCGAGTATAAACACCTATCTGTCGATATATTGGCAAAGCACCCAAATCCCTTATCGTTGCAGGACCGTGAAGTGAGGGGGTAGGCCCCAATACCAAGCTCATATCGGCAGCAATACAAAGTTGAGCCTCATGTACCTTCAGGTATATCGAGGATGCCACCCATAAACATACTTGAGACCAACCATAAATTACCATTTCCTATGACCCTTTAGCAATTTTACACATTTGACTTTTTCATAATTAAATCAAGATGATCTAAAAATCCATTCTATTTTTTTTCTATTGTTTGTAATCCACCCAGTTAGTTGTTTTTCATTATTAGGTGATTGTTTGTTTGTTTACTATTAAACTTACTAGATAACAGTCCCATAATCAAACTTTAGAAAACATGTTTACACTTTTATCTACACCATTATCTATACCATTATCAACAACATTCTCTAAGCCATTACAACAGTATAACCCATTTTATCAACCTATCACATCTCATTCAACTTCATTTAGCTTTGACATGTCTCCAGAACAGACTAGACCATCCTATGTCCCTTGATGAACTATTGTCCATTTTTTACACCCCTCCAAAATGGACTAACCTATAGGTCTAGGCCGGATAAAGGGAAAAAATAGTGGATGAATAGCCGCTGGTAGCATTTTATATGCTACCAATTTGCCAATGACTTCCTGTGTAAGCAAAGCACCAAATTTGTATGACCTCCCATACCTCTTTAATGAAATGTACTGATTGGTGAGGAAATTTTGAGGCTCTTCATCTATATATTGTAAATTTCTTCTCATTTTGAGGGGATTCATTCTGTTTTGCAAAGAAACTCTATCAAAATTGTTTTAGAGCTATTGTGAGCTAAAGACCTCAAATTTGGGCTTATTGTACAAGATTTTTCCTTGTTCCTACATTGTAATGGATTGTGCATGTTTTTGAGCAATAAAATTGGTGTTTTTTGGCTCATCTTTCATTAATTCAGGTTATATTGCATCTTTTTCCTTCCATTATGTTAGCATGTATATTGCACATGTTTATATCTCTTTGTAGGACCTATAATTTGTTGTGCTTTATGCATCTAGGGAGATTAATATTGTTTTAGCTTATGGAAATTCTACTCACCCTCTCTCACCTTGTTTACTCCCTATTGTTCACTCACTCAGAGTGTCTGAATCCCTTTCTTGGTTCATCACCTTCACTTAGAGTAGATTTACGTTTATGCATTCTTTTATCACTATCTCCTTGGAAAGCATTAAGGTGGGATTAGATTAGTTTTCCATTCTCTGCATTTTAGGGAAGTTGCCACTATATTAGGAGAAGAATTCATCTTTCTCTAGAGGATTACCCTAATTATAATGTCCCAAACTGTAGGATAATCCCATGTTATGTAGGTTACACTAATTGCCTCACACAAATCACAAGCAATCAAGGGCGCTGTAATTTTATATTAACAATTTTGGCATGCCTGGTGGGAAAAAAGTCATTTTTTCAGATTTATCAAGATTGGATGTGCAGCTTGGTGAAGTTACAACCTTTGGAGGCTCTATATCAGTAGATCTGGTGACTCCTAGGGTCAGAGTTCAACTAGTTTCAATAGCACTAGTTTCCCAAGTTCAAGAGAAGGATCCAAACTCAATCCAGAGTAAGAGACAAAGGTGTCTTAGAATACCTAGAGTTATCCCTAGGAAGAGGAATGAGAGGAAGAAGAGTAGAAAGGTCTCCATCTCCACCAAACAAAACATTATCCACACCTCCACTTGGTTAACCCTTCCTTCAATCGACTAGGATTCTTAGGCCAATCAGGATGGTACATTAATAGTCATAGCAAGGACCACTGAATCCCCATGTCCACTTCACAGGTAATGGTCCACTTGCACTCAATACCCAGAACCCTATTCTAGTTGCAACATTAAAAAATATTCCCTACTTCATGGGGGAGAATCAAATGACTCCCACTGACCATATTCAGGATATTGTGAATATATGTGTCTTTCATGAGATTAATGTAGTGGATGTTGTAGTTAAATTGTTGGCTTCCTATTTTAAGGGAAAGTCCTTTTAGTGGTTCAAGAGTTTAGCAACAAGGTCCATCATAAATTGTGATCAAATATGCACAACCCTCTACAATCAGTTTGGATAAAGAGGAGATAATTTGTCCCTATTGGAGTAGCTGACTACCATCAAGAGGGCTCCCAATGAACAAATGGAAGACTTTAATTTTTGATTTCAGTGAACGTGGGATCAGATCCTAATTCTTGTAAGGAAGTCTACTAAAGGTGCATTCCTCTATTTCCTTAAAGCCTTAAATTATGATATATTTGTTATGATACAATCTATAGGAGGGATACCCTTATCAGATGCTTATGCCATGGATATTAGAGCTGATAATTATCTCATTTAATATGGTAAACTAGCACCTAGGCCACCTATGCCTCTTTATCTTGAAATGGGGAATCCTATTTCTAGTCATGCACTTGAGTTGGCCCCTATACCTGCTCCTCGAAATCAAAGTAATAAATAGGCCTCTACCTTTTTTGGTGATCTGTTTGAAAGCTGGGAAATTAAGAAAGTGTTGTAGGAGATAATCAAGGGGCAACAAAATTTTGGGAATGAGTTAGTGGCCATCAAGAGGCAAGAGGCCCAAAATTTTAGACCCTTTCAACCTCAAGCTCAGTATCAAGCTAGGTCCCCATATCAGCAAAATAGGCCACCTAATTCAGCTACCAGTCAGAATCAAGGGCGACTTCCTGTTGCTAAAGAATTCCAACCCTACAATCCTAATACAAAACCAACATGACAGGCTCTAGTTCCAGTTCAAAACAACGTGGAACAAGAGTATGAATGGTACTCTCCATATGGCTAGCCTTATGATCAAACAACATACTTCCAAGATATGTCAAATCAAGCCTTGGTGATACAAACTATGGCCATTCTTTAGGAGGTGAGCCAAGAAGATAATAAACAGCAAGTGGGTTCGTAAGAGGCACCTTAGATTGAAACCACACTAGTGAATTGGAAAGTAGAAGATTTCTATGGAATCAATCAATCTCCTTTCCAAGGAATAGTTTCCAACATAAGGTCCAAGAAAAGGAATAGAGAAGAGGGGAAATAATCTAACCTAGATACACAACATCCTACTCTCAAACAACAGGGAGTCAGAAAACCAAGTGTAGCTTCTAGTACATAAAACTAGCCTAAGGTGACTACTATAGCTGCCCTAAATTTGTAGAATCAGTTCAGGGTACCAATTTTAGTAGCTCATGGGACAATTTAGGTACCGAAAAAGGTCATGCCTGTTAGGAGACAAAAAAAGGAGAACCATCTTCCATTCAATATCACTGATTAGATGAAGAATACCAATGTCAACATTTACATGTGGGAATCATTGGAAATTCTAGGGCAACAAGATTTATTGCAAGAAATTATGGAAAATCGGTCCCCTTCTAGTGATTCATCCAAAAATCAGGAGAGGGTTCTTACTAACACTGCACAACAAGGAGAAGGTCATTTAGGTAATGATGTTAAGTCTCCACCATTTTATGTCTCATTGATCATTGGAGATAAGTTAGTACACAATTGCACGATCGACTCAGGGGTGAACAAATCAGTAATGCCAAAGAAAAACATAGATAAATTGGGCTTAATATATGAGGCAATATTGAAGGTAGTAGTGCAATTGGATGAGAAAGTAGTAGGGACAATTGGAGTGATCAAGGAACTAAGCTTTATGCTCTATACTTTCCTGAATGTCATAGTTCTACAGGATGTATTAGTGATTGATTTGCCACCGCTATTTTCCTTGTGCCTTTCGAGGGATTTCACAGCCAATATTAGTGGGAACCTATTAGATGATTGGTCCCACATGTTATTTAGAACAAGATATGGAGCTAATGTTACTATCAGGTTGGAACCAATCACACATTTTCATATTGAACCCCATGTGCCAAGTCCAATAAATGCTAATTATGCAGTGTTTGAATGGGAGGATTGTTTAGGGGCCTCTGAATCAGACACCAAGGTTGGGACTATTCCTGATCTAACACTTGATGAGTGAGCTCAAAAAAGGAATGGATATGATCTATACAGGGAGATGGAAGAAGCTAAGTTAGGTGTTTATTATCTATATGAAGAAAACCTACCTATCCCCTGCCTCACCAAACTAGAGAATAAGGATGCTAATGAAGTGTGGCAATTTTTATTTGATGGTTCAAGGAGCAATAATGGCATTAGAGGAGGTACAATGCTTTTTTCACCACAAGGTATGAAGCACTACTCGTCTTTCCATTTTTAGTTTGCATCTCAAAACCATACAGATGAGTATGAGGATTTGATCCATGGATTGCATTGGGAAAGAAAGAGGAGTATCAAGAACTTGCAAGTGTTTGGGGATAATGAGTTAATTGTCAACCAGGTTAGAGTACAACATGTTGTTAAGAATGATGTGCTCAAAGCCTACAAGCACTGAGTATGAGATCAAATTTAATACCTTGAAGTGTTCAATATGTAGGCCATATCGAGGAAGAAGAATGAGGCTGCATACATGCTTGCAATTATTGGAGCAACATTCGATGTGGTTGACAATATTAAAAGAGATAAAGTGCAACCACATATTCATGTAATTATGAGGTCTGTTGTACCAGACAATAACACAATATGACAGGTGTTTGAGAGTTATTAAAAGATCATTAATGTTTTACAAGAGCAGGTTAAGTTCTCATCTCAAAATTAGGAGAAATTGGAGCAACAGTACGGGGATCAAGTGGTTCACCTGCGAACAAATAAATTACCAAAAGGTTTAGTGATTCTAGAGTCAATATTCAACCCAAATGATCAATTCTGAAAAGAGAAGGCCAACATTCTGGTCAAAAGGGAAGATTTAGAGCCCATTTTGGTTGGAGAGGGTAAAATACTCCATATTAGCAAGGTGAGCACGGATCAAGACAATTTTTAATTCATACGGATTTTCCAAGAGTTCTCGGTTGTCTTCACTTGGAGCTATGAGGATTTGAAGGGATTTACTCCTACATTGACACAACACATGATTGAATTGGATCTAAGAGCTCAACCTGTCTGGCAGAAGAAAAGGTCAATCAATCCTCATATAGAGCTTCTCATGAAAAAGGAGCTAAACAATCTCATTGAGGAAAACATCATTTTCCTGATCAAGTACTCAAGTTGGGTAGAAAATCAAGTATCGATCAGGAAAAGGAATGGGGAGATCAGGTTGTGCATGGACTTTCGGGATCTAAACAGGGCCTCCCTTAAAGACCACTACCCATTTCCTTCCATGGAGAAGATATTATAGGTAGTGTTTGATTCATAAATATTTTCCATTTTGGACGGATATTTGGGCTACAATCAGATCATGATGGAGGAAGATCAATTTAAAACGGATTTCACCACAAAATGGGGTACTTATTCCTACAAATGTCGTTTGGGTTGTCAAATTCTGGGGTCACATTTCAGAGGGTTATGGATATGGCATTCAAGGGGCTGTTGAACAAAATAGTTCTTGTCTATCTTGACGACATCACTATTTTTTCCAACAATGCAAAAAGCCACCTCTTTCACCTCAGGCAAGTATTGCAACAGTGTAGGAGGTTTGGATTGTCCTTGAATCCCAAAAATTGCATATTCTTAGCACATGAAGGCAAACTCCTAGGCCACATTGTATCGAAGGAAGGGTTGACGAAGATTGATCCAGAGAGGGTAGAAGTCATCCATGCTCTACCCTTGCCAAGTCACAAGAAGGAACTCCAAATATTCTTGGGGAGGATTAAATTTTTACGAAGGTTCATGCTAGATTTTTCCACTCTTGTGAAGCTATTAATGATAATGTTGAAGAATAATTTGGCTTTCAAATGGAAAACAGAGGGGAATGAGAGTTTAGAAGCTATCAAGCAGACCATATTTCAAGCTCAAAATCTCATCAATATGGACTTCTCCAAAGACTTCTTTCTCTATGCATTTTGTGGTTCAGACACCATCGCTGCAATCTTTGTGCAACTAAATAAAGAAGGATTGGAATAACCTGTTGCATTCTTTAGCCAAGTCCTTGTGGACTATGAGGTAATATATTCATTCATTGAGAAACATGTCATTGTTGTGATTAGAAGTTTGAATCAATTTAGGCATTTAGTGTCAAATAATAGGATTCATCTACTAGTCACACATGATGGTATAAAATAATTTCTTATAAACAAAGACCTCGATAAAAAAACATTGGTTGGGTAACCAATGTCATGGAATATGACATTGATAAAAAGGTGAAAAATCTTGTTAGGGGAAAGGGATTAGGTGAGTAGATAACTTTAGGACAACATGCTGAGTCGGGTGGTACAAAAGAGGTTATGTTGGTATTACAAGACGATCAAGAGGAATCAGTCGATTCCTCACCCAATCCTTGTTGGACTCAGGATATAGTCCATTTCCTTCAAACATGTTAATACCCTCAAGGGATGAGCAAGGTCAAAAGGAGTTATTTAAAATTACATTGTATTCCCTTTGCATTGGTTGATGGTATCTTGTTCAAGAAGATGTAAACGGTGTCATCCAAAGGTGCATCAAGGTAGATTAGATAGAGAAGGTGTTGCATGAATTTCACGATGGAGAAATAGGTGGCCATTTTTCCCTTAAGGGTGACACCTCTTAGAATTACGAAGGCAAGGATATTATTTTCCTAACCTTTTTAATGATTTTTATGGATGGATTAGGAAGTATAAAAAGTGTGCCTTCTTCACAGGAAAAGAGAGGTTAGTAGCCCTTTCGCTCCACCCCATTTTTGTAAATGAACCATTCATGCAATGGGGGATAGATTTCATTGAGATGATTAACCCAAATTATAGCTTGGGCCACGAGTGGATCCTCATAGCCAAAGATTAATTCACCAAGTGGATGGAGGTGGTTTCCCTCAAGGAAGAAAATGAAGCCAACACACTAGATTTTTATGAAGGGATAGTGGCAAGGTTCAGAGTACTGACCACAATCATATCAGATAATGCTCTATCATTCCTAGGTGCTAAGATCAGAGAGTGGGAAGTCAAAAATGGGATATACTTGAGCACCTCATCAAATTACTACCCATAGGGTAATGGGCAGGACGAGTCCACCAACCAAAATATTTTGAAGATTAGAAGGAGAACTCTAGATGAGAACTAAAGAACTTGGCACACCAAGTTGAAATCATCCTTGTGGGCTGATAGGATTACTCTCAAGAAGTCAAAATGGAAATCCCCTTACAGGTTAGTCTATGGAAGGGAGGCAAGGCTGCCTATATCCCTCGCGTTACCCGCATTGGAGCTCATGAAGTAGCTAGAACTATCTGAGTTTGAACCCATGGAACTTAGCTATGCAGAGCTCATGGAATTGGAGGAGCTGAGGAACCAAGCCATTCACATCATGGAGAAGGATCAAGTGTTGATCAAGACGTGCTTTGACAAGAAGGAAAAGGATAGAAACTTTTAAGATGGAGACTTGGTCCTAAAATGGGATGTAGACAGGGAAAAATCAGGAAGGCACTCCAAGTTTGATGCAATATGGAGTGGCCCTTATATGAATTCAGACTACAAGGAAAAAAATGATTTCTAGCTATCAAGGTTGGACGAAGAAGAACTGTAGATTCTAGTCAATGGAATCTATCTTAAGCATTGTTATTGAGTGAAATATCCTTCTTGTAACTGTTTAGATTTTGTAATTCCTCTAAGTTCTTATAGCACATTTCCTTCTTTTAGTTTAGGTTTTCTTTGCAATAAGTGCTTATGCACTCTCTGCATGTTCCATTTGGGATGTGTATGATCTGTTGTTTGTATATAGTTGTACCTTGTTGTTGTTGTACTTTCCAGTTTGAGGTAGGATCTGGCGATAAAGCAATGGTAGTTCCTAGCAGTTTTTAAATGTTTGAGGGGTGAATTTGTAGGTATTAGATCAATTTCAATAATCAGAAAGATTCCATGCCCAATGGATCCTCCAAGGTCTCTGGTCTTTCAGATCTAGCAAACATACCACTCCGCAAGTCACCAATTGTTATCCATTTTTTGCACCCCTACAAAATGGACTAACTTATAGGTCTGGGTCGGCTAGTGGGAAAAGTGGCAGATGAATAGCCTCTACTAGTATTTCAAGATGCTACTAATTGGTAGGAGGTATGGATGTTACTGGCCGATAACAGGTACAGATGGTACCGTCTCGTAGCATTTTTTATGCTACGGGCCTGCATCATGATCAACAGGTTGTAGATGGAGAAATGGCGCAGAGGCATCGGTAGCATCTTTATATACTACCGATCGGTAGCACTCAAAATGATATCAGTCATTACTAGATAGTGAAGGTTCTGGTAGCAGTCAATAATGCTACCAACCAGTAGTATTTTTAGTGCTACCAGATGGTTTACAGAGGTGATGATGGAGCATTCGATCAACAACAGTGTCTCCGGTAGTATTTTTGCGGATGCTACTAGCCGATAGTAGATTGTAAGCTACCGACCGGGAGCAGGGAAAACATGTTATCGACTGGTCACATTTATGCTACCAGACGACACCAGAGATTATTATGTTACTATTTTGAAGCAAAAAATACGTGCAACTGGCCAAGCGTATGAATGAACCATGCATTAATGAAAGTAGTACAAAGTGGTTCAACTACCAACTTAATGAGGTATGACACCCATGAATTCCCATGCAAGTAAAGTACCAAATTCATATGGCCTCCCATACCTCTTTAATGAAATATACCGGTTAGTGAGGTAATTTCAAGGCTCTTTAATGAAATTCTATTTTGCAAAGGAACTCTGTCAAAATTGTTCCAGACCTATTGTGAGCTAAAGGTGTTGAATTTGGGCTTATTGTAAAGGATTTTTCCTTATGCCTACATTATAATGGACTGTGCATGTTTATGAGAACTAAAATTTGTGTTTTGTGGTTTGTCTTTCCCTAATTCGAGTTATATTGCATATTTTGCCTTCCATTATGTTTACAGGTATTTGTGCTTGTTTATATCTCTTTGCAGGACCTATAATTTTCTTAGCTTTATGAATATAGGGAGATGAATATTATTTTATCTTGTGGAACTTCTACTCGCCCTCTCTCACCTTGTTTACTCCATATATTTCACTCACTCAAAGTGTCTCACTCCCTTTCTTAGGGCATCACCTTCGCTTAGAGTATATTTAGTTTTATGTATTTTTCTATCCCTGTCTCCTTGTAAAGCATTAGGGTAGGATTATATTAGTTTGCCATTCTCTGCATTTTGGGGAAGTTGGCACTAGGTTAGGAGAATAATTCAGATTTTTCCAAAGGATTATCTTACTTGCAACGTCCCACACTAGAGTATAATCCATGTTATGTAGGTTACACTGATTGCCTCACACACAAATCACAATAAATTAGGGGTGTTGTAATTTTGCATTAAAAGGAACTCCCAACCTTCAGCCAATACAACAATCTTATAACAACCCCATCCAACAAAATTATGTTTATTATTTACAACCAAGTTATTTCCAAACTATTTCTTCTCAACCCATGTCCAATGTATCCCATCAAGCGGTCTTTTCCACATCTCCTCCTTTATCACAATCCCATCAAAATCTCAATATCCCCCATCCTTCATCTAATGAATCCATCTCTACCTCAATCACATTTTCAGTACCTCATACATCCCAAACCTATACACATATTGCCACTCAGGCTCAATCAAATCCTCTCATCCAACAACAACAACATACTCAAAAATTTTCGACATCTCCCCACATCCCTTTATCAAAAATTTCTTTACAAACAATATCCTCTCAATCCACTCCTTATCAAACTCCACATCAAACCCATCCACAAAAAAACCATCCTATTCCACATTTTTATCAATCTAATCAATCACATGTTAATTCCTTTGCATTTAATCCTACAAATGATCTCTTACAAGATCTGTTAAATAGATTAGACAATTTGGAAGTTGATACTAAGGGATCAAAACACGTCCTCACTTATGATGAGGTTTGTAATGAACCCATTCATCATATTTACTATATAAACCATATCCCCCACATTAGGAATTTCCTGAGTTCACCTTGTTCTATGGCTAGGAGGATCATCAACAGTATATATTATCCTTTAGATATTCATGTTATCTTATCATCTACGATCAAGATCTTCTTCTTACAACCTTTCCTATGTCATTGGCAGGAATTTCCTTAGAATTGTATAATTCACTTCCTCGACATTCTTTGTTTTCTTTTACTTAGCTAGTCATGTTATTCCTTGATCACTTCGCTATAAAAGTTACTCATAAAATCACTATCTCTAATCTTTCTACCATCAAACAATCTGAAAATGAATCTCCTATTTCCTTTGTCACTAGGTGGAAAAGCATTATCAATCAATTAAATTTCCCGTTGCCTCAATCAGGATTGGTTGTTTTGTTTACTCAATCGTGTTCTCATCACATTTCATCCATTCTATAGGTCCACATATTCCAGAACTTTGATGAATCCTTCACTATGGCTAGAAAATTAGAAATACAAGCCCTTGAAGAAGGCCATCTTGATCTCCAATCTCCACATGTCCCATTAGATTCCCCTAGGTCTTCTTATGAGTCAGACAAAACTACCATGTACGATGACTTTACTACTCTTCCTGATCCACCCCCCTTGATAGAGTCAAATCATATAAATGTTGTGCATCCCTTGAATCACATCATCAACAATATTACATGTGATCTTCCCCATTAGGGGACCATTTCATCACCAATGTTTCCCATTAAAGACTCAAATTCCATGGATCCTCTTTTCGATAATCCTCACACATCGACATTTCCAGTGTCCACTATTTAATCATCCATTACCTTCTTGCAACCCTTAGACTCCACCTTGGAAGTCATTACTAAGGAGGCATTCATAGTAAAATCTCTTCATTTAAACCCGATTTTAAACTAATCGAAGATTTGGATAGCTCACATATATATAACGCACCTCAATCATGTCTTGGAACAACATATCCCTCATCCCAATCAAACCCAATCCTATCCCTGACTCCTCACTTACCACCTAGCCTCAAACCCTGTCTTGAATCATACACTATACAATCAAATTCCATCACATCCACGACCTCATCTTCTTCATTCGACGTGTGACCTTCTCCTCTATCTAAAGAAAACATTACAAAATCGAAACCTATCACATCCACAACCTCATCCTCATCATTTGATGTAAAACCCCATATTTTACCCAAGATCAACATTACAAAATCAAAACACACATCAGCTAAGGTCTCAACCTTACCATCCATTTTTGGACCCCATCCTTTATCACAATCTAAACTTATCAAATCTACAACTTCACCCTTATCATCCATTTTTGGACCCCATCCTTTATTGCAATCTAAATCTATAAAATCTACGGTTCCATCCTCATCATCTATTTTGGGTTCTCATCCTTTATCTCAACATCATAGAACACATCAGTACCCCTTCTCATTCTTCAATGGATCCTGCTTGTCCATTTTGGGACCTTATCCATCATCCAATTATATCAATTTCACACCATATCCTCTCTCTTATCAACCTCACAATGCCCCTATGATTTTTCAACACCATATGACATCTATAAATCCACCCCCACCCAAAAATAAAATGCATTCTACTAAGCATTCTCTTAAATCAAAATCAAAATCAGTATTTGTTAATCCAAATCCCCCAAAAGGGACTTACATCAACATCCTCAAGAGGCTCATACATGATTCTCTTATCAAATTACCACCAATCAAAACACCCAATCCATATATTCAAAAACCTGCATGTCACGATCAGAACAAAGCATGTGTCTATCATAGAATCCCATGACACAACACAGAGAATTATAAAATGCTTAAAGCCATAATCTAATGACTCTTCCTCATCGATGATCTTATCCCAGAAGAGGACCATCCTAAGCCATCATCGACATCACCCTCATCTCCACCCTCATCAGTGTCTTCACTGACATCTATAGGTCAGGGGGGACATCCTCAATCTCGTACTATCAAAACTTTGTTATACATTTCGTCAACACCTTCCCTTGAAGGTATCTCAATCTCATCAATATTCCCACCTTCCCTTGAAGATCCTTCAACCTTGTTAGCATCTACACCCAAGTCAGTGATAGTGTCCTCATCAACATCTGTAAGATAAGGGGGTCATCCTCAATTAGATATCCATGAACCTTTCTCATGCATCTTCTCATCACCTCCCAGTGAAGTTCCCTCATCTCAAATCAGTATAGTTTTCCCACACATGCAAACTTGGAATCAAAATACACAAAGAAAAGGTAAAAAACAAAGCTTCATCATCTACCCATCTTCATCAATTTTCCTCTCATATCTCATCCAATTTTTCAGAAACTCCTTTGTTAAGGCATCCTTTATTTACTATATACTCAATCAATCAAGATCAAATTTTTCATCATCCAAATCTGAAAACATCATTCCTTTTAGTGCATGTTGTCTCTATCCACAATATCATACTAGGGGGATTCCTCTCTACTGAGACTTTGAAATTCTTATCTTGCACATTCCCCTAGCACATCTTCACCAAACCTATCCTATCAATATAATAAAAATGTCACTATTTTGGAAAGGAGTAAATGTGGAATGTTTTTCCTTAATTGGATTGGTCCATATAGTATGGGTCAACCTTTGAATTCCTTGCACTTGCGGCCTTTCTACTGTTAACATATCGACCATCATGATAATAGTCACATCAAATATCTTATTCCACTATCAACCAGTCATTCTATCATCATAATTATTTGAAAGAATGTGGTCTTCCATCTCTGAATGTATATATAAGTAATGTGCTCCCCCACTAAAACATTATGTGGTGCTCCATCATCTCAATAACTACACATGTCATCATCTAAGGAAATCTGCCACCCCCTAAATCTGATAAAGAGAAACATGAAATGACCATCATCATCAGGGTCATCTAGGTATAACCCTCTCTCCCAAGATCATATAGCACTTGTACTCAAATGCTCCTGATATATATCACACATGTTGTAACTCATCCCCATATAGTTTCTGCATCACATCTGACCTCTCTGCCTCACTGATAATATAAACTCCCTCTCCACGGATAGGTAATCACATGATGTGACTAAAATACTTTAAAGCAATAGTGATCTCCCGAGTAGACAACTAAAAATTACAGGTGGAAGGATTGTATCAGTCTAATAATGTCCACATCAAACTCCTACATGTGTGGATACATCTATAATCCCTAATGCTTCTGAAAATAATAGCCTCAATATGCTCCCAATCATCATCATTCATATCCTCCCTCACCTCATCCAAAATAAGAGGGATACGATCTCGAATCATAAGCTTCACATCCAGGCCTGTAAACAACAAACACATATAAACATACATTAATATTGTCACAAAAAATATTGAAAATATCATCCACAACATATCAAAACATCTTTACATTAAAACATCAACATCAACATCGACATCAACATCGACATCAAAATCAACATCGACATCGACATCGACATCGACATCAACATCCACATCCACATCCACATCCACATCAACATTACCATCACCATCAACATCAACATCACTATCACCATCAACATCACCATTAACATCAACATCAACATCATCACCAAAAAACACCAATAACATCTAAAACATTAAGAATATTACTTGAAAACTATACTTTATCAATCAAAAATACAAATTGACTATGTCACAGGTGAATCGTTGGCAATTGCATGAATCACCAATGTTTCCTATAATTCTAAATTAGGGCATCCGTACGCCCCCAAAAAACAACAAAAATTTCTAAAAACTACCAAAATCAACAAAAACAAACATAAAGTGAGTTAAAACGACCTACCTCTGCCATCAGGGGTTTGCAATGCCTACTTGATCAAGCCATTACATCCAAATCTTGCCTTCTCCGCTCAAAAACATGTTTTTCAACCAAATTTTCTCTCCAAATACGTATTTTGCTTGGTAAAAATGAGCCCAACTCATTAAAATTGACTATTTGTAGTCCAAATTTTACCTCGACACAATTTCCAATGATTGTTGCAATCGTCGACGATTTCTCCGCAATCGCTAGCGATTCATCCCATTTTTGGCATCTATGCTCATTTTTCAATCAAATCATCAATTTTTTCAAAAAAAGTGTTTCTTTCAAAGGACTCTAGTCCTTGAAACATTAAATATTGGATAAACGAAATCAACATTGGGATTTATCATATGTCTATGGGATGCGTGCCCTTTAGCCCCCATCACTTGAATTCCCCGTCTATTTATCCTAGCTTCATGAATCATACGTCTATAGGTAACGAACCCTT
Organism: Taxus chinensis; assembly: GCA_019776745.2. NCBI lineage: Eukaryota > Viridiplantae > Streptophyta > Pinopsida > Cupressales > Taxaceae > Taxus > Taxus chinensis. Next base: position 772,803,753 of record CM034148.1, on the reverse strand, counting down.
TAGTTCCCCCTGTCATATGATTCCTCAGTAGCACATCCTATTTCGGTACCCCTTGGACTAGGGAAACTTTTTGAATGAAACACATGACACTCCTATCCTTTTACAACTATCAAACTGGTGTTCCTTGCACTATGTTGCAGTCACCCCATTTTGAGCCGGGGGGGGGGGGGGTCACCCATATAAATTACTTATCATCTTTTTTGTCTAACGCTTTTCCATTAAATTGCTAGACAAAAAGGGGAAAATGTAGACACCAAAAATATACACCCCTCATTTAATCATACTAAATTATTAAAATCATTTATTCTAAGTCTAAAATCCATGATATTCTACCTTTATATCACATCACTTTTATACATGTAAAATCCTATTTTTCCCTATCCTAAATAAGACCTAACCATTTAAATAAGCTTAATCATTTTCCTAACCACCCAAATCAACCTAAATCTATTTATTTCCTAAAATGCATCTAACACCATTTTTAAATCTATTAAATCCATCTTATCTAACACCCTTATCTCGACACACCTATCATAATCATCTACACACCTATTAAAATCATTTATACACCTATCAAAATTATACCTAAATTAGTATAATCTAACTTATTCTACCATCCTCTAAAACAAACGAAACATGTCCCTTAACAACCCAAAAAAAATCACCCCTCGAAATCCAAAACGAAAAGCTTGATTTAGCAAATTGTTCCAACCATTTTCCATCCAAAGCTCAAATAGACCAAAATTTCCAACAATTACTTAAGAGAGTTTTTCAGCCTCTCTTCGGGATCCTCCACTTGCATTCATGAATCTTAGCTTCTTGTCTGAGTTCATAGCATCATTTTGTACCAAAGTGTCTGAGCTATTTTATAGAAACATTCTCAACACACCTCAAACATCTCAAAGTCCTTCCAGAGCCCTTGTAGATCAACATCTCATCAATCTAGTTGCAGGCTTCACTAACTTCCTGTATCAATATTTCATCTAGGTCTGAGGCTTCTCCTCACCTCTTTATCATAGACTAGGTATTCCTATTTATTCATTTATTCATCTTTAGGTATTTGCAAGTCTTAAACTCTAGCTTGATCAATAAAATACATAATTTTATTAGTATGTTACTATTTACCAGAATCTCCAGTGATTCCTGGAATCGCCTGTGATTCCTTTTATTTCTATATTTCTATCAGAATTCATTTAATCTGCTTTATCAATAATTTCAAGTCTGTTTCCTTCTAACATTATGGCTATCATGGTTTGTTTTAGATGGCAATAGGTGGCCCAAACCATGAGATTGTCAGCATTCACTCTTTGTCAATAATTCGTCACCCCTTTTATTGGGAACAATACGACATTTTGCATGATCTAACTCTGTGTGTTATCCATTGTGCCCTGTTGGATGAGTTATACAACATCTTTGAGTTTACCCACGAGATCCGCCAGGCTATAGAAGGATATTGGGTTGCATATTTTGAGTATTAACGCATCTGAATTGAACTTGTTTGGCTTGAGTACAAGGCCTGACAAAAGTATCCACATTTTGAGCCCGATATCGACCCATAGTCTTCCTCTTCCTTCTCCCATCCATTTTCAATCTGATTTGTAATAAACTTATCATTATCATCACATTATTTTGTATCGGTTATCTTATATAGTATATTTTTTAGATCTACTTGATTGTTTAAAAGTGAGTTTTGGCATCCTTGTAAGGAAGCCCATTGACTTCCGAGGATTGTCATTTGCCAAGAAATCCACCATTTATCTTACTGATCATATTTTGTTTAGTCTCTATGATTTGCAGGTTTCTTAGTAGAGAGGAACTTGTACCAACCTCTCATGGAGTGCAACATCGAACATCATCATCCATCATCTAATGGTATCGCTAAACCCCACATCTTCTGATATTAGTATGTTTATATTTTATTGCTTAGTTAATTCAAGTTGAAGGAGTAGAAATATTTTTGAACAATTTCCTCAAATGTTTTGGTAGCAAAAATATGAAAACATATATCTGGTGACACATAAAGGCATAAGAAACCATATCCTTCATCACACTTTTCAAACCATATCTCTTTCTCTGCAATGGTTGTTGGTTTAGTTTGCAAACCCATAGTTATCTTATAGAGCTTCTTATTTCGCTAAGTAAGTGACATCAAAGTCCTCCATTTGTGATAGTTGAACAAACAATTCAATTAGGATCCATTTTCATAGTTATGTGTGTTTGTGAAAAGAATGAATGTAGAAGGAATCACAACAATATTACACACCACCTGAATTAATGCTTTTAGACCTACTCATATTTGGCAATTTATAGTTATACATCATTCTATAAAATAAATTATTCCAATGGAACAAAAATGGAAACATAAGCACTTTATAAAAATAACACTCAAGTCTGAGTTTCTTATCAAAAGTTACCAGCCTTTATTTTTTCCATTGTTAAAGTCTATTTCAATTTTCACTTAAATATTTTAAATGACTACACAATCACTCAGAGGGGCCCAAAACAATATTTCAAAAGAAATTGTCGAGGGGTTGCGCATAAGCACCCATAAGTATGAATCATTTTATTTACACCCCCATCTGATAGTACCATGTGACTAAGGGCTAGGACATGTGATATCACTATGTGTGCAACAAAACATGCCCTCTACTGCAACTGATGACCAAGTATGGATATAAATGCTATGGATAACACAGAGGAGGAGATCTATGACATTGGGTTGTTCAAACAAGGACTCACCTAATACTCAAAAAATGATCCCACAAAAACAAAAATACGCGTGCCTCAATGGTATAGCATCCTCCTCTACACATAGATACATAGTGTTAAAAAACTTATAATAATTTCAAATACAACCCCAGAAATGGATTTTATAAACACATTTTAGAATAGTGTGGAATCTAAAGCATGCTACTATCCTCTGCATAAAATTTTTAATAACCCTGAAATTTATTATCTCATAGTATGACTAATTTTACAATCAAACCTATGGTTTCGCCATCTAGATCAAATGGTGCAACATTATTTAGATGAAAAAGTACCAGAGTCTAAATATTTACACATAGATCTATTAGTCTCCCAAACACAAAATTCAATACTGGAGACAAATTGAAAATAGACACACGTTTTCTCCAACAAGCTTTGATACCATGTTAGAGTATCTGTCAGGATCTCTAATAAAAAAATATGCACATGTAGTTGCAGAAATTGAAATAACTATGAATAAAATGCAATATGATATTAAACTCACAAGTACATGAAAGTGCTAAAAAATAACCCAATGCAACAAATCCAATATTTCTATAATCCTCCAATACACTACTTGAATATCATAAAAATGAATATGTACAAATATGAGAGTGAATGTGTAACTATTTCATGAATATTGGAAAAGAGCCCAAAATAGAAATGTAACTTCCACACTTGGCATAGTTAGTCAAAGAGTAACTCCCACTTAACTAAGAATGATGGCCACATGTAACTCCTATGACTAACTCCAAGTGTAACACCTATGAGTAAGTATACCTAAGAAAGATAACTCCTCAACTGTAGGAATAATTCATTTGTAGGAATAATCCACAATAAATAAATATGAGGAAAATAATATCCTACACTAACAATACCATACCTTCACACTAGGTCATTTCCTTAATGCATTCCATAAGTACTTTCCAAAACTAAGTGGATACCTTATTACTCAAGGGTAAATCCTATAATGCTTGGACTAATTCTAATGCTATACTTGGGAATCTAATAGAACATACCATTTTGCACTCATCTTTCCCAACACACTTTATCATGCCTATGATCCATTTATTCGATGGAAGTGATGACCATTACATACATATTAATAATTTTTGGATTTCCATGGCATACCATGATATCACTAAGAATTTTCTAAAACCCTTCTCATTGAATCTAACAGAAAATGCCTAAGTTATATTCATTTCATAGACTTACTAATGGACCCTTAAACACTTTAGTAGAGCTCGAGTTTAATCATTTCTAATTCAATATATTTAGAGTAAATTCCCAATATAATAATTTACAACATTTACATCAAGGCCAAAAGGAATCAATAACTGATAATATTCTATGAGTTAAGGCTTACATCAAGAAATTAATTTATCAACCATCTAATTTGGAAATACAATACATATTTTGTTAGGGTAGTATATATTCTCTTAAGGAGAAATTTATAATCCACATGCATTGTAGTGCATGCCCTATGCATTCGATTTATTTCCATTAAAAAATATATTACTCTTCCACAAGATGAAATATATCAACCCAAAAAAGATTATAAATATGTATTGAATGAACATCCTAACATAAGTCACCCTCAACGTGCATCCTATAACTATAATCAAGTAAAATAACTCTTGGACTCAAGGTCTTGGGCTATTGGTGAGTTACAAGTAGTTTGTAATCATCAACCCAAGTTCTATTCCCATTGAGTTCATTAGATGCTTTCAATAAGTGGTCATGGGGACACCTTGAGGTAGGGGTCAAACTTCTCCATATGGACTAAGCAGAACATAGCAAGGCACTCTGAATGTGGATCGCTCACCGGACATTAAGTACCCAAGCCCACCCTCATGTCCCACTTAGAGAAAGTGCTCATCCACCACTCCAATTCATATCTCTAGTATAATAAAAGTGTTTACCATCCAAATTTCAGGCGTAAGGGTGTGTCCTGATGGTGGGGCTTCAATGTTCATCTTCCACCTACCTAGGTTCTAATCCCCCAGGCCCCAGGGGACCGGTTACCCTTGCACTTACACAGTTGGTTGGGAGGACTTGCCCTGCATTAGTGCGCCAAGAAGTGTGCCAAGTCATTAACTCCCGAAATATAAAAAAAAAGTAAAATAACTCTTTAAGGAAATAATTTTCACTATGTGGATACACATCTCATTGTCACAAAGGACCCACCTAAGGCATATCATTGAGATCCACTTCAGTTCAACATTATATTTGATTGACCACAAACATTTTGTGTGTTTTATTGGATATGAGTTTAATCACTTTACCACATATTCATCATCATCCTACTCATAGGCTCAATGTGATAAGATGATGACCTTATTATAATTACCATGGCATTAATGGGTGTCGTGATAAGGATTGATTAACTTTACAATGGAGAAAAAAATGGAAAACAATGGGATTATTTCATTTGTTGTTAATTCTTGTGGATATCATTCTTTTTCCACGACATGCTTCTTCGTGGAGGCTAAGACATTCCATGAAATTTTCTGATGAGAAAAATTATCCATTAATGCCCTATGGGTAATGTTATCTGGAAAAGGTATTCTTCGCATCCATCTCCTATACGGCATAATTAATCATTAAAAACTAATTGGGTACATAAAAATATGGATTCTAACTTATTAAAGAGCACCACAATAGAAAATCATGTGATTAAGTATAGACAAGACCCATTTCAAACAATTGATCACTAACGAAACATCCAAACAAATCATAATGATTATGATGCACTTTTGTTGCCTAAAATGTCAATTATAAGTATTCAAATATCACAATTTTAACACTTTTTTAGTGTTGTATTTACTATATTTATTATAATACTTTTTTTATAATTTAATTTGTATTGATATTTTATGTAAGAGGTGTTCCTACAATGTTAGGTAAGGTTGTAATGGAGTGCAATGTTGAATTTTATTATTGACGTTAAATTTGACACTCATTTGAATGTCATGTGAAAATTTATTCATAAATATGACTTCTATTGGATTGTCACTTAAATAATTGGCCATATAATAAGGTTTGGATCTTTTTTTCTTGAATAAATATGTTTGAGACCGACATAATTATGTATCTAAATGATTCCATTTGCCACAAAACAATGGAAATTGATAGAGAATTTAATGAAATTGTTGATTAAAGAGGTATTTAACAAATTAAACCTAAAAACCTTGAAATTGATTTCATATAGATACATTTATTATAATTTTCTTATTATATTTATTTTTAATTGTTAATTTTTTGGTGTATTTATATTACCCTTACATAATTTACCTTATGATTGATATCTTTCTACATATTTTAGATAGATTTATTTAATATATCTATACTAGTTTAATTAGATTTATACACTCATACTCAAAAATAAATAAAACATGGTCATATTTCTTAAGTGTAATTATTTATAACTGAATATATGTATCACAATTCACTTACTCTATGTTTTCATGAAAAAAAACAACATATGCAAATAATATTCATTCTTAAACACTAATATCATTTTTGAATACTGCCACTTACCCTTTTATACTATCTCCGTTATTTTTATTAATTCATTTGGGTGTTTATTGCATTGCTCTCAAAACAGAGATCAATAGTGACACTAAAACTAAGTTCAATCCATCTTGTATATCAAACATTTTTGAAAGGAACTAAAAGCAAGAATTAAAAACATGCTTGCATGGCAAGGATCTATTGAATAGCTTAAAGAAGACCTTCAATACATTTACATATGCAAATGACAGATATATACATTTGTCGTGCTTCCATTTGGAAACCTTTTCAACATAATTTATGTAATACTAGTTCAGCAGAGCCATACACTTTATGGTTTTAAATCTTTACACTTGAAGATTCATCTGCCTGCAAATCCATATCATTGCAATTGTATTAAATAATATTCATTTTTAAGAAAAAAAATTGTAATTAGTGAAACAAGAAACAAATATAGGACATATGAATATAAAATCATACTTGAAACTCTTGGTGTTAATATTGAAATCCAGCTTTGCCAGTTCCAAAACCTTCTTCCTGAATATCAAACATTACACTTCAATATTTTAGCAAACTGTGCATTTCAAAATGATGACTATTATATCTTGTAATCCATTTTTTTTGAATCCAATATATATATATATATATATATATATATCCATAGTCTTAAAAATGTAGAGTTTATGAAAAAATAGAGGAATAATCGTACATCTGTCATGTTTTTCAGGAATATATTAGCACTCATATACATTGAGATTAGTTAATTTATTAAGTCGAAAGGCATTCCTACAATGGCAGGCAAGACTGTAATGGAATGCGTTATTCAATTTTATTTTCGACATTTAATTTGACGTTCATTTGACCATCCTGTAATTCATTCCTAAATTTGACTTTTATTAGACTGTCACTTAAATAATTTTGTTTCTTTTCTCTTAGATATAAGACAATAAAAAAATAATAATATCGTGACCATAGTAACTAGTTTTTATATATAGAATTCCATAGAGAAAATTTGAGAAATATATTGTCAAACATATGTCTGAACTATAAACCCAAAAAAAAGATTTAACATTAATAGAATTTACTTTTAAAAAACCCAGAAATAACCATAACAATAATGAGAGGATATTAAGAAGTAATGGGAGTACCTAAATATACTCTTGTTAGCCCATGACATGTTTGCTCCATATATGTCCATATAATTCTTTGATTCCAATGCAGGCACACTGTTGTGCCCTGCATTCTCCAGATTGAATTCTATCTGTTAATTAACACAAATTAGTACCATTATTATAGAAAATAATAGACCCACATGAATTCAAACCATGTTTGGAGCTTCTGATTACCTCTCGTGATAGAGTGAAGCTCTCAATGTGTTGCAGAGCTTCTTCTAAATATCTTCTACTGAAAGCTTTGGCCGCCTCCATTACTTTCTCCCCTGGAAACGCAACCAGTGATGCCCGAAATAAATTCAGAATGCATTTTATGTCTCCCTCTGATTGACACGTAGGGCCCAAGAATTCTTCATTTTCCCCTTTGAAGCGGTTCAATACACCTGTCATTAGAACAATCAAGTTAACAGGAGAATTTCAAGCTTTACCAGAATAATAGCAGAAATTGAAAATTATTTATAGTGGGCATCAATTTAATGAAGGAAGAGACCTGCAGAAACGTCATATCCGTTGAGGCGAAAAATTCGAAATCCCAAGGCCGTTCTGTTGAGATTGGAATTGGGGAATTCTCTGCAATATCCAATGCCTCTTTCGTCCCAATGCCTACCAATCAATTATTACATAGTTGGGATGAGCTTTAGAAATTATATACAGAGGTGTACGGCTTGAGTCACTACATGATGGTAAACATTGCATTCACAAACACATCTAACAATAATGGGTATGTTGAATTTTTAGGGAAAATTTATTGGGGATTCAATTTTAGGAGGACCTGGTTTCAGTAGTCTACTTAAATTTTATGTAAATAGTCTATTGATTGATCAACATTTCAACCATACGAACCTATGTAATAGATAAGCTCTTCCATATTAATAAAACCTCTTACTGTTGATCTTTGGAGTTTAGAGAAACAGACAAACCTGTAAACATAATTAAGGGCTGCCTTTATTTCCTTTCGAAAATGGCGATCTATTCCCAGGCGTTGAAGATTATCCACCATGGAAAGACATTGAAAGAGATCATGTGCAGATGAAGGATAAGTGGGCATTGCATTGAACATGTCCTTGATCTCCTTAACAAGTGTTTCAGAATGTTTAATATAAGAAGTAGCCTGTAGAAAAACACAGTAATTAATGTTGGGGAAAACAAAATAAAACAATGTTGTATCCCATTCATATTTGTAAGAGATGGGTACTCTTGATTTATTATTCATAGCATATGGATCATTGTAGATTAAGAAAAATCATATTACATAATTTGATCCACTGTAGAAACACCACTTCTATAAATCTAAGACCGCTAACAGATCATAAAAAATAAGAACAGATTTAAGCAATTACCTGATCGAGAAAAGAGAAGTTGAAAACGAAATGATCATCCCACAAGGTTGGGTTATGATTATCTGCAATAATTTGAGTGGCAGAGAAAACAGCATTAGTTATGATTATGGGCTTTTCAAGCCTGGTTCTCCCACACATTGTTGGCAAGGCAAATTTAGTGGGAAACTTAAGGCCATTGCTGGTGATTTTGTTCAGACAGGGAGAGCTTAGAGCGAGAGAGGAAGAAGCCATTGTAATTAGAAGAAAGTCGAGTATTCTTCTGTAAAGGAAAATCAGAAAGGGGAGGTTTATGAAAGGGGATGAAGTGATGAATTATTATAGGATGGAAGCTTCACCACGTGGGAAAGCACTTGTCTCTTATATGATAGATACAAGCATTATCTGTTTTCGATTTTAAGCTATATTAATTATTTCAGGGATTTCCACTCACTATTTTTTTAACTATTATGGGAGGCTTAAGCTTTCCCACGTTTTAGGTGGAACAACTTATGAATACTATGTATGACACATGCAAACATTATATTTGACACACTAGCAATCATTTCCAATACCCAATTAATATCTTTAATAGGGGCCATTGACTGTTTCTAGCCAGCTGTTGCATCCATTATTTGAATAAATTAATATACTAGCAGTTCACCCACTTGTATAAAGTATACGTTATTGTCAACTTAAACAATATAACTATTTTTTAAACAAGTGTGTTACATTTGTAAGGTATTAAAAATAAGGCCATAATATGGTCAATCCTGTCGAAGGTAATGTTTTTTTGTTGTTGTGATGGATGCATTTGGTCTATAGTTTTTGTGCACGGGATTGTTAGTTGGAAAGGGGATGGATCCAATGAATTACAGGGATGTGTTATAAGCAATTTATCTTTGAATTTATTGGACTTTGTTTGGGCATTGCTTTTGAAATCTAATAAACCTGTATGGTGCTAAAAAACATATATTCGAGAAGCTCAAATCAAATATTATAATCAAAGAATCGGTAATCTATTTGCGAATGTCTATTTAGTGTAGGATTTGTTGTTTCCTTGTCATGTATGTTTGAGGAAGTAGACAAACAAGATGTAAACATGCAACAAATATTTGATTGACTGGAGCTTGCTATGGGTGTGTTTTTGTCAACAATTGAAGGTAAGATGTTGAAGTTGCTTTGCAATTTAAGCGGACGTTTGTAAGTGTGGAAGACACTACGAATCGAGGCGACGGGCAGGTAGCAATTTCTATGTCTATTTCCTGTGTGAAGATATAGACCTGAAATTGGATGCACCATTCTAATTGTTTGTGGGGTTACGTGAATGCACTTTGCAGGTAGAGGGAAGTGTCAACATCTTGTTCGACTTTATATGATTGAAAGGTACTTTAGAGTTATCGTTTGGCAGTAGTTGAAATTTTCTTTCCCGAAACATATCGTGAACATGCTAACAAAATTCTATGAATTTGTAAACTTTGTGTAGTGTGGGTGAAGTATTAGATTGTAAAAATGGGAAGAGATAACATAAAAATTTATGAAAATGCCAATCAAATTATTTTGATTGCGGTGTGGTGAATATTAATACGAGGCTAATGAAAAGGCTACTGAAAGTGTAATACAAATGCATTTTAGAAATGCATGGCAACGTGGCATGGTGTGTGGAGGTTGTCAATCGTGTAAAGTAACATGTGACATGCATTATTGTGTATTGAAATTCCAGTTGTTTTGGAAGAATGAATGAATGAAAGTTTTTAATGACATCCAATGAGGTCCAGTAGTCTATGGGACCACAAAGTGCAAACACCAACCAATGCCCTCTACTTTTGCCTTTCTTCTAGCTTGTTCCTAAGCTTGCTTCTTCTGCAGTGCGATCAAGAAATACATTTTTGTCACCCTTTCCTCTTCAAACAAGGTTGTAAGATCAACTCATTGTTAAAATATCCACGTAATTGCTTCGTATGTCCCCATAAGCTACACATTCCATGAAAAATGCCATTTGATTCCACCGCGCTCGAAATGTAAAACTGGCAAATATGTTCTGACCACTTCTCTTTGGGCATTTTCCATCTCTGAACACCTAAGATGATGTGAACTAATTTTTAGTTGCACAATTAACATTTTAGCCTTCCACTTTATCATCGCTGCCAATTTAGTGCTTTTCCCCACAGTCACAAGTCGGATTTACATTCTTGACATAGTATTCTTTTTTTTCGACCAAGAGAAAGTTGAAGATAATCCAGACACAATTGGTCCACTGTGACTGTCCTCAAATGTAAAATAGGAAGATTATGGTGGACGCGTTAATGTTGCACCCAGCGTGCGATGAAGAATATGTTTTTGTTAAGGTAAGGTAAGTTATGTTTATGTAGTGTATTTGAATAACTTTGAATGAAAGTAGCCTATGTTTGTGCCTCGGTTGTGTTTCAATCTCTGAAACTAAATTGTTAAGGGCAGAGTAGAAGCGTGTTTTTGATCTGTAATTTTTAGGATGTTGCAATCCTTAAGGCTATAAATAGTTTTGAAATAATCTATTACGAATAACAATAGAGTAACAAAAAGTTATTGTCTCTGTTTTCGTAGTATAGACATAGTTGTAATCAGACTTGGATTTTCAATTATAAGATGGCATATAAAAGCTAAAATCCAGAAAAACAGACCAAACTCGAAATGTACACATTGGTAATTTTTTATGCCTGTACATTGATAGGTCACGCATACCATGTCAAATAAAGAAATTTGATTTTAGTAATCATCCCATCCACTATTGACATATCAAATATTGTGTAATTTAATGGGAAAAAATGCCAATTGAAAATGCATTTTGACAGAAGGATATAAACCAATGTTGACATACATCACAAATTTTCACTGTGCCATCTCCCGGGGCGGCACCTAACGATTGATGAACAATGAGAGAGGAGATTGAAGAAAATGAGTCAATAAATAATGGAGACAAGAAACCAAAAAAATATATGTTTAACAGAGGTAATGCATGAAATCTCAAAGCTCGAAACTGTTCAGTACACCCAAATTCTAATCAGGGAACAAATATTCGTGTCTTCCATGTCGATAGCCAGAATAATAAAAATATCAAAGCAAATAAGAGGGATTAAAATTTTTATAGACTAGCAATATGGAAAACATGAATTATTGTCTATGAATTGAACAATCTATAAAATGAAATGTATTATGTTGTTATGCCAGAACCAAAAAAATTGAAAACTTTCCTGGTGGCATTATTACCCAGTCAAAAAGTTGCATGCAAAAAGAGATATTGCTTGTGGTGTTCTATGAGGGAATTTCAAAAACAACTTTTCCTTGGACCTGGCTTTGGAGTTCCAAACCTTCTTTCACTCGGTACTCTGTCATTCATTCAGGCTAAAGGGCATCCCTCCTTCAAGAATTTTCGAAAGTGGGCCTTATGTATGGCATCAGGAGGAACTTTTATTATATAACCTTTGCCTAGAGCCCTTTTCTACAGTTGAGTCTAGGCCTGCAGCAATGGATGTCTCCTTATTGATGTCAGGAACTCCAATTAAGGATCCAAATGCATTGTTGAGATATGCTCTGCCCATTGACAATAAACCTATCGGGTATATACAAAAGAATATTTAAAATATCAAGGAAAATCTCAGAGTTCTAGGCACGAAGGCACTGATCAAATCTGCGGGGAAGGTGAGTAAATGATGTACAAAGAAAATGCTAAAAGGGTAGTCTTCCTCCCATAACACTAACCTTTTCCAAATTTCTAATGAAGGAGTGATCCTTCCTATTTCTGTTGCGAAAAACAAAGAGTAGGCAACAAGAAAGCAATCGATTGATAAACTTGCTGCTGGTTTGCAGAACTTCAAAAAAATTGTTTAGTAAAAAAATTCCTAGAATATTACAGAAAACACTAATCGCTACCAGAAAGGAAAGGGGAGAGCAGGGAATAAGCACAAGCAATCAAAACCTTTCACAAAGAATCCAAAAGCAAAAAACACATATTCACGGCAAACGAAAGGGAAAAGAGTTTCACCTTGGTGTTCTTGAAGCTAGTTTATCTCTGAGTCGATGAAAATGGCATGGGAACATGATACTTTGAAAGCATGAAACATTTCCATCCTCAGCCACACAAAACCAACTCTCCATAATGCATTAGTAAATGCATAAATTAAATGGTTGATAGTAGATGCATTCAATGCACAATAGGGCATCCACTTTTCCCCTCTACAATGGTAAATAAAGGGAATAACCAATAGAAATTTGCCACAATTACAAAATTAAAACTTCAAACTTTAGTCTAGCACCATTTAAATACAAGCATCAAAATATGATTAGAAGCAATGCAAGTATGTAATTGTTAGTGTGAAGACAATATCCTAGCCTTCGGCACGATAAAAAGTGAAAGTTATGTTGGGTGATATTATTTATGTGAGTCATTGTAATACGAACACGTATACCTATGTTAAATAAATATATGTAAAACTATATTAAATTTCAACAAGGATAGATATTTTTTCTCCTTACTAATATGTTATATATACATTCAAATGTGGTTGATACATTTTTTTTTTTTCAAACAATATGTAGGTTGATTATAGAAAACTAATAAATAACAAAAATTAAATTAAATTATTGATACACTACTAAATTTATTTTAAAAAAATTATGCAATCCTATCTTATATAATGATATTACACCGAAGGCATATACAGTTAGAATGTTAGTGGGTGGAGGCTAGCCAAGACTGACACATTTAAGGAAATCAATTATGCAGAGTAGGTTGTAGTACATACATTGAAATCCTAGGGTGTAAATTGGTCTACACAGAGTCCAAAAAAATAAATGGGACAATGTTTTGTCATTCATAATGTCCACGAAGGCATTGATGGGGTACATGTTTTTGAGCTGGTAAGTCTGAAACTCCTTGTAGATATTGCATGCGCTCCTCCACAACAAGGCCACCACATGCACACATGTCCTCAACCGTTCATCGACAACAGTGCAATCTACCAACTTCCTTTGCATATGAGATGTGGTGCATGGCACCAATGAAGACTGTGTGAGGTTGTTTTCCTCGTGACACGTGCCTATAAATGAATCATTGTGAGAAAGAGCTGAATTTAAAACTTGCCCTAATTTTGGGTATTATTTTTAAAAATATCTATTTTTGGGGAACAAGGGATGAGATCCACCTGAGAAAATGCGTGGAAACATTGGATGACATGGACGTGGGGAAAAATGAAGGACAGATCTTGCAAAAAATGGAGAAGAAGAAGAAGAAGCATTTACACAAAAATGCAAATGGGTTGATGGTGGGTTACACTGCAGAGTGATGGAAAATCCTGCAAGTGGAAATATCTTTAATGAAAAATTCTCCACAAACACAATCCAATTTGTGCTACTCAAAGCAAATTCTTCTAAAAAAAGTTTCTTCCCTTCACTTCATCAAACAAACTCAATAGTTTTGAAGTGGGTGGTTAATACATAGTAAATGCATGTATTTCTTCTTTTCCGTGGGATTTGTTCATTGTTTCGAACAAATCTTGGAGTTTGGAGGTAAGTTGATTTTAGAATATTTTGATTCGATTTTAGGGTTCCTATAAACTAACGTAAATATGTGTATCTTGATTTGGTTATCTTTATCTGATAAACTAGTTTAAAGATATTTTAATTTGATTTATGATTCACATTTGAGTTATTTTCCATAGCTCTCTTTACAATATTTGTAATATTTTATATGAAAAATATACATTAAAATAATACTAATCTAATGCTTTTTTGTTACCTAGGCGATGCTTGATGGTGTGATGTGGATTGTGCTTATCCAACATGACATTTTTGTTGTACCCATACCTTTCTCTGCAACCCTCCTCAAATGCCTGTGTGGCACAGGCATTCCCAAATGCCTCCACCTTAATATCTTCCTCTGTATCAGGATGCTTTTCTACAAAATATGGTTTGTGAGCCAAAAACATTGAATTATACAATGGATGATGATGATAAACATAGCTTTGTTGGGAACAAGGAACACAAATTTTGTTTATGAACACTTTTGATCATATGTTGGTGGTTGTCCTGCACAAGGCTTTCTGCATGATTGCGTGCATTAATTGTTCTTAAGTTAAAAGCATAACAACTGTTAGTGATCTTATACAGAAATTGCTTGCCGACAAGAACCAGAGAAAAAAAACCCTTTCTTAATTATTCTAAAGTCAGAGTGGCCTTTTCTTCTATAGTTGATGTCATCACAATGGAGAGGTAGTTTGTTCATATGGCATGGGTATTTAAAGATATTGCTTGTGCTCCTCCACAACAAGGACACTGTGCACGCCTATCCCCCATTGCTCGTCAACTGTAGTGCAATCTACCAACTTCCTCTGTATACGATGCAGTGTGCAACACTAGTGAAGGCCATGAGAGGTTGTTTTCCTCATGACGCGTGACTATAAATGAATCACGGTGAGAAATATTTGAATTTTAAACTTTCCCTAATTTTGGTTATTTTGTTTAAAAATATTTGTTTTTGGGAATAAAGGATGAGATATACCTAGGCGACCACATAGAAACCTTGGATGACGTGGACGTGAGGAAAAACAAAGGATAAATCCTGAGAACAAATGGAGAAGAAGAAAAAGAAGCATTTACATGGAAATACAAATGGTAAAATGGTGGGCTACATTGCGAAGTGATGGAAAACCCTGCAAGTGGAAAGATATATAATGAAAAAATTCACCGCAAATGCAATCCAATTTAAGTTGCTCAGAGTGAATTCTTCTCAAAAACATTTCTTCCCTTCCCTGCATCAAACAAACTTAATGGTTTTGAAGTGGGTGGTTAATAATAGTAAATGCATGCATTTCTTCTTTTCTATGGGATTTTTCCATTCTTTCGAACACAACTTGAAGCCTAGAGGTAAGTTAATTTTAAAATATTTTGATTCGATTTTTAGGGTTCCTATAAACTAAAGTAAATATGTGTATCTCGATTTGGTTTTCTATATCCAATAAACCAATTCAAATATATTTTAATCTTATTTATAATTCACCTTTAAACTATTTTTAAATATATTTTAAATTATTTTCCATAGCCCACTTTACAATATTTGTTATGTTTTATATGAAAAAAATACTTTAAAATAATAATAATCTAATACTCTGTGGTTACCTAGGTGATATTTAATGGTTTGATGTGGATCGAGCTTGTCGAGCATGGAATTTTCATTGCATCCATACCTTTCTCTGTAGCCCTCCTCATATGCTCGTTTGGCATAGGCATGCCCAAATGCCTCCACCATAATATCTTCCACTGTATCAGGAACAAGGAACAAAAATTTTGTTTCTGAACATTTTTTCTCGTAGGTTGTTGGTTGTCCTACCCAAGACTTTTTGCGTGATTTCGTGCATCCCCTCTTCTGAAATTGAAATCATAGGAACTGTTAATGATCGTATACAACAAATTCTTACTAACATGAACTAGAGAAAAAATCCCTTTGTTAATTATTTTGAATTCAAAGCGGCCTTTTCTTCTGTAGTCGATGTCATTGCAATGGAGAGGTTGTTTATTCATATGACATGGCATTCCATAATTTTCTATGCACTACGTGTGCTCTACGCCAGAAGCCACCCCACCGAGGTGGTGACCTTAATTTAGCGATGTCAGACTCAGATTGGATTTTCATTGCCTTAAAGATCTATTCAAAACACCTCTCTTAGCGATGCGTCTCAAATTATCTTATATCATTTCATGTGCTGAATTCCAAAAAAAATCATACTTCCTCATGAAAATTGTGTATGTTCATTTAGGGATATACATGACATTCTCTAAATAATATGAAGGGGAGGGAAACCATTTTGTTTTGATAGGCTGTATTGTTGCATCTATAAATGTTCTATGACATGTTGTGAGTCATTATCCACCTCAACAAAATCACAAGGTTGGCAACTGTAGTTAAAAAACATGTGGTCGATAACGTGAGAGGATAAGGGAGGGAGGTAATTGATCTATGTCTAAAAATGGCCAGAAATAAATCATTTTGTATAATTATTCCATTAGGAGTCCTTTTCCTATGAATTCATGCACCCCTCTCTACTGCAGAAGAGACTTGCCATAATAAAGAATGTATTTCAAAAACAATATTTGTTTGAAAAGTTATGGCTTTGTCACTCTCATTCACAGCTCTACCCCGACCAAAATATGTAGCACTTTCCTATAATAAATAACACCACCATATTACTTTGTCCCATCTTCAGTAGGAATATTTCACCATATTTCTTAGCAAGGTCACTGAGATTGCAGTGATTCAAATCGTTCCCAACTTGGAGCCAATTGCTGAAAATGGGCACCGCCAGGGAACACAACATTATCTTTATTTTCTTGGATCTAAGTTTTGATATAAATATGACTCCAACCTCTACAACAAATAGGGAGACCAACCCCTTTAACAAATCTACTCCATAAACAAAAAAAAAAAACTTATGCATTTCAGAACATGGAACTGATGGTGGAAAAAATAGAGAGAGTAGATCAATTTATATGGACAATTTTTTACAAAAATTAAATTCTGGCTTTCATATCCAGGATGTCAAGATTTCAAATCCTACTTGCAAGTGGTTTCCAAAAATAAAAATAGAAATAAAAACGAGCTTGCAAGACATTGCGAATAAGTAAAACATAAAGTCCTTGACCTATCTATGCATTTAACCGCCATTTTAACAACTAAAAAAAAGAAAATGTCTCCTCTTTATGTATTTGAACCTCTATCTTAACAATAACAACATTCACATCCTCATAAATGACCAAATCCTTCAAAACATTTTCCTTCTAAAATATTCGCAATCAAGCACGTCAAGAGTTGAAACCCTTCACAAAAGACTATTCACTCATAAACTTACCCATAAAAACAAACATTGCTGGATTTTAATTAAAAAATCATCAAAACATTCAATCATAATTTTACTAGTGCATTAAAACCTATATTCTGAAAATTAAAACTAGCACAACCTAACAACGTGATTCCTCCACATATTTAACATTCATATTCACAACAAATGTAAATGAGAATTCACATCTGAAGCACTAATTGCACACATGTAAGAAATACAAACAATTTTTCATTTAAATATAAATTTGAAAGTCCATCATGGAATATATTTACAACTTGGCGTACATGTCCTCTAAAAGAATGATGGCCTTTTCTCACAACCTACAATTTGACACATTAATGTACATGTGACAATCCTAATAAATTAGGTCAACAATGAAATACAGAGAAAATATGATGTGAAGTGAAAGAGAAATAACTTTATTGTATTGAAATATTAGAATTGCATTAGAATATTGTAGGCCACTTCAAGGAGGAAACCATTTTTGGGAAAATTCAATTAAACAAAAATTGTGGATGTTTTACACTAACCTATGCATCACATTTATACTAGTTTTACTCAAGTAAACTATTACTTCTTGTGCATGTGGGATATTTTGAATAGCTCAAGGGACGAATTACAACTAACATATCCATCCAAATATAATATGAAGGGTCGTAACATCCCACCCCACTTGAAATGTGTTTTTCATCAATGATAAAGATTGGGAAATTCTTATCGTATCAAGAGAATGGGCTCCCAAGTTGCATCTTCATATTAAATTTCAAGCCAGTAGATCAAGACCTATGTGATGGATTAGTTATTAAGTTTCCATGAGCAATTTTATCTAAGGTTTCTTCCAACTCAAGAATAATGGATCCTTTAGCATCAAGCTTAGGAAGTATTTTCTAAGAAGCGACTTATTTTCAAAGAACTTTCTTTTAAACTTAAGACATAAAAAAATATGATGAACATGAGAGGAAGGTAAAAGTTTGAGATTATATGTAAATGAAGATATCTTTTGGAGAACCTTGTGACAACCATAGAGCTTAGGGGGAAGATTTTAACACCCTTTCATCTTCCAGGAGGATTGTTTATAGGGTTGTGTAGACACAAAATCATGCACATGGGTACATTTCTAGGTCTTAAAAACATACTAGAACTCTTTTGATTCCCAAGCAGGAAAAATAGTAAATGACGGTTGTATTTGGCCTCATTTTTCGTGTTTCTTATTTTCTACTTTTCCTTACACACCCTACAATCTAGTTGATATTTTACTTATTTATCTTTTATGACTCTAGACACCAATGCCTAGCCAAGACAAGAGTGCTCAGGTGCCCTTGTCCCCTTTGGGTGCCACTGACCCCTTTTCCACCTTACTTGCTTCTTTTGGGTCTCTTTTACCTTTTGGGAATATTTTTCTCTTATGGTTGGCCTTCCAGTTGTCAATTATGAAGTTTGAACAATGGAATCATATAAATGAAAGTTATATGATTGGTTGTTTGCCTACACGGGTCTGTTAGGTCGACAAACCAACAACATGGTGGAAGCTAGAGCTCTTCTTTGGGGGGTTTTGTTGGCTAACGAAAAAGGCTTCAAGGACATCCAAATCGAAGGTGACTCTCTCCTCTTAATTAAATCCCTAAATAATCAAGGTTCCATTAATTGGGCCATAAGAAATATCCTCAATGATGTGAAGGAAACTTTTAATTTTTTTGATAGCATTTCTTATAATCATACCTTACGTCAAGGGAACAAATGTGCGGATAAGATGGCCAATTATGGAATCACGTGTAATGATTATAAGATTTGGTGTAAAGCTGATAAATTACCCATGGACATAAATGAGACCATTAGTAGAGATAGAGGGCACTAAGTTTTATAATGTTGGCATGAGTGAGCCCTGTGGTGGTGACAACTTACTTAATATCTTGTTCTCCACGATTTGTGTTAGTGCGGAAGAGGGTCTTTTTTTGAAAAATAACTTAGCAAACAAAAGAAGTTTAGTCTTGTGAAAATTGGGGGTGATAGGATTAGAGTTGAACATGATAGCCAAAGTATTGAAGCTTTTAATCAACCTTTTTGGAACAAGCTTAGGATTGGGGGGTTTCAGTAATTACATTTCCAAATTACATGGTCACGACCCCTCCCTATCTAAGGATTTTGGCAAATCTTGGAAAGAGGATAAGTTTGAAGTCAAAGGGATGGAAATTTTGGTTTCTGAGTCCACCATCACCCTGGCGACGGACATGAAAATGGACGGGCTTAAAATTTTTAAGGAAAGAACCTGTAGAGAACATGAAATTGATTTGTTCTTCGTTGGAAAGGAAAGATGCTCTTTCTTTATGGATGGTATTACCAAGTTGTGTATTCTAGGTATTTGGAGAGATGCGTGCCTTCAAATCATGAAGTGCATCATTTTGGAAGGAAAATACCAAAAAATATATACTCACCATATGGCCCTTCTGAATATGTTCTGCCACAAGGTCATGGTGAGCATCCATTTCTTTCTATTTATGTCTTTGACTAACTCTTTGATGGATTTTTAGTAGGAGAAAGCAGAGATACCTCTGCATGAAGGGCTCATGCTTCTACTATTTGAAAATGGGAAACTTGTCCTGTCCTCTTCCTTGAAAGAGAAGGTGGATGAGGATGACCTCACTCTCACAGAATTCCTTACTAAGACAAAGGCTGGGAAATGCAAGAATGTGGGGGAGGATTCTAGTAAAGAAATGGATGAGGATGGTCATGGGGAAGCGAGCACCTCAAGAAAAAATAAATCAGGATGGTAATTTAAAGGGTTTCAAGGATTTGAGTAGAAAGGTCCAATACTTAGAAGGGGTGCTTCAGGCGATGGAAGAAACCAATTCTGGTCAAAGGGAAACTATGATGGATGTCATTAATGCCTCTAAGAAACTTGTCTCTACTCAGGTGAAGTACAAGAAGAAGATTCTGGAGCTGGAGGACCAGGTCAAAAAGCTAAACGGTAGGTTGGAAGGGATGGAGGAGGGCACTAATAGAAGGAACTTTAACTTGTGCATCAGTATCTCCAAGGATGAGTTGGAGGAATATATTAATGACAAAGCTGCTGAGGGGTGCTGAGATCAAAGATAGTCACAATGGTAGTAGTGGGGGATCCCTAAAAAAATTAACTAGTGGTTCTGGACTGTTGGCAGAATTTTGGAAAACTTCTATTGTTTTGTAGTTTTGGAGACTGTTTCTCCTTCCCTCTGGTTTTCCCACTTTGGTATAAAGTCTGGTTATTAATTGTAAGAGTTAAGCATGTTTAACTCCTTTCTTGGAATTTTTCATTTCCTTCTTGCTTGTTGTTTTCTATTCCTCATCTTGTAATGGCCCCTGGTAGTCGATCCATGTTGTTATCTTATCTAATAAAAAATATAAATACAAGTTATGTGTTAAAAATACAAGACCAATATCTAAGCATTAATATTATCACCTAAGCCTGCACTCAAAAGGAAACTCAAGCAATTCAAAGCATTCATTTCGAATTCAATCAAGGTATAAGGCACTACATTTTCCACATACACTACATAGGAAGGGAAAGTTTTTAATTCCATCCACACATGTTATGCATTGTTACATTCTTGATCTATCCCACTATTAAGTGAACTTGCACAAGGGAATCCTAGGGCATGATTCTTACACACACTCACTAGAACTATATGGGGTATGAGATGTAGTGCAACGCTTAATTCTAAGATCACTCTGTCAAGTGACCATTGGGGGTATCTTGACTCCACATATTGCATCTTTATGTTTTGGATTTGATGTGGTATTGTGGGTTTTGCAAGTGATATCTATTTTTTAGGTTACAAGCACCCTCGGAAAATAAGGAGTGACATATAAGTGATCAAAATATAATATTTGAGATACTTATGCACCACAAAAAAAATCAGGTTCCAACCATTTTCACAGTCATGGGAATCCACTAGCAGTCCCCAACACACATGAATCCTTTTCTATCCATGGGAACCCATGTCTGACATCATCCGTAAGCTCCATAATTTATCTTGAGCACTGATGAAATAGTTCACCTCCTATTGAATAGTTTTCCTAGTTCAACTTAACACTTCAGGATTAAACGTAAATCAACTAAGTCTTCTCTCCTTAAAATTTACTTAGGGTTTCAAATATTACATCTTAGATTGTTTGATTCAAACATGTATTTTAACATTTATTACCATATGTGACTCTACAACATTATATTTAATCAATTCAAATTAAATTCAACCATTTGGTGAACCCATCGCTCGAACCCAACCTAGCTTTCAAGCATATTATCCTCTTGTTAACATGGATGAAATTTATCCACCATTTACTAATGAAGACCTCTGTGATCTCAATGCTAATCTTGTTGAACATACACAAGACCTAGATCTAATTTTATTTGTTGCTCATGAGGAGGTCTTTAATTGAGTAGAGATTAAACCTCCCACCTCTAATATTTCTTTCATTCCTATTGTAACACAACCTCCTCCTTCTACCCTTCCACATACTTCTACTATTCCTATGTCTATCCCTAGTCCTACCAACCATTTCACTCCTCTTATTTCTCATACTAGGAAAGTATATTCTTCTGGTATAAAAAAACATAGCTTCTCTATATCATGATCTAAAAGTTCAAATCCATCAACTTTAGTAGGCTACTTCATGCTCTTCTCCATCTCTTGACTCCTTGCTTCTTCATATTCCTTTTGCACCCGCCATTTCTGCTTATCCAATTCCTCTCAATTATTTCACACCTAATTTTCCCATCTTCAACGGTTATGGTGACCCTCAAGAGAATATCTAATATTTTCATGTGGCATGTATATATCATACGGATGATTATACATTAATAGCTAAGTTATTTCCTAGGAGTATTCAAGATTACACCATGTGTTGGTTTTATGATCTACCTATTCATTCGATAACTTCTTTCACGAATTTAGCTGATTATTTTCTTTCTAATTTTTCAATCAATATCAGCACTAAGATCTATTATGCTCAACTAGATCAAATTAAATAAAGATCTAATGAACACCTAACGGACTATGTAATACGTTGTAATAACAACCTAGCAAAGATGATGAATGTAATGGATGGTTTAAAACTACAATATCTATTTTTTCAAAGCTTCTTACCACCAATTTAGGAGAGTGTTATCTTTGAGACACCCCCTTCATTTGATCAATTACACGATATGCTTAAAATGCGCAAAGTCAAATTACTCTCTATGGGAAAACTCAAATATCAAGATACTTCATCATCATCTTCTAATAGGTTTCAATATAAATCAACATTCAAGCCAACTCCTAAGCCCACTAAAATAAAGGCATGTCAATGCAGTCTCCCCTCTTAAAAATCTTCAATGAAAACCTCCAAAACATACTTTCACTAAACTACCATATGCGCCTCTCTTTCTACTGTCTCAACTTCTCAAAAATAATCTACTCACTCTTTCACCACCACTTAATCTCTATCCATCTCTTCTCCGCGGCTATAATCATAATGAAGACACTAAATTTGACTATCACCAATGCATTGGGCACTCTACTGATTCTTGTTTCAAACTCAAGCATCTCATTTAAGATCTCATTGACAATTATTCCATTAAGCTCCCTGTAGCATCTACTTCTAATCTAGTCAATTATAACAAGAAGTTAAAAATATTTAATGACCATTTTCCTAAGCATGACACGCAAGCTTCCGATTCTTCTAGTAATCATACATATCACATTGTGCCCCCTCCTTCATCGGGGCCCCTTGATTTTCTTGTTAGTTCTGTTGATACATCACTACTAACTATTTCATTTTCTGATCATGATTATCATGTGTCATTTTCTTCAGATTCATTACACATTAATGCTTCTATTGGTTCATACACTATCAATAACACCATTATTTATCCAGAGGATCCTATTAGTGTGTTCTTTATTTCACTTCTTATGGCTATCAAATGTCCAATTTATGCTATTTCTTATCCAGTCCCTCATTCTTTTGGATACATTAGGTTGTCCATTATAGTAGGGGCTTGTCACCATGCTTGTGTCATTCATTGTGACATATTCAACAAAAAGTTATGACATGTTCTTGGGTCCCCATTAG
Organism: Taxus chinensis; assembly: GCA_019776745.2. Taxonomy (NCBI): domain Eukaryota; kingdom Viridiplantae; phylum Streptophyta; class Pinopsida; order Cupressales; family Taxaceae; genus Taxus; species Taxus chinensis. Next base: position 772,780,050 of record CM034148.1, on the reverse strand, counting down.
CTCTGCAACACTTAGGCTATTTTATTTATACATCATTTTTGTATTAAATTCATTCACAATAAACAAGTTATCACCATTAAATGCATTCCACCATGCACTCCATTTCCTCTACCTCCTCTTGATGAAATTATTCCACCAGCTTCAACTTCTAGGTCTCCTAGACCTCTCAAATTTTAGGCACATTTAATACATAACTCTCCTATTCATGCATGCCCTAGTTCACGATGTTGTCTTCCCCATAGGTCCATTAGTCCATATCATCATCATAATCCCCCTACTTGGGAAACCCATTCACATAGGTTCTCATCACCTCCTTCACCTTATAGGTCTTCTTCACATAGGTTCTCATCACCTCCTCTACACCATAGGTCTATTTTAGATAGGTATTCACCACCTCTTTCACCACATAGGATTCCTTCACATATACATCATCCTTTTCATACACCACCAATCTTAGAGCATAGTCACATGCCTTTATCTTCTTGAACATCATATAGAGGATCCTTTCCCTTCACGTTAATTAGATAACTTACTTTTCATCACACACTTGGTGGGCATAAATATTTATTTCCCCTTCAATCATTACCAATTCCTTCTAATCTCTCTCATACACATTGATACACACCTTATATTGCCATTACCCTATGATACACTCTAGTTCTATGGTTCATAGTCGACTGCTGAGGGTCTAAATCTGAAATGAACCTCACAACATTCAATCTTCACACTATAAAATTCATGTTCTATAGTATATAACACACATTTTCAAACCATTTCCCGATGATGCACTCTTGTTCTATGGTTCATTCGTAATTGTTTAGGGTTATTTTATAAATGAACCTCATCTCATACTCATACACATTTGTTGGGGGGCACACTTCTCCTATCACATTCATATTGCATACCAATACATCACACTCATACACAACATATTGCATATCTTGGTTGCACTTATTCTTTCTTGTTTATAATTACATGCACCATGTTAGATGGGTACTTAGTATGTCAATATATTTTATATATACACATGTGCATTCACATTATCTTTTGGAGTGAATGTAGATGTCTCACATGTCCTTACATACTATAATGATGCTTGGAACTGTACCTCTTACCAGTCCCACTGAGGCTCCTAGGGGCATCTACTTTCTCACACATTACAGGTGCTATCATTCCATCGTATCCTACTTATTCCTACTAGCACACTACTTTCCATTAATACATACATGTCTTCAAATTTTTTTAATCTTTCTAACATGCTAACGGGTGCTTCTTGTGCATCATTTTCCTTGCAAGACTATTTTCCACCATGGTTATTTGACACTTGACATTATTTGTCATTGATTTCTATTGTATTCCGTTTTTTATGGGTTATGCCCTATGCCTTGTTTGATCACTACTTGTATACTTTTGGCCGCTTCGGCCTTATTTTTCTTGTGAAATTGTGAGAAATGTCCCATGTTTGAAACATACTTTTTGTGGTTTATCTTGTATGCATATTTTCTTGTTACATTATTTTTCTATGACATGTTTGCTAGTTTTTCTACTAACACATATTACTAGACACTTTTTTTATATGCGCCTTGATTTCTAACATGCATTTCCCCCTGCCCTACAGGGTTACAGTCCAGATCAACATTAGGTCCTCTTTTTAGGCTGCATTCTCCTAATGACGTCGCATGCACCCCAAGAGAGGGGGAAATACATTGGGTGAAAAAATCAACCCATACAACATCTCAGAGCTAAAACATGATATAATACAATACAAAATCAGAACACGAATGAAGTTACAGAATGACCAAAATTATAACTTGGGTCCTCAGTATAACACAGACACTAATTCTTGGGCTCAGACAAGAGCGCCCAAGTGCTTGTGTCCTGCCCTAGGCACTAATGTCTTGGGGGGCATGCACAATCAGCCTTCAGAGTAGTTTGATAGTATTATGCACAAATCCTACAACAAAATAAATACAGTCTATCTCCTACATTCAATTCAATTGGTACAATTTGAAACAAATTAGGTAAAAAAGGAATAAAGTAGGAACATGACATTTGCAGTTGTGTTTATCAAGCAGAGTAATGGAAGGAGAGTAATACTAGAGCTATCTCCCAAACACTCACTTTTTGGCATTAGATCACCCAAAAAAATCATTCTTGGCATGAGATCACACAAAAAACTCACTCTTGGCATGACATCACCCAAAAAATCATTTTACATAGCATTTCAGGACAAATTTTCTATTCTTTTACACTATTTTGCAAAATATGCACACATTCCTTTTACACATTTTTACATACTTTTACCTACTTATGAACATTTTATTTTTGATTTATCATATACATGAATTTGACTACATTCTTGTTCTTATTTTTGTAGGTATGTCCTTATAAGAAGCAACAACACAAAGCACAAAAACATGTATAACATGGTACAACACATACGCAACACCCCTAGGGTCACTTTCTCTTCCTAGTTTTCGGACTTCATGTTTTTGCATCATTCCATGCTTCACTTGTCCACTCAACATGCATTTCAATGCATGCTCTACATGGTTATCAGGTACACGTATCTTATATACTTTATGCTATCAACTATTCACTAAACAACATAAAGTGGGGGAAAATATAGACACAAAATCACACACTTGGGTACATTTCTAGGTCCTAAACACATACTATCATTCATATGATTCCCAAGCAAGAAAAATAGTAATTAACGTTTATATTTGACCTCTTTTCTGTGTGTTCTATTTTTTATTTGTTCTTACGCACCTTATAACCTAGTTGGTATTTTATTTATTTATCTTCTATGGCTCTAGACACCATCGCCCAACCAGGATAGGAACGCCCATGAACCCCTATCCCCTCTGGGCATCTGTGAAACTCTTCCACCCTACTCCCTTCTTTTGGGTCTCTTTTAGCTTTTGGGCATATTTTTCACTTATGGGTCGGGCTTTGAGTTTTCAATTATGAAATTCAAAGAAGGGAATCATATAAATACATAGTTATGTGTTCAAAATAAAGGACCAAGGTCTAAGCATTATTACTATCACCTAATCTTCCACTCAAAGGGTACCTAAAGCACTTAAAATCATTCATTTGGAATTCAATCAAGGGACAAGGGATTGAATTATTTGCATTTACTACATAGGAAGGGGAGGTTATTTATTAAATCCAAACATGATATATATTGTTACATTATAGATCTAGCTCACTATCAAGTGCACTCGCACAAGGGAATACTAGTGCACAATTTTTACACACACTCACTATAAATACATGGAGTCTGAGATGTAGTGCAACACTCGGTTTTAAGATCACTTTGTCAGGTGACCAGTGGGGTTAGACTAAATCCCCATATTGCATCTTTCTTTTTTGGATTTAATGTGGTATTGTGGGTTTTGCAAGTGATATATATTTTTCAGGTTACAGGTACCATAAGCGAACAAGGAGTGACATATATGAGATCAAAATATAATATTTACAACACTTGGGTGACAAAAAAAAAGCATGTTCTGACCATTTTTGCACGGTCACAGGTACCCAATAGCAGTCCCTAGTGCCTAGGAACCCTTGCCAAACTGTGGGTGCCCATGTCCAACATCATTCATGAGCTCTAAAATTTATCTTGAGCATCGACAACACAATTCACCTCATGTTAAATAGTTTTCCCAGTTAAAAAACACTTCAGGATCAAACGTAAATCAACTAAGTCATCTCTCCTTCCTCTTTGCTTAGGGTTTTAAATATTGCATCTTAGATTACTTGTGTCAAATATTTATTTTAACATTTATTATCATATGTGACTCTACAATATTAGATTTAATTAATTCAAATTAAATTAAATCAGGTTGTAATTGAATGAAAACCACATCCTCTGATTGGGAGGCCCATTCAAAGTGGTGTTAATCTATCTATTTTTCATGCAATATTGGAGTGATGAGGCAAGATCTAAAAGTAATTGTTGAGTGAGGCATTTGGTGGCTAAATATTGTTCCCATGCCTTTTTTAATTTCTTGCATCTATTATGGTAGTGGCATGGATAAATAAGATAAGGAAGATTGGTACTTATATGTATTTGATAATGCATTTGTAACCACATTTTCTTTTCCCTTCTTATAAGTGATCTTATGGTCATAGCCCATGAGTTTAGTGACCCATTTTGGTTGATCTAAAGAGGAGACCCATTATTTACTTAAGATTATCATAGTCTGTTTTGATTAGATATTATGGCATACCAAGTATTGCCACCACTTGTGGACTGCATTTGATATGGCCATCATTTCTTTCTCGTAAGTAGAAAGGAGAAAATCCAACATAAAGAGAGCCTTGTTGTTAAAAGAAATGGGGTGAATTATTATAGGAGGATGACACTAATTACATTTCTATGAGAATCACTTTCAATAATGAAGGTCTTGGATAAATCTAGCATGGAAAAAATACGTGTGTAATAAATAGTTTTTTTTAATTCCTCACATGCATTCTCTATTGCCTTAGTGCATGTGTAGGAATTATATTTTAACATGAAAACCTATAGGGCTATAATTTTTCCATAGTTTTTGAAAAAAAAAAATTAGTAGCCAGTAAGACCCAAAAATTTATGAAGGATATTTATTTTGTTTTGTTTTGGCCATTTTTTAATGCAAATGTTTGTTGTGCACTAAATCTAATACCTGATGCATAGACAATATGCACAAGATACCCAAATTTTGTTTTTATAAAGGAACATTTGGGATGTTTCACACATAAATGACTCTTTGAGAGGATTCTTAATTCTATTTTGAGGTGTTGTATATTCTCAACCAAATTTTTTTAATAGATGAAGATGTCATTAAAGAATACCAATATGAACTTATGAAGGAAGGGATGGAATATTTTATTCATCTTTCTTTGGATTGTTGATGGTGCATTCGTAAGACCAAAAGACATGATAAAAAATTCATAGTGACCATCATGAGTCTAAAATCCCATCTTAGGGATAGCCTCTTCACTGATCTAAATCTGGTGGTACCCTGAGCATAGATCTAATTTACAAAAAATGGGAATTGTGAAGCTCATCTAAATGCTCATCAATCACTAGAATACATAATTTATCTTTTCTAGTGATTTCTCTTAGTTCCATAAAATTGATGGATAGTTTCCAAGACCCATGTTTTTAGAAAAGCATAAATGATGAAAAATAGGGGATTGTACTTTAGAGAATGACTCCTTAAGAATTTATCGTACTAGATTTTTAGTTCTATATTTTATAATAGCAGACACCAATTATTGAAAGGTACAATCCTTCAAAGGAACTAGATGAGATGCTCATCTAGAGGTTGAGGTGGAAATATGGTTGGATCTACAAAATTTGTGGTATGTTGATTCAAAATATATTTATAATCATCAAAGGTTCAATAATCTATAGATGGACTCCGTTTAATGGAACATAATTAAGAAATAAACCCATTTTATCTTATCATAAGGATATTTTTGATCTGATGTGAGATAATAATATTATTATACCTAGGGGTGAATCCCATTTAGGTGTTCTTTTATCTATCGTCAGATAATTGTATCCAAAGTTTACAGAAATACCATAATATAAGTCCAAGGCTATCCATCCATTGAGCTCCAAGAATGTAATGACATCCACCTAATGGTAGGAAAAACAAATTCAATCATAGGTTATAGTCCCCTCCATAAACATGAGCATTGCGACATTTTACTTTATATGGTAATATTCTTCCATTAGTAATTATAACACTTCAAAGCTTGAACATGGATATACAAAATAATCTACTTGTTTGGAAATACTAGGATAAATAAAGTTATGTATGTTATATGATTTAATTAAAATACTGAAAAGGATATTTCTAAGATACCTTTTGAATTTCATAGTTTGAGGGGTGGTAAACCCTACCAAGGAGTGTATAAAATCTTCTAGTTTGGAGTCTAAAGGAGTATATTCTTTTGCAACCTTTTCTTATTATGGGGATTATTCAACATCTTCTCGATCTTAAAAATTTGGGTGCGAGTCAACATATAATAGATACAACTTTGGTTCCACACATCTATGCCACCTGGTGAACTTGACATCAAAATTATAGTATTACCTCTTTTTCTATCTAGCTTGCATTTTATCTTATTTAATGTGGGTTACCTTTAGAGGTGAGGATAGAAGATTGTATTTTGATGAGTTATTCTTAATGAATCAGAATTTAAAAAATGATGACAAGTCATGGGTTAGCCTTCTATTAATTTGGCATAACCAAGAGCTTGTTTCATAGATTCTATCCTTAAAGAAACTTATTAAAATAACTCTTGAAGAAGTCATTAGATAATACTTTTGATGTAGAAGCATCTAAGATCTAACATAGATCTTGCATTGAGTAGTTTTTCTTAAGGATGGTTGAATGAAAAATCCCCAATCAAAGGAAGGAAGATCAAGTGCAATAAAAAAATATACAAAATCACACAAGAGGTTTACATTATAATAATAATTATGCTAGGAGTGACCATATAAGCATTTAAGTAGTGAATGGGTTAGTACGGAAAATAATCGTAACAAGAAAGCAAGGTGTAATACATAGAAAGGGGAGAGTACAATGATTGTACTAGATCAACTAGTATAGAGGTTAGAAAAAAACATTTCTGAGGGGATTGCATTAGTAGCTTTCATAAGTGATGAATGAAGTTAGAAGTTCAATTACCCATGGACATGTTTCACTTGAGGGAATAAAGGTTGCATGATGATCCATAATGATATCCACACTAAAAAGGATATATAGTCTATAATTTGTCCAAAATTATTTACACAACGAAGATCTCATCGATATATTACAAACACATTTTAAAAAGGTGTCACATGGAATTTGCATGCAAAAGTTATGGCCCACTGATGATAAAGCCAAACAAGGAAAAAAATTGCACATGTATAGTGATGACATCATCATGCTAACTAGACCTATAGAAGTGGAGCAATCAAGGCCTGACATATGGACCAATCAGATAGTCATATATGGTAGAGAATATGTACATGGGTTTTTAATTATTTTTTGGCCTTCTTTCTTTTTCGATCGACAGGGGGCCACAGTATTTTCTAGTCGGGGCCCATAATTCAGTGGGGTCCAATTTTGTAAGGAGGGTAGCCCTACTGCCTATCTTCATCTTATAGTGGAATTCAATTTTCTTATAAAAAATGTTTTAGGCCTCATCATGGTGAATGTTGGACTAAATCCCATTCTATTTACAAATCCAATTTATTGAGACACATGGCTTCAAAAAGAATTTCTACCACATTTACCAAATCAGTGCCCAAGTAAACATCCATACCAACCCTTTGCCATCATACAATATCCAGGTGCCCACATTTTAAGAATGGAGATGGTCCTTTGACCACTTGAAAGGGCATGGAGATATGTATTTTAAACGATCTTTATTCATCATCCCTAGAAATCTGGGATTAAACTCCCATTCCAATGCATAAAAGGAAAGTCAAAGCCTTTTTCAAAGGCTTTATTTAAGTGATGCAGGAGAATCCATGAGAAGACCTATAATTGCAAAATTTAAGCTTCTTGGAATCAATTTGTGTTGTGAAGGAGCTCTAGATGTCTTATTGGGTCATACAAGTCCTTTCAAGCAAGCAATGGAGTTGGGAATTTTGAATTTTTCTTCTTTTGTGTTTTCCCTCCAAATGAGATATTTGAAAATTCAAATGTGTGTAATGTGCATATGGTCTTGTAAATGGTATTTTAATCATGTTAGGGATTATTAAGTGTTTATTAAGGTACTTGAGTGTCATGTTAGGTGGTAATAGGTGTGTAATGAGTTAGTGTGTGCTTGTGCATCATTTAGATGCTTGAAATAATGTGCAAGGGGCATTTATAAGCCTCATAGAGGAAAGTTGAAGAGTCGCTAGAGAGGTTAGTCATAATTTGATTCTTAAGAATAGTTACAATGATGGTAGTTTGTACATGAAAGTATGTGGAATATCAAATATAGAGGAAGTTAGTGAGTTTGGAAAGTGTTCCCCATTTGGAGGAGAAGAGGGAAGAATGTAATAGAGAAAAATTAGTCATTATGTAAGGAGGAAAGAACATATACTTGTGGATGTAGACACCCTAAAAGCACTCACTTGTTCCCATTGTTATCCCAATACACCCTGTTATTCACCCATTTGTGATTAATTGATTAAATCGATTAATTCATACATATTGCACCCTTTGGATTAATTAAATTGATCCCTAGAACCCCCTTTTGCTAAGTTAATTATCATTTATTAATTAAGTGTGCACATTCAACAACCACTTTGGACCCCACATGGACTCCACTTGGACTCCACTTCCTCATCCCAGTCAACTCCGCATAGACTCCACTTCACCAGTCCAGTCAACTGCACTTCAAGAACCCTAGAAAGGTGGGGGAAATTGAATTGCATGTACAACCACCTTTCCAGATGCAACTTATGTAATTAATTCATTTACTGCCCCTAAATGCCTTCGAACTGTTGTAACATCCTTAGATGCTATTTTTAGCATATGCATTCAATCCATTTCAACCAACGTCCAACTACTTTTGCCTCTATAAAATACATGCCTACTCTTTATCAAACACTCTTAGATTCACAATACAAAAACTCTATTAAATTTTGAAGCCAAATCACTGTGTTTATAGCAATTGCACTCATGCTTGGAGGCCATTCAAGATCACCCAAAAATCAATCACATTGCAAGGTTAGACAACTTTAAAATCTCTCACAACCTACTAAGGTTTGGATTGGAATGTTTTAGGGAGGCTCGCAATTTCGTTTACTTTCCATTTATTACCACTTTTCTCTACTTACATTTTGGCACGCCCGGTGGGACTTGCACCCCAATCTTGTTTTGTTTTTTGTTTCATCTCCTATTCTTGTGTTTCACAATTAATCTTTTTGTGTGTAATTTCTATGTGTAGCTTTCACAATTTGTGTGCTTACAGGTGCTTTTTGGGAAACAACAATTGTTATAACAAAAACAAAATTAACTTGTTATACTGATGTTGTGTTTATAGGTTTTTTGCATATTCTACAATTTTTTTTAGTGTAGGATTTGCGGGTTCTTTTTTATATAAGGATTTTCTTATTCTTATTTATATTAGGAGTTTATGTGATGGTATTTAATTTTTGATCAATTTGCTGAAAAAAAAATGTTTTCTTATTTCATATTTTCGATCCATCATTGTTTATCTTTCTCATTGCTCTTGCATATCTCTTGAAAGTAAACACCTCCACACATAACACAAAAAACATTTAGTAAAAAAATGACAAAAAAGATTTGAAAAAAAAAAAATTACAACCCTATACTCACCCCCATTCCTCCCTGACCAGCTCAGAAAGCTCCATCGAGATGGTTCTCCCCTAAGCCCTACACCCTAACCTCCCAACTCCCCATATTCCCTACCTACCTTGGCTTGACCAATTTGACTAAGCCACATCCCACTCTCACACAATGGACTCCCTTCCTACCCCATCTTAAACCTGAATGAACACCTCGAGCCCCCCGTGGACACCCCTCCCCACTCAAACCTTCCCATTCCTAGACTATACCCTACCTAGTCTACCGTAATTGGCGATCCTGACTCACCGAGAACTCTACACACTTATCCCCCCATGTAGTCCCTTCTACTCACCCACTCACTACACAACCCAACCCTGAGCTTTACCCCCCCTTCAACAAGCCAACTCGCTGAACCAATCTAGCACCTAGCCCCCAACGCAGTAGCCCACCCCAAGTCACATTGATAGCCCTCCACCCCCATCCCCCCATCAAACTCACCTCCCCAAGCTCCCCACATTGCCCTGTCCCAGCCTCATCTACCACCAATCCCCACATACCTCGGTGAGCACCTTGACTCCTACTCACCCTATCTAGCAGCCCTTAACACAAATCAGACACCTAACCTTTTGCACCAAAACCATGTCGACTCCCCCTATCACCTTCATCCATAGCCTGCCCAACCATTTCCCCATTCAACCAACCTTCAATCCTGCAAAACTGAAACACATCAAAGAAAATAACCAAAAAAAACTAACACATAGCCATCACATAGTTAGGTTTTCTATTTATTTTTTAGGGTTTATTTTGTATAGTTTTGATAGGTATTCGACTAATTAGGTTTAAATTTTCAATATAGTTTCAAAATTTAGTGCACTTTATTTATTTTATTTCTTACTTTTATACTTACTCTGGTTTCACTTTTAGTCTAGTTTAACTAGCTCAATTCTTAACTTTAGATTCATTTTAGGCTATTTTAATGAGTTAGTTTGCTTAATTAATTGCATTATGTCTTTTAACATACTTAGGACCCTTTTATTATTTTCATCAATTTTCATCTAAATAAACTAATTGTGCCCCTTGATTTTTCAAGTCTCGTGGGCGCTTCTACTTTACTTTATTTTTTCTTTTAAGACATTTTATCAACCTAAACTTGCTTTCAACCCCTTTTATAACCACTTTCTCATCACGTACACCGATTTTGACTTCTTGTGAAGGCTATTAAAATAGGGTTATTGGAAGTTTCAGTCTAATATTTCTCATTTTTTAGCCATTCTTGTAAATATTTAGTCATTTTGCAAACTAGACTAACATTTTCTAACATGTTTTGCATGCTTATTATTATTATTTTTTTGTTTGTGTGAGATTAAACCACTACGTGATCATGCATATGATCTTCCCTCACACTTTCTAAGTGATCTTGGGAATCAGAAATATCATCGTTTCTCCTTTTCATTTTTATGGAATTAATGCTTTTCACTTAATCAAATTCAACCCATACGTATTCTCTTTCCTCGTACTTTCTAAATGATCTTAGAAATCATAAACATGGGTTTACTTCTATTGTCATGCCCTCTACCTACCTTAGGAATACATTCTAATCCTTTCTTATAGGACCCCCTCTCACGACGATTGATAAAACACTTAAACACTACTAACTGCAAGTTACCTCGCTCATGCGCTTCAAACTATTAATTCTTGTGTGCAGGAAATTACTGATAAATAAGATAAAATGAGATTTTTTTAAAACATTATATTTACAGGTTCGAATAAGGGATAAAACCCATCCGCATAACTATGGGAAGTGTATTGACATAATCCATAAAAATATTTTGAGGATTACCATAGGAACCTCAAAGTAGTCAGCACATTGAGGGAATTAGCTGATGAAATGGGTAGCTTTTATCCCAAATGACTAGTAAAGCCTTATGAGTTAGAGTCACAGATACTCAGTAGTGGTGACCCCAGTGCGATTCATTTTGAGAAAGATATTTTCTCAGGGTTTTAAAGGGGGTAAAGTAAAGCCATCATCTAGTAATAGCGTTGTTCTCACTTGGGTATACTGCTGACACCTAGTTGAGTGAACCACCTAGGAAGCCATGCCTTTTCCAAGCCAATCTAAGGTAGAGGCCAAAACTATCACTACATCATTTTTAATTTTTCTCACGTATTACAAACTTGTGTTTCACTTTCATCATTCACTTTTTATCTCTCATCCACCTTTGTTACTTTGTAAATGTGTCTACATCTTGGGTTACATACATCTTTATCTGCACTTGAGCACTCACATTGTCTTCATCTGAGTCCTGACATCGTGATACTCACTTTGTCACGGTCAAGTGCACTCTTAATCACCTTGATCTTTCATTTTCATAAGTCTTAAGTTTAACGTTATCTTGTTGAGCTCTAAGCATTCCACATTCTTATATCGTTGCATTACACATTCACTTTATTGAATTGACTACTTCTTCTCTATCTTTCTCCCATCATCTTACATTGTCATATTGTACATTCAATTTTTTGAATTCATGACATTCTTATATCTTGTTTCCATCACTCTTACATTGTCATACATCGTCATCACTTTATTGCATTGTCGACATCATCTTCATTTCTTCACTTATCTCTTTAAATAATCCACTTTGCTTTAATTTGAGCTCACTAATTCATCACTTTCCTCTTGTCTCTTATCTCCATTTTTGTGAGATTTTGACCCTTTTCATTATCATTGCTTCACTTCATACGAAGACATTCATTTTTTTCGTTATTTTAGTACTCCCACTTCCTTGTGTCTCCTCTCTTTTAAGACATTTTTGTTAAGAGTTTAGCATCATCCATCATGTTTTAAGTCTCCTCTTGTCATACTTACTTTGTCAAAAGTTTAGCACACTAACTTCTTTCATCTCTCCCCTCTTTATGTTCAATTTTGTAAAGAGTTTTAAAGTCATTAAAACCTCTTCATATTTCTTAACACTCATTTTGTTAAGAATCATCTAAACTAAAATTTCAATCCATATTCCACCTTAAAATCATTCATTTTGTTAAGTGTTGTGAAGTCCCTTTTCTCATCACTCTTATCACACATTTTGTTAATAGTTGTTCATATTCATGTTGTTAAGTCTTGTTTCCCTTAACACTCATTTTTTAATGTGTCGAGCACATTTAACTTTTCATAGATTCTTATTTCCGCTTAACACATATCTTATTAAGATTCCACCTTCATCATCACTCTTATCACTCATGTTGATTAAGAGGTGATTGCATTCAATTTGTTAAGTCTCTTCCACCTTAACATCACTCATTTTTCTAAGTATTGCAAAGTCCCCCTTTTTCGTTCATCTTAACACTTGTTTTGTTAGGAGTTAACCTTTCACACATCTTTTCCACTCTTATCTATCATTTGATTAAGAGTTGACCACATTCACCTTGACCACGTTGAACATGTCTAACCTCTTTTCATCTCTTTCCTCTTAACTTTCATTTTGTTAAGAGTCAGGCAATCCACTGACCATTTTCACTTCTTCCCTCTTAGCATTCATTTCTCTAAGGGTTGATATTTTTCATCTTCTTCCCTCTTCCATTCTAGAATTCACTTTTCTAGAGGTCAAGTACATTGCTAACCTTTTTTGTCTCTTCCATATTAGCATTCACTTTGCTAAGGGTCGAGCTTTCAATATTTTTGTCTCTTCCATATCAACATTCACTTTTCTAAGGGTTGAGTTATTCATTGTACCTTTCTTCACTCTCCCTCATTTTTCATTACAATGGTGTATTTACATAATTCATCATTTTATCAAGAATGGAAAATGATGAAAGGCATCATTGTGGGTATGCAAAAACATCACAAAAAATTAAATTTTGATGAATTGTGTCCATATCCTTTCAAAATGGACATCTTACGCATACCCTTCACAAGATCTTTTGAGACACCCAAATTTGAAAAAATACAAGGGCAAGACTAATCCGAGACAACATATCAAATTAATTTCCATAGCATGCCACAAAGTGGCATATAACAATAGCTTTCTCTTGTGAGTTTTTCCTAGAAGTCTAGGAGGAAAATATTTGGATTGGTTCTTACACCTTCTAAAGGGATCTATTACCACCTTTGTGGACCTCTTGGAGTATTTCATCAAACACATTTCTTTCAACCTCAGTCGCAGTAATCACAATACTAGAACTTCTCACAATGAATCTTGGTACATCAACCATGATTGTAACATTGTCAATGATGGTGTCATGGATAATTACAATGTGCCCAACATACATGACTAGTCAATCAAAAATCCAATTATACAACCTAGTGAAGACACTACTTTGCACAATGTTAAACATAAGTTTACACGCCTTGATGAAAGTCTCTCTAGTGTCTTTCATCAACCCAAAGAGGCTAAGATGATAAAATATCTTCACTTACAAGACCTTAGGTTGAAGGAGAACCTAAGCCATACTGCTACAGACCTCCTGCATATTGTGATTTTCATCGCATTGATGGCCACTCAATAGATAAATGTGTGTGTTTCAAGAACTATGTCCTAAACTTAATTGACGATGGAGAGATATTTATAAAGCTGGATGACAAATACATCATAGTCGATGACATGTAAAATTACATAAATTTTAATTAAAAGTTTCCTGTTTCCCCCACTTTTATACATACTAAGACTCCATGAGATCACGATGAAGGTCAAATATCTATCCCTCTAAATCAATTTATTTCTTCTCTAGATTTTCTTCCATTCACCCAAAAAGACATTGAATTTCTTTCAAACAAAATTATAACATCTAACGAGAGCTTGAATTTTCTCCAAGAATTTATTTCAACCCTTTACATACAGATGAGGGTACAAAATCAAGCACCATTGAGATTGATTCCACTCTTCCCATTCTCAGCTCCTATGCTTACCATCTCTAGTCTTGCTATCAAAATACAACCATAACACACTTGACACGTGCAACACCACAACCTTCTTTGTCCATTATACCTCATGCAATCACTCTTGTAGGCATCTCATCATCGATGATTCTTACCCTTATAGACATTTGTATGTGTAAAATCTATAAGGTATGTATACCCAGGGGTATCCTTATCCAACCTTTTCAAGCTTTAATTGTGAATCTCTTGTCAAATCAGCTAACTTGCAACCTAGAAGGAACAACATTGAATATATCATCTCTATGGCTTACAAGGAACCTTGGGTATACATCTAGAGATGAATCTTTCTCTCTTCGTACACTTTCACTCACAGGTGAATATAAATCTCAACATGTTCCTCACATCAACAATCTTCTTCTAACATCACATAGGTCTTTCAATCTCCTTGAAGACTTATTTCATCACACATCCTTTGACTTGGATCATGTCTACCCAAGTCTCGTACTTCAGGACTTATTGAATCCTTTGATTCACTCCTTTGACTTGGATATTTTCCACCCAAGTCTCGTATTACATGACTTATCGAACAATTAGATTCATGCCTTTGACTTGGACCTTATCCACACCAAGTATCGTATTTTAGGATGGATATCAAATCTTTGGACTCCCTCTCTTGAATTATATTTCATCTGCACAAGTCTCATATTTCAAGATCCTTCAACTTCAATAAATATGGACCTCTTTCTTGATGAGTCCATTGCAAATCCTCATCCACGAAAAATCTGAAAACTTAAAAAATAGAATAAAAAACACAACTCCATATTAAAGCATTATTTGTAAGTTGGAAATAACAAAGTGCATACAAATAATGTTAAGTGTTCCATCTATTGGTAGATACCTTAATCATACCATTATCATATATTCACCTTCTTCACCTATTCATGACACAAAATAACATTGTTCCTCTTGGGCATTGTGTGTCTCATTTTCTTCATGGTGTCTACCATTTCAAATCTTCTTACCTATAGTTTTGTTTTGAAGCTTACTGATGGAAAAATCATCCTTTCAAATAAGATCTCTCTTTAACTAAAAGCACTAAACTTCTTTACTTGGTACTTTTTGATTGCCCATCTCAATATATGGTGTTGAACCCCTATGTCCTACTAGTTACATGAGGCTGAGACTCGGGGGGAAAAAGATCCTTTCCAACAAGCACACTATCAACATATAAGGAAAATTAAATCAATCTAAAAATACAAAAAAAACTATAAAATCACTATACCTTTCATCCTTCACAGTTTTTAGTGATAAGCCCATACTTCTTATTGGAAGTATGAGATTGGGAACGAAGAAATCCCTTACTCGCCTCCATTTTTTCTTTAGTGTTGATCCCTTTCCTTTTACTAATGGAATGGGGTAACATGTAGGGGAGCCTTCACAAAAATCAATCAATAATCAACCAATAAAGCCTTTATGAACTCTTAATCAAAGTGCTTAATCAAAAAAGTCCCCAAAAGTAATTTAGCTGCTCATGAAAAAGACAGAACAATTCCTTCACCTAGATTTCACCAATCACTAGGCCATCTATGAATATAAGTCAAGTCAAAACCTATAAATTGGAATCATCTTGGAATCAGTCTGATAATATTGACTAGAAATGAGTTATATTTTTCTCATATGGACCATTTTTACACCTTGTGTCGTCTCATCCATTAGCTTCAATTTCATATCACTATTCACCTTGTTTTCATGTCCTTCTTGGCTCTTGGTGATAAGCCCTTGCACCTTCCTAGTTGCATGGATTCACGAATGGAGTAAAACACCCTATCATTTTATCATCTACATTTCTACTAATGGAATAAAATGCTTCTAATTATTTTCACTTGCTTTCAAGTAGTGCACCCTTTTTACCGAGTTGTAAAATACAAAAACATTGAAAAAATGTCTCAAAAAAATAACAAAAACAATATAAAATTGTTCCAAAATACCAAAAAAATTAAATTAAATTATCACAATTAAAACATTCAAATAATGTTTGACCAACTTTCAACAACTAGATAACACAGTTCAACAATTTCGATTTTTAATGGCACTCCTCATAATCATTCTAGATCAAAATCAGCTTTATTGCCTATGGTGTATATTTATGCTCAAGGAAATTCTTTACCATTTAACAACATAACTTTTCTTGGGGCACATTTGAATTTTACATTTTAATCTAATTACATATCAAACTTCAATGGGATCCTAAAAGAGTATCTTATAGAGTATCTAAGTATTAATCCACTCTTCAGCCATATCTAATACTATCGCAGTCTAAGCTATCACTTAGGGGCATTCAAATCTATCTAGTTCTTTAATGTGGAACACTTTCAGAGTGTCATTAGGCATTGTTTTTTACATGTTGTGTTGTACTATTACAATTTTTTGAAATCGTAACGATGCTTTTGTTTCTTTCAGTTTGTTATTTTTGTTATAATTTGTTTACCTTTGTTGTAGACCAACTACAGGAGATTTATTTTCATCTTAGCTCACACATAACTCTAGTTTGGTTCCTTCCTTCTCATATTGGGTTTTTTTACACTTTCATATTTTTTTATCGCTTACATGTGGTATGTTTTCCTCCTAGTTTACTTAATCCATGGAATTTTTTTCCTTTTTTGTGTATTCATTTTTGTTTGCATTTATTTGCATTTGTATTTCAAAAAATTCAAAACTTGCAAAATCCAAAAAAATCAAATATTTCAAAAATCCAAAAAAAATCATATATTTCAAAGTCCAAAAAAATTACAATTTTTTTGAATAAACATTCACTTATTACAGAAATCCTCCAATTGGAAAACCCTTTAAGTGAATCTTTCAACATCTCAATACAATCTTGATCAAGGTCATACCTTTACCTATTACCCTAGTGATCGTTCTGATCTTACAACTATCACTTTCTTCCCTTTGCATGATATGCTAACTCTTCTTAGGGAAAGTCACAAAATTGTTTTTCCTTTGCAATATAACTTCTCTTGGGGAAATTTATTTTTGATAATTTTCACAATGGATCCAACAAGAGTGTCATAAGGATTTGATTCAACTCCTCTCTTCCAGTCCAATCCTATTCCCACTTTGGATCATTTGTATCTACTTAAGCATCATTGTGGCGTGCATTAGGGGCATAGCTGATTGTATTATTTTTCAATTTTGTGATGCATTGTTGATGTTTACTTTTCAAACCACTTACAAGTAGTGTGATTACATCTTGGTTATTTTATAACCCTGATGCCTGACACCTACTCTATATATTAGGTTTGTTTTCCTTGTTTATTTTTTGTTTTTTGTGTGTGTTTGTTTACAGACATTTGGGTTAACCTTATTTCTTCTTTTATAATCATGGTGAAAAATCTATTGTGCAACAACAAAAATAAGGTTTCTCTAAATTTATCCTCCAAATGACGCTCATGCTACGAGCATAGTCATTCCCCATCCTTGTTCCAATCCCTTGTATTCTTCCTATCAAATGGTTGTGCACCACTTTTCTTTGTTTCCCACCTACTTGAGGGGGCATTCCTTTACCATTCTAATCATTGGCGCATCCAATTTTTTCACCACTTCCTATTTTCTAGGGCATCATAATGCTTCATCGCTTTCTGCTTAGTATTCTACATGCATCTACTATCTTTAAAACACTATTAATTTGCAATATAAACTTTAAAGAGAGGGAAATGTAGACACCCAAAAATCACTCACTTGTTCCTAATGCTATCCCAATACACCCTGTTATTCACCCATTTGTGATTAATTGATTAAATCGATTAATTCATACAAATTTCACCCTTTGGATTAATTAAATAAATCCCTAGTACCCCTTTGTGATAAGTTAACTATCATGTATTAATTAAATGATTAATTAATTAAGTGTGCACATTCAACAACCACTTTGGACCCCACATGGACTCCAATTGGACTCCACTTCCTCATCCTAGTCAACTCCACATGGACTCCACTTCACCAATCTAGTCAACTGCACTTCTAGAATCCTAAAAAGATAGGGGCAATTGAATTACATGTACAACCAAATTTCTAGATGAAACTTATGAAATTAATTCATTTATTGCCCCTAAATGCCCCATAACTGTTGTACACCTCCTGAGATGCTATTTTTAGCATGTGCATTTAACCCATTTCAAGCAACTTCCAACTACTTATGCCTCTATAAAATGTAGGCCTGCTCTCTATCAAACCCTCCTGGATTCAAAGTGTAATAAATCTACTAAATTTCCAATCCAAATAATTGTTTTCGTAGAAATTTAAATCATGTTTGGAATCCATTCAAGATAACCCACAAATAAATCACTTTGCAAGGTTACACAACTTCAAAATATCTCACAACCTGTTGAGGTTTTCATTGGAACACGTTTCAGGGAGGTTTCTAATTTTTTAATTTTTGATTTACTGTCAATTTTATCTTCTTATAGTGGAGATACTAAATTTTTTTTCTCTTAATCTGATCTTGTAGAATGAATTTGAGTTTGCATTAATTTTTTAGACTCCTCTCTTTCAATGTATGTATGGATAGTTGATGTGACAACAAACATGAGGTATATACTATGTTCTGAGCATGGAATAAATGTGTAGAATGTGTATGAGTAAGGTTTTTCATAAGATTGTTATATTTTTTTATCTAATATGATTTTGAATGTCAAGAGATCGTGATAGAGGTGGATGCAGGCTCAAATTTTTTACAATAATAGTGATTTTTTTGGGTTTCTCTATGACAAGTTGGCAACGAGAAATCCATACCAGGACTACACATGGTAGGATGAATAAAATGAGATTGTGTGTATATGATGAGTTAATCATGAAGGGAAGCCAATGACAAGGGGTATTAGATGTATGACATCAAGAAAGAACTCAGTCGTATCCTTTGATCAAGTTCAGATACTTCAAGGTTTAATGCTCTGATTTACCACGTATCCACAAGACAATTATCTCTACAAAGAATCACCTATACTCCTTTCCCAAGCCCAATGGTAAGTTTATCATTTGAATATCATTGAAAAATTCCTTTAGTTTAAATTTCAATCTTTGGATCAAATATTTATAAAATTTATAGCTAAGATACCCTTCTTGGGTTCATTGTGAGGGTTTCCTAAAGATCTAGTTAGGGTATGAAGTTTAAGTGGTAAATTAAGTCCTCTTCCCCTAAATATTGGAGGTAATGACAATGGGTAGGTTTGTAAGGTGATTCAAAACAATAAATTTTTAATTCCATTGGGTGAACTTTCATATTTTCTTAACATTCTAACTAAAAAATTGTGCATAGTCATTGAAGGCTAGTATAATGAGTGGATTAACAAAGGAACCACACTTTTTACTTGGAGTTAGATAGTGAAACTAACCTTAAACATGTAAACCCATAATAGGTGCTCAAAATATCCTCATTTTGATTTAAAATCTCAAAAAAAAAAGAGATAATCCTGACAGTAGTCTAAAGTAGACCTAATAAGGGCTTAGAAGCAAAAATACAAAAGGTAAGATAGAAAGAGTTGATTAAGGAACTAGGGCCTAAAATTTTGGGAGCATGTTAGTGTTGATAATAGTGAACTGATGAGGATTTTCAAAAATTATAGATATCCCTATAATTCTAGTTGTATGGTTGGTGCAATCTACATGGACTTAAGAAGTATAGTAGTCAGTTTTGAACCAAGGGATGAGTGTAAGCTTTTTGATTGTCTTGCATGCATTTTATGATGGATATAACTATATTAGAAAGTACATAACCAAGGCTAGGAGCCTAAGGATAAAAAAAAACATAAATAATTCAAAAATTTGCATCCTTGAACTAGAGAGCTAGTGAAGAAAAAGGGAAGAGTTAGTAAGGCTAGTTGAATACAGGGTTAGTTTGAAAGATGAATGAGATATTTCATGAATGGAGTGATGTTGTGAGGAGTATTAGGAAAAACGTATGGTGATTCTAAAGCCACTCAAGGTGTTATAGTTTCAATTAGGAAAGATTGAGCATTTTTAACAATATTTAGCCATTATATGCTTATATTGGATCCTCTTATGCAAAGACAAAGTTGAGTTCTTGTTTACAATATTTTGAAAGTAAAATATATGTTTGATGTTTTATTTCTCTCTGCATCATTAAATCTAATTAATTAAAAATTCTACATCATATTTTCAACCACATAAGACAAAAACCCACTAAAATAAAAAATAGGATATAAATAGAAAATATAAGCCTAAACTCATTTTGTGGGA
Source organism: Taxus chinensis (assembly GCA_019776745.2). NCBI lineage: Eukaryota > Viridiplantae > Streptophyta > Pinopsida > Cupressales > Taxaceae > Taxus > Taxus chinensis. Next base: position 772,759,626 of record CM034148.1, on the reverse strand, counting down.
TTTTAGTGTTTAATTTAGCATTACTCATTTTTTCATATTTTTAAGCCTAAAAGAAAGGCGTTTTAAGTGGGATTTGAACCCCTACAATCCTGGTAAAAGGTTAAGGATTTTGACAATGAACCAGAGATCCTAGAAACAATATAAAAGTGATGAATTTATATTTGAAAGGGAGAAATTAACCCTATGTAAAGGAGAGTATAAGAAATGTTTCCCTTTGTAAAGGAGAAAAAATAAATTATATGTCATTTTTATTGAACAAGAGTAGAAATTTGAAGGCCCAGAGTCATTATAGAGACCTCTTAGAGATAGTAGAGAGAACATATAGCCTATTATTGGGAGATATTTCCCATATTCAAGAAGAAAATTGGTGTAAGAAGTTGTATTTTGCATCATTTGAATCAAACAATTCATATTTTGGTGGACCCAAAGATGTAGTACAAGTTAGAAAAAATTTGTAACTAATTTACATAGTATTATTCATTGTTTTATTCAGCTAATTACTAATTTTTAATCAATATTAGTATGCTTTTTTAAAATTTAAGCCAATTTTTACATAGTTATATGAAATTATGGGAAATTGAGAAAATAAAAGTTTGGTATCTGAAATTGATGAATTATTATGTGTAAAAATTAATCATTTTGGATCAACTTTGGTATCAAAAAATCCAATTTTAATGTAAAAGATAAAAAATGAGACAATTGATCAAGTATTGAAAAATGGAGAGAACAATGAAATTGGTTGAAATGCCCATTTTTGAATCAAGTTTGGTATTAGATATAATTTTTCAAAGTGTTGTTAATACCTTTTCCTCTTTATATTATTCAATTTATTTAACTTACAATTTGGAAGTCCAATTCTAGTTGCAAAAATAAAACCATGGGTAAACACCTAAAGAAAGAAAGGCTTTAGGAGCTAGAATGTAGAAACCAACATGTTCAAGGGGAAAACTATGAATTAAGAAAAAGGAGGCTTATTTTGTGGGATGATAAGTAAGATATACAAGATCAATTGATGTTCTAGATGGGAATCATCACGGAATTGTAACTTAATTTACAAGCCAAGGAAGAGACTTTGGAAAAATTACATAATGGTGAAGGAGTGGAGGAGAAAGAATAGTCTTCCTTCCAAATGAGACAAACCTATACCACATATACACAAACCATGACTAAGGTATGCACTGTAAGCAATTCACCATGTTATCTTTATTCCCATAAAGATAAAGATTATTATTTTAGTGAATTTGAGAAGTATACTTAGCGTATTTGCTCCAAGTTTCTAACAAAGATGGTTTTCGATGGAAAGGTCCTTGATATCAATATCCACGAAATGACTAATCCCACATAGTTTGAGGAAAGAAATCATTATGTGGGTTAGGTAGATTTTAGTGGAAAATGAGAAGTTGAATAATGATCCAATATAACTAAAGAAAGAAAGGATTATAAAATTAAAGGGCCCATGCAAGGTAATACCAAGAATTGTTTTATAAAAATTCATGAGGATATTGTTTTACTAAAGAATGGGTAGGCCCCTCGTGTTGATGGTGAGAGCAAGTGTAATATCCCCTTTTTGAACTAATCCATTTGAATGATTCTTACCCATTACACTTATAATGGGAAAGAAGTAAATGAACAAGGGAGGTCTTAGGTTGAAATTTTAGTCTTTCTTTGATTAACATTTACATTTTTCTTTAGTATTTTCCTTATGAAGCAAGTTTGATGGGTTGGAGAGATTTTAAGGAAATTTAAAAGATAAAGAAATCTTATTATTGATGTTGTTCATGGAGGATTTCCCTCCATGAGACTTTAGTGCCAACGTAGAGATATAAAAGGAGTCACTTAGTCTCATTTTGAGCATGTTTTTCATATTATAATTTTATCCACTTGGTTTTGGGGCTGATTTCTCTATTCCATTCCATTAGAGGGGGGAAATCATTTGGTGTGGTAAGAAAGGAAGAAGAAATCATTCCTTTTTTAAGGTTTGAGAACAAAAACTATCTAATTTGGTGATTCTAAGGGCTTCTAAGAGGACTATCTTTCTTGTTGGTAGCTAGGGCATTGAAGAAGAAGAGACATCACAACCTTATACATCAATTTGGAACCCTCTCCTAGGGTGAGGACTTGGGTGGATAAGAATTTAAGTGTCTTCTAGGGTACATATTGGTATTATGATTTGATATTCATATTTATTCTAATTTATAAGGTTGGGCTATCACTTCATTGGTACTTATTAGGGTTTAGAAACCTCATTTTTAGTTATTTTTGTGAGTTTCAGTTATATTGGTTTTTAATTAATTCCATAGGTTTATTTGCACCTATTTCTCCTTAATTTATGAACAATATTGGCTAAAATAATTTCTACATGACTGGTTAAAATATTTGGAATCATTTTCTATTATTTTTAGATTGATATTGCATGAGAATTTCTTCCCCTAAGTGTTGTTATAGTCTGTTGTCCTATAGGATTTGTTTACTAATTTCTAGTTGTTAGGGTTTGATAGCTATTATTCCAAAAATCATCATTCTTGCATATGGGTTTGAAGCCAAATCCTTATTTTCATATTCATTCATATAAAGGGGAATTATAGAAGTATCAAATATTTGGCCTTCCCAGCCTAAGATTTTCACGCAAGACGGTGACAAAGTATACAATTATTATCAAAGGAGAGAGAAGAAGAAATCAAACCCAATTGTTGAAAAGTTATCTTGGTCCATCAAGATGCACAGGAAACAAAAATTGAAAATCTCATTAAATGGAAAGTGAGATTGGTAGATACCAGGGACTTTTTTGTACTAACCCTATAAAAATTTAACAAACCAAGGGTTAATAATTGTGAGGGTATCTCATCCAGAGCTAATACTTCATGGAAGCCCTAAGGATCAACTCATGGATCAGCCACTAGGCATTCCAAAGGTAAGAACAAGGCATTCTGTTGGAAAAAATATTTTGGAAAGCTATGAAGAATATATGGGCCTTCCAAGAGAGATCTGGGAAGCTATTTCACTTTTTGAATTCATTAGTGTGAGAAACAGAAGGTCAAGGTTGGATCTTAAAACCAAATGCACCACAAAATAATGTTCAGAGTGCCTTGGCTAAGATTTAATTCTCTACATTTGATGGTTCCAATAAGGGGACAACTCAGGCATGGATTTAAAAGTTAGACACTTACATTTCAATTAGGCTTATGAAAGATGATGATGAAATTAAATGTGTAACCCTTCATCTAGAGCGGATTACACATGAGTGGTGGTTTCATGTATTAGTTATACTAGAGCACAATCTTATCCACTAATATAATGACTTTTATCGAAGACTTATTGGTAGATTTGATAGAGTTGACATGAAAGTTCACTTAGAGAACTTGTACAGTTGAAACAATAAAGCACATTAGAAGATTATGTGGCTGAATTTTAGAAGCTTTCTATAATGATTATTATATGTGACAGAAAGGAGAATCATTGTTTCTGTTTATTGAGGCTTTGACCAAACCATTCAAGGGTTTGGTAAGATCCTTTGATCCATTCTCTATCCAAGAGGACATTAAGAAATCATTGGATCTTGAAGGTATTTCTCCTAGAAAAAACAATAATAAGTGAGAATCCAAAGATATTTATAAGTAGAGGAAAACAAAATAGACCCCTTGGGACAACCTACAACCCCATCTTCAGACCATCCAAATAATCCCTTTCAACGAGCACCCATTGTTCAAAATGAGCTATCTAAAATTAGTAAGGAAGGTGATCCAAAAATGGATCTAGAAGTACCCAATTCGATGTATTCTCCTTATTAAAACTTGTAGTACATATCCTTAGCATGTTCATTGTTCTAGAAATGGTCAAGTCAAGATGATGTTGATCTAAACATGTTCAAATGACGAAAAAAGGCCATTATTGTATTGTTATGTGTGATAACTATATGACATTCATAGATCCATCGCGATAGTTGTGAGACCACCGCTCTTCATAGAGTAGAAGTTTCTCAACTGCCATGGTGGTTACGAGACGACCACTTGCAAACACTGTATTTTGTGTAACTACCACGATAGTTCAACGAATTCTACTCTATAGATTGCAATGGTTCTATCCCAACAACATCCAAAAATTGGAAAATCATCAATTACAAATTATTGGGCTTCCCAAATTTGTTTGTTTCACCTTTCCTTCCATTCTTGGGCAGAGCAACTATAAATACAAGCACTTTCATTCATCTAAGAAAGTTATTAGAATGAATTCAAGTGTGAGAAAAGGGAGAAATCTTTAATTTTTTTTCATAGATAGTTGAGTTCTTCATTATTGAGGATTGTAAGAAATTTATACAAGTAGAGGGAGTTTGAATCCTTCTTCCAAGCCATTCATTTGTAGTAAATTTGGATTTTTTAGATAATTACATAGTGAAAGGGAAGCAATCGCTGATTTAAATATTAAATTAACTCTATATTTCATAGTAACTTTTTTTTACATTAATGATATACAAATTATAATTGTATACTAATGGAAAAGTAACAATCATGTAATAATATGAAACCCTAAGAAAGAGAAACAAAGAGGGTGACTTAGCTGATTTTGTGAAACATGAGGATGATTTTGGTAGGTGAGCAGTGGGATCAAACTGGAAGAAACATTGTCAAGGATCTCTCGAGGTTCTAAGATCAAAAAATGTGGAGGATAGGAGCACACACATGAGGAAAGGAGCGCCCGGGCACTAGTGACTGAATTAGAGGCTAGTGTCTGCCCAGATGATTAGGTTATGATATTTTTCTGTGCAGGAAGAGCTTTGTTGTTGATCTCTATTTATCACTCTAGATTTTTTCCAATGTCACTATTAACACATGTAACCTGAAAAATAGGTACCCTAGCTGTACATACCCACAAACCACATCAAACATAATAAATAATATCTAGAATGGGGATTCATACTAACCTTGATGGTTTCCCAATGAGTGATCATACAACCAAGCATTGCACTACATCTCAGAATCCATGTAATTCTATGTGAATGTGTTTGTAATGATTCCCTAGGATGCCCTTTTACAAGTTCCACAGTGATATCCGGGATATATATAAAATGTATAGAATGTATAGAATGTGTGTGATGGAATATAATGAACTTCCCCCTCCTATGTTGTGTATGCAGAGTGATGCAAACCCTTGTCCCTTGAGTGAATGTGATAGATGGATGTTTTGTAATGCTCTTTTTATCTTTGGATGCAAGATTGATAGTAGATAATGTTAGTGTTTGACACCTTCTTTGAGAGAAATAAATATGTATATATATGATTCCCTTTTATGAATTTTTTAATTGACAACTGAAAGGCTAACCAAAATTTGTAAAAAGATGACCCAAAAATAAAAGAGGCCCTAAAGAGTAAGAAATAAAATAAGGTCAAGAGCACCCAAAAGGGATAAGAGTACATGGGCACTTTTGTCCTAAATGGGCACAAGTGTCTGAGGACATACAAGATAAATTAGTTAACTACTAACAAGGTTGCAGGGTGTGTAAGGTTAATAAAATTATAAGAGACAAAGAAAAATGCCCAAAAGACATTGTCAATCAATAATTTTCTTGCTTAAGAATCATGTATTTATTAGTATGCTTTGTGACCTATAAATGTACGAAAGTGCATAGATTTTGTGTCCATATTTTTTCCCCACTTTATGTTGTTGAGTGAATACTCGATAGCATAATGTAGATGGAATATGCATACCTTGTGATCCTATAGAGAATAATATAGCTGATAGAGTGTCGAGTGGACCAGTGAAGTGTGAAGTGATCATAATGTGAAGCATGGAGACTATAAAAGGGAAGTATACCCTAGGGGTGAAGTGTATTCATATTAGTGTGTTACTGGAGTTCATTTTTTGTGATGCGAGTTGCTTCTTGTTATGTATTAATGACATACCTGCAAAATAAGAGTGAAAAGTAGTCAAAGCTCTGTCTATGAAAATTCATAGTAATACATGTATAAGCAAGTAAAGATTGTAAAAGTGTGTAAAAGGAAAGTGTACAGCTGATATGTAAGAGAGTATGAGATAGAAATTTTTCATATTTTCTTGGAATTGCTAGATTTGAATTCTGATGGTGATATTTCTTGGAAATATCATGCCAAGAGCACGTCTTTTGGGTGATCTAAGGCCGAGAGTGATTTTTTTGGGCGATCTTACGCCAAAGGTGAGTTATTTTGGTGATCTCATGCCAGAGAAGAGTGTATGGGAGAGAGGTATAGATTTTATCTCCTTCCGTAAAGATTCTTGATAACACCACTGACGATGGTACGTTAATGATTTTTTCATGTTGTAATTGAATATAACTAATAGAATGAATTCTATAACTGGAGAAAAGTTCCTGTTAATGGAGAACTAATCTAAGAAATGTGTAGACACCCAAATTCCACTTTTGTAATCTTATTGCTAAAAGCACACAAATAACTCTCATTCTTACCATTTCCATTATAATTAGTGATTTCTATTAATTAACTAACATTTCTTATTATTTTGGTCAATTAACAACGCTTTTTTGATTACCTATACTCTTTTGCATTCAAGATGCCAATTTACGAAAAATCATAAGTCAAAATCATATTCCAAACAGACAATTAGTGATTATGAGCTAATTAGGCCTATTTTACTCTTGTTTTGGTCAATATACCCTATTATTGGCTCAAACCTCTCCTTCAACCTTAAAGATCACCCATCTTCCTTACACGACATCCCAGAAGGCTTCAAAAGCTTATCCTAGCCTCCTAATTGGCCCTAAGTGGTTGATTAAGGATCCTCACATCCTAACCACTTGTTAATTCACTAATCATGATTAACAATCCTTAATCAAGATTAGCAATTCTTAATCTATTTTGTGCTTTTAGTCCCATGTGCACTAAGATGTAAGTTTTCCTCAAAGGAAAAACTATAAAAAGGACTAACCACATACCTTTAAACTTTACACCATACTTTTATTTGCATATCATATAAGAAATATGATTAATAGCCAAGCTCAATCTTTGCCTCAAGTCTTCAATGGGGTTAGTAGATGGGTATCCAATATGATCTTGTATTCATTTTTGGAGAGACCATCTCACCTTCCGTAGAGTGGCAACACCCCCCCCCCCCAATTTTGATTTCTCCTAGATCTATTTAGGTCTAAGTTAGTTAGCAAATTGAATATTAAGTAGGCATGCTTTAGCTAAGATAGATTGATATATCATGTTAGTTCTTTCAAGCATTCCATTAAGCTTTAATCATTGATGTAACTGCTATTGCCAAATCATTGCATTCCTCGAATGGCCTAAAGGTGAACATGACATTCATTTTGATTGGGTAACATGGGATCACCTCTTAAGCTATGGGACTTGGGTTCAAGGTGAACCTTCGGAGAAGGCCAACTTCCTCTTCCTAAACTAAGCACTACACTATTCCTAATGCAAGAAAAATGGCTAACTAGACCTATACCAAAATTTCAAGGAATTAGGGAGAGAGATTTGTAAGGAAAAAAAAACCTATACTAGAAGTGGTGATGTACCAAGAAAGGATGTTGCTAGACTCGGTAAGGGTTAATTTTAAGAGGGTGTGTGCATCACAATTCCAACTTCACCTATTACAACTTAGAGAGGGTATAGAATACCACAAACTAGGAATCGTGTGTTCCCTTTATTACACTCAATTAGACAAACAAGTTATCAATCTTTCAGTGAAGAAATATGAACTTGAGAAGGGTGAATAAGCACCATAACTCATCTGCATGCAATACTCCACCACTTGATAAGCACAATGAACTCCAAAACTTGTAAAAGGAAACCCTAGTTGCATAGTTCACCTGCCAACATGAGAGAGGAAAATAGAAGTAGCAAAATCATGAAAGGACATATAACCTGATCACAAAACATAATTTCCATTACTTTAAGCACTTGCACAGTGCATCATTAACTTCAAGGAAAAGGCATAGGGCTACCATTAAAATTTGAGAAGAAAGGCCTGAGAGTCTACAAATTCATAAGCATCTTAGTTGTGAAGAGAGAGGAAGCTTGGAAATAATGTCTCACCCCTTGAGAATAAGAACCCCTTTTAAATTTACAGAAAACTTGGTGAGTGGTGAGAGAAAGAAGGAGAAACCCTAGAATCTAGGCCATAATGTAGGAAATAATTAACCACTGTTGTTGGCCATGTTTTCTCATTTATTGCACCTCCACCTTTTAAGGAACCACTCAAGAAAAGGAAAACTTGCAATTTTAGAATTTAAAAACTGTTCAAAAATTCATATTCTGGTGATTCCATCATATAACTCTCATTTTCCCAGTTCCAATGAATGTGATTTTGTGAAAAATGGGAAACCGGGAAGAAAGTTGTGCTCTTCTAAGTAAAAGACACTTTTAGGGGCCCCTAGGTATTTATATTCCATCAGCTCGCCGAGTCATAAAATGACTCGGTGAGTTACTCTCTTACTCGGTGAGTTCTATATTTTACATTTTACATCGTAGAATTTTCTTTGTCTCATTTCCACACTTGTATAATAACTCGGCATTCAACATCAATATTTCATATATTGGTGGGCTTCCTTTGTTTATATTGCACGCTTCATCTTAAACTCAAATGATTCCCCTTTATAAGTTCTTCACCATCTAAGCTGAGTTCTCCTTGTTAGTTAGCACTCAAAGGTTTTTTTTTGAGTTTTAATGTTAGACCAAAATACATGGCATGCCCTCATCGACCTTTCTTCTATCAACTCGGTAGTTGATTTGCACTCTATGCAGCTCCTCATTTTATATTGAATGCTTTTCCAATTTCACATTATAATCTTAGACCGAGCATATTGCATTATAACCAATGACTCAGCCCATTATTTCAACTCGCCAACTGATGAACTTGGCATGCAACACAATCCTATCTCAGCATTAGACCTCGGGCCTCCACATGACTTGATGACTAACTTGTACTTGGAGCGCAACCGGGCTCAACCACTTTGTAGCTTCTATCTCTTGAAAAACCTAAAACTCCTAAATTTCAGAGTTTCAGAATTTCAAGCTTCAAAACTATCCAAACTCGCTCAATGTTTTCAATCCCAAAAAATTCAAAAGCCCAAAATGGATAACTCCAAAATGAATCTCCAAAATCTCTTCCTTTGTGTTGACTGAGCTCGGCTATCATATTTCTTTGACTCATTGCAAGCTTTGTCTTGTGTGACTTTTCACACCTGCATTGAGTCCTTACGATCGAGCCAACTCCTCCCAAGCCACTTCCAACTCATCTTTGATCTTTTCATTTCCTCTAAACTAACTCAGATTTTCAATGTGAGCTCTAATCTTCCTATAACCATGAGTTTCCTGTGTTGATTTTGGCAGACCACCGACTCAGTTTCCTACGGGAAAATTTACCAGTTCCTGATTGATTCTCCTTGCCATACATCGATGAATTTACAGAGCTTGGTTTCACCCTAATTTCTTCTCACGAGCTCATTCATCTATCAAACCTGTTGAGTCCACCTAGCTTGGTCATGCTTCATAAAACATTGGCTCAACCTACATGTTGACACACCAATGTTTCCAAGCTGAGCTAGTCCTATTAGTAGTTTCCAATCTCATCAAAACCAAACCGAGCTCAGTCTTGAGCTTCTCCAACTAAGTGCTTCAACCCCCATTGTCTGTATGTCTGTCATCTTGCACACTTTGCCATAGTTTCATCTAATATTGATTGAATTGGCACATGCCGAATACTACTTGCATGCATAAAATTTCCCACTAGCATCCATATTCCGTGAACCGTTTGTAACTTGGCCTAGTTTGGCTCTGAGCATAGCCTTTTCTTTCAGTCTGTGTTGAATTTCTTGTGATGAGTTCTTCCTTAACCTTGGCAAGTTATACTGGCTTGGTGAATTTTTTTTTTACTTGGTTCACCTATCAAGTTCAATTGCAAGCTCAAATGAGCTCCACAAGCTTCGGAAACACATTTTGCCTGAGTAATACAGCCTCAACACATTCACAACGAGTTAGTCCATTGAACCTTCCTGTTAGCGACCATTGAGTGACCATCGAGATCAAGATTTATATACTTGCATCAGAATTTTGAACCATCGGGGGTTGAATTTTTCAAGCTCGAGCTCCTACGAGTCATCATGATCCTTTATGGATCATCTTAAATGTCACCAAGCTCTTGTGACAGAGTTTTCCCTTCTTTGGATTACCAGGGTTGAGCTTCTTCGTCCCTCTAATACGACTTACTTTTCCTTTGACTCAACTTGAACTATTTTTGACTTAATAAGGCACTTCAACTAATCAGCCTCCACTCGGCCCACTAATGAGCCCTCATCCAAGTACCTCTACCATCATACACTCGCATTCAAGATCACCCATCAATCGTAGGTCTAAATCATTCTGTTAGTGAGTTGAAATGGCCATAACTTTGAGTACAACTCAAACCAGAACACTTACGAGCTCGCCCTTTAATGAATCACCTGAGCCATTTTTGTCCACCTCGTAAAACCTTCAACTTAGGCCATCCTCACATTATTCCCATAGAATGAGACTCCTGTGAATCCTTCACCCAAACTGTGCTCGAGCTCGACGCACTATGAGATTTCTTCACCGAATGGGTTCCTATATTATTTCAGGCTTCAATTTCTTAACTCCCAAACACTACTCTGCATTTGTTTTGTATGTGTCCATGCCAAGTTTCAAACATTCCCTTAGTATGGCTCAAGGAATAAAGCTAATCACCTTTCAACATCCTGATTCTGTGATCTTCTACAATGGCTATTGAAACATATTTTAGATACGTTGAATTATCTTATTGATTTGAGCCCTCACCGTTCAAGCTCCAATTTAAATTTCAAACCTACTCGTCCCGAATTCAACTATTCATATGCTAGTCTCTGTCGATATGATTCCTCCTAATTCAACCATTTCAACGTACTAACGAAGATCTCAATCTTCCAAAACTAGCGCAACGAGTCATAACAGAGATTGATACTGGGCTCGCTTGTAGCCTTCACAAGCTTGTCGGGCTAAAATAATTAGCCTATCATTCATTTAGTTTGACCAAGATATTGTGCAAGCTAACCTTGTATGGATCATTCTATCATACTTTCAACCTTCTCAACATAATTTATTGATTTTAATCGATTAATACCCATGATTATTGAAAGTGGTCCCATTGGGACTAATGTCTTGTTCCGATTACACCTTGATCTTCTTCAAACTGAGAAAGAAAAAGAAATCTGAAATGATCCTGAACCCTTTAGTAATGCCACGGATGTGCCTTAACACAAAATTTTGCTTGTAGACCTCCGAATGCTTTATGAATAAGTCTTTCAGTCCTAGAGACCACTAGACATCCCCGTTGTCCAATATTTCCCGGGGAGTAAAAATTGACAACAGTAACTATTGTTAGATTCAATAAGCATTTTTTAATTAGAATATGTAGTGTTAGTCTTGTTAGTTTAGCTTTGCTTGGAACTTCTAGTAGTCTTCATTTGGCACACCCAAAGGGAGCTTACCCCATTGCATTCATTTTAAATATTTTTAACTTAATTTCAAAGTTTTTAATTCCAAGTTTTCTAGATTAGTTTCAAGATTTTAGATTAGTTTCAAGATTTTTAGAGTAAATTTCAATTTTTTTGTAGATAAATTTTCAATTTTGATAGTTTCTTAAACTAAATTAGAAGTAGATGTTGCATTTTTATGTTCTTTTGCAAGACTAAGGAGGTGAAGTGCTATCAAAATTCCAGCAAGAAGTCAAAGATTTGATCTTTTTCAAAGTTTTTCTTGTCAAAATCCATATTTTTACCACCTATAGGAAAGTACACGCCTATGCTCAAAGGGAAGCGCCCATGCTCAAAGGGGAGCACCCATGCTCTAAAGGCCACAAATGTGCTTCATTAGACATGCCTACACTTTACTTGATGTGTTTATGCCTCATTGGCCATGCATGTGCATCATTAAACTTTTGGTCCTCTTTGTATAATCCACATTGTTGCTTCAAAGTACATGCCCACGCCTCACTGGCTGTGCTTGTGTATTTTAAATATGGTATTTTTACAGAGGCGTGCTTCTACATTAAATTATGTGTTGCTACTTCAAAGTGAGTGTTGATGCTCTAATGGATGTGCCACTGCACTAGGATACATGCTGGCACTCTGAGGTAGAGTTGGTTCAAAATTTAAAATTTCAATTTCTGGTTTTGAGTATTTACGTCATTTTCTAGGGGTTTTTAGCTATTGTTGTTCTTAATTTTCTTATTTAGAGCAGGTGTTATCACAAATTAGCTTAGGGTTTGATGAGTGATCTTGTTTTCATGATTTTTATGAGTTTGGAATAGGGTTATGTATGATCTTCTCTTGCACTTTGTGTGATCTTGAAAATCAAAAACACCTTTAAATATTATTTTTGCTAATTTTAGAGTAAGTAGGAAAATTTATCATTGATTTCTATGCTTAAGGGAATAAAATTTCATTTTGGCACGTATATGATCTTTTAGTTTAAGATATTTTCATATGATAAATAACTAAAGCTAAGGCTTGTGTATGCTCTTCCCTTGCACTTAGTGTGACCTTGAGAACCAAAAACAACCTTATTTTTTCACTAAAAAAATACTTGGATTAATTAGGAATAAATCTTGATTTACAAAGTTTTATGGTGGTTATTTGATTTACAAGCTTTTCATTGCTATCTATCTGGGTTACTTATTGTGTATGCTCTTCTCTTGCATCCTTGGACGATCTTGAGAACCAACAACAAACATTTAATTCTCTTTCTATGATATTGTATATCTTTTTGAACTACTAACCATTTGTGTGAAGGACCTAATGCTAGCAAAAGAAATGAGAATTCTCTTCAAATGAAATTCTAACATACATATGTGATGTAGGTTTCCAAACGGTGGTCTAAACCAAATTGTTTAAACTAAAAGATAAGAAAATAAACCACTTTGCAAAACATTGTATGTGCAGGTTTGGTTAAGAGCTAAAGCTCATCCACTTAACTAGGAGAAACTTCCTTTGGCATAAGCCTTAAGATAACAAGACGGAATGCTCCTAGGAACCCCAAAGTAGTTCACGCAAGAGGGAACCTTAAGAACGAAACAGGAAAGTGCTCCATCACTACCCAATTAATTAATACACCTTGAAAGATTAGAGTGAAATTTACCTCCATTGCGACCCCAGTGAAAATACAAATGAATCACAATTAGTTTCTCATTGTATTGAAGGGGGTAAAGTAAAGCCAAGATACTCCAAGATTAGTCAGTGTGACTTTCTTGGTAAATCAGAGCTCGCAGAGGTATTTTGTGACAACCTAGGTGAGAGAACTAATAGGAAGCTTGTCCGGCTTGGAGCCAATTTTGTCTTAGCTATTATACTTGAGAGCTCTCACAAAGTGACGAAGTTTGTTAGATTCAAACTCTTGTTTTTTGAACAAGGGAAAGAATCTCTTAAAGTTGAAACCACATGACATTTCATCACGAAATATATTTAGTGTTACTTTGTCCTAGTTTTTCACTTGTCCTAAGACAAGGCAAAACTCTGCCAAAGTTACACCAAGTATTTTTCATCACCACTTGGTCTATTCCTTTGTTTTGTTGTTGCTCATTTTGTGACAAAAAGAAAAAAACACATACATGGATACCACTAGAAATAATTGTGTCCACCACTTTTGTAGTCTACTTGCATGACTAGGTTGCAATGCCAGAATGCAAGTGTTGAAAGTGTGAATGGTACATCATCAAGTTCTAGTAGGCCCTTTGTCTCAAACCCATATTGAGACTTATTATCAATTGTAGTTAGGTTGTATTATCACTGAATTCTTTTGAGTTATTATGTTGCCCGCATTATAGCCATACAATTGTGATATTTATGATCTTGTTTCCATTGTGAAACTTGGCCTAAATCTCTAGATTGTATTGTTATGCTGCTCGCACGCATAGTAATTCCTTGACATACTTAGGCATATTTTTTACATCCTAGCCTTGTCTTGATTTTTTTGAGTGTTGAGGTTACTTTTTTAGCAAAGATCACTATAACGCCATTTTGATACTAAAATCTTGCTTTCTTACAAATTTGATTAACGTGTCCAAATAGCGTTGTTACGATGCTTGCATATTAGTATCTTCCATTTTACAAAACTTAGACTTTGTTAGTGTCTAGAAACTTGTTTTTAGTATACCTTGTTAGAGGATCACGTCAACACTCTCTTAGCATTTAGGTCTTGTTTGTTTCAAACTTGGCCTAACTGGTGATATTGTGTTGTCACTATTTGTTTTAAACCTATCTCAAAAAATCATAGGGAGTAAACTTTTTATTGTGACTGGATTTGAGTTTTAAACGTCATTGTATTATCCCTATAAATCTTGTGTCATATATTACCTTGATAGGGTAGATCATTCTTTATTCTTTATCCTTAGGTTCATATTGACCTATTAGATTCGTGGCTATTTTATAGACACCCTTTTTTGTGACGACTTAGCATCGTTACACTATGTGAAAATTTTTCCTAGGGTCCATTTTTAGTAAACCTTAGTGGAAACCTTTCACATTATACCCCATGTTTCAAGTATTCCTACTACGAGAATGGGGTCCCGAAAGTTAGAAGCTCGATCTCTTTGGAGGTGACAACCCTCTTTTAGAGGATAATGTCATGATTGACCATAGTGGTGGAGAGGAGGATTCTCCTCATGCGGATATGGAGCTTCATCCCTACCCATTTTGATGATTACTTGTTTCACAACAAACATGAGGTTCTTATTCGTGTTGTGGAACTAGGAGAAAGTTACCGTCTACAATTGGACCCTTCTCTCATTACCGGTATGGTTCATGGAGAAGAAGAAGTTAGAATTTCTCTCATTCACAATATTAATGATATATTAAACCCATGTCATGCCTCTACTTCTAGATGATAGAATAATGAGGAGATACCTTTTGAAAATGATAGAGAATATCATATACCTATTGTTAGAGTTCACTTTGAAGACCATGAGGACCATGCTCATCATGAACAACCTCCTCCTACATGAAAATCGTAATGAAATACCCACTCAAGAAGTAACCTTAGAAGAACAAGTGTACAGATCTCACTCGCCAATTGGCAATTTTAGCTTCACATGTAAACAAGGAACAACTGAAACCATTAAAACAAGCCATACCGAAAAACCAAACCTAAGGCTTCATATCATGAGTTCCAAACAAATACTCCTCGATCGGGAGACATGAAAAAATAACCCTATGAGGAATTTCTTGTAGAGAATAGAGGTGGGAATAAACCTATATTCAACCCTTTGTATATACCTACACCACCCACACAAGACCAACTCTTCAATCAAGAGTGGTCTACTATGAAGAATGCCCTTCTAACATTGCAAGAAGGAAAAACAGGTAATAACAACAAGAAATACCAGTTTGATGAATTGTGCCCTTATCCATTTGATAGAGCCATGTTACAAGTACCTTTCCCATGACATTTTGATTGTCCAAAGTTTGATAAATACAAGGGAAAATGTGATCCCCAAGATCATATCAAATATTTTTATATGGCATGTCAAGAGGTCACGTATAATGACAACTATCTTATTCACCTCTTCCCACGAAGTTTAGGAGGACAGGTGCTTAGAGTGGTTTTTACACATCCCCAAGGGATCTATATCTACATGGCTAGAACTAGCAGAAACATTTTGTACATCACTTTTCTTTTAATATAGAGAAGTGATGTCACCATGCTAGATCTATGCAATGCGAAACAACAAAACAATGAGAACTTCGCTTGCTTTCCTACAACGATGGAGAGGGTTAGCTAGCCGCTTCCCTTGCTCCATACCTGAAAAATAGTTGATAAGTATATTTTTTCCCAACCTCCACCCTGACATTATGTTCCACTTGTAAATGCATTATGGTAACACATTTGAAGAGGTGATTGAAAAAGGGAGTCAAATAGAAAAAACATTGTTAGCCAGAGGGACCCTAAAGCCCTTTTCACGTGATCATAATGATTCCAAAACTAATGACAAGACAAAGTTTGTCCCTAATAGGAATAAAAACATTTCATAGGTGATGGAATAGTAGACTCTAAATGAGTGCAAGCACTTTCAAAATCATGCTCCTTTGAAGCTTACAAAGGGAGCTTCACCTACGGAGTATAAATGTCATGCTTTCACTCCTCTATCTGACCCAATATCATCAATACTAAAGTAGTTAGAGGCCATCAATATGGTTTGATACCCTGAATCACAACCTTATGAGGATGATGCACCTAAGCCATCATGTTTAGGGAAAATGAATTTTGTGGATTCCACCACGTTAAAGGTCACAAAACTGACAAGTGTTTAAAATTAAAACATTACATTCAGGACTTAGATTGATAGTGGTGATATAGAAATAGATTCTTCCACCCCTACCAAATCTCCAAACACAAATATGGGGATCTTTAAAGAACCTTTCCCCAAGCATAAAGGAAAGGAA
This sequence comes from Taxus chinensis, assembly GCA_019776745.2. Classification (NCBI taxonomy): domain Eukaryota; kingdom Viridiplantae; phylum Streptophyta; class Pinopsida; order Cupressales; family Taxaceae; genus Taxus; species Taxus chinensis. The sequence continues at coordinate 772,743,203 of CM034148.1, read as the reverse complement.
AATAAGGATCAGGGACAATTGTCTCAAAATAAGAGTACCAACTATGTATCAAAGACAAACCATTTTGATGCCTTAATAGGTTGTGTTTATTCACCTGATGAGCATATCAACATGATCAAAATCAGATCAAGAGAGTGCATTGTGGCAATGTGATGAGCTCACTTTGTTATCTCAGAACCTCTCCCCCTCCTCCTCAAGAGATTCATTATGACGTGTTAGACCAATTAGAGAAGACCACAACTAAGATTTCAATCTTAGACCTTCTAAAGATTTCTAATGTCCATAAGGACATCCTTTGCAAAGACTTTACAGGGATCCAGGAGTGTCTGTTGATATAGACCCAACACACTTATAGGCCATGGTAGCACAAATCGACTCCTTTAGAACACATAACCTTCAGTCCAACGGAAATCTTAGTAGAAAATCCCTCCCATAACCTACCCTTACACATTGAAGTAATAATCAAGTGTAAGAAGGTTAAGAGAGTGATTTTGGATGGAAGGATCGAGTCTAAATATTTGTACTCTTAAGCTAGTTCAACAACTAGGGTGCATAGAAGCTGATTTGGAGACAAAGGTCATCACCATAAAGGCGTATGACAATGAAGAATGATAATCAGCTGGAATGATCACTTTCTCATTGGAAGTGGGTCCTATAAACCATGATACAAAGTTCCATGTCTTGGACTTGGAGCTCCCTTATAACATATTACTCAGTTCGCCCATGGATTCATGCCATGCAAGTCCGTACCTTCAACGTATCATCAGTGTTTAAAGTTTCAACATGAAGGACAGACACTTACTATACAAGGAGATCCTCAACCATTTGCTCATTGCAAAGCATTTTCTGGCTATTTTCCTACCATCTACGAGTGTCCCTTCTATGGAGATATCATTGTTCCTATTTAGTCAAAGGCCCTCGCTTCACGAGTGGATCCAAATACCTTGTCTCTAATGAAAATGGTGCTTCCACCTCAGAAACTCCTTTCGTTACATGGGAGATGAAGGTTAGATCAAGTGGTTGTACGGAGAATATGATCTGCAGCAATGCCTTATGGTTCAGAACATTCCCCTATCTTCCAAAGCACACGGTAGGCCGTGTTATAAGTTCCAAAGATCAAGGGAGAACTTTCCCTTTTGACAATTTTACTCCAAGTTGGGTTATTAGAAGATGAAAGGATACTCAAATGATATTGTTTTTTCGTCCTAAAGATGATGAAATGGATTCTATGTTACCAATCACCCAAGTATGTTATCCCTAACCGAATAATGCTTACTATGGGATATAAAGGACAGTGGTTGTGGCCATCAAGAACAAGGTTCATTGGAATATCTTCCAATACCTCTTCGTATAATGGGTAAATTCTGGTATTGGCATCCATCTGTATGAGTCTCACTCCTCAGATGACTAGAAGATGCCTCTTCTAAATGTAAAGATAGTCCATCTGAAAATGAAAGTGAAATAGATTCCCAGTGTAGTCTTTATGAAGACCTTTCCTCCACGAACCTGTTCTCTGACATGGCTATCCTAACCATAACACCTATCATATCCCCTATAACATTCAGAAACTAAAACCCATTTACCCATCACTCGTGAATTGGGACCAACAATAACATGTGTAAATCGACATGTCTTCAAGAATGACGAGGCTATTGGTGAGTTCCTTGGTATCCATGACAATGTTCCCATAAATGACCACAATAAAGGATTCTCCATTCATCTCAATGCATGTGCACGTACTTCAGAGAGGAGGTGTAGAGTTGTGTGGTCACTTAAGTAAAAAAGTAAGCAAGGGAAAAAGTTCTATAGAAAATCCTTTATAGAAAGAAAAATTCCAAGTCCTATAGTGAAAACCTCTTTGAGGCACTTGTGGACAAAAAAACAGAGAAACATATGGAAAAGATAGTGTACCCACCTAAAGATGAGGATCTCTTTGAACCACCTTTGGTAGAAGAGGATCTCAATCTCCCTCATGATCCTACGTGCATGGAAGATGAATCCAAGTTACTGGTGGAGGAGACAATAGATGTTAACATTGGCACAGAGGAGCTTTACCTAGAATAGTTAAGTTGGGAGCTTCACTCTCAGCTCAAGAACATATGAAACATTTGTACAGGACTTTTTAAGAGAATTTACAGATATCTTCACTTGGTCTTATGCAGACATGTTAGGACTTGATCCTGCATTAGTGGTGCACAATCTTGTTGTACACCCAGATGCCAAGCCCATAAAATAAAAGCTCTGAAAGATGCATCCTCACATCGCCTTGTTGGTTAAGGTAGAGCTAGAAATGTTTGTTAGAAGTAGGCTTCATCAGGCCTATCGAATACTCAAAGTGGATTTCTAATGTGGTCCCAGTTCAGAAAAATCCTGTCAGTATCATAGAGCTGTGTACCTAATTTTTGAGATATTAATAAATCTTTTCCTAAGGATGACTTTCCTCTTCCCAACATCGACATGATTGTCGATTCAACAGACTGGTTATGAGATGTTATCACTCATGGATGGATTCTCAGGATATAACCAAATAAAGATTACTGAGGAAGACCAACATAAGACAACTTTTACCACCCCATGGGGGACATTCTGTTATCAAGTCATTCCCTTTAGGCCTCAAGAATTCAGGCGCTACCTATCAATGGGAAATGATGGTTATATTTTATGATATGATTAGTGACATCATGGAAGATTACGTAGATGACATATTGGTAAAATCCAGGACTCGAGAAGAACACCCAAAGATTCTGTGATGTATTTTTCAGTACGTTTAAGGGACTACAAGGTTAACTAAACCTGAAGAAGTGTGTCTTCAGGTGTGTTATCTAGAAAATTACTAGGATTCATTGTTTCAAGGAGAGGAATAGAAGTAGATCCAGACAAAGGTTGTTGTTATAAAAGAAATTCCTCCTCCTACCAATATCAGACAACTACGAAGCTTACAAGGAAATATTCAAGCCATCAAAAGGTTCATCTCTTAGCTTGCATAAACAAGTGTCATACATTCACGTATCTTCTCAAAAAATATGTTAGTTTTCACTAGGGACCAGAGCAACAACAAGCATTTTCTTTGCTCAAAATATATTTAGCTAAACCCCCTATTCTTAATGCCGCCCATGACAGGTGAACCCTTGTTACTCTATATCTCTACCACACACTTTGTAATTGGGGCACTGTTGGCCCAATATGATAAGGAGAAGAGAGAAAAAATCCATGTGTACTACTTAAGCAGAACATTGATAGCTTACGAGCTCAACTATCCACAGATCGAAAAGGCTTACTTGGCCATAGTTTTTTCCTTTCAGAAACTACATCATTATCTTCTCAACAATAAGTTCAAGCTTATTTCAAAATTAGATCCATTAAAATATTTGTTGTCAAATCCCACACTCACATGAAAGATGGCTAATTGGATCATCTTACTCAACGAGTTTGACATTGAGTATGTACATCAAAATTCAGTAAAAGGACAGGTTCTAGTAGATCAACTAGACTAGAAGCTATCCACTACTAGGTACCAAACCTTTGAGTCTGGAGCTCCCAGAACACATCTACAATGTACCTCGAGGAATCTATCGTATGGAAAACTATAATTTGATGGCTCCTTTACCTTTCATGGTTCAGGTGCCAGAGTTGTGTTGATCACTCCTACATGAGACTTGATCCCTTAGGAATTTTGACTTTGGATTCCCATGCACAAATAATATAGCGGAGTATGAGGCCCTTATTGAAGGGATGAAGCTAGTTATTAAGTGGGATATCAGGCCAGTAAATGTAATCGGTGATTCCATGCTTGATTATAAAACAAGCAACAAATGAATATAAAGTAAAAGATGAGAAACTTCTTCCATACAAGAGAATGGTTGATTATTTCAAGGATTTATTTGAGAAGATAACATTTGAAACAAATACCAAGAGCCCAAAATCAGAGCAACAGATGATATGGCTATACTAGGTATCCATGTTGAGTATTCCACTTGTAAACAATGATATGTTGTTTTTTGTGGAACATCTACGAACGCCAGCATATGACATGCCAGAATCTTGTTTGGTATGTACGAAGTTGTTGGTCCCTTTTCCCCATGGTACTATGAAATATTTAATTACCTTCATGATGGAACCTTTCCCACAAACATTTCCTGTACCGATAAACAAAACCTCATCCAATGTATATCCCGTTATACCCTACTTGGGGGCACCCTCTTCCATCGAGGCTATGATGGGAATCTCTTACGCTTTTCTAAATTCAGATGAATCTATCCTAGCAATCAAATAGGTACACGAAAGCATCTACGAGGGATCATACTAATGGGATTTTATTAGAAAAGAAAATACTCATAGTAGGCTACTATTGGCCTACCATGGAAAATGATTGTTGCAAACATGTGAAGAAATGCTTGAATTGTCAAAAGTATGAAAATTGATACATGCACTGCCGATGAAATCCTTGCAACCTATCACAACACCTTGGTCATTCTCAAAGTGGGGTCTTAATCTAATAGGAAAGCTTAACCCTATATCCTCAAATGGCCATAAGTTCATCATCACTATTACTAAATACTTTACAAAATGGGTAGAGGTTATTCCTCTTACCTATGTTGAAGGTGCCCAAATATCTAAATTTATAATGAACCATATCATCTGTCGATACGGTATCCCCTCTGCCATTATCACTAACAATGGTAAGCCATTTAAAAATAAAATTGTGAAAGCGTTATGCAAACGTTTTCAATATATCTCTCAAGTTTCAACCCCTATTACCCACAAGGTAATGGGTAATCCAAAGCTTCTAATAAAACCCTCATCCGTATTATGGAGAAGATGGTGAATACAGCATGCCATCCCTAGCATTTATAGATTCACCTTTCCCTTTGGGCATTCAGAATGTCTATCTACACTCCTACAGGTGTCACTTCATACTCCTTAGTATTCGACACAGAAGCCATGCTACCCCTAGAGATTGAGATCCCCTCTTTGTCATATTGAGCTAAGGGACTACCTGAACAAAGAATAGGACTACATAGTAGGTCGACTGGAAGAGTTAGAGATATTAGATGAGAAACGACTTCACACCCTCAATCACTTTAAAGTGTATCAAGATGAAGTGTGGAAAAGCTATAATAAAAGAGTAATACCTCATCAATTTGAGGTAGGAGACTTGGTGTTAAAATAAAATCAATTCAACACCACAAAGGACTGAGAAAAGAAGGGAAAATTTGAGCCTAATTGGTTAGGGTCATATGTTGTAGTTGTCAAGTTCAGTTCAGGTGCCTATAAGATGGCATATTCAGATGGCCAATAGATTTGGGAACCCATGAACAAAATGTATCTTAAGTGTTTCTATGCTTAGGTGCGGGGTCCCTAAAATATCAAAAAATGACAAAAAAAGAAAAAAATAAAAATAGAAATAAATAGGTGTCCAATAGTGAAAACCACACAATGGTGACACTTTGGACAAGTCCTTTGGTGAAAACCGGTTTCCAGCATTGCTAGAGGGTCTGTTGTTCACAATCATTTCAGGTCTAGGAGTATTATATATTTGTCTTAAGATAGTATATACCTTCATCTTAGTCCCTTGTGAGCCTTCCCTTCTTTTCCCTAATCCGGCTGATCCTACTTTCGAATGCGGAGAGTTTGACTTTGAATATTCCAATTTCACACTGGGGGAAACTTCACATCGTCACCGTATTACACATAACACGTTGCCTTTTGTCCTTGTACATCCCATCTAATGCTAGGGGCATCCACGTTTCTCCATTTTCTTGCATGTTCGCTTTGGAAATATATTGGAAAACATAAAAAACATTCATATAACATTTTGAAAATCCCAAAACATACAGATATGTTAGTTGAGAAAATAAAAAAAATTCAAATACATTTCGTAGAAAACTCTAAAAAAATAGAAAAATTGTCTCGAGATAATACCAAAAAACAATGAAAAACATCCCAAAATTGTCCCATAAAAACGAGTTAGTAGTTTTCTTACTTTAGTTGTTGGTTTGTATGGTTTTAGTTGCATTTCCTTTTTGTATTGTGTGTTTTAAATTGGGTTAACTTGATTACTTATATTGAATGTTACTTTAATCTTTGGTGCATTGCATTGAATTCATTTTATCTTACACACTTGTAGATAGTTTTGTTTCTTTGATTAGATTTGATTAATTTATACTTGTGGTTTTCCTATACAGTTTGTTGTCATTTCATCATCATATCATCCATCATCACATCTATACATCTATATCAATAAAATCTAAGATACATACTCATGAATATTAAACATGTAGGCTAAGCTAACATCATATAATATCACCAAGAGTGGAAAGAGGGACCACATTCTGTCCCCCCTCGAACATAGACCATAATAAAAATGTGGATTAAACATGTTATCTCATAAACAAAATGTGATAGATAAAAAATCTCATCAACATGAAAAGTGATATCATCAAGTGATATCTCATAATCTAACAACATGTTATACAAACATAAACATATAGATTAAAAATGATATCTCACAAACAAAATGTGATACATCGGTAATCCTTCACTACTAGAAGTTCCAAACAAAGCTAAAATAACAATACTAACACCACATATTCTAATTAACGAATGCTTATTGAATCTAACAATAGCTACATAAATGTGATTTTAGCCAAAATTAAATAATAAAAAAGAACAAAGGTAAAAAAATTGGCTTTGTGTACCTACGGGTCTTCCCTAGGAAGTCTCGTGTATTCTCTCATGTGATCTGCATGGTGTTTCTGGTTTTGCACCCTCGCCATCTTCTCTCATAGGCACTAGCACAAGCAATAGTAAAAAGGTAAGTGTATGTGGTAAATAAACTTTCCGTGATGGTTTATATAGCCATTTTTACCCCTGTGACGTGTTTCTCACCCCTAAGGTGCCCTGAAGCCATCGTGGTTCTTCTAAACTCTTCTAGCAATCATAGTGATGATTATTTTTGATAAATAAAAAAAAAAAATTGCTATGTTGGGGCATAGTTTTGCTTCCTAGCGGCCTTTTCTACTACCTGGGGCATATTTTTACCTTACAATGAATTTTGGCGATGTCTCATGACATTGTTATTTCTTCTACAATATTTTCTTCCTAAAAATTCAAAAATTCAAAATATTTTTTTTTTTGAAAAATCCAAAAAAAATGGTAAAATCATTAAAAATCCAAAAAATTTAAAAAATTTAAAAAATTGGTAAATAACATGCACGCAGCTAAAGCATGTATCAAATGAATTGTCCTTGAACATCAAAATTTATCCTACAAAAACAAATTTCTTAGGTTATTTCTTGTTCTTGTCTCAAATGACTTGCAGATCACTATGATCTAGCTCCATTAACAAAGTTGGCTTGCTTACTATGTTGGTAATCCTGTGCAACAGTGAGTTTCTAGAGACTATGTCATAGTGCATAAATGCTTTCCATGGGACTACTTGTGTCCTTCATTATTCCCCTCACATGTATCCTTTCTTGGGGCCCCATTTTTAACCCTTGTCGTCACAACACAAATATTTGGGAATTGAAGCTTGATAACAAAAACATTGGTGGAACTGTCTTGAACGTTGTTTGTTTGAGTATGTGTGATTGTACTTATTTCTCTATTAGGTTAGCTGGTTTAATTTCTCGTATTGCATTGTATTATGTATGTTGCATGGAGTTACATATTTTTAGCAGTGAACAAATGTTAGTAATATAGCTTTTCATGTTATTTTACACTTTTGTTTATTTTAATAAAGGTCGATGATGTAGATCATAGGGGTAACATGATGAAACAAAATTATGTATTGAAAATTGAATGCAAAGAGCTACTCCTATTCTTTACTTTCATGTCTTCTCACTATTAATTTTTCTTCCAAAACACCTGGGGTAATAAACCATCATGTTTATCACTCTCCTATCTTATTTCTTCTAGCCATTTCAATCATATCTTCGATCATCGATTGACTTCTTCTATCACCCCATTGACACTCGAGGGGGCATCCTTCATTCTACTAATTTTTCTTCAAAAAATTACTTGTTTATGATTTTCTACTATATTTGAAGTGAAGTATCTCATTCCATCTCAAACAGGGGCAAATGTAGACACCCAAATTCTGTTTTTGCAATCTTATTTCTAAAAGTACACAAATCACTCTCATTCTTACCATTTCCATTATAAATAGTGATTTTTTCTAATAAACTAACATTTCTTATCATTTTGGTCAATTAACAACATGTTTTTGATTACCTATCCTCTTTCACATTCAATATGCCAATTCACGACAAATCATAAGTGAAAATCCTCTTCCAAACAGACAATATGCCAATTCACTCATAATGTCATAAGACAATCAGATCCGAAGAATCCAAAAGCATACAATGATCACACAATACATGGGGCATAACCTGCAAACAATAACAAACAATAGGAAGTGAGAAGTGATAGATAGTCATGGTTGTATTGGATCTTGTAAAGTAAATGCTACACATGAAGCACCCATTAGAATGTTAGAAAGATAAATATTATGTCAAAGTGTGTATAGATCAACAAAAAAAATAGTGATAGTTACTAGAAATAGTAAGTATAGATGTGATAGAACTTGTGGTGTATAGTGTATGGTAGTAACAAAAGTAGATGCCCCCAGGAGCTTCGGTGGGACTAGTAAAGAGATGTTTTTAGCATCATGCATCATGTATGAATCTGCGAAAGGTCATGCATTCACCTCAAGATACCAAGTGAATGTGCATGTGTATATAGAAAAAGATAATGACATACTAAGTATCCAACTAGCATAGGAAACAAAGTGTAACATGTAAGTAGAATAAATTTATAAGAGTAAATGTAAACAAGATAGGAATTGTTTTTGTGAGTTTAATAGTTTGATATACAAGGTGTGAATATGATAGGAGAAAATTTTCCCCCTAGCAGGTGTGTATGAGATTATTTTCATTTAGAAATGTCCCCTCAACATTAAAAAATGAACCATAGAATAAGATTGAGTCATCAAGAAAAGAGTGTATTGTGTGAGAGTAGATGCTAGAAAATATATATCATGAAACACCGAGCATGAATCATAGATAAGGTGATGTTTATGTAATAATTTTATCCTCAATAGTCAAGTATGAACTTTGGAACTATAGTGAGTCATCAAGAAATGATGGTATAATGTGTATACCAGAGATGTGAGACTATCGAGAAAGATTGTTCATGAAGCACATATCGTATAGTAAAGAGTAGGTAATGTGATGTTCATGTAATAATTAGACCCTCAACATTTGAGTATGAACCATGGAACTAGAGTGCGTCATCGGGTAACAACGGTATAATGTGTGTACTAAAGGTGTAAGAATTCCTAGAAATATTAGACATGAATTGCAAGCGTGAAGTCTAGTAGTAGAAACTAAAGACAACTAATAGTGATGGAAGTGGGGGATAAAGTGTGATGCCCCCAAGTGTTTGAGTGATAGAGATCTATTCGATAATGCAAGCGAAACCATGCCAACAAGTCTTATCTTGATCAAAAAGAGGAATTATACGTGCAATAAGAGGACTTAGGTGAGGGATCTAGGCTTGTGTTGCTTCCTTGGAATGTGGTTTCTTGTTAGGAATTAGTAATAATATAGAAGACTTGATAGGAGGAGGTGATGGGGTATGTATTTGTAAAAGTGGTTGCTTAGTTGGAATTTTTAACAATGTAGAGGAATTGATAGGACGAGGTAATGGGGTAAGTATTTTTAAAGATGGAATGACAATGGGTTGTATATGTGGTACTTAACTTACCAGAGGAGTATTAGTAATTATGGCAGGATGCATTAGACATAGAGGGAGATTATTTGGGAGCCTAATGGGATTTAGAAATTGGGGATAATTATGTGGGAAAATGTTGTGTAGAAAATTAAAGAAACCCCTCATGCTCAAGGTGCCCAATTCTTCATTTTAAAGCATAACAATCATTATCATGATGTTTATTAATTATTTGATAATTAAAAAATGGGATACATTTGTATTTGGAAATCTAATCAGGAGGGTAGTAATGAGTAGGTGGAAAGTTGATCAAATTTTGATTGAGGAGCTCAGGAAGAATATCATGTTGCTTACCATTTCGATCAAACTTGAGAGGTTATGGTAGCGGTAATAATTGGGATTCACTTGCATAAGCACATGTAGTATACACGGCATTAGGATGAGGTGTAGAAGGAGATCTAGCATGGTACTGAGAAGAAGCCTTGAGATGTTGGATTTCAGATGTGAGGGATATAACTATGGTTTCCATAGATTACAATTTATCTTGAAAGAAATTGTGTAGAGCTTGAATTGACTCGAAGATTGGTTGATTAGTGTGGTATAAAGACTGATCGAGTTGTTAGAGAGACAATCGAAAATGAAACTTATTTGTGTAGGTGGCATATTACGAGGGAGGTACATAGTTTCTAGGGATTTTTGGAGAACATATTTTCAAGATGGGTTCATTTGAATCAATTAATACAAGGAGACTTGAGGAGCCATGAAAGAAGATCCGATAGAGTAGGAAAAATAAAGATCCAAGTGCCTAATCATGAGTGGGGTTCACCAAATGATTTATTATAAATTCAATAAAATATATATTTCAAAGTAACTTATTTAACTATTGATATAAAAATGATAAATGTATAGTAATGGAAAAGAAAAAATCATGCTATAATATGAAACCCTAAGCAAGAGAGAGAGAGGGGGTGACCTCACTGATTTTGTTTAACTTAGCGATGACCTGGGTAGGTGAATAGATGGAACAGATGTGAAGTGGCATTTTCAAGGCTCATTGGAGGTTTTGGGACCCATAAATGTGTAGGAAAGGAGCGCCCATAAAAGGACAGGAGTGTATGGGTGATAGAGACTGAATATGAGTACTAGTGTCTGCCTAGATGCTTAGGTTTCAATGTTTTCTATGTAGGAGGAGATTCGCTATTGATCTCTATTTTTTTATTTGAATTTTTTCTAATGTCATTTCTCATACCTGTAAACTACAAAATAGATACCTATGTGTACATACACACAAACCACATCAAACCTAATAAATAAGATGTAGAATAGGGAGTCAGACTACCCCGATGGTCACCCAACACTACACTACATTTCAGACTCCATGTAGTTATGTGTGAACGTGTGTGTAATGATGCCCTTGTGTAATTTTTACACCAATAATGAGATAGATCTAGAATGTAGAAATGTATAGAATGTGTGTGATGGAATAAAATGAACTTCCCCTTCCTATGTTGTATATGCAGAGTGATGCATCCCTTCTCCCTAGAGTGAATGTGCTATACAAATGCTTTGTAATAATATTTGTTACTTTAGATGCAAACTTAGGTGATAATATATAATTCTAGTTCTCGACCCCTTATTTGAGAGAAATAACTATGTATATATATGATTCCCTTGTTTGAATTTTGTAATGACAATTGAAAGGCCAATCCAAAGTTGTAATAGATGACCCAAAAGTAAAAGAGGCACAAAAGAGTAAGAAGAAAGAAAATAAGTTTATGACTTTCCAAAAGGGATAAGAGTGCTGATGGAGATCCTTATCAACCTCAAACAATTAAGAATGTTAGAATTCACACAAGAACTAGCAATTGCTCTTTACGCCTTTAAAACTAGATTCTTCTCAATTTCACAAACATCCTTACGCATGAAAGTTCTTGATATATCACCCTTTTTTACTCAACCATTCAACTCATCATGTCTCTAAACCTTGAACTATCCTAAATCTACCTTCAAAATGGTTTAGAATCATCAAAATGTCAACTTATCCCTCTTGTGTAAAAATGCCCGTGTATAGGCTTCTCAACTAATTACTCTTGGTGTTTTCATATTTAGAAACATATATAATTGTTCACAGAAAAATAACAATGGATTCTATTACCCTTTATTCCCTTTTTTTGTATGTAAAATTTTAGGTTTTAGATCTCAATGCTTCTCTTGTAATTTTCAATTTCTCAATTCCAGTTCTCCTATATTCTACCAGCATTGTCTGAAGATGAATTTGAGCATATATTTTGGAACATACACTTTCTTGGCTATATGAAAATATTATGTAATACTATTTAGGATATATTTCTTGTGTGAAAATTTTCAATAGGACTTACTTTGTAAAATTTTCCTCTAAATCACCCTTGTAGCCTCCAAACTAGGTCTCTTAAGTTCTTTACCAAGTTATGGAGGAAATTGTCACCATCTCTTGATTGTGACTATAACTTGAAATAATTACTTTTGAATCTGATTCTCCTTCCTCATTAGATATTTTTTACAAGTTTCCAAATCTTATCTCTTTCTCTAACTCCCTCAATATTGCAATCTTCCTTACTGACATCACTAGTATAGTTTACTACAAGTCACAAATTATCTTAGTTATAATAATATGAGTCTTGAAGAGGATTTATCGACTAAACTATAATAACATGTAATTAAATGATATTAAGATCATATGTTTATAGTTTCTTACCTTTTTAGGAAGATATTTTAACCTCAAATTCCTCTATCTTCACCAAACCCTAGTCCCTTACGCATTTTTGATGACCTTAGTTGTGACTGATACAAAAATCTATAGATTGAAGAGTCAATTCAGTTCTATTTCTTCAATATGGGATTGTGAATTCCCTCAAGATGATTTTTTCCCATCATTAACCTACAGTTCCTTCAACATGCTTTCCAATCAGTAAATAGTTTCTTAAAACTAACCAAGATTTCTTCTAAAACTGGTAAGACCAAATCATCAACCAAATGAATCATGCATAATTTCAAGGTATAAAATTTCTCCTAGATGATTGTCTCAACTCATTCCTCTTGTAAACCTTACTATTAATTCTTAGTATACTTCCAAATTTCAAGATTGGTTGTTAATCACATTGTTCTACCTTTAGAAAATAGGAGATAATTGGTTGATATCAATGCACTTGAGAGATAATATTCACCTATATTGTAAAAGCTCTATTATGAGTGAGATAGGCATTTGAGACTCCTCTAAACCTCATAAAATTCTTTACAAGTCTCTCTCTTCCCAATATTAGCAAACTTGATCTTAAAAGTCCTCCCACAAGACTGCTACAAGCTTATTCAATGTACTTAAACATGTATCATGTACAAAAACTCATGAAAACTCATAAACCACAATACATACATGTAGTAAAAGGTACATTAACATATAAATTCTTCACCTAGAATGCACGCATCAATTTATTTATCATCAAAAGTAAAAACAACCATCAACACTAACACTAAAACTGTGTATACACAAAACTCTTCCTTCAAAAATCCTTGGAGCTATGTTTCCTTTACAAGACTATTCGAATGATAGTTATATTCAGTTACAAGAAGGATTAAATATGCTTCCAAATTTCTTTCTAACTAAATATTTCTCATTAAAACCTTCATATTCCATGATTTGGTCCTTTATTTCAACATTAGAAGTGCTAGTTTAGTCTAGAACTCTAGGATCTAAGCACTAGTTCAAAAACAAGCCCTAAGTAGGACTTCTAGACCCAAATAAGGCTTGTTATATGCTTATTAAATATTTTTAATACTCCAAGATTACACTTCTCTACCAATTACAACAAAAAAATTCCTTCAATGATTCAAATTTGCATAATTTGAATTTTTGAAGAACTTAACATACTCACATAATTTAATATGACCCCAATGACTTATAACACCTATTATACTAGGAAAGAAAAAAATTGATATGAAAAACCCTATCTATAAAATAGGAGTGATGCTCCTGCATCATACTCCTAAGGGGAAAATAGAAGCTTCCCAATACTTGTACTAGCTCTCCTTGTTAGTCTTCTTTATTTTCTATTTCCAATTTAAGATGACCTTTTGGAAATAGCCCTTGATTGCATACCATCCAAAATTTACCTCTCTCAACTATTCTTCGTCTTCTTTCAATTCGTTTTCCTTTAAGATCTTCATGTTCTTCATAAAAATGAGGCTCTTAAGACTATTTGTTTCCTTTTCCATCTTGTACTTGAGCGTGTATGCTTGATTTTGGTGTACATATGTTGCTTCTTCATCCTTCATGGATATTAAACTGATATTCTCATCTTCCTATTGTCCTTTTTGAATCACTTCCCTTGCAAGTTCATGAAATATTATCTCTTGTTGACAACAATCATCTTCCTTTGATTTTTATTCCTTCATCTTGGTTGTTGCATGTGTATATTAATCACTAAAGAAATGATTTTCTTGACCAAATTGATCCTTATTATTCTTCTTCACCATCCTTTCTGATGAGCCCAAGAAATATCCTATTTTATACAATATTTGACATTCTTTTTTTTTTGTATATATAAAGTAGATCTAAGTGTAATCTATGAACTTATGGATTATTTAGGAGGAAATAGAGAGTATATATCATGGTTATTTCTTTATACTTCAATTTTATATTTATGTTATCTATTTCTAATGATTATTGGGAAAAAATGTCAATTTGTGCATATGCATTTCATACTTTTTTATAATTTTGGAGTAAGGAATTTTGAGCATCAAGAACCAGCCACAACCAGCCTTAGAAGATATTCAAAATTTCTCATATCATCTCTATAGATTGTTATTTCATCATTACATTAGCTTTAGAGTATCTTAGCTCACTTCGAAGTATCTTGACTCCCTTCAAAGTGTTCTGTCTCTTCTCTCTTAAGAGTATCTTAACTCATTTCGGAGTGTCTCAGCTCACGTCATAGTATCTTAGCTTGCTTCGAAGTTTCTCAGCTCACTTCGGAGTATCTCAGCTTGCTTCAAATTATCTCAACTCACTTTGGAGTGTTCTATCTCACCTTGCTTAGGAGATTTTTATCTCACTTCATAGTATCTTAGCTCACTTTAGAGTGTGTCAACTCACTTCAAAGTATCTCATCTTGTTTTGGAGTTTTTTCTCTTTTGTCGCTTTGGATTATCTTAGCTCACTTCAGAGTATCTCATCTTGCTTCGGAGTCTCTTTGGAATGCTTCAGAGTCTCTTTGGGATCAATTCGGAATTGATTATCATAACTTCAGAGTTAGATATTAGAGCTATGAGGATGAGAAATAAAATTTCAAAGATGAGCATAATTCTAAGGATGGTATTGTGATCTTTTTTTGTAAGTCATTCTAAAAATAGATATTTCTATAATTTTTTTATAATTTGTAAAATAGCAAAGAATCAATACTCATTTTGATTCCCAACAATAAAATTTGAGATTCAGATTATTGGTTAGAGTTAGATAATCTCTCTCCATATTTTTTGGAGATTGATGCCTTTTGGATATATTATAATCTTAGTTGATAAATATGTATTCCTTAAAATAAGGAGTGGGTTGGAAGAATGCAATTATAAATGCAACGTCCCACACATTTGAATTTAATGTCCATTTTTCTAATCAGTTTAATCTAAGATTCCATTATGTACGTTTTATAGATATGTATTGATTAATATCCTATTCTAAGGAATTATTTGGTCACTCATTCCAAGGAAGATGAAGATGTAAATTTATGTTTATTTTCCATTCTATAATTATATTTTTTCTTGTATTTTTCTTTATGTCATGTACTTATTTTTGTAATGTATAGTTTTTTTGTAAACCTGCATGAAATTTTTGTGTTTTTTCTTTCTTTTCAATTCACTAATTTCTTTCATGTAAGTGTGTTTTAATTTTTGTAAGTGTGTTTCAATTCCTGCATGTGTGTTTCTAGTTACAACAAGTGTGTTTTTTTTAATTTCTGCAAGTGTGCATTTGGTAGAAGGGACCATCAACAAATATTTCTCTCCTTTTGCATACATCCTTTAGACACCACCCCTGGATTGACATTATTTAATGTTGAGGATTGAAAAACCTCATCACTTTCCATGTTTTTTTTTTATCTCTTTCAACTAATTGGCCTTGAAATTCCACTAAAATTTGTAAGTATTTATCTTATAGTATTGTTTTTACACATATTCCATCACTGATTTCCTTTTTCTCACTGTCTGACTGTTGCATAAATTTTTTGCACTCCTAATTTTGTTCATAATTATTCATCTCATGTTGTCCTATGAGCTCTACATAACCCTCTTTCTTCCCATATTCCTTTCTCACTTACTCTTGTAATTTATCTTTAGTTTTCTCTTCCCCCTCTAACATCACCATATTGCCCATTAAGTGATCTACACCTTCATTATTTTCACATGTACCTACAAAACCAATGCACAAAGAGATGTTAGACTAAAAAACAATAGGCTTGCATGACTCATTCACCTTCCTCATACTCTATTTCCCCTATTTTCAGCTCTTGACTTCTTCTTATAACATTTTATTGTTTTTTGCCTCTTTTCTACCTTTCTCAACGTATTCAACTATTTATATATCCACTAGACTTTCTTGTTGGTCTATAAGCACCTTATCATGTGATTCTCTTATCTCGCTTTCATATCTTTCTCGTTTCACTTCATCATCTTCATCATGCTTGTTTTCTTCTTATATTGAAACCATATCAATCTCTCTATACATCTTAGATTCACCAACATCAAAACCATGGATCTAATGAGTTATTTGAGGCTTAACAGACCTATATAATGTCTTTTTACATGATTCTCTAGTATTTTTCAATAATCTCTTAGTCGTCATCATCATCACTAATCATGCTTGTTGTTCTTGTTATCCTTTGATAGGTAAAAGTGTGTGGCTAAATCTATTTCCTAAAATAGTATAAGTATTATTTTTACCTTCATAAAATACTTGCATATCATATTGCCATGGTTTACCTAGCAAAACATGACAAACATCCATAGGAACTAAATCACATAACACCTTATCTCTATACATTCCAATTTTAAAATCTACCTTACATTGTTCTTTAGCCAAGATATGATGTCCTTTCTGCATCCATGATACCTAATATAGGTTAGGGTGCATTGTAGTTGTTAGTCCTAGCTTATCTACCATATCAAATTAAACAATCTTATATGTGCTTCAATTATCAATAAGCACATTACAACATTTAACCTTTGATTTGCATGTAGCTATAAACAAACATCTCCTTTGAGTTACATCACTCACCACTTTTCTTGGTTTCAAAAGAAATCTTCTACACAAAATTTACTTACCTCTATCTTGAAGAATTTGATTAACATCTCTATCATCCATTATCATCATTTTATTCACCTCATTACACTCATATGCCTTGTGCCTTGCATATCTCTGACACTTGTAGCATTTATCAGTAAATTTCACTCTGTCAATTGTCCCATTTCTTTGTATATAGCTCATATATGCCCTCATTATTCTCTGAGTTTCTTCCATACCTTACAACCTACTATACACAACCTCCATCATCCTTTCCATATTCTCTTCCCAAGATGACCTTCTCACCTCTCTAACTTGTTCCATTTTGCTTCTATTTCTTGAAATTAATCTTAAAAATATCTTCTTATTTTCAATAATAAAATCCACTCTCTGATACCAGATGATGCAGATCCTTATTAATCTTAAACAATTCACAATGTTAGAATTCACACAAGAACTCAAAATTTCTCTTTAGGCCTTTAAAACTAACTTCTTCTCAAGTTCACAAGCATTCTAAAGCATGCAAATTCTTGATATATCATCCCTTTTTACTCAATCATTCAATTCAGCATATCTGTAAACCTTGAACTATCCTAAATCTACCTTCAAAATGGTTTAGAATCATCAAAATGTCAATTTACCCCTCTTGTGTAAAACAACCCTTGTGTAGGTTGCTCAACTAATTGATCTTGGCACTTTCATAGTTAGAAAAATATATAAGGGTTAATTACAAAGTAATATCTGATTCTAGTACCCTTTATACCCTTTCTAGTGTATACAAAATTTTAGGTTTTAGATCTCAATGCTTCTCTCTTAATCTTCAATTTCTCAATTCTAGTTCCCCTCTACTCTACCAGCCCTATCTAAAGATGATTTTGAGAATATGTTTTGGCACATACACTTTATTTTCCAAATGAAAATATATTGGAATACCCTTTATTCTCAATTTATCTTGTGAAAAATTTCAATAGGAGTTACTTTGTAATCTTCTCTTCTAGCATTTAAATTAGGCCTCTTAAGTACTTTACCGGGTTATAGAGGAAACTATCACTAGTTTCTCTTGATTGTGACTATAACTTACAAGAATTCATTTTTTATTTTATTCTCCTTCCTCTTGAGATACTGTATCCAAGTTTCTAAATATTATATCTTTCTACAAATCCCTCAATCTTCCAATCTGACTTATTGAATTCCTTAGTACAATTTACTACAACTCACAAATGATCTGAGTTATAATAATCTGAGTCTCAAAGAGGGTTTATGGAGTAAACTATAATGACATGAAATGAAAGGATATTTAAATCATATTTTTAGAGTTTCTTACCTTTTGACGAAACTATTTGAACCTTCAAACCTTTTATCTTCACCAAACCATAGTCCTTTACTATTCTTTGCTGACATGAGTTGTGACTGATAAAAAAATCTATAGATTGAATCCTCGAGTCAGTTTTATTCTTTAAATATTGGAATGCAAGTTATCTCAAGACGATTTCCTCCTATCCTTAACTTACAATTCCTTCAACAAGATTTCCAATTAATAAATAGTTGTTAAACCCTAACCAGGGTTTCTTCTAAACTCGATAAGACCAAATCCTAAATGACTCATGCATAAATTCAAGGTCTGAAATTTATCCTAGATTTCTATCTCAATTTATTCCTTTTGTAAACCTTACTAGTAAATATTATTCTAATTCCAAATTTTGGGATTTGTTGTTAATCACATTGTTCTTCCTCTAGAAAACAAGGGATATTTGGTTGATATCAATGCACTTGAGAGAATATTCACCTATATTTCAAAATATCTATTATGAGAGAGATAGACTTGTGATAATCCTCTAAACCTCATTAACTTATTCATCAACCTCTGTACAAATCTCTCTCTTCCCAATATTAGCAAACTTGATCTTAAAAGTCATCCCAGAAGACTACAATATGCATATTCAATGTACTAGAACTTGTATCATGTACAAAAATCATAAACCAAAATACATACATGTAGTACAAGGTACCTTAAAATCTAAAGAATTCACCTGGAATTCATGTATGAATTCATTAATCATCAAAAGAACAAACAACCATTAACACTAACACTAAAACTATGTATACACATAACTCTTCCTTCAAAAATCATTGGAACTATGTTTCCTTTGCAAGACTATTTGAATTATGCTTCCATTATGTTATAAGAAGTATTAAATATGATTCCAAATTCCTCTCTAACCAAATATTTTCCATTAGAACCTTCATATTCCATGATTTTGTCCTTTATTTCAACATTAGAAGGGCTAGTTTAGTTTATAACTCTAGGATCTAAGCACTAATCCACAAACAAGGCCTAAGTAGGACTTCTAGACCCCAATAGGGATTATTACATGCTCAATTACATATATTTAATGCTCCAATATTAAACTTCTCTACCCATTACAACTCAAAATGCTTTAATCATTCAAATTTGCATTTTGGAGGAAAATGGCATAATTTGAATTTGTGAAGGACTTAACATACTCACACAACTTTAAATCACCACTAATGACTTATAACACCTATAAACATAATAGGAAAACCAAGATTTGATATGACCAACCCTATATACAAACTATGAGTGATGCTCCTACATCAAGTACCTGGGTACTTCTGTCCTAAATGGTCGTTAGTGTCTAAGGCCCATATAAGATAAATCACTCAAATACATATAGGGTTGTAGGGTGTGTAAGGTCAATAAATTTATAATATACAAAAAAAAAAATGCCCAAAATAAGTTGTCAATCACTAGTTTTCTTGCTTATGAATAATGTATATGATAGTATATTCTAGGACCTAGAAAACTACCCAAGTGCATAGATTTTGTGTCTACAATTTATTACCTAGCTTGAATTTTTCCAACATTTGGTTTCTCCAGGAAAAAAATATTGTCTCGTTGTCTTTCATCTCTCAATTCTAGTACTATTTGAGTATTTATTTCATAACATGCTTGATAAAAAGAACTTTAGTTAAATTTTTCATTCATTATCACTAAGATAGGATTTGTTTACTATTTAAGAGGTGATTTATGAATCAAATTGGTATCAAAGCAATTAAGATCAATTGTTTTTGTGTGGTTTAAATTGTGTTGAAATTTTTAGTTAGACACCCTTCACTTGGAATGGTAGTGAAAGTGGTGAAGGTATCCTCATTCCTTTTGAAATAGATATTTCCAACAAGAAGTGGAAGTAAGGAATCTGAAACATGGATCGTAGTGGAGATGTGTGTGAAAGGTAAGAAGAATTTTTATACATGTTGGAGGTAGATGTGGGCAAGTCTATCCAAATATGTGGGTAGTATTTCCTTATCTATGGGAATTTGGTGTCCATCATGGGATTTCTCATAGAGAATCTTGGTGTTCCAAAAGAGTTACTAGGAGATCATAAAGAAGAAACTTATGAGTATGAGGAAGAACAACCACATGTTTAATTGTAGTCCTCCTCCATTCAAAACATAGGAGAATACATAAATTCAGACTTATGATGGGGATGTGAATTCCGGGAAGCTAAACCATTGATTATCTTAACTTGAGGTATATTTCATTTTTCATCAAATCAATGAGAGTCGATAGATTTCATTTATAATGTTAAACTTAACCAATCATTGAATTTAAGAAAATAAAATCAAAAATAAATTATATCCTATTTTTTATGAAGAAGAGAGGTCTATGTATTGGTAATATCTGAGGTAGAATCAAGGCCAAAATGTGTGAAAATACACAAGTGAGTTCCATTAGAAATTTTTCCAAATGGGAAAATATGTAGTGGACCAAGGAATTTTGATAAAATACATTAGTGGACTCCATAACAACTTACAGAGACCAGTCCTCTTGGCCAAGTCTGTGAATATGGGTATGGCTTGTTCTTATGCCCACTATTTAAAGATGTACAAGAAGAAGAGTTCATATACCTCTCAAAATTATTCAAACAAACAAAGTGACACCAAATAAAAGGATAAAGGAAAAGGTAAAGGTAAAAAGAATGTTACTTCTATTTCTAATAAGGATACTAAAGTTCATTATGGGTAATTATGATGTTGAACCTCATTCTAAGGAAAATTGTTGAAGCTCTGCTCAAAATTACATCCCTTCAAAAATAGGAAGAATAAAAATAAGGCCATGGCTTCCCTCTAAGGATAGGAAATATTTTGCAATGAAGAGTTGTATGAGATAATGTGTTGTACCTCCATCTGTAGAGAGGTATGTTTGGGTAGTAATAATGTTGTTCAAGAAAGTGAACTTACTAAGATTTTTCATATAAAAATCCAAGTGAAGAAAACCAAATTGGATGCTCTTTTTGATACTTGTTCTCAAGATAATTTGATAAGTATGGATTTATTTGATAAGGTGAAGTTAGAGACTTAAAATCATCTGAATACGTACTCCTTGGGTTTGGTGAAGAAAGGAATAAACATCAAGGTTACCAAGCAATACAAACTTATGTTTTGTATTGATAAGAAGTTCAATGATGAAACTACTTTGGATATTGTTCCTCTTGATGTATGTGGTGTAGTGTTTGGCATCCCATACTTTTATATCCGGTATGCCATCTTCATGAGAAGATCCAACCAATACCACTTGGTGATGGATGGTAAGAACTACCTCATTTCATCCTTTATTAGAGACTCAAATATATCTTTGGTAAACGCCTCTGAAGCTAAGAAGTTTATTAATGTTAGTGGGAAATTTTCATTACTTCTTTTGAGAGATATACAAGAAGAGGAATTTTTTGCATCTAAGACCACTTGTAGAATGTTTACTAAAAAAGTACAGAATCAAATGAAAGATTTGGTTTAGTAGTTCAAGGAAGTTTTCCAAAATCCTATGGGGCTTCCCCTGGTTAGGCCAATTTATCACGAGATACATTTTCTACCTGATAGTTTGCTTCCAAAATTGGTATTGTAAAGGTACTCCTTGAAGGATGCCAATGAGGTAAAACAATAGTTACAATATTTATTTTAGTAATTTATAATCTATCTTTATCACTTATCCATGTGGTTATCTTATTGTTTTAGTACCCAAAAAATATGGTTCATGGAGTATGTGTGTTGATTATAGAGTATTAAATAAAATAAGCCCCCACTCTTCCTCAAATTAATGATTTGACAGATCAATTACATCATGATAAACATTTTACTATGCTTGATTTGAAATCAAGGTATCACCAAGTTTGGATTGAGGAAGAGGACATCTAGAAAAAAACATTCAAGATCATGTAAGGTTTGTATGAATGGTTAGTATTAACATTCGGGCTATCTAATGTACCAACTACCTTCAAAAGGTTAATGAATAAGGTAAAAGAACCTTTATTGATTCCTATTACCTTGTCTACTTGGATGATATTATGGTTTTATCAGAACTTTTGAGGATTATATTAACCATTTGCATCAAGTTTTGCAAGTTTTAAGGGAGAACTAACTAATGTTGAATGAGAAGAAGTGTGATTTTTCTCAATAATCACCTGTCTTTTTTGGGGCATGTGGTTGGAGATGAATATTTGAGGATTGTTCTAGCTAAGATATATGAAATTATGAATTATCCTACACAGTCTATTTTTATTGATACAAGGATTTATTGGTGCAATCCAATATTTGAAAACATTCATAAAGAACTTCTCTTCCTTAGTAGGGTTGCTAGATTCTTTGTCAATAGGTGGTAAGGTTTTTGATTGAGGTAAAAAATAATAAGATTTTTTTTGAGTCATTTAAATATAATATTAGTCATGCTCTAGTTTTGGTATTTCCTAAATTATAGCTTATTTTTGAACTAGAAACTAATGCTAGCGACTACGCTACAGAATATGTCCTACTTCAAGGAGGTAGGCATGTACGTTATCATTCTAAATTTTTTTAAGGATCCATTTTGAATTATTGTACATATGATAAGGAATTGTATGCTCTTGTGTAAGTGGTCAAGAAATGAATAAATTATCTGATGGGTAAGGAAACTATCATACACATGGATCACCAACCTCTTCAATATTTGTAGGCTCAAATTAAACTTCAACAAGACAGACACTATAAATGGATGGGATTTTTACAACAATATCATTTGATTATAAAAATATAAGAAAGGTGTGAATAACCAGTTATTTAATATGTTATTTAGACCTCCTTTATTTACAAAAGTGGGCACTTTAACTCTTCTTGAACCTTTTTTATGTGAAGTGTATCATGAAGGTTATGAGTAGGTTCCAAATTTTGGATAAATATTTCAGCATAAAAATCCAAGGGGGATGTTCACTTAGGGGAGAATACCAGTTCTAGGATGGGTTTCTTTACAAGAATGAGAAACTTTGTGTGCATAAGGGGAAATGTTTTAGTTGATGACAGAAACACACATTTCTAAGGTGGCGGGTCACTATGGTGTGATAAATATTATTGCACACTTATAGAGGTATGTTCATTGGCCAAACATGCAAAAATAAGTTGTGAGAGAATGTGATCATGATGATGAAACCATAGTACATGCAGATAAACCAAGTTGCACTCAAACAAAAACATGATGTAGCTCTAAGTAGTAATCAATAAATGACCACCATGAAAATTGTGCATGCAAGAAAAAGGTACGTGTGAGGAAAAAAAAACTAATAAGAGGTAAATGAAATCCATCACATCAACAAAAGTTCCCAAATTTATCAAGGTTTGTGTTTTATGTAGTACAAGTAAATCCAATAACAAGAAGTTGGATCTATATATGCCATTACCAGTTCCTTCCTAGACATGGGGAAACATTTCCATGGATTTTTTGGGGTGGTTTTCCTACCTCCAAGAAAGGGTATGATTATATTTTTTTTTGGGTATTGTACCAGTTCATTAAAATGTGTATTCTCATTCCTTGCAAGAATACCATTAAAGAACATGATGCATCTGAGTTATTTTTACTAATGTATGTGCTCATTTGGGTTTTCCTAATTCTATTGTGTTAGACAGGGACTCATGCTTCATTTAAGTTTTAGTTTACTTTATGGGAGAAGATGGATACTAAGTTAAAAATATCTACTACTTTTGACCCACAAATGTATGAGAAAATGGAACTCGTAAATCATACCTTGGTTCATCTCTTTAGGGGTTACAACAAGAAATACCCTAGGACATGGGATGATAACTTGGTGTATATCCAACATTCTTATAACAGGTAAATTCATGATTCTACTAGTAAAAATCCTTTTGAAACATGTTTTGGTTATTTTATTTAGAGTTCATTTGATGTTTTTTTTCAGATTACCATGCAGAGACAATGAGAAAGTGGTTATGGAAGATCAAATAGTTGAAAACTTTATTAAAAAAATTCAATAGATACACTTCCAGGTATATGAGAGGTTGAAAGATTTACAAGCCAAGTACAATGTTAGGCATGATCAACACAAAACTAAGCATTATTTCCTTGTTGGTGACAAGTTATGGTTGGAATTGAGTAGAGAAATAATACATGGGTAACAATAAAACACTCAAGCCTCTTCAATATGGCCCATTTGAAATTCTAAAATAAGTGGGTAAGAATTCATTTCACTTGGATTTTCCTCCTTATATGACGATATGTTCAGCTTTGAATGTTGAGATCTTACATCGTTTTAAGCCTCCATGTTGGATTATGAAGAAGAGGGATTTTTTCTACCATCTATTGAGGATCTTGCTTTGGATAGTTAGTTATAATTAGAGGAAGATGTGCTATTGTAGCAGAAAGAGAGAACATCATAGTGAGGAGTGAAATACAAGTGGTTGATTGGGTTGAAAGGTTTATTTACCTATCAATGCCAAGTGGTATTATAGAGAGAAGAAGTGGGGAAGAAATTTCCTCACGTCATAAGTCCTTAAATATTTTAGGGACTTAAAATCCTTAAATTGATGAGTTATGATCCATAAATGGATCTAAAAGTGTACACACCTAAATTTGGTATCTATACCCTTAATCACTTGCGTGCACATAGTTATTTAAATGTATCCCCTTAATTTAATTTAATTTTCATTTATCCTATCACTTGTAATCCACATTAATAAACATTAATTAATTATTTAATTAATCCACATCCCTAATGAACCTTCTATTTTAAACAATTTTATTCTATATCTAAGTTCCCTTGCTTTTTTATCCTTTTATCCTACCTATCCTTATCCCCTAGCTACCCATGACTCATAAAAAACAAACCAGTCCCACAAACAAGCTTTAAAGCATTTTTTTAATCCTTAAAAAGCCCATATCTTGATCAAATCACAAAATCAACCCCATTGGGGAAATTTCGACCCTACCTAAACACCATTAAACCTTTAAAACTAAGTATTTTCTCTCCATAATCATCAGATGCATGCGAAAATCCAACCTCCCTTACAACCTGCATCCTTTCTCTCTTTCTTAAGCATTCCAAAAACAATCACAGATCTCTTGGAAATCATTTCAATGTGCTTGCATCACTCATGATCATCGTTCGGGAGACTTATCGAGTATCTTTGTGTTGTCTTTATTCAGCTTTTTATCAGATTATCTTTGTATTTTTGTGACTAATATTTTACAAGTTCAGATCAACTTCAGTAACACTCAGAACTTCTCTAGCAACCTTCATTTCTCCGTTCTATTTGCTTGCAAGTCATCCTTTTTCATCCATCCATCATCAGCCTTACCCAGTCCATATCCAGTCATTGTAGACCCATCTCTAATTATTGTAAACCCAAATCCAGTCGGCATAGATCCAGTCTGATCAAATTCTGACCCATTCCAATTGGCATCAACCCATTCCCAATTGGTGTTAACCCAGTCCAATCGGAATCGACTTGACCAATATTCTAAATCCAGATCCAAACAAAAAAGATCTTGCATGGTTTGTTACAGGTTCCTTTCATCAAATCCAGTTGGCATCAAACTACCTGTGCACAGTCTGGGTCATCATCGACCTAGACCAGGTAACCTTTAATTTACTGTTATTCCAATCGTATCAGCTTCTAGATCAATTTTAATCATTTCTCAGATTCAATATATTGATATCTCTGCATGCTATTTGGTGTTCTTGATTTATTTCACTATTTCTAAACATATTGGGGTTGACATCTGTGAAAGGAAGCTAATCACTTCTTGGATCCTATATTGTTTAGGAAACCTTGACATAAATATATCTAATCAATTCCATTTTAGTTTTTCTTATTTGCATGTTATTAGCTATAACGAGGATCCATCATTCACTTTGTGCCCACATCCATTCATCATATTCAAGGTACCTTAAACCCTCCATGTTTTGAGTTGTATACTTTCTTTAGTAGCTAACTCATTAAATTAAAATCGAACAAGAAAAATACTACAACATTCTTGGCACACTCAGTGGGACCACCCTTTAGGTGATCCCTTTCTTTTCTATTTTCTATTTCTTTTGTCTTCTACTAACACTGTAGCATGAGGCCCTTGCTTCTTGCTTTCTCGTGTTGGTTTGGCTGTTAGACTTCTCTTCACTAAAGTTCAGATAAAAAGGAAAATATTTATCTAGGTTTTCCTCTTTTTCCTTATTTTCTCTTTTCTGCATCATACTTCCTTTCCTGTGTGTGTCCTCATCGAAAGATCACACTTTGATTTGGTTTAAAAAGAACCTTCCTTTTTTGCATCTTGACTTTCTCACATATCTTAAGTAGGGGTTTAACTTTTTGCATCTCACATCTTATCACACACAACCTAAAACTCACGCATCTAAATAACACATCAAAACATCTCCTTACCTAGTTGACTAATTGGGATTTCATCACCCAATAGAAATCCACTGAAGACTTCCCTAGCCAAAAAAAACTTGAAACTAGAAATAGACTGCCTTTTCTTAGGCACCTTTGTTATCCACTTTTTTTTTTCTTTTCACATCTTTTAATTAATCATGATGATAAGAAACTTGTTGCTTGATTTATTTTGTTAACAAATTACATAAACAAATGTTCATCTATTTCATGCCTATTATTACCCTTTCTCAAGTTTTAAACAACACAACAATCCACTTCATCCAATGACATTCCTTCCTCTAATGATCTCTCCCAAAAAGATTCTAAACTTGAGACCACACCTTCGGTTACCCAACCCCTTGTCTCCATGGTCTTGCTTCATGAGGACCATGTCATCCAAAAATTGTCCCCTCCTTGGAACCAATCCTCATGTTCTCATCAATCTAACCTTTCTAGACCAACTACACCCCCATCTCCATGGCTCCTTTAGAAACTCTTAGACATCCCTCTATATCCCTATCTATGACTTCCTACATCTTAGACCCCCTAAATCTCTTAATCCTATCAATCCACTGCAATTGGTGGATCCCATTCCACCCACATCACTTTATATTAACTCTATCCCTATTCCATCCACTATTTTCACTAGTATGCCTATCCAACAATCTCAACCTCTTAACACTTATATCCCCACTTATCATTCACCACAACAACCTTCCAATCTCAAAAATCATACCATGTCCCTATTTCTCAACATCAATCATTACAACAACTTATCTAATCTCAACCCATGACATATATTAATCCTTATCAAACGATTCCCCAAACACCCACACATCCAAAAACTTATCAACCACTTTATCAAGCTACTTTCCATGCCACACAACCAATCCAATCCCAACCTATCATCACATCGAATGATCCTATTCATGCCCTAATGAATAGGTTGGCTAGTCTAGAGGTTGCTACCTTGGGACCCAAGGTTACATTATCTTATGAACAAATCTGTAATGAACCCATTCATCCATTTGTTCCATCAAACCTTACCCTCCTCATTGGGAGATTCCCAAGTTTACCAAGTTCAACAACAAGGAAGATCCCCAAAATATTCTTTGCACATTTAAACATGCATGTTACCTTATCACACATGATCAAGAACTAATGCTTCACACTTTCCCTATGTCCTTGGCTGGTCCATCACTAGATTGGTACAATGGGATTCCTCAACATTCCTTATTCTCCTTTACCCATAGCTCACACAATTGTTCCTAGAGAATTTTTTAATTAATATTACACCTAAAATCACTATCAATGACTTATACACCATCCAATAGTTTGACGAAGAGTCTATCATAGATTTCATCTCTATGGCATGACATCATAAGACAATAACTGTCATTTACTCTGCCACAAGATGAACTCATCGAACTCTTCTCACATTCATGTGTGAATCATATTTCTTCTACATTTAAAATCCAATATTTCTAAACATTCTAAGAAGCCTTCACCATGGCTCAAAAACTTGAAACTTGCACCCTTGAGCAAGGCCATCTAGAAGCTTCGATCCAGACAATCCCAAGACCGATTTCATCAAACCCACTGCACATAGTGATAGGTATAAAACCTACTGCCAAACCATCATTGTTAAAAATCCATCCAATATTTGTTTCTCACATGGATTCTTTACAAAGAGATTCTAGATCCTCTCCTTACTATACCCCCTTAGGGAATCCTATAGTTCTGTATTTGACAAGTTGATGGAAGTACACTCCATCCAACTTCCTCCCATAATGACTCATGGATGTTGTATTAGGAATAGAATGTTGTTAAGTGTAATTAGTAGTAGCGTCCGATAGAAGATAACGGCGCTGCCAGTACGACTTCCGCAAATAATGTGGAGTACGGTAACAGTCAAAGTACCCATAGGAATGTTGTAAATCAAGTAAATATTTGTCGTACCATTGGTCCGGTAATGTTAAAATGTCTAAAGTTTGGGTAATTAGAGAAGTAGGGTCTACATGATTAGGAATTAGAATATTATATTAGTAATAAGGACAAGGAGTGAGGTCATAAATATTTTGTGTATTTTATTTGCCAAAATTCTAAAAATGTGGAATACCCATGTCAAAATGATACCCCAATATCTTATCTTAAGAGATAAGCTTACATGTCTCAGATAAGAGTTAAGGTATGGAATATGATTCGTCAGAGTGGATTTCTTATCCTATCTTAGAGATAAGATGGATAAGCCATGTAAGTTCTATAAATAGAGAGGCTACCCAACTACCTCATTTAGCATAGAAAGATGTAGTCTATGAAATATTGTAGGAAGTGTGCGAAGGAAGCCATCAGTTAAAGGTGTGTTGAAGAAGCCATCACAGAGGTGTAATTGTAAAGTTTCATCCCATAGTCTTGTTGAAGTATCTCATGGGTGAGATTGTAACAGTTTCATGTGAATATTATAATTTACTTTTGATATTTCAGATTTGTCGTCATTAATTGTCTTATCATAGTCAATGGTATTCTTGTGTTCGGTTGTTGTTTTGTTTCCAGATTACATCCACCAAAAATAAAGGCTGTGCATTATTCTCCTAATCATAGCACGAGGAGTTCCCGGTGAAGAATTATCATAGTGCCGGATTGCTGATGACAGTACACTCCATCTAACCCTCCCATACGACCCATGTATGATTTCCAAACCCAAGCCTATGTGGTATCATGAAGGTGATACTATTCCCAAATATCATCAAGTCAAAGGTCATGACATTGAGAAGTGTCGTTCCTTCAGAGATCATATGTAACAACTTATAGATCCCAGGGGGATATCCAAATAGATAGTTCCATCGCTTCACCTAGTCAACCAATGATGAATCAAGCCACCCCCTTTACATCTCAATTGCCAAATGCTCACAGCATTAATCAATATGATACCTCATCAGTGAATCCACATGCTCCTACTTTCGACATTTTTCCTACCCTTATTCAAAACCTATCGTATCACCAATTATCACACCTATATCAACTTTTACTACTTGGCCTATATCTATGCCTACTCTTACCCTTACCACATCCATATAAACTTTGACAATACCCCCTACTTCATCCACTTTGATCATGCCCCAATATATCACATCAGATGAATCCTCACCACCTATGTCTACAACCTTCTCAACCATACCTACTATCACTACATCCCAATATTCCAGACATCTACATCAAACATACCTATTACTACACCTACATCACTCATTTCCACATCAATCCAAACTACACTTATTTATATCCCATATTCCTTTATGAACCCCACTTATAACTATCCCAACAACTATCTTGACGTATGTACCTAAGATGTTTACATATGACTACATCATCCATTCCATCCCAATATTTTATCCCCTCTCCTTCTCCAACATCCAATCCTATATCTCCATTTATAACCACTAATCTTTACACCAATCATATCCTCTTGATTTATAAATATATCAATGATACCCATTATCCAAACGTTTATGAAGCAAGAACTTCTCCTCCAAAAACAACATAAGGAGGATTCATTCTCCCTCTTCAAAACTCAACTATTTGTACATCAACTAATCCTAAATATACACCACAATCTTCAAATCCACCGGTTGAGAGTATAGTTACCCTTGCCGAGGGTAATAATTCTTGATCCAAATCTAAAACTAGTGGTAAACATTTCCAAAGGTCTCATAGGCACCCTCGTAAGATGCTATACCTTTCCTCTTCTCAACAATTCAACATTACAAAATCCATCCTAGACACACACTCATCTATTTTAGGGCCAACCCCTTCACCTAAGATGTCACGCAATAATAAAATCCAATCTAAATTATATAACTATCCTCCCAAAACTTGTTCATCTTTCAAGCAACCTAATTCATCCATCCAATTTATATCCACACCCATCCAACCTAAATCCAAGATCCAAACAATCTAATTCTCCTCCAAAAACTATCTTGTCCTCCAAGACACCTAATCCACCCATTTAATCTACATCCGTACCCATCCAGCCTAAATCCAAGTAAAGATATCCTATTAAAACCTACAAAATGTATCTTCCTACACAATACCTCTATTGGATCTTACATCAGACATCCTTAGACATTTAATTCAAATATATACCATCCTACTTCCTCCCATTAGATATTTTAATCCCCATCATAAGAAGCCATCATGGTTCAATCCCATTATTCATTTGACTCCCATAATCATACCCTAGGTCATGACATTGATCATTGTAAATCCTTTCATACAATCATCCATGATCTTATTGAGAAATATGACTTCCTCATTCATAAAAGCCATCCTTCTCCATCCACCATGACCAATCAAAAGTCTTATCTCCAGGCGTACATTCCCATCCATCAAACATTATTAAGCATCCTCCTTCATCTTGCCCCTTCTTGCATTTTTTTCCTCCTACAAATGGTCCTCCCTTATGTCATTTATATTGTTTTCCTTTCCAATCATCCCTATGTATCCCTTTAACCATTTATCCAATCTAAATCCAAAGGAATGATCGACGCTCCTTCTAGGACAATCCCTTTAACTCTTTCGGCACACATTAACTAATCCATCTTATAAGGTTTCCCAAAGGTATATAATCTCCTTTCTCTAGGGGAGGTGGGGCATCCTCACCAATCATTTTTAATTCCATCACATCTAAGCATCCCATCCACATTAATCCAAACAACCCCCCTTGATTTTCTCTTGGGGACATCACTTCCCTGACATTGTTTTAATCTCATCCAATCTTACCCAACCCATCTATTTATTATCTTAGCCCACCTTTGTGGCCATGTATGTGCCTCTAACTTGGGGCACCATACCTTTTATTCATAAATCCCAATCCTTCTGTGGAAATCCATTTTTTCCTCCCTTTGTGGCACCTTCCCTTTCAAGTCCACCCTTGTGGCCATATTTGTGCCTCTTTTGGGGCACCATATTTCCTCCCTTCTCATCAAAGTCCATGTTGTGGCCATATTTTTTCCTCCTTTGGGGGACCATTCCACCATATTCAATAAAATTCCACCTTTTTGACCATATTCATGCCTCTTTTAGGGGCACCATCTATTTTCATTTTCATTAATCCCACCATTGTGGCCATATTTGTCCTTCTCTTGAGGCACCATTCATACCTATCCTAAATCCACTATTTTGGTCTTGTTTTTCCCTCTCTTGGAGGACCACTTATTTTTCATCACAATCCCACTCTTGTGGCCATCTATTCATCTCATTAGGGATGGATATTTTTTACTTCACTTAAGGGTATCACATATTTTTCATCTTCACTCATCTATCTCATTGTATTTTATCTTTCATAAGCTCTCATCCTATCTCAAACAAAACTTTAATCAGGACATTGCATGGAAAGTTTTCACTCCCTTGATGATAAACCAGAATTAAACCACTTAACACTTCACACTTGTGACCATTCTATTGTTATCACACTACCAATGAGCTCTTAGTTGCATATCTTATATCATTCCTTCCATCTTAGCTTCTTCCATATTCCATTGTGATGATTTATAACTATGTGGTCTTCCGTCAGTGTGACCTTAAATATGGGCACCACAGCTCTTCCGATAGAATTTTCCTTATGGATAGGTTCTCCCTTCTTGGTGATAACTCCAGATCATCACATCAATCACCCTCTTATTCACTATTGGAACCATGCAAAGGATCCAGAGGTGTATCTTGTACACTCTTTATCCCCTCCTAAGTGGTCTACTTAGCTAGTCCTGAGCTCTCCCACTATGTAAAAAAAAAAATTCATGGATGCTCTTTCAAAATAGAATTTATAAAAAAAATACCAATCCCTCGAAGGACAGTTGTTCATGTAAAAAAAAGAGAAAAAAAGAAAGAAAAGAAAAGCATGAAATCAAAATCAAAATCAAAATAAATAGAATGATCCCTCAAAGGACGAATATCATATATATTCTTCTTGCATCTATATTATATATAAAGTAGACCATACCCTTGAAGGATGAATACTCTTTTATTATGGCATTTGAAGGCTTCCCGCATTGATCAAACTTCCATTTTATTAACATCTTAAGAAAGCTTCCCGCATTGATCAAGCTTTCTTCTAGCAAACTTCCCGCATTTATCAGTTTGCTCTTTCGTTTTCCCAGAGATGGGGTATAGTTTTAGGGAACACCACTGATGGAGAACCCTCTTCCTACATACAAGTTACATCTCAAACCCCTTTGTCATGTCGACACTAGGTTTATGAGATCATCTCATTTTTTCCCTTATGATTTTTGGTAAAACTAACTATCATTTGGTTATGTCCTAACATTATGTTTTGGTCATGTTCCTTACATTACCTAGATCCCCCTCTTGTTCACCTCCAATGTATTTGGAGTAATCCTTTCCTTACACATTCCTCAATGACGTAGCGTCATTCGTGCTCTTTTTGTCACATATTAATTGATTAGTATCTATTATCTCATGTATTACACCCTAGCTATGTCATATAGATTTATTTAATCTTTCTCATCCAAATCTCATCCAATATTATTAAATCTATATCATTTTATGTCCACTTTTGTGGCCATATTTGTGTTCCCTCTTGGGGCACCATATCTCACATTTTTCTATCTCACCTTTTGACAATTTTTGTGCACTTTCAATTTTCTCATTTCATCTTGTCTCAAATTCCACCCTTATGGCCATATTCTAATCAAACTTATCATCTCAAAGTCCACATTTGTGGCCATATTTATTTTCCCTCTAGATATTTTGATTCTACATTCAAATCATTAATTTATACATTCAAATTCCCACTGGGCCATATTTATTCCTCCTTCGGGCATTTCATTTCATGATCCTATCCAATCCGTACAAAAGTCCACCTTATGGCCATACTTCTTCCCCCCTTGGGGCATATTATTTCACCACCCTCTTTTTCATTTTACCTTCTCAGCCATTTTTCATGTCATGTGATAGGGCACCATGCCTTTCATCCTTGTCCCTTGCGAATGCATACATTTTCACTCAATTCCTCGTATACAAAGGATTTCACATACCTTTCACATTTAATCTACACATACTTTGATGTTTTCCTATGACCCATTGGTCATCATGGTTTACATCCATACTGCAATGATCTTCACCCACTCACTAGACCGTAGAACATTGTAGCCCATCTCAGTTGAGACCGCAATTGTCCTCTACCGATGTGATGTTGGAATCCTCGCCATAGTTTTTATTGTTATTATGATTCCTTTTTTCTTGGGGCATCTTGCCTTGATAATAATTTTACCCATTTTTCTTCATCCACCCACCCATTATAATCTACCTTTTTTTCAAATGTGTCATCAATTCCCCTTGGCGTCATCCATCACCTGTTTGAGGGGGATCTCATCATCCACCATTCGTCAATACTCATTTACCATTTATCTCTCATTGTTTTTGTCTCATGGCTGGCTCACACAAACCACTCAACAAAAAGGGGAAAATTTTAAATACCTAAATTCAGTATCTATACCCTTAATCACTTGCATGTGCATATTCATTTAAATATACCCCCTTAATTTAATTAAATGCCCACTCATCCTATCACTTGTAATCCACATTAATAAATATTAATTAATTTATCTTAATTAAGTAAGTAATTAATCGACATCCCTAATGAACCTTCTATTTTAGATGATTTTATTCTATATCTAAATCCCCTTGATTTTCTATGCTTTTATCCTACCTATCCTAATCCCCCAACTTCCCATGACTCATAAAAAACAACCCAATCCAACATATAAGATCTAAAGCACTTTTCTTATCCTTAAAAATCCCAAATCCTGATCAAATCACAAAATAATCCCCATTGGGGAAAATTTCCCTGTAATCAGCGATGACCCTTCCCAGTCACCATCGACCTTATAAATCTAAGTCTTTTCTCTCCATAATAATCAAAACTCTTTATCGAGCTTTCTCTCCTTTCCTGAATTACAAAATTAGATCATTTGGACATATTTCTGAATGTGTCCATAACTATTTCTACACCCTTTTATCAAACTATATGTCCTGTATCAGATAAGCTTCAGTAACACTCAGAGTTTCTCCAACAACCTTCTTTTCCAGTCTATTTTCTTGCAGGTCACCTTTTTCATCCATCCATCCTCCGCCTTACCTAGCCTAGATCCAGTCAGCGTAGACCTAGATCCGGTTAACATAGACCTAGTCCGATTGGCATCGACCCTATCCAATCAATGTCATCCTATTCCTAATCATCATTGACCTAGTCCAATTGGCGTCAACCCAACCCATCTTCTAAATACATATCCAACTACAAAAGAGCTTGCATGTTTATTACAAGTTCCTTTCATCATATCCGGTTGGCATTGACCTAGACCAGGTAACCTTTAATTTACTGTTATTCCAATCGTATCAGCTTCTAGATCAATTTTAATCATTTCTCAGTATATTCTTGTCTTTACATGCTATTTTTTGTTCTTACTTATTTCAATATTTCTAAATACATGGGGTTTGACATCCATGAAATGAATCAAATCACTTTTTGGAGCCGACATTGTTCAGGAAACCCCTACATAAATCTATCTAATCAATCTTGTTTCAGTTTATCTTATTTGAAGGTTGTGATCTATAGTGAGGATCCATCATTTACTTTACACCTGCATCTATTAATAATCCCTTTTGGAGTAAAAATCATTTAATTTTTATCCTTTTCAGTCTACTCCTAGCTCTGGTGGCGAGAAAATTGGCCTGAATAGCTATTTTAGGTAGTTTCAGTGAAGGAAAGCATCTATTTTTGGAAAATACACACTTGGAGACCCATTTTGTCCATTTTTCCCTCGACTAAAGTCAAAATGGATATGGAGGACACTCAGGTGTGCTACCAAGGAGAATAAGAAGTTACGTCACTTAAGGGACAACTTGGGTGGTTGGGAAAAGTCTTCCTCTCATCTAACTTGACCTACCCTCTTTCTCATAATGATATGATGTTATTCTCACTTAGAAGGTGGTGATCTCCCTTTTTACCTTTTCTAAATGTACATGGGGGACACAATAATGTTCCAGCAAGGATGAGGAATATCTACACAAGTTAAAGTTCACAACTTGAGTGGTTAGATAAGTATTTTTAGCTCAACTTCATAACAAGTTTTGACCCTTTATTCATGATGATCCTACCCTAGGTGAATTTTTTTACACCCCTTACATCCCTTTATCCCTTAAAAAATTTGGTAGGGGACATGAGGGGTTCTAAGATGCATTTAGAATTTTTAACCCCATCCTCGAGTCTCATCTAATTCACATTAAGTAGGGTGAGATAGAACATGTATTAGCTAGGTTTATGAAGGGGGTGAGTATATAACCTATAATTAGTCATTTTCTAATCCATTTTCATTTTTTAAACTCCCATTTCAAGTTCTTCCTTGTTGTTATGCTACCAAAATTTCTAAAAACCCTCTTTCTCTAAAACATAAATTTTCTTGTTGCTCCCAAACCCCTGTTTCCAATTGCCATGAAATATGGACTGTATAATACTTGAAAAAATTCCTTTAAGGGGAGTATCTACATGAGTCCATTAATTATCCATTCCATTTTATAATCCATATGAATTTTTTACCTAAAAATATCCTTTTTCAGATATACACAAACGTTGCAATTGAAATCCTCCAAGAATTGGAGCAAAAGGCCCAAAATGAAAAATAGAAACTTGTGCATTCAAATCCGACACCAAGAAGACCCCTTTATTTTTTTAGTAAGTTTCCATTACAAATATTACTCATAATATTAATTCCATTAAAAAATTGAATTTACATACCTCATTTCATTCCCCTATGTTCGAGACACTAAAAAAGAGGCAGACTGGTGACACTAGCAAAAACATGGACAATAATGATGAACATATTAAAAATATTAAATGGATGAAATGGGATAAAAATTATCACATATAATTTCTTAATTAATTTTTCTAATGATCCTAAAACTCATATGATTCTTTCTCTTAATTCTCAAGTAAAATCTAACATTCCCCAATGCGGCGAGCATAAAGTGACTAAATGGGAAACTACCAATTTTTTCATGAGAGCCATTTCATTTCATGGGATTAGGGAAAGAAATTTTGCAAGGAAATAAAACCTATACTAGAAGTGGTGATGCACCAAATTAAGGGATGTTTAACACCTGGAATGGTTAATGTGGGAGGTATGCTTGCATCACTGACCACCTTCACCTATTACAATTAGAAAGGGTAAAAAATACCACAAACCAAGGCGGATGTTCCTCTGTTAAATTTGAGTGTACATAAGGGTAGATAAAATTAGATTCGACACAATTAAGTTATCAAAAGTAAACCACACCTGCATATAACAACATCTATTTCTGCGAGTAGGGAAAATAATGACATAAAATTTAATGCAAAAGGAAAACGAGGTCTTCACAAATGGCATAAAATATAGTCATATTATTCCTTCACAACATGAAATAGAAAACCTGAAATAAAGGTAGGTTAATCACTATCACTAAGGAATTGTAAATTCACAAAGTAAACACTAATTAACATTCAACACAATAAATTAGATCTTCAACAACAAGGTGTAACTTTGAATATAATCAAAAGGTTTCTTAGAATATTAGAAGCACTCTTCCAATCTTGAAGAGCAACTCTTCTAAAAATAATCTCCCAAAAAAATATCTAAATAATGGAAGCATTCCACTATTTATAAGTTCCTAGGCTGAGCCATTACAGCTAGGCCCTTAACTAATATTTAACTAAAAATAGAAATATCATTAATATTAAGGGAACATGATCCCATGAAAATAGAAAATTTGTTGCAAGGGTTTGACTCAGTCAACCCTTCAACTTTGACTGATCTAGAGCCTGATCCTGTCCTTTCATGGCCACTCAAGCTTTGGCCTGGTTCATCTACATCTCCCTCACCTACAAGTTTTTGTTTTCCTTCTTCCCATATAGCCATTTGGTGTCTGTACTCAAAAAAGTGATTCACTATGTTTGTTGTCTCTATCTCTTTTGAGATCCTAGATGGAAATATTCGAAGTTTATTTGTAACTTTCTTTAGTCTCCCTATGAAATTTTGACATAAGACCAATCGGTCAATGGAGTCACTATTGAAAGTTTTGGTGACCTCATCGTCACGCTTCAGCAAATCTTTGAAATTTTCCTTAATCTGATCCTCAGGAAGAGCATCGATATTTTCATTGAAGAATTTGTAATTGGCGATATCAAACACCTCTGAGATGTCATTCAAGGCATCTATAATCTCCATTGGTTTCTCCTCCAATTTCTTAATCAAGATCCTATAATACTTGACACCAAAATTCCATGGCCTTTTGATATTCAAATAATTTAGAGACATCATCGATCACCTCTTCCTAAAGAAGAAAGTCAGAATCCTCTTCTCTAATGTCACTCCATGTTGCCAAAGTTAAATTTAAATTATTATTATCTTCAAAGAAGGACTCATCCATCTTGGAAATGGTGGTTTTTTCAACCTGCAAATCATTATATATCTCAACTGCTTCCTTGATCAAAGGATTGACTTCCTAAAGAATTCTCTCCATCCATCCACTCACTGATCTCCCTTTCTGGCCTATCTTCTCAAGATCATGATAAGAAATATCATCGATTGTAGATGAAATTTTCATAGCCGTAGTAGTTGATACTTCATTGGATGGAGTGGGTTGGGTTACTTTGCACAACAGTGCAGTGAGCTGCTAGACCTTGGCCTTGAGCTCATCCTTGGTGGCCTTGTCTTTGTCATATTTCTCCAAAAGGGCCCCAAGAGCAGTGTGTACATCTTTCTTGGATCCTTCATGAGTAGCCTTCCCCAATGAGAATTTTGATATCTGGTAATTTTCTATTGTGATTGTTTCTTTAGTTTTCCCCTCAATGGGGGTGGCCACCTCTATCACGCATTCTCCAGATGAATTAACCATCAAACTTGACATGGTTCTTAGTCTCTTGGCTTGTCTCTTGGGCATATGCTCCAATATGCTGATATCTATAACATCTCCCAGAGGAACCTTTTTCTTTTTCTTGGGAGTTTGTCTAAACAACCATTCCGGTATGGCTAGATCTAATGAAGCAACAAATCTAATACCTGAAACATCGGTTAGAGAAAGATCACTAGAAATACCAGCTGGTATTTGAGCAGAGGTAGCAATGATGGAAGGTGTGGATGTGGGAAATGCCATAGGAATTGATAGAGAAATGTTGGGGGTTGTGATTGAAGAAAATGGAAGAGTTAAAGGAAGTGAAGAGGAAATGGGTGACCCAATATTTTCCCCAGCTGATAGAACTGGAAGTGATGAGAATACTTGGGCCATAGAAGGGGATGGGAAGGAAGAAATGATTGTGGAAGTGGAAAGAACTTGATATTGGAAGTGATAATGGAGGAAGAAGAAGATGTGATGGATCTTGGACGATACTAGGAGAGTCACTGACTTCAACCACTTCTGTCACAGGCACTACAGGAGATGTAATCTTGGGAGCAGAAGACTTGGAGAGAGATGAGCCACCAACAACAAATGAAATCTTCTTTGGAATTGTAGGAGCCTTTTGAGTCGACCTTTTTCCCTTAGTGGGTGTTGGTTGGCTTATTTCTGGTATAGCTCCTGTATTTGTAGGTTGATTTTCCCCTTTGGGTGAGATTCCCAAGGTGGTCAACCAACTGAAAGTCCTCTTTAAAATGGGTCTTACCCTCTCCTTGGTATTACTACATTCTTCCACATACCAATCAATCCATGGCAGCGGTTGATTGGAAACATTATCATCCTTGTATGATGAATCCAAAACCTCATCATTGTCTTGCATGTCCTTTGGCACGTCAACCAAACCAAATTGCTGAACCTCGTCAAGGGTTAATCTTTCATAATCCCTTTGTCATGTGATGTATTCGTCCCAACAATGAATCCAGATATCTTCCAATTGGGG
Source organism: Taxus chinensis (assembly GCA_019776745.2). Lineage (NCBI taxonomy): Eukaryota > Viridiplantae > Streptophyta > Pinopsida > Cupressales > Taxaceae > Taxus > Taxus chinensis. Next base: position 772,703,517 of record CM034148.1, on the reverse strand, counting down.
TACGTGGGCACTGGACCGACCTGTTTCCCCAAACTTACCCCAATAATAAAAATTAGTCCGCGGATGAAAGGTCTGCAGGGTTACCTCGGCCATTTCTACATCAACATTTTTTACCTTGTGAATATTTGGGCAAGAATACCTACCAATTGAAATAGGGAAATGCATTCCTATTTTGTGACGCTTATTTTGGATTCGATGATAATCCAACAACTACCGAACTAATTCCAATAGAATCCATTTGTCAGTGGGGCACCTTGGCAATTTGCTTGGGGCATAAATGAAATCCAGAATACGGATGTAGGTGAATGTAGGAAACTGAAATTAGATTGCTCCCCATTCTCACACTTCTTGGAAAGCCTCATCAGAAATCCTCTGATTGTATAGTTATTTGTTAAAATGATAGAGGATGACAGCGAAGAAAGTGTTGTTGACTCTACGGAAATACCTTCTTCCTTCATCCAGAGTGAGTTAGGGATAAAATTCATATATTTGGGAGGTGCTACGAACACCCCTAGTATTTAAACCAACAAAATCTCCCATAGCAGTAGCCGCATATACCAGGAAGGATGTCATGTAGAAAGTCTTTGTATCTGACACTCTACCCAATTGATAGCAAATGGAGCTACTAATATGCTCCCCCCATCAGATAAAATCATCATTCTTCTTGATAGTTGTGATGTAAAAAAACATCCATTCCTAGAATTCCTTTATAGAAGGAAGACCTGAAACTCTACTTAACAACACAATAAGATCATTGAATTCCTCAATAAAATATGACCGATGCATGGTTTTGGGTAACTTGGCAAAGTTCTTGGCCAGATAAGATTTCATCATAATTTTTTAGCATACTTCCTCTTTCTTATCCCAATGTCCCATTGTTATTTCTGGTGAAATTGTGGCGTAATCTTGAACATCAGTAAGTTTAAGAAGATCCTCGAAGAATTATGGGTCCAAACGAATTACCACCTTATCATCACTATCTCTGACTGACATGGAGTCTTTGTCAAAGTGGGCTGCTGCAGCTAAAACAAATTATGGGTAATGCATAGATGTGGGAAAACTGGTGGCAAGGGCAAGCCCACTTCCATAGATGGCTTGCATCCATGGTTTCTTGTTTGGAGCCTTTAATCTTTCCCAAAAATCAAGAAGATCAATTTGTTCCTAGATTAGTGTCCCCAATATTTCCTAAGTCGGAGGATAGGCAGATTGCGGAACAACCCCAAGAAATGAGTATTTCAGCTTCTCTTTCCCCTTTGAAGTGGAAGGAGACATCAAGCCCTATGTTTCAGAAGTTGAAGTTGTAGAAATTATGAAAACCTGAAAGAAATCTTCCGAAATTTTGAACCGAAAAAGTTTCGAAAGAAATCACCGAATCTGAAATCTCCAAAAAATTTCTCCAAAAGATTTTCCTGAACTGAAATATCTGAAACCAAAAGTTTAAACTGGAGTCTCCAAAACCAAAAGTTCTAAAATTGGAGTCTCCGAAAAAAAAATTCAAACAATTTTCCTGAAGAAAATTTCTAAAAAGAAGTTTTCCGAAAGAGTTTCCCCGAAGTCAGAAGTTCTAAAAATCCGAAAGCAAAAACCTTTGAAATTCTGAACCAAATTTTTTTTCCCGAAAACATTTTCTGGAAGAAAGTCTCCTAAGGAAAATTCCTGAACAAGTTTCCCGCTTAATAAATTTCCGAAGGAATTCTCTGAACAAGTATGTCAAAACAAGTTTCTCCCAACAAGGAAAGGGACTTTGTCGAACAATGTTAACTCACAAACTCTAAAACATGAGAAATGAAAAGAAGTATGGGAGGCCTAAGAGGATCCTTTGAACAACTCTGAATACCTAAAGAAAACTCAAAATGTGAAACATGGTGAACCAAGGGAGTGACATCGAAAAAACACAGAGGGAAACCAAAGGGAAAACCAAAATGAGAAGGAAACAGAGGAAAAATACCTAAAACCAAAAGAAAATAAATACCTTGAAAAGGACGTCACAAAGTACAAGAATGGAATGTTAGAGAAAATGTGTCAAATAAAAATGACAAGTAAAAAAATGAGTTTAAATAGAAAACCTGATATTAATGGTAGAAATCTATATCCGTACGGAAGTAGGTGAAAAATTAATTACACACAGAATCTCCAAAGGTCCGAAACCCAAAAGCCCGAAATTTGGAATTTCAGGATTTCAGACTTCCGAGATTGGGAGGCAAAAAGATGAATTGGTGATGGAAAATATCTGAAACCCGAAAAACCTGAAAGTCTGAAAATTCAGTCTTTCAGACATTCTTTGGAAATTTTCAATTAAAAATCCTAAAAATGACTCGGAGAACTCCGAAAAGCCGAAAAACCCAAAATTTTGGGTTTTCATACATTCGAACTAAAAAAGTCTGAGAGGGATTTAAACAAAAAGGGGTCAAAAGTCCCGAAACCTGAAAGCCCGAAAGTTTAAAAATTTGGACTTTCAGGGTTTCAGACTTCAGAAATTTTCAAGAGCGAGTTCCGAATCTGAGCTAAAAAACTCTGAAAGAAGAAAAATCTCCAAAGTCTAAAAAAGTGAAAATTTCAGATTTCAGCCTTAGAAAAATTTCACTGTGCAAGGATTTTCTAAAAAATTTGTCTGACACATAACTTTCCTTCTAGGTAGGTTAAATGGTTAATATTTTTGGTGATCTCTAAGGAATGCTTTCCTACTAAGTTTTTAGACCAGTAGCCTTAAGCAAAACATTGGGCAAAGGAGTCTAAAAAACCAAAACCAAAATAGAAAACACACAAGTCTAAATGAAAAGAAAAGAAAAAAATGTGTAGAGCACTTGGAGGAAAAGACAAAACACTGTACAGGGTGGAACATCCTCAAAAGTAAGATTTGAGGTGTATCCCATTCACATGAATGGGAAATTCTTCTCCATTGAGTATGGATAGGAAAAATGAATTCACCTCTTTGCAGCTTGTGATAACATAGGGCCTGCTCTAGAGAGCATCGAACTTGGTGTGCCTGTCAGGTTTGGCGCGATCTTCATCCCATTTTAAAACCAAATCTCCCTCCCTAAACAACCTATCAGAGACTTTCTTGTCAAAGGATTTCTTAACTTAAGCTTGATGTTCTGTCAACATACTCATGGCGGTGTTTCAAATTTCCTCTAGCTCCACAAGTTTAGAAACCCTCACTGTTAAGGCCTCATCTTCCCTAACTTCAAGCCGATAAGCCAAGTCCAGGGAAGGAATTTCCAAGGAAAGTGGAAGTTTCGATTCCCTTCCATATACAAGCATGAAAGGAGAAACCTCGATGGCCTTTTTAGGTGTTATTCGATCATCCCATAGGGAAGTCTTGAGTTGTGTATGCCATGTTATTTTATTGGCCTCCATCATGTGCTTAATTATTCTTATGAGATTATGAGATTTGGCCAGCCCATTTCCCTGTGGGTAATAGTTAGATGAAGTCTTTAGGTAGACTTCATACTTAATAGCCCATTCACTTATCTTCATCCTGAGGAAATACATAACATTGTCTAAGATAACAGTAAAAGGAACACCAAACCTTGTCATCAAATTTTCTAGAAAATCTAGAACATCCTTTTCATTACTTTCTTTTAGGGCTACTACCTTTGTCCAGCAAGTGAAATAATTTGTTGCAGTAAGGACCCATTTATGCCCCTCGCTGGATGTAGGATTAATCATCTCGATGAAATCTAATCCTCACTGAATGAAGGGTTGATCCACCTGAATGGGGCATAATGGGAGAGCCACCAACCTCTATTTGCCTATGAAAAAGAGCACACTCTTTACATCTCCTCACCTAGATATGAGAGTCTTTGAACAAGTCTAGCCAGTAATAACCAGCTTGCATGATCTTGGTGGAGGTTGTTCGTGCAGAGTAATGTCCTCCAGACAGGCCATTGTGGAATTCATCTAATACCTTGTTCACCTATTTTATCCTGATGCAGCATAGAAGAACACCATTTAGATCCTTTTGGAAGAGAACATTATCTATCAAAACATATGAAATAGACTGCAGATGGAAAGCACATCTCTAGAATTTTTCCATGTTTGGAGGATATATCCCTAAAAGAAGAAAGTTCTGCATCTTAGTTGACCAATCAATTTAATCATTTCCCTCATCAACATTCAGAAGCATGACATCTTCTGTATCTTTGGTCTCCATGTCCGCTGCTAGCTACTGACATAACCCTTTTCCCCTAACAAGCTTAGTGACCTTGATGTGTACGTCATAATCCATTCATAATCCACCCAATGCATTTTTCATTCATCTCTTTATTCAACAAAAACTCTTTGATGCTAGGATGTGAAACCATTAAATGGATTTTATTGTTAGACAACAAATGCCTAAAATTCTTTAGGGCTCAAATGACTGTAAAGACCTTTTTTTCAACGAAGGAATATTTGAGTTTGTATTCCTTAAGAGACTAACTAAAAAAGTCAATGGGTTGCTCCATCAGGTCATCATTTTGCTGGGTGAGAATTCCTAAAATACTTTCTTGACGTGCGAAAGCATAGAGAATAAAATCCCTGTCAAATTGGGGATTCACTAGTGTAGGAGCTTGGGAGATAGCTGTCTTGATGGATTCAAAACTTTCTCTTCCCTCCTTCATCCATGAAAATGGGATATTATTTCTAAGCATGGTCATCAGCCATTTTGAAAACATTGCAAACTGAGGAATAAATCTTTGAACAAAATTTACAATTCCTAAAAAGCTCTAGAGACCCTTTTTATGACTTGGGAGGGACTAGGACATAATTTATTGAATCCTAGCTGGGTCAATAGACAACCCTTCTGCTGAAACAATATGTACCAACAAATTTCCTTCCTACACTGCGAAAATGCACTTCTTCAGGTTCAGTGAGACACCAAATTCCCTACACGTTAAATTTTTTTTCCTTAGATGGGTGATATGATCCTCGGTAGTGTGTTTGGAGTAGACAGTGATGTAATCAAGGTAAACCAAGATCATATCATTGATGATTCCCTTAAATGCCATATCCATGGCTCTCTAAAAGGTAGCCCCCGCATTAGATAATCCAAAAGGCATCTTGTTGTAAGCGTATGTACCCCATTTGGTGGTGAAAGCCGTCTTGAATTGATCATATTCTTGAACCAAAATCTTATTATATTTTGAATATTCATCAAGCAAGGAAAATCTTTGAGCCCCTTCCACTGTTTATAGGATTTTTTCCATTAAGGGGAGAGGGTAGTGATCCTTCAAAGAGGCACGGTTTGGGTCCCTAAAATCTACACATAGCTTGATTTTATAGTTCTTTTTCCTTACGGGTACCAAATTAGCTACCCATGAAGAATGCTTGATAGGAAAAATTATTTAGGCCTCGATAAGCTTGGTCAGCTCTTTCCTCATCAGTGGTTCAATTTTCGGATTAATTGGCCTCTATTTTTTATGAACTGGCTTGGAGTTTGGATCTAGTTCAATAGTATGTTGAGCTAAGCCGGGATCGAAACCACGTAATTCCTTGTAGCTCCATGTCAAAATATCATGGTAATCCTGATATAATTCAATGAAATCCTCTTTCTCCTAAGTAGTGCATACCTTACAAATTTTCAGAACCTTTTCGCTTGCCACCTCAACCTCTTCAAAATCTTCCTCCGTGACCACCATATTAGTGCTCTGCTTGGCTTGATCATCCGAATTGAAAATGAATTCCAATGTAACCAGGAATTTTGGCAGCTTGTTGCCTTTCAGCTATATAATTTGATCATTGTAAGAGTTTTGGAGTTTATCTTGATGTTTGGCAGCGAATTCTACTTCTTGTTGTAGGAATAGAACAATCTGTTGATCACTATCAAACACCTACCAACTACTCACATTATCCGTATCGCAAGATGGACCACCATTTTGACTGTCTACTACCATTCTTTCATGATGTCCATTGGTATGTCGTATTGAGAACCAATAGTAGCTAGCCTGTCAGCATCTTGATTTTACTTCCTGGGAATTGCATTAATTCTGAAGGCTTCGAAATCTTTTATCAGATCCCAAACCTAATTTTTGTATGACTACAGTAGATCATTTTTTGATGCACTACGAGTTGTAACTTGGTGCACAACCAATTCTCTATCGCCAAAGATAATCAAGGTTTGGATTCCTCTTCATTGGGCTAGCTAAATTCCTTGTATAAGAGATTCATATTCAGCGACATTATTAGTGCAACTGAACAACAACTGAAAGGAAGAGAAATATTTGTTTCCTTCTGGAGACACTAACATAGCCCATGCCCTAGATCAATTTTTACTTCATGAGCCATCAAAGAACATCTACCATAGTCTGTTTGTATCGCTTGATGCCTTAACCAGTTGAGGTACGATGGAATATTCTTCATGAATGCAATATTTACCTAATCCAATCTCTTCCACAAACAACAAACCAGATTCTTCATTTGCCAATAAATCAACATAGGGGTCCTATTGATGATCTATACCCACCTCATCAAGAATCGTATCTAGAACCTCTTCAACGAGAGTAGTTGGCTCATGATCTGCATCCTCATCTTCGTGATCATAAATGGCGTAGTTACCATTATGGGTTTGGATGTGTAAGGTTCCACGTGATTGTGACAGATTGGTTCTGCCCTTATAGTTACCTTAGTCCCATATCAGGTCCTCAAGATCATATGTGACCAGTCTAATGACAAATAACCACCCATTTTTGTGGTGAAATCTTGTGATAAGAAAATGGCGAAGAGGGGATGGAGATCAATGACATATATGTCCTGTGTGAATGTCAAGCTAGGACATCCGTGGATAGTAAGCTGAAGCCCCTTAATGACTATCTAGTTGAACAAACCCTCTCAAAATTGGAGTATATGGAATTTGCAGTACATCTACGACCTACTTAGGCATCATGGAGTTACTAGCTCCAGAATCGATCATGCAATTGTGCACCAAATGGTCACCAATAATTAGCAAGATATAGAATGGTGGAGGTCTTTTGGGCTTAGCATGTATTTTTGTCTCGGGTTGGCATAAGATGGTTGCCACTGCTACTTCTTGACATGATGATCTGTTAGTAGTGCCAAAGTTGTTCAAAGCCTCTCATAACAAGTTCCTTTGGGAAGGAATCGAGAGTGCATCCCACATTGTGACACTCAAATTGGTCTTCTTCATTTGCTCCACAATCCTGAATGGAATTGCTTCCACTTTTCTAATGCCTATTGGGGCATTGGGGTCCTCCTTTGGATAATGCTTATTGGGTATCGTGATACTTGAAGTCCCATCTTTCTTTGTAATGTGATCAACAAATATTTCTGATGATTCCTTTCTCGTGCCTTTATCATCCGGTATTTGTGTTGGGGCCTAAGAAGTAGATGCATGATCAATATTGGAAGACTATTAATCTATTGTCCTTTTCTTGGAATGTGTGTTAGACACTATTGTGGAGGCATCAGTGTTAAAACCACAAAAGTATTCTGCTTGCCAATTTAGTAGTGTGGTTTCATTAGGAGATTGGTCTTGGATTTCGGGAGTGGATGGTCTAGTAGATGATTCAGGTGGAGCGGTTATGCTTTGAACCATGAGGACTTCACTCAAAAGTCCATTTTGGAAAATATTCTTATTATGGGGCTGAGAACAAGGGTATCACCATTCATAGTCTTGGATGAGGTTTTTCTGGACCGGGAGTATAGCTCTAGAAGAACTAGCAGCAGAAGGGTTTTGAAAATTCAAAGGTTTTACATTTACAGCTTGGCTTGTGGCCTGATTTTGTGACTTACCATTTCCCTGGAATGGAGGATAGATCGTCAGATATTGGGGTTGAAAGGGGGCGAGCATACTGGGACCACTTCCTCTTCATTACTAGGATTTCATTCCCGAAAGTTTGTAATAGTGACTTTACCTCAGCTAGATCATTTGAGGGATTGGACGCATGCGTAGCTATTGGAATAGAAGCTTATAGAACTAGGGAAATGACTGGATGTTGGCCTAAAATCTTTGTAAAAATAGGAATGAGAGGTCTAGGAGAAGTTTTACCTACTTGAATCAAATAATTTTCAGCTCGTATGACAATTTCGTAAGCATCGGGAATAATTGTTCCCCCCATGGATTGAATCATGATGGTGACATCACTATTCAATGCCCGTAAGTAATATAGAAATGCACTATCTTGGGATGGCCTTACAAGTGCTGGGATCCATTTCCAAGTCTTGTCAAAATAGAGGTTGAAATTGCTCATATACTCTTGAGGAGACCACTTGATAGTATGAAATTTTTCTACAAGTGAGAGATTATCACTTTTTTCTTCAAAATGCTTACACAACTTCATGCCTAACTCATTCCAAGTGGTAACAGATCCAGTAGTTAAACTATGGAACCATTGAAGTGCTCTACCTTTGAATGAAGTAGCAAGGAGTCGAACTACCACGTTATCTTCTATGATATTGTGTACCGTGTAGATGTTAGCTACATCCAGTATGTGCTCCCGAGGTGAAACATTAGTCTCCCCAATGTAAAACGGTAAACTTTTCAAGGCAGCTTCTGGTATGGCATCTCTTTGTGCTAACAGAAAAGGAATACTGAAATTGAAAGGAGGACAAGTATTGGCTTCCATGATGTTCAAAAGCTGATGATACTAAAAGGTTTCTTCCCCTTCTTCTTGGGGGAGACAAAGAAAGCTCTATATGTTTATAATTTTCCCACCTTGAAGAAGCTCTTATGTGAATTCTTCGTATAAGTTGATGTACAAAACTTTGAAATCCAAAGAGATGGAGTTTTCAGGTACATTGTGTCAATGGAATGAGAAGAGAAGTACCAAATTTGTCCCATTGGGCATGCCAAAAACTGCTGTCACCAAATCACTGCACCCCCCAAATGGCCTGAGAATGAATCACGACATTCGGTGTGATTGGGACACATGGGATCGCTACTCAAGATGTGGGACTTGAACTTGAGGTGAACCTCTGGAGAAGGCTAGCTTCCTCTTCCTAAACTAAACACAACACTACTTCTAATGCAAGGAAAAAAGGCTAACTAGTACTACGCTAACATTTCATGGGATTAGGGAAAGAGATTTTGTAAGGAAATAAAACCTATACTAGAAGTGGTGATGCACCAAATTAAGGAATGTTTAACACCTTGCAGGGTTAATGTGGGAGGTATGCTTGCATCACTGACCACCTTCACCTATCATAATTAGAAATGGTACAAAATACCACAAACCAAGGCGGACGTTCCTATGTTAAACTTGAGTGTACATAAGGGTAGATCAAATCAGATTCAAGATAATTAATTTATCAAAAGTAAATCACACATTCATATAACAACATCTATTCCTGTGATTAGGGACAATAATGACATAAAAATTAACGCAGAAGGAAAACGAGGTCTTCACAACTGGCATAAAATATAGTACTATTATTCCTTCACAACATGAAAAAGACAACCTAAAATAAAGGTAAGTTAATCACTATCACTAAGGAATTGTAAATTCACAAAGTAAACGTTAATTAACATTCCACACAGTAAATTAGATCTTCAACAGTAAGGTGTAACTCTGAATATAATCAAAAGGTTTCTTAGAATCTCAGAAGCACTCTTCCAAGCTTAAAGAGCAACTCTTCTAAAAAATAATCTCCCAAAAAAATATCTAAATAATGGAAGCATTCCACTATTTATAAGTTCCTAGGCTGAGCCATTTCAGCTGGGCCCTTAACTAATATTTAACTAAAAATAGAAATATCATTAATATTAAGGGAACATGCTCCCATGAAAATAGCAAATTTGTTGCAAGGGTTTGACTCAGTCAACCTTGCAACATTGACCAATCTAGAGCCCGAACCCGTCCATTCATGGCCGCTCAGCTTTGGCCTGGTTCATCTACATCTCCCTCACCTACAAGTTTTTTCTTTCCTTCCTCCCATACAGCCATTCGACATCTGTACTAGAAGAAGCACTCAGTAATACCCTGAATTTCTTCATCTCCAAGCCCACATGCATAGTGATTCACCAAGTCTTCTGTCTCTATCTCTTTTGTGATCCTAACTAGAAATCTTCAATGTTTATATGTAAATGTCTTTAGTCTCCCTATGAAAATTTGACAAAAGACCAGTCGGTCAATGGAGTCACTATTGAAAGTCTTGGTGACCTCATCATCATGCTTCACCAAATCTTTGAAATTTTCCTTAATCTGATCCTCAAGAAGAGCATCGATATTTTCATTAAATAATTTACAATTGGTGATATCAAACTCCTCTGAGATGTCATTCAGGGCATCTATAATCTCCACTCGTTTCTCATCGAATTTCTTAATCAGATCCTGTAATACTTGACACCGGAATTCCATGGCCTTTTGATATTTAAATAATTTAGAGGCATCATAGATCACCTCTTCCTGAAGAAGCAAGTCAGAATCCTATTCTCTAATGTCACTCCATGTTGCCAAAGTTAAATTTAAATTATTATTATCTTCAGAGAAGGACTCGTCCATCTTGGAAGTGGTGGTTTTTGCAACCTGCAAATCATTATATATCTCAACTGCTTCCTTGATCAAAGGATTGGCTTCCTGTAGAATTATTTTCATCCATCCACTCACTGATCACCCTTTCTGGCCTAGCTTCTCAAGCTCATGATAAGAAATATCATCAATCGTAGATGAAATTTTCATAGTTGTAGTAGTTGAGACTTCATTGGATGGAGTGGGTTGGGTTACTCTGTGCAGCAGTGCGGTGAGTTGCTTGACCTTGGCCTTGAGCTCATCCTTGGTGGCCTTATCTTTGTCACATTTCTCCATAAGGCCCCCAAGAGAAGTGTGTACGTCTTGCTTGGCTCCTTCATTAGTAGTCTTCCCCAATGAGAATTTTGATATTCGGTAATATGTTGTTATGATTGTTTCTTTAGTTTTCCCCTCAACGGGGTGACCACCTCTATCACACATTCTCCAGATGAATTAACCTTTAGACTTGACATGGTTCTCGGTCTCTTGGCCTATCTCTTGGGCATATGCTCTAATATGTTGAGATCTATAACATATCCCAGAGGAACCTTTTTCTTTTGCTAGGGAGCATGTCTAAACAACCATTCTGGTATGGCTAGAGCTGATGAAGGAGAAAATCCAATACCTAAAACATAAGTTAGAGAAAGATCACTAGAAATACTAGCTGGTATTTGAGAAAAGGTAGCAATGATGGAAGGTGTGGATGTGGAGAAAGCCATAGGAATTTACAAAAAAATTCCGAGGGTTGTGATTGAAGAAAATGGAAGAGTTAAAGGAAGTGAAGAGGAAATAGGTGACCCAATATTTTCCCTAGCTGATAAAACTGGAAGTGATGAGAATACTTTGGGCCATTGAAGGGGATGGGAAGGAAGAAATGATTGTGGAAGTGGAAAGAACTAATATTGGAAGTGATAATGGAGGAAGAAGAAGATCTGATGGATCTTGGATGATACTAGGAGAGTCACTGACTTCAACCACTTCTGTCATAGGAACTATAGGAGATGTAATCTTGGGAGAAGAAGACTTGGAGAGCGATGAGCCACCAACAACAAATGAAATCTTCTCTAGAATTGTAGGATCCTTTTGAGTCGACCTTTTTCCCTTAGGGGGTGTTGGTTGGCTTATTTCTGGTATAGCTCCTGTATTTGTAGGCTGATTTTCTCCTTTGGATGAGATTCCCAAGGTGGTAAACCAACTGAAAGATCTATTTAAAATGGGTCCCGCCCTCTCCTTGGTATTACTACATTCTTCCACATACCAATCAATCCATGGCAGTGGTTGATTAGCAACATTAGCTAAAGTCCTTGGTTTATTGTTGGGGAGTCCAGAAACCTCATCATTATCTTGCATGTCCTGTTGCGCATGATTGCATGCAAACCAAATCTACCGAACGTCATTTAGCATAAATATATTCATAGTTTGCCTTAGTTTCATGATGTATTCCATATCTGATCAATGACTCCATATATCTTATTATTTGTGTACGTGGGAAAACTGGATCGATTTGCTTGGCCAAACTTAGATCTATTGGGGATCAAAATTAGCCTATGGATGAAAGGTCCGTAGGGTTGACCTAGGCCGTTTCTGCATCAAGGGTTACTTCCCTTGTGAGATATTTGGTCAACCCTAACACCTCACTGTATCTCATTAGGGAAGTGCTATCCCCTTGCTATGTTGATACTTGCATTTTGGATTTCCTACTCGTTGCCTCAAATACCCTATTTGAACGGATTCCAGTAAGAGTGCATGTTATTGGTAGGGCACATTTTAACCCACATACATTGCTTTGGTGAACCTGATATGAATCTTACTAACCTTATGGATCGTAGAACAACTCGTTAAAAACACCTGATATTTTATTGCTTCCCATTTCATCTAAGTTACATCTAAAAATCCTCATCAGAAATACCTAAATTGTATAGTTATTTGTACAGATACCATCACTTAGGGGCATGACTCTTTCTAAAGCATTGCCACATCTATTTCCAAATGCCTTCAGCCCCTTGTGCAGACCTGATTACAGGACCGATCCTTTCTATTCGACCATATTTTCTCCCAAATGCCTTTGGACACCCCTGTGTATTCTTTTCCACAGGGCCGATTTTGTCTGTTGTTGCAACCTGTCACTATACCTAGGAAGGACGTCATGTATAAAGCCTCTATAGCTGAGACTCTACCCAATGGATAGGGCAAATGGAGCTTGTAATATGCTTCCCCCATCGGATAAACTTTGACGTCCTTACACTGATAGTTGTGCCTGTAGTGTAACATCCATTCTACAAGGCTGATTCCTGTCTATAGTATAGGATTTCTAGAGCCTTGAAACTCAACTTCCAATTCAGCACAATATGTCACCTCTATGGATATTTCTGGCACAATTGAACCCCCTTAATCTTCCCCATTGGCTATGGTATTTGTGCGTACATCTCCTGGCAACATGCTCTTAAGCTAGTTCAGATTTCTTATCCTAATTTTTTAGCACTACTTCTTCTTAGCGTACCCCAATCTCACCTACTGAAACTTTTTCTGGTCCCAAACTGTGCCCCTATGATCTAGAACATCAGTAAGTAGGTCATCACATCCTGAATGTAAGTGTGGTTGAAATAAACGGACTACCAGATCCTAGGTCCATCATTAAAAATCTCTGACAAAAATGGAGTAATTTAATCCTGAAAAAGAGGGGGGTTACAGCTAAAATATATTCCATGCAATGCCATGGAAATGGGACCATTCCCTATCTTAACCAGGGCAAGCACCACTATCATAGATGGCCTAGATCCATGCTTTCTTATGTAGGACTGATTTGAATGAATCCACCAAAACCCCCATCAATGAAGTTCAGTGACCCCAATGTTTCCTAAGTCATAATGGATTGGCAGGATTGAGGGTGAATCATTCCTTATAGAAACTGAGTAAATTCAGATTTTAAACTCTGTTCCCTATACAAATGGACTCATAAACATTCAACCATCCATTAATGTGTTGCATATATCAAATAATAGATATGTGTAATAACCCATAATCAAGACTTCATCAACATTCTGAACCGACACAAGATATCCTAAGTGGGAAACCCTCAAAGGGAATCTGAAACCCACCGAAAAGAAATCTTATATTGACATGAATTTCCCGAATTTAGTGAGGCACCAACCCCATAAGGAGTATCTTAACCCCTGAAGTTTCCATTAGAGCAACCAAACCTACCGAACTGAAGTCACCAACCCCTTAATTTTCCTGAAGCACCAACCCCTTAAAATAAGCTTTGTGAAGCACTTTCTCTACAAGTCGGTAGTTCTGACAACCCCCCAATATGATCAGGCACCACTCAAATTCTGAACCTTAAAAGTGTGTAGGATATCTGATTTATTTCTTCCAAAATTGATGGATACCTCTTGTTCAACTTTCACTTCTTCAATCAAACTCTTCCAAAGGCCTTCTCTAAAAATTCACCTCAAACTCTTGTCTCTCATGTCTTGAGAGTTGATCCCATGTGTCCCAATCAAACCGAATGTTGTGATTCATTCTCAGACCATTTAGGGGGTGCAGTGATTTGGTGAAAATGTTAGAGTAGGTATTTACCTTAGCTCATGTTCACCTAGGTACTTTATTTACCTTTATTTTATTTATCCTCACCCAATTATGTGTGTGGATATTTCTTTTATCTTATTTCAGATATTAGGATATATTATCTAGTTGTTAGGTATAGTTCTTTCCTTGATCTATGGTATTGACTAGATCCTTGATGTCTAGTTCTCTCCTAAATCTATGGTCTTGACTAGTTATTTGATGACTAGTTATTTCCTTGATTTATGGCTTGATCTACGACCTTGACTGGTTCTTAGATTGTTATTCCTTGCCTATTTAAGCAAGGCTCATTCTCAATGTATTGCATTGAGTTCCATAATAATATATGATATTGTTTCTCATTTGTTTACAAAGGTTTTATGTAAAGTTATTCTGGTGAATTGCTTTCATCTTATAGATCATGGTGTTTGATTAGCATCTATGTTCTTGGCTTGGTACGATCTGGTTATTGTTCCTTTCATGGTATCAGAGCGAGGTTGCTATTAGCATCCGTATGTAAGTTTTTTTTGCAAATAAATTATTGTGTATTCATATATTTGGGATTTGGTCATATTTTGTTGATGCATGCATTTTTATGGAAAACAGAGGCTTCCATTGGATCCGGAAGGCATGAAAACTATTTTTGTGCGGTGAAGGCAATAACATTCTACTTTGTTTTAGTGGCACCTAAAATAAATAATAGAGCAAAATATTAAAAAGCTTGTAACTTTTGATCGGTAACTCGGTTTTGAGTGCCGTTTTTTGCAAAAGTGCTTGTTTTTTCATGCTCTTTTCCATTGAGTTATTTATTTTGAGACTTGCACTATAATTATAAAGTGCCAAATATGGAGGAGTGTTGTAATCAATTGTGGACATAATTTCAGCTGAGCCGACGTCCTAAATTTTTTGGGAGTTACAGTTTGTACCTATCATGGATTCTGAGAATGATATGCTTTTCTCTGAAGTATGTGGACTTCAAGAGGATATTGTAAAATTTGTGGAAGAAAATAGATCACTCAAGAAGTGAAATTCTCTTCTACAATCACTCATTCATGATAAGGATACAATAATACACTCCCTGCAGAACAAACTTGCTAGCCTACAACATCACCATCATATTGTGGACAACCATATCCATGCTCCTAGTCCACTTGCAGTTGTTGCTCTTGTACCCACTGACATTGATCTGCCAGTCTTTGAGCCTGAACCTACTTTTGATGCTTCTAAACCTATGAGGCTTGTTACTGCATGCTCTTCCACATCTGTGCCTATTACAGTACCACATGTTGTGTATCCTACTTCTGCTCAGTTGCATGGATTTTTTAAGGAAGCATACCACTGCATTCAGTTCTCGCATGCTCCGTTCTATGGGTCTCACTAGCGGAGTCATTGGTAGACATTCATAGGGTATTATTTCCTCTATTCCACATGTGAAGTGGAATTCTCATCATGACATTGGTTTTCGAGCAGATACTTCATTGGGATCACACATTGACAGAGCTCCTTTTTTTGTTTGCTCGACTCTTTCTGAGGATCATGAGCAACACATGAGTTTTACACCTTCACTCAGGCTTGAGAAACCTGAGATTTCAGTTGTCAGACATGATCAACCTGACACACATTCTGATGTTCTTTTGCATGCACCCATTGTGCATTTTACACCAAGTCATATGCAGGCATCTTCTTCATCCATCCGTGTTGATTTGGGGTGGATATCTGATCACTCGTGGAGGTGACATAGGCATTCATTGAGAGGACTCTACAGGCATGGCTCCTCCACCATTCGGCCTCTTGCTCCACTTTCTATACCTTCTGCATTGTGATGCTTCTTGTTTTGAGCATTTTTCTTTAGCAGGTGTAGTGTATC
The DNA here is from genome assembly GCA_019776745.2 of Taxus chinensis. Classification (NCBI taxonomy): domain Eukaryota; kingdom Viridiplantae; phylum Streptophyta; class Pinopsida; order Cupressales; family Taxaceae; genus Taxus; species Taxus chinensis. The sequence continues at coordinate 772,687,644 of CM034148.1, read as the reverse complement.
TCTCTTGTTTGTTGAGAGATTTTGTATCTGTATTTTTGACACTTTTGGCATGTTGATAGTATCTCTTGTGGGGGATCTATTCTGGTGAAGTCCAGTGTTATTTTGTCAGTGTTCGAGTAGTTGATTTTGGGAAACTCATACAGATTTGTAGCGTCACTCCACCCATTCAGTAGTATGGGAGGGTGTGGTGTTGATCCTGCTTCTTCGGGTTTTGTGTCCTTGCCTTGTTACCTTGGCTTTTCTTGGATCATGACACTCTGGAGTTTGTGTCCTTGCCTTGTTGCTTTGGTTATTTTTCTTGGATCGTGGCACACCTATTTGCAGCAGTTGGTCGAATTATGTTTGGTGTTTTTTTTGCACTTTCGACATCACTCCGTTGACAGTCTCCTTGTATGGAGCTATTCTGGTGGAGCCCAGTGTCAGTTGTTTTTGAGTTTTGTGATCGAGCAGTGGATTCAGACCACAGTGCACACCAAAATTCTTCAGCATTGTACAATTTTTTTGAGCCGAGCTTCTTGGGATGCCTTGGAGTGGGTTTTTACTCTCTTTACTTTGTTGTTACTGGTTTTGGGTACCTTGCGGTGTCCCTTTTTTCCCAGTTATTGTACATGAGTACCTCATCAGGCCTAGTTTTTGAGACTCATACTATGGACATGCCACATCTATTTTGGCCCCTAGCTTCACTTGAGGGGGGTGTTAGAGTAGGTATTTACCTTAGCTCATGTTCACCTAGGTACTTTATTTACCTTTATTGTATTTATCCTCACCCACTTATGTGTGTGGATATTTCTTTTATCTTATTTAGATATTAGGAGATATTATCTAGTTGTTAGGTATAGTTCTTTCCTTGATCTATGGTATTGACTAGATCCTTGATGTCTAGTTCTCTCCTAAATCTATGGTCTTGACTAGTTCTTTTGATGACTAGTTATTTCCTTGATTTATGGCTTGATCTACAACCTTGACTGGTTCTTAGATTGTTATTCCTTGCCTATTTAAGCAAGGCCCATTCTCAATGTATTGCATTGAGTTCCATAATAATATATGATATTGTTGCTCATTTGTTTGCAAAGGTTTTATGTAAAGTTATTCTGGCGAATTTCTTTCATCTTATTGATCGTGGTGTTTGATTAGCATCTATGTTCTTGGCTTGTTACGATCTGGTTATCATTCCTTTCAAATAAAATACTCACACATTTGGGCTTCATACAAGATGCTGATAGAAACTTGGACCTTCACCTTTGTCTTGCTTATCAATATAGACCAAGTGCACAAGTCCTTCCCACAACAAATTTTTCATCATATCATAGACCTCCATACCTAGTCAAACATTCTTCTAGGACGAACTTCAATTTAGATTAGTCTTCTGAGAGGAACCAAACTCCCCATGGGTTAATGCATATCTTCCTTGAGAAACTTTAACCTCATTATATTAGTTTTAAGACCATAGGGAACATCTTTATGATCCACATACCTTGAATCTTTAAGAAACATATCAAAATTTGAAGCAATATCCTTAAATACATCTCTATCAAATATGTACCTATATATGGACATCAACTTCATAATTAAATTTAAATCTCCCACTTTGGGATTCATTATTCCTTTGATATGATTTCTAGATACCAATTGTACTTTCAAAATAAATATGAGAGCAAAGAAATGGCTACCTTGGATCATACATATTGGTTTAGATTCCATAGACCTTTCACTGACTTACTAGATCTAAAAATTAGGCCTTCAAAAAAAATATGAACTCATGGACTTTGACATACATCCAAAGGCTTAAAGAATTAAATTACATATACTTGATGAACAAGTGACACATTCTGTAACATTCGACCTTTACGATGGCATCATACTTGGTTTTGCATAACTAGCAATCTTAATCACCTTAAAGACCTAAAAGAGTCAGGTATGTCTTCTTGATTACGCATCCTTGTCTCAGATGATACAAACCATGTATAGGTCTCAAAATAAAAAAATCCCACATCTTCATCATGTTCTAATCCATTTTCATTTAATATACTTGAAACATACCACTACACAAAGAGTCATGAATATTATACTCAAAGCACTTGAAAATACCTTGATAAGTTCTTTTTATAACTATTTCCATCATTTTTTCAAATCTTGTTTGAACAATCAAAATCCTAACTTTAACATTGACAATAGTTTCAACAATTCCTTCACAGTTCAAGTTGTTACAAATATATAGTTGTTGTTAGTGCATCACATTAGAACAAGTTATTCAGGGATTATATTGTTTATAATGTGTGTGTGATGAAATGTAATGAAAAATCAAATTTGTAATAGTCAGGATAATGAATAATAATATGTTGTAATATGTGAAGTTGTATTAAATTATACAACTCACGTAGATTTATATGGTGTGAGAGAATAATCTTGGGATTGAGAGAGATAAGTGGATGGTTGAGATTAGCTAGGGATTGAAGATGAAGTTTGACTCCATGAATGTAGAAGTACAAACTCTATAAATTGGATAATCTCTATCATTGTATTATTGGGGGGAAAATACAATCCCGTATGAATTGAATCAAAAAATTGTATTATGATGTTCTATGAGCTCATTGTTTCTACAATAAATTTGAACCAAAAATAATATTTGGTATTAGAGAAAGCATGGGATACTTTATCTTGATAAGGGGAAGATATGTTTTTTTCTATGGTTTCCACAAAGTGATGAATTCTATTTCTATCATCTTCAAATATTTAGGTAGTTGTAGGCATTGATTCTGACTTGATTATACTAAAATCTGAATATTTTACTAAAATTAATCTATACTAGTAACAACTATGAATAATTGAGATAAATGAAATATAAATGATAAGTAATTTTATTTGATATTTTAAATGAAATAAATAAAATGGAGGGATAAGGCACTTACCTGAAATTGCACTTAACCTTACAGTGATTTGCAGACTGGAACAGATGTGATGGACATGATAGAACAGAGCATCGCAATGAACCTTATAAAATATGCAGTAGAGGAAAATCTTATTTGGACTAGGGTTGGGAGAGGATTGTGGAAGCGCTATGAGGACACATGGTGTGTGATCTGGGCACTATGGTCTGAAAAAATTGGAATCTGATTCTTGATAGTGGTCATTAGGTCTTTCATAGTACCTTCACCTTTGGTTGTTATGAATATCACACTTGGTTTGATGATGTCACCATAAACCTACAATGATGAATCTACCTGCAAAACCCCAAACAAAGCATCAAATTCCTAAAAAATAAATATGCATATGAAGGGTTCAGACTGTCCTTAGTGGCCACAATGGTGGACTTACAACTAAGCATTACACTACATATCTAGACCCAATGTAGTTTTTGTGCTTGTGTGTGAAATAATATGCCTAGGTTTCCCTAGTGCCAATGACATAGAGATAGGGGGACAATAGCTAGATAAAATATGTAAATTGTGGATGGAATAGAATGAATATCCCATTCCCCCTATGCTTTTGTGATGTGATGTAGAATGATGCCCAAATGCAGTCCCTTGCTCTATGTAGATAGCTAGAACGTGATAGAAATAGAATTATCCATAAGGTAGTGATGTATGTGTGTTTATATAGGGATCTCTTGTTCAAATTTCAACACTAATGACCTGACATGCTGACTAGTACCTTGGGGAGATGAGAGGATAAAAATGAAAATACCAACCTCAAATTTATACAATGTAAACAAAGTGCAAGTGTGACAGGGGCCTGAGAACCTAGAATCAGGTCCAGGGCATCCCGATGGGTGCCCCAATCTCTTTCTAGGATCCATAGCTCAGAGATTAAAGTTATGAAAACTGAGTAAGTACTGAAAAATAGGAATCCCTGAGACCTCAACCGGAACTGTGCAAGTGAAACTGAAAAACTGTAAAAGACCAAAAAATGTAAAGACCAATAAGACAAACGACTAGGCCTATGGAGATGGGTCATCAATGAATACACTTCTTACTCAGATATCCATATATAAAACAACATACTTGGTGGTATAAATAATAATAGTAAGTGTGTGATTTTTTTACTACATTCTCCCTCACTTCATGTTGGTGAGCAAAAGATCAGTAACATAAAGTAGTTAGAGATGTGTACCTGAGATGAAGTCCAGAAGAAGGCCATGCTATAGAAGAATGCACAGATATGTGGTAGAAGATCATGTGAAATGAACCAACATATAGCGTGGGGAACCATGGATCAGACGTGTTGATCAATGCAGCTTAATGAGAGATGAAATAAGACCATTATGAAGTGCACTAAACAAGAATAATGTTTGTGATGTGGAATGATTGATGATTTAAAATTTTGTATGATGACGATGTGATGGGGTAGGGAGTGATCAATTCCCGACTTGAACATGCGTGTGTGCAAATTATAAACCAGAGGATTTTGGTGAATCCTATGTCATCAAAGGAAGAGTGTAGGGAGAAAATTGGGTTATTCTGCAATCTCTAACTACATCCTCCAAGATATAGCCATTGCACATGGAATCAGATCAAATACTTTGATGATTTTTGGATCCAAATAATTTTTATCAAACAATTGACCCATATAGGAGTGGTATAGGAAATTAACTCTTGCACCCAGCTCCATGAGTGTTGTCCACAATGTGATGGCTTCCAAGTTAGGTCATCTCGAAGTGAACGTGCAATGTGATAAGATGATTTCCAAGTTGGGTCATCTGGAAGTCGAAGCATGAGATGTAAAATAGTTTCCCAAGTTATGTTATCTAGAAGAAAGAAGATGAACATAATCTCCTAAGTTAGGTCATTTAGGAGGACGCACATAACTCCAAGTTATGTCATCTTAGAGGCAAATTGTGTTGAATTTGTATTGATAGAATGATATGATTTTTATTGTTAGGAATATGAACGTATTAATTGATTGATTGATTACTCTTGGAGAGGTTTTACGCTAGTTTTCCCAATATTAGGTCATTAGAGGGATTTGATAGAAGTTGGTGAATAATTGTATGGAATGATTTTTGATCAATTTTTACCCCCAAATTAGGTCATTGGGGGGAATTGATGGAATGTCATGTAGAAAAATTCATATATTTATTTCCCCCAGATTAGGTCTTTAGGGGAAATAATCAGTGAAGTGTCGCGTTGTGAACTAATAACTACTTTGGAATTTTTGCATTGGTTATGTTTTAAACAAATAGTGATATAAGGGGAATTATAGGATAACCCCAATGATATGCCCCCCTTTCGGTAAAATGGAAAGTGATGAGAAGAATGAACACTAAGTCGAAAGTATAAGTGGAATAGATAGAAAAGTGTTAGAAATCACAAAAATGTGTATGATTTGGTTGGAAGATAACTTTAATGTGAGGTAAAGCACACGTAATGTGTTCAATATGGTGGTAGGAATAATTCTATAAAGAACAACATAAACGGGGGGCCAATCGAAGGTGAAATGCTCAAAATATGGTGAAAATTGTGTAATGTGTATTAGTGGTAGTAATAAGCACGAAATAATGACTATATTAAAGTGGGTGGTAAAAAGGTAATTATAAATAGTGAAGTGAAAAAGTAAGTAGTCAACTTGTTTTTTGTTTATGCTATTGTGAAAGTGAGCACAAGGTGAGTGAAAATGTCACAAGTGAGAGCAGTGTGTCCTAGTTGATTTAAGAGGTGGCGACTGCCGTAGCATCACACATGATTGCGGAGTTGGTAAGTACCTTATTTTTCAAAAAATGTATGGTCTATTAGGTGTTTTTACTGAATTTTTAAAATTTTGAGAATTTTAATTTTCTCAGTGTTTTAGACCTGGATAATAGCAGCGAGGGCACTAATGACCTCTGGGACAAGAGCGCCCAAAACTGGGCACTTGTGTCTTGATCCTAGGTGCCCCCATCCTACATCTTGGCACCTTGGTCCAGAATGTGCGTGTTTGGTCTAGGATGATGAAAAATAAATTTTATATCTATATGGATATGATAAGTAAGTTTGTTTTTACATATAAGGTGTTATAACACAATGTTTTTTGTCATTTTGTATTGTACAAAGCGATATTCACTCGAGAGAGTTTCATGGTGGGCGTCATTTGAGAATTTTTCTTAGGTTAGGTTTGTTGGATCATGCGTGGGATATTATGGATTATGCCAACCTATGATATATAACATGGATGGGGGATGTGCCCCATAATATGTCGATGTTGAATGCACTATGTGAGAGATGGTGTGTAGACATGTGTACCTTTTGGTGTCCTATGTTGGAGGATGTATATCGTATATTGTGGTTTCCAGTTTTTGGGGAGAGGGTACAAGCGATGCCATTCGAGGATAGATAGGAAGATGGGAATGGCGAGACAATATTTTGTAGGGACTCAGAAACTTGTTGAGGCTCATATAATTCTAGATATTATTCTGAGGTCTATTGTTCCACATTTGTAGAAATTCATAGTGGTTGTTATTATTTCATCTATAGCAGTGGAGGGAGGTAGCGAGGGAATATTTTATAAGATGCATGACATATGCCGACGTATAGAGGAGGATAGTAATAGATATGAGTGGGTTCGATGTGTGTTAGCCCACCTATATAGAAATTTGTACCGATTTATTCATGATGAGAATGGAGGAGGGATAGGAGCTACTACACTATTACATGTGTGGGTATATAAGCATATAACAATGTTCAGGCCAGTTAGGGTTCCATGACTAGAGTGGGCTAGGAAAGAGATATACGCAAGAAGATGGATTAAAATTCATGGAATACAAATACTTATAGGGAATTGATAGATAGGATGGCACCCAAGGCTGTCACATGGAGGCCATACCTTGATTATGGAGGATGGCTTGAGGATTCTGTAGAGATACGGTGTATTAAGAGAATGATGTGGCTATAGGATATATTTCCAAGTGTGGTTGAGAAATTTCAAGTGGAGAGAGTATCCGGTCAGTTTGGTATGGCTCAAGATGTTCCCCCAGAGCCATATATATGGCTGAGAAATATCAGAGCACTGAGGAGGGCTAGGGCCAGATTAGGGCCCACAACAAAGCAACTAACACATCCTAGTCAAGATGATGTAGATGCAGTGATAGAGGTTATAGACACAAATGATTTTGGTAGTATAGAGGAGTAGTGTGGATGGTGGATGACACATCGATGGGTATTTTTGTTCCCAGTATTTGTAGATCCAGCGCGGTTACCGCATATAGGAGGAGGAAGAGTTGGGGAAGCATATCTCCCTAACCCTATGGAAGCTATTATAGCAAAGCATAAGTATTTGTGTAGTTGTGTTCATTTTTGTATACATATATTGTTATATATTTGGTTGTCTAATGTGTTGTGTAATTTGTGTTTGTAGGTGATGTGTATTGGTCATTGATTGTTGATACCTTTATCCGCATAGTGACACGGGATGTACTGATCGATGTGTTTGGTGGCATTATATTAGATAAATTGGATGATATTGTGGGGGAGCATGCCATCTGTTTGAGCCAGGGGATGTAGTGGAAACTACATGTACTGTATTAGTAGCTGAGAGGGATGAGGAATGCGAGGAGACTTGATGAGCCCATGAGGTGGTGAGTGGTGGCCCTTTGGCATAGGATTTATTTGTACGGTTCGTGAAGTTACAACATCAGTTTGTGGAGTATTCTACAAATATTACCTTATTGCATAGGAAATTGGAGTGATATCGAGGCCACGAATAATGACGTAGAGTGAGTGGTGAGGCATTTAGTTCTAGGGCTCTTGTAGTACCCGAGAGAGATAATGATGATGAGGTTTTATTATTGTAATTGTGTATGATGTAGGTGAATTTCCCCCTAGTGATGATTGTATTTTCTACCTATGTATGGACATGCGTGATTCATATGTGATGAGTTATTTTATGTTGTATTGGTTTTTCATGAGTTGGTGATTATGATTGGAATGTATGTGATGGTTTTATATCTTGTTAGTTTTAATTGATGTAATATTCATAGAATAATATGGAATGTACATGTGTTTTGATGGATGAGCTAAGTGAAATGTTTAGTTTTTAAATGTGTAATAAGTAGTATGATGATGATTTAAGCATGATGTGTTTTGAATGAAATTTGTAGTGTATAGTTAATATGATAATGATAGAAAAATGCATGTGAAAAGAGATGATATATGATTGTCAAACTAACATGTTGTGATGAATATATGTTGTAATAATGTAAACTAATCATAAAATATAAATGTGATGAATGGAAGGTGGAAAATCATATATTCCCCACATATTATAGATGATTAGGTTCATTTAATTAATATCCCTCCACGGTCAAGAATAAACCACAAAAAATAAGAGTGCGCCATTAGGAAATGATTGAAGTGTGCCAGATGCATGATGTAGCACATGATGAAAAGTTCTTATATAAAACCCTCAAATTCATGTAAGAACTTGTAAGAACACTAGTGTGTCATCGGGGGTGAGGTGAAATTACTCACCTACCAAAGACCAAGGTGGAGAGGGGTGGTGGAAGCATGTGGAATGGAAGCATCATGAGTGTATGAACCAAACTGAATGTCAAATGCAGATATGGAGTAATGTGAAAAAGAGTGGTGTTGTGGTAACCAATTTGAAGTAGAAATGTGATGCGGTGGATAGCATGAATGTGATGAATAAGGTGGATGTAATGAATGTGATGGATATGGTCGCGAATGCGTATGAATAGAAGACTGTGGTGGATATATCATAGTCAAAGAATCATATGTAGGATATGAATCAATAGTGGTAGAAACTCTCTGATGAGGTAGAGGAGATATGGATCACTCACGTGGGTAAGGACCAAAGTAGATGATGTCCTTATCCTCTAATTATTACAATCTACCATAAATGGAAAGATAGTCATTATCTCTATGGCCATTTATATGATGATAATTACAATAGTGTTGGTCATGTAGTAAATGTTATAGATGATGTTGATTTGAAGGTAGGTGAATTAATTGGTCATTAAGTAATACACAGAACACATCATTTGGTCATGCATGGTGGGAGAAGTGTAAAGGTTCACATGACCTAGGTGGGGTGGTAGGGGGAGTAGCTTTTCACACAGCTGGAGAAGGAGTATTCTTTGGTGGGGAAGTGTGTTGAGGTTGCTTACTTTTCTTGGGAGGTAAGGATGGAGATTGTGTAAGATGCCCAACTGGAGGCTCTAATGGAGAACTAGATGAGACAATAGCCATAGAAATGTGTGGAGGATCTATGATGTGTGTGGAGATAAGATCTTGTTCTAAGTCAATAACCTTATAGTATAGAAGAATGAATGACTCACATGTATCATACTGTAATTTTTGTTTAAGTGGAGGAAAGGGGCCATGACAAGAATAAATTGCTTCTCAAGATCTATAGGTTGGAAGATCCCTGATGTAGAGTAGGTAACCAGTCATAAGTAACCTTAGGTCCCTTGTTAATTATAAATCAATGGAGGAAGGAATCCTCCATGTCATTAAAAGTACTAATGGATCCAAAGGGGAGGTGAGTGTACCATTATAATGCCTCATCAAAAATTATATAGTGAAAAGCCTTAAGTAATAATATATCATTAGAATAGGATACCATATTCCTATAATAATGTATAAGATGAGCATGAGGGTCGCCCATACCATCAAAATATGTTGAAGTAGGAATGGTGAAGTCATGAGGGAATGCAAAATTATGAATCTTCTTAGGGACCAGATTTCCATGTAATGAATTGTTGTCAATGGAGGTGTAATAAGCCCTACTTTATAAAGTGAAAGAATGAACCTGAGATTTTAACTATACTACTACATGCATAAGAGAAAGGATATCATGTGAAGGGATGGTAGAAGATGGTAATAATATGTTAAGTGGTCACAATTTTTCATTGTGAGTGATCATAGGGATGTCGAAAGGAGATGAAGAAGGGTCTGATTCTAAGGGAATACTTGTAGTAGGTACTGAGGAAGATAGGATATGAGATATAGATGGAATAATCATATTAATGGTTGGACTAGCATCAGAAAAATCCATAATAGGTAAAGTAACCGAGGAGGAAATGTCTGTAGAAGATGTACCAAGAGACGTAAGTGAACTAATAAGAGGAGATGAAACAGTAGGAGAAGAATAAGTGATAGATGGTGGTGACTCATGTGTAGTGATAGATACGATATCAGAAGAAGATAGAAATGGAGTAGGTGAGTGACATTTAATAGTATGGAAAAAAGGAGAATCATGATCATCAAGTTCCTCACCATTATCTTATAGAGACTCAGAAATGGGGATATTGCTAAGAACACTATCAATAGGATCATCAACATAGTGTGAAGGAGTATGGAAACTAGGAGGGTATATATCATGAGAAGCAATGTCAAAAGAGGTAGAGTTGTGAGAGGGAACTATGTTAGTGGTTGAAGTAGAAGGAGAATCAGTATGCTCATGTGAACAAGTGTTAATACCAAGTAAGTAATCAATAAGAGAATCATCTAATTTTTCCTGTGAAAGATCAGAAGGTGGATCATAAGTAACCGTATAACATGGAGTAAAACATGTAAAGGCTACTAGACGGTCAATAATGCTAATTATTATAGGAGAATATTCAAAGTGAGTAGGTACATCTTTTAGTTCATCTTGAAGTTGTTGTTTGATATGGTCAGGTGTAGTGACAAGAGAAGTATATATAACTTTAAGCTCATCAATGACAACCTCATCATAGATAGATTTAACACTAATATAAGACATGGTAGGTGAAGAATATGAACTAGGATTAGCCATTAGGGTTTGATTAGAACCTAGGGCAAGGTATTATAAAGAGACGGGTTCACCAAAATGATTAACTAAAATAAGAATTTTATATGTTAATCTATAATAGTAACAACACTGGAATAACTAATATAAATGAAATGTAAATACTAAATAATTTTATTTGATATTATAAATGAAATAATGGAAATGGGAAGGGATAACGTACTAACCTGAAATTAAATTACCTCAATGTTGTGCAAGATTGGGTAGGATGTTGTGCGGACAGGTCAAAGAATGATGGTGCCACCCAGAAAATTGCAGTAAATGAAGATCTATCTAGACTGGGGTTCTTGGGAAAGGATTGGGGTGCCTGTGGATGCCTTGGTCTATGAAAAATATCAGGGTCTGATTATGATAGTATCAAAAGGTCTTCACAGTACCTTCATCTTGGTCATTTGGTTTCCACAATATCCTCATTATGTCGATGTAGTTGTCTGATGAAGATCTACCTGCAAAACCCCATACAAAGTATAAAATTCCTAAAAAAGAAAGATACAAATGAAGGGTTCATACTGACCTTAGCTACCAAAATGGTGGACTTAGGACTAAGCATTGCACTACATTCCAGACTGAATGTAATTTTGTGTGCTTGTGTGTACAATTGTTTGCTTAGGGTGCCCTAACATTAATGACACAAAAGTAGGTGGAAATAACTAGATGTAAGATGAAAATGGTGGATGGAATAGAATGAATACAACCCTTTCCCCTTAATCTTGTGTGATGTAGATGTAGAAGATACCCAAATGTAGTCTTTTTCCTTAGTATATAACTAGCTCTTGATAGTAGATTTTCTACACATAAGCTAGCGAGTATGCTATGTTTATATAGGGATCTCTTTTTCAAATTTCAAGAGTAATGGCATGACATGTCAACTATCATCTAGGGGAATGTAAAAGAAAACCATAAAAACCAACTTCATAACTCTAAATGTGAACAAATTGTAATTGAGATTGGGGCACCCAAAAAGAGGAATGGGGCACTGATGGGCACTCCATCACCTTTCCAGGCACCCTAGCTAGAGACTAAAGACAAAAAATGACAAAAATATGACAGCTAAAACCTCCTGAGAGATGAATGAAATTGTATAGAAAGCTGGTGACTATGTGAGACAAGTGATACTGATGACTAACTAACTAACGAAAGGACTAGGGGATGAGTCATTAGTGAATAATTTTCTTACACGAGATCCATTTATAAAATAACATACTTGGTGGTAAAAATGTAATAGTAAGTGCATGATTTTGTGACTACACACTTCATCTCACATGGAGTGCATGATCATAATATGGATGGAATTGAATTTTTTTCCATTCTCCTTCATGTACTCTAGAAGGGAAAATTTTAGTGGCGAATATTTGTAATTTGGTGAGCATTCCATATTTGAAATTTTTGAAAAGGAATTTTTTTTCGAGTACGATAGTGTACCTTTCACCTAAATTTCCCAGTAAATTTTTTTTAAGGGTCGAATTAACCTACTATTGAAAACTCCTCCTATATAATCATAGGTATTTTAATAGGTAGTATACTAGTAACTTACTAGTCAGGTACCATCTGAAGCATAATCAACAAGAAAAAAGGAGGGTAGAGCCATATGTACGACAAGAAGTGTAGTCGTGCGGAAAAAATCAAGGAGTGCATACACATATAAAGAAAGAAGTAAAGATGTGAGACAAGAGATTTGTTATCACATGAGAGGTAAATGTTTTATCACATGACAATAAATCTACTATCACATAATAACGAATTTGTTGTCACGAGACATGAGATTTGTTGTCATGTGACATATGCTTTCTAGTCGTGCGAATTGAAATTTTTTTTAATGTGAAAATTATATTCATAAATCCAAAGAAATTCACCTATATTAAAAAAAATGGTTCCATGGATATTTGTAAAGGATATTCCACCTCCAATTTCTCTGAGGCCTTTTAAAAATTTCTATGTACTCTGGTATCATAAGGATTTGGTTTCATTCTTCATTCACCATCAGTGCTCTCACTGTGACATAATCCTGATCATGGTTATGTGAGAAAAATGCACAAAAATCTCCCCATGAGGATGATTGTTCATAAAAATGTGGCAATGTCTCAAGAATAAAAAGGATTGTCTTAATGAAGGAAGTCATCTTTCAATAATCTTTATGGTCTACCTATCAAGTGTAAGTATTCATCACTCCTGTTCTTGGTGTGTCCAAACAGTGTTGCAGAGGTTCATCATTTCAAGAGTTTTCAAAGGGGAGAAATTTTTCAAATGATCTTTATCAGAGTTGATATCCATCAAGGGTGGAGACACCTTCATTCATGATTTGTAGCATATTTTCTCTCCTCTCTTCATTCTTTCTCCTCTTCTCTCCCCATTTCTAATTCCTCATTGTATGTAATCATGACATTTTATCCTATTTACTTAAGTGAGAGTGAAATATTTGTAAAATGTAATAGTACTCTCTCAAATTATAATAGAGGTACTTAATTTTATTCTTATAATGCAAATTGAAAATTCACAATTGATGGGACATGAATATTCATATGCGGGTAGATGAAGAGTTTCTTTGCAATGCTATAAATTGGAATGGCTTCTTTATTACATTGGAGTTCTTATAGTATCTATGTTTTTAAAGTTTTAGTTTGTGGCTAGCAATTCTAGATTGTTGTATGTTGTTGAGATTTGTATCACCACTACACAAGAAATAAGATCTGCTTTTGTTCCATTTCCTTTCTCATGCTTTCTTCTATTCTCCCTATATTTCCTAGCTTTGCAAGCATAGTTATTTTGAATAACCAAGAAAAGGATTTGTACTTTAAAGGAACATATTAGTGGAACTTTGTGCCTTTAGTTTGTTGATCTCACTATTTTTTGCATAAGTTAGATTCTTCTAATTTATTGAGGACATGCTTTGGTTATTATATGTGAAAATTTCTAGTTCCTACTCATAACATTAACCCCCTCTCCTTATTTCTCATATCCCCCTTTTATATCCCTTCACTGTAAATTCCTTCCTTCTACTCCATATAAGCACTTTGTCACATGTTTAGAGGAGTGTTCTTATGAGATCCCTTTCATGTTGGCCACCCCACAGAATTAGTATAGTTTATAATAAATAATGGGATATTCCCCATACCCAAGAAGGAGGGGCTTATCCCTGTGACCAATTGTGGAAATAGCTAATTTGCAACACAAATAATTATTTCACCAACAATCTCGAAGGTATGGACAACACTCTTTCCACCTTATATGGTGCCCCTAGATATTATCCATTCCAGGTGAAGGGTAAACTACAAGGGAAAAGATTCATGGTCTTGATTTACAGTGGAGCTACTCATAGTTTCATTTATGAGAACTTGGTGAAAAAATTAAAATTGAAGGATGAAAATATTTAAGGGTTTAATGTAATAGTAGTGGATGGCTTCACGCTTTGGTGTATAATAAGAATACCAAAAATATTTCTTTCCTTGGGAAGGTACAATGTAAAGGTTTTTTTTATGTCATTAGAGAAACTGATATGGTGTTAGGATTCAAATGACTACATTAATTAGGTGAATTTACCCAAAATTATCAAAGCATGGAGCTAAAATTCAAGGTGAATGATAAGGAAGTGGTGCTACAAGCTATGAAGAGTGGAACTCCTCTAGTTATGACATCCCAAATCATAGAAAAAAACCTTTAAATGGGGGTAGGTTCTATCGGCAACTCATTTCTTGGTAAGGTCTAATTATTCTATTTCAATTCGAAAATATTTTCATGAAGATCAGCCTATAATTGAAATGCATGTCAAACTTTTCAATAATTTATTCCATAGGATGCCACTAGATATGGTATTTCAACATTTTATTGAAGTAGAACTGGGTACTAAATAGGCAATAACTACTCCCTACCACTACTCAAGAGTATACAAAGAAGAAATTAAAAGCACCATCAAAGAGCTACTAAAAATGGGGCTGATTAGGCCCATTTTCTTCTTTCATGGTAATTTTTTAAAAAGGATGGTACCTTAAGAATGTGTGTGGACTACCAATTTTTAAACAAGAGGACCATCAAGAATACGTACCCAAATCCAAGGATTGATGAACTACATGGGGAAATTATTTTTCTGAGATTTCCACAGTTCAACATTGTGCAAATTGTATTTGGAATTACTATGTGCAAAATTATGTTAAAAATTCTAGCGTTTCGGGTCACACTTCCGAACCCATCCTCAGGGAAAAATAAAAAATATAATGCAAATAATTGTTGATAGTTTAAATTATAAATATAATTTTAAAATCAATTTTTACCATAGGGGGAAGGAGTCAACTAAGGGAGGTAAAATCAAGAAATTAAAATAATATATAACGATAAAAATAAAATTACATTTAAGTAAAATAATAAATGACATGTCAAAATCAAGATTAAAATTTTAAAAATATTATTTTCATTACAAATTGACAATTTTATTAATCAATTTGTTGAATTTTACATTTAGGTTAGATTGAGAACCATAGGATTCCAAGTGTTACTAATAAACCAACCTGCGTCCCGATTCATCTCCAAGATTGATTTGAGATCCGAGACCACAAAATATGATTAAGGGAGGAATATTTGTATAAGACCACATTTAGGTGTCTTTTTGGGAACTTTGATTTCCTTTTCATGTGAATGGGGTTGACCAATGTCCCAAAAAATTTCTAATCATGTATGAATGATGCATCCTAGAATTTACCATGAACAACCCAGGCACATTGGCACATTACCCAGCCTGAGCTGAGCGCTCGCCCAAAGAATGCAAGGTTACTAGGCCCCTCCTTAGAGTTTCTTGTACAGGATGTGAACATGATGAAGATGTAATGTATTCATATCCATAAACAACATAAATATTCCACAGAGCATATTCCAGATCTAGATCTAAAAGAATAATGAATTAAGCGATAGACATAATGAAGTCAACCATGTAAGAACTAGTTACAGTCATGTTTAACACCATTATTCACCCAACACACTCCATTATATTAAAACACAATAAACACAAAATATTCTTACAATAAGTAGTATCATAAGTTTATGCACACATCAGATATGACAGCATAACTCCACAATAGATCATACACAACACATCATTAATCTACACAAATTACTACATATTTATAAGGGTGGGGAATTTCCTTTCACCACTTACGCACTTACAAAAATAGGTCACATGATGAAAATAGTCATGCGCCTTTACAATAACATGCACACATGCAAGTGCACTAATAATAGATCTCTTATAGTTAACTAGCAGTAGTAATCCTATTATTAACTCAAACTCATGCATGACACTTAGTAGACACTCTTCCCAAAATAGCATTTGCATGTCACGCAAGTCTCCATCCCATTGTGTGCTCTGTATGCTATCTCCAAAAATAGCCCATAACCATGAAAATGGCTAAGTCCCGAATCAATCTATTTTCACACGCACGTTTCCTTCCCTATCCTTTCACGCCTTCAAATATGCCTTGCTACCATGCGTGAATATTTTGTGTGCCCTCTCCTTAGTGCAATATTTTGTCTTCTCAACATTACCCCACACTAAACTATATTATTGTCCCAACAATGGGGTTCCTCTTGATGTTCCCAAAGAATAAATAATAAGAATGAAAGAATGTAAAGAATTACTTTACAAACAATGGACTCCTATTCTGTAGCACCCTCTGCTTCAACTGATGACAACATCAACTTGGGATATTCTTCCTTAATCTCAGCCTCCAAGGCTTTCCAATCATCCAATGTTTTTTGGGTCTTCTCTGGAACGTCTGCAGTGATGGACTCCAACTCATCCTAGGTCATCTGTCCCTTTTCATTTTGCAATACTATGACAACGTTAGCCATAGCAGACATCCATCCCTCCATAAGATCCATCTTTTGTGCTATGAGATTTCCAAGCTCATCCAACCTCTCCTTATGTGGATGTTGTGCTGCTGCAAGGGCTTTGTGCTTTTGCTTCACTAACGCCAATCTCTTTGTGCACCCTAAAGTCTCATCCTTCATTGCTTTCATAACTTCATTATCTTCTAATATAGTTCTTATTCTAATCACTACATCTGGAGCTGCGCAAATGTTCAAAGATTGATCTGCTTTCTTTAGCTCATCCAGTAAAGTTTGGAGCAATGCCTCATATGACAAAATCTTTCTAATCATGAAGGCCCTTGCTCTCTCTGCTTCCTATTCAGGGTCCTTTGGTGCTGGCATGCTAATTGGTCCATCCTCAAGCACCAAATCAACTAACATATGCACATAATGCATAGATGAAGGAAACTTCTCAGGTACCTTAGACTCTAAGTGCAGTCTTTCTTTCAAGAAATAATCACCAATTTCCTCTACCATGCTGATGAAGGCTTTATTATTTTTCTGTTCTAAGTCCTTCTCCCCTTTTAGACACATTATTTCTCCAGGCTTTTCCTTGTTATCTTCTTCATAGCACTCTAATAGTGGTAACCTTATCTATGTTCCTCCAGCACCACTTTTGTAGATACCTTAACCAATTCATTTCTTACCTGCTCATCAGACATGAGAGTGGGATTTATAGTCATGTGCCTGCTTTGCAGTGCCTTCTTCATTCTTTGGGAAACACATGACTCCTCACATACATCAAAATTTGGCCCGTCCATGTGAGTTTGCATAGACCAGGACAACTATTTCCTCATGTACATAGTGGCCATGTCTAGGTCCATCAACTCCCATCCATATAACCCCTTAAGGCCCATTATACTCTGGAAACGAGCATGGAACAATTTTACTAGTGTCCTCAGCATAGCACCATGTTTGGCCCAACATACTCCCCAATGGTTCTCCTCATTCTTGGCCCCTTATGAACTTGAGCACCAAGGTTTGGAGTTGGATCTTTGATGTTTTGAGAAATATCATGCTTTATTTCTTCTACCTCCTTCGCACCTTCCTCTTCATCCTTCATATCCTCATCCATGGGTTCTTCCACATCTTCTGGCTATACAGGGGTTCTAGGTGTGCTCTCTACAAACTCCTCCACCTCTTCATTCAGCTTTAGTTTTATCTTCTTTCTCTCAGCTGTCTCTTTCTAAGGAGAGAGTCATGGTGATCTCCTCACATGTTGTGGGGTTCATGTGTCTTGGGTCCTTATTCTTTTGAATACCCTTTTAAAGTGGCGATCTCCACAGACTGCTTCTACATCCAAGTCTTCATCTTCTTCTTGTACCTAAGGTGGAGTACCCATGCACTCAGTCTCTACTTTTTCCTTGACCTGCCTTCAACCTCTATGATCTAAGCCACCACTATCTTCATGTTCTTCATCCTCCTCATCCACTGCTATGGTTTCTGTAGGCTATGGGGCTGGTACATGTTCTCCATTGTATGTTTTCCTTTAAGCAGCCTTGGAGCATGAAATCATTTTCTACATACTTGTTATTCTCCAGCTTAGGCTTAAGCTGAAGGTATACAAGTGCGGATCCACTATCTCTAATAGCCAAGCTTACTGGATTCATACTTATGAAATCTGAGATGAGCCTTTCAATATAGGCAACCTGACCTGGATACACATATGCCTTCCTCAGAGTGTGGTAGTCACAGTCTACCTTGTTTACATTAAAGTTCAGGTAGAACACATCAATAAATCGGTGGATTGATGCCTAGAAGTAGTGCGTTGTGAAGGCATACGATAGTTTACACCATGGGCTCCATGCCCCATCCCTCATAGCAAATCACGTGATGTAGAAGTGTTGGTACACCACAAACTTTACCACCTTGCCCACCACCAAAGGTAGATCCTTGGGAATGCGCCACTCTTCCTCAAATTCCATGTGAAGTTGGTCATACCACATCTCTGCCCTCTGTTTAAATGGACCACTCATTGATCCTTCACATAAATATTTGTCAAACCTCTCCATAAGGGACTTATTTTCCATGGGATACTCCCAAATCTTGTTCTTTGGCCCATCGGGCACTCTAATTTATTTAAACACAAGGGAAAGGAGGATAGCACCAAAACTTATCTTCTCTCATGTGCATTCTTCCTCAACAATGGTGTCTGCAATGTAGCCTACTAGGTTATAGACTACTCCCTGAGACATTTTCTTCACAACATGCAACCACATGGTATTCACCTGTGACCATCTCTCTTGATCATTCAACTTGGTTACCAAATGTGTTGCTTCTTGTACCACTGGATACTTCTTAAATTTATTAATGTCCATTCCAAACAGACCCTTAGTATACCCCAACTCCTTTCTTATCTCTACGATTGTTTCTTTATTAGTCAGATCACTTGCAAGTTCTATCCCTGTGCCCTTCAATCCTATCAGTGTCGAAATCAGGGATGTTGTTATTCTAACCCTTTTTCTAACAAAATATAAGAAATCCTCATGGACCTTGCTCATCAGCCATTGGTATAATGGTTCATACTTTCCAAAATATGGGAGCTCATACAACTTATAGACTCCTACCTACTTCAACAATTTCTCCCCAGCGTTGTTATATACAGGCATATCCTACACAGTGTGCTTGTTGGTCTTTGTACTCAACAATGCTTCCAACTCTTTCTTGTTGTCAGATGTACAGTGGTTGTAATCACTTATTTTGCACATGCAGATGTGGGAATCCCACTCTTGTCTGACTATCACACCTTCTGGGTACTGCATTTCTAAAAAATTACTCTCAAGAGCCATTTCAACTTCATCTTCTACCTTCTTCTTTCCTTTTGCACCTGCTGCAGGTGCTTTCTTTGGTACCATCATAAAAATCCACCTTTTCATTGTCTATAACGAGAAAACTCAAACCCTAGCTCAAATCTACATGCCCTAGCTTGAAACTGTGTGCCATAGCTTATTTTCAATGCCTCTGCTTCGCTCAAACCCTTCACTAATGGGGAAAAAAGCCTCTTCCATGCAATAATCCTCTCTCCATGTCTGGTTTCACACTCTCCAGACCTCAATATGACTCACTCAGCTCGATCGCACTTAGCTCACTCAAATACTTATGATCACAAAGGTAAAAATGAACCCACATCACATCCTTATATATTTTCAAAAAGTTAGTGCATTTATTGCTCCTTCACCAACCAACAATCCTCTCATTAATTGACCATTTTCACAATATCCACATAGTACATCTTCATGCCTTAGCTATAACCTTCTAGTGTGCCTTCCTACCTTCTTGCTACAAACTTCTCTTCAACACACTTCCATGCACCCGAGTACCTTGCCACTATGTCCTTCCCCTGGTAGTCTCCATGGCCCCTGCTTACCTCGCGTTATACTATTCCCTCATTTATCTCCATGTATGATCATCTTTTTAAAGCAATCTCCTTTCTAACAACTCCTCTACAAACTTGAATAGCACCTATAGCAGTTTTTTCCTTTATGTGTACCTAGTTGTAAATAGCCACCCACACCAATGGTATGTGCAGTCCTCTGTGCATAAAATTTCTTCAAATGGTAATTAGCTTCAACATGCAAACACACTTATTACACAAAACACCAACTAAATTGACAAAGCATAGTGATGAAAAAGGAAATACATTAAGGATGAAAACCTAGTCTAAATGGCAAACACTACCTTATTACAAACACTAAGAAGACTTATTTATAGTAGGGCTTCAGCCTACTCCCATTAAAGTAACTGGGTAACCATATTCCATCAAGTTTCTCTAACTAACAAGTGCCTGATTCAAGTATATGAGTGATAATATACAGGTCCCAGCCAATGTACTTTAAGCTTGCCAGGATGTCACAAAAATTTAGAGTCATAAAGAAGCACCATCTGTCCTATCTCAAGCTTTTTGTCCCTGATGTGCCTGTCATGCCATGCCTTCTACGTGGACCTTTTCCTTTTTTTGACTCCAATGTGTTATGGCACACCTCTCATCCAACTGTATCAATTTATCAATTCTTTCTTCCAAATATTTCACATCAGCTAGACCTCTAGTGCACGCAATACGCAAAGAAGGTAACATGAATTCCATAGGAAGAACTACTTCTGCACAAAACACCAACTAAAAGGGTGTGGCATTGTTCAACCTCTTTTATGTTGTTTTGTATACCCAAAGCATGGAAGAAACTTTATCATCCCAATCTTTTCTTCCAACGTCACAAATTTTTTGTCAATGCTTGGCTCAAAATCTTGTTGAAAGCCTCAGTAGTCCCATTTACCTGAGGATGATAGGGTGTAGTCTTATGGTGCGCAATCATAAATTCATCCAATATGATCCTAGATCGTTTCATTCACAAAGTGTGTAGCCCTATCATTGGTCAAGCTTAGCGGGAATTCATACCTTGTAAGAACATTTTCCCATAAGAACCTAGTTGTTGTAGTTGCTGTAAAATCCTTGGTAGGTGTTGCTTCTGCCCACCTTGTAAGATAATTTGTGCAAGTGATGATGTAGTGCAATCCAGTTCTACGTGCATATGGAGAAATAGGACCCAAAAATTCCATATCCCATTTCTCAAATGGTTCTGCACTAGGAATATGTCTTAAAGACATTTCATCTCTTTACCCAGGTTTACTAACACATTGACAGTGATCACATGCCTTACAATATTCTTTACAATCCTTATAGAGGGTCTCTCACCATAATTTAGTGAGTAGAATCTTGTGCACAATGGTGTCACCTACATAGTTCCCACCTGTAATACCACCATGAGCCTCTTCCATCATGTCTGTGCGCTTGTGCTCTAGCACACACCGACGTAATAATTCATTTCGGCTTAACTTTTATAGGTCACCACTAATCAACATAAAAGGTGTCGCATGAATTGCAAGTTGTTTCTTCTCCAAGTATTTCATTCCTTCTAGCACCACACCTGTATGTAAAAAATATAGAAATATCCTTTAATTATGAAGGTGCGCATTGTAACCTATATAGCTGTCCATCCAAAAATTTATCTTCAATTATCTATGCGTCCTTCCCTGACTAAATTCGTGATAAATGGTCTGGGTCAGAATTAATTTTACCTATTTTTACCATAATTGTGAAATCAAATTCTTGGAATAAGAGCACCCATCAACATTTTCACCCCTGTAAAATGGTATATTTTACCAAGTATTTCAATGCCATGTGATCGGTGTAAAATACGAATGGTGTTGCTAACAAGTATTGTCTAAATTTATGCAGTGCATAGATCATTAACAAGGCTACACGCTTAGTAGTTATATAATTCTTCTCTACATGAGTCAAATTTCTACTAGAAAAATAGATAGGATGGTCTATAATACCTTCTCCAGGCTGAGCTAACTCTAAGCTAATGTTTGTGCCAGAGGAATCCACATGTACATGAAACAGTTGGTCCCATGAGGGAAAACACAAAATAGGTGCTGCAATAAGTCTCTCCTTCAATGTATCAAATGCATCCTGTTGTAGTTCTCCCCAATAAAATGTCCCTTTTCCTTTTAGTAACTCTTCCAATGGTGCAGAAATATTAGCATATCCTTTGATAAATTTTCTATAATACCCAGTGTGACCCAAGAATCTGTGCACCTCACTGTAACTGGTAGGCTCTTCTAGATCGACAATAACTGCAACCTTATCTCGATTTACTAACAAACATTCCTTGCAGATGATGTTCCCTAACAAAGTGAAAAAAGGTGTAGCAAACACACACTTTTTTATGTTCAAAGAGATGCTTAACTATCTACATGGTTTAAACATTAATCACAAATTGTCACAATTATCCTTAACAGTCCCTAAACCGTCCAATCATCTAAGTAAACTTACAAGAAAATGTGAATAAAGACCTGGAATGGTTGAACAACTATTCGTGAAAATACAACAAGAACATTTTTCAGACTAGAGGGCATCACAGTATATGCAAAACTTCCCCATTCAGTGGTGAAAGTTTTTTTCTTGATTCTCCTGTGCAATCCGAACTTGATGATACCCAAAAAATCCATCTGTAAAAGAATAGATTTTACACCCTGTAATGCATTCTAATATCTCCTCTGTGAAAGGTGTAGGAAAGGGATCAATCACACATGCAACATTAAGTTCTCTGTAATCCACACAAATCCTAATCCGACCATCTTTCTTTATACTGATAACCATGGGGCTAACCCACTCTGATTCTTCTAGGGGCTTGATGATGCCAGACTTCAACATCTTGCCAATTTCTTCTTTGATCTTTACACGTAGGTTAGGGTTCATCCTGTAGGGCCTCTTCCTGACCAGACGCACACCTTGCCTTAAGATTTGTCCTAATTTCACCTAATGATTCATGCAGTCCTTTTAATTCATGGTATCCCCTAGGAAATAAGTCCTAAAAATCATGGAGGAACTCCACTATTTTTGCTACTTCATATCTAGACCAATAATCTCTAATTATTGCCTCTTTAGGTTTAACATCCATACCAATATTCACTTTCTTTCTCCTCATAGGTTCATGATAGGCATGCACATTGTTATCCACATTTTCCAAGACCTCACGTGTACCTGCTAAATGATCTATATCCAAATTGTATCTACTTCTTCATCATCCACTATGTAGACCATCTTCCCTTTTTCTTTCTCAAAGAAAGCGATTCTTAAGTAGCATGACATCTGTCCCTTCTCCTTCATCAAAATGTGCTCCTGAGTCATTCTCATCAAATAAATCTTGAATGAGTTCTTCCACATTTGCATTGTCTCCCATAGTTAAATTACTTTATAACCCTTAATGCCTCTTCTACTAGAGGTTTAGTAGAGAAGTAGTCAAAATTCTGGACCATACCTATAATCAAATCCTGCCAATTTCTAGTTTCTCTATGTAGCTCTGCATATACATACCAAACGTGTGCGAAACCTTGTAAAGTGGAATAAAGTTTGTGCACCCATAGCAAAGGTGGTAAAGCTTCCTGCCCCTTTGTCTAGAGCCTCTCACACTGTTGAATGTGGTACTGAACAGGTTGATTACCATGATATGTGTAGATTTGAGTAGGTGCATTGCTCCTGGAAAATTGAGTTGTAAGAGAAATCATGACTTCATTCCATTCTACAAGATTATCCATGTGAACCACCCACTAATGCGTTGCTGTCCCACACAGGGTATATGCTAACATATTTCTTCTTTCCAACTGGTCTATCCACTATTCCTCCTATGGTTGCAGGAATACCATAGGGTCTCCTTTCCTAGTGTACCAAGGTACAAAGTTGTTACCTATCCTCCTGATGTAACGAGGTTTACTTTTCCATGTAAATGTGCTCCTTACTTCGTGCCCAACCATCTCATAAGTACCATGAGCCCAATTATCACAAGTAATACTTGTAGTATCACTAATAGACTGCACAGATTCCCACTGAAGGATTCCTTCCTTAGATGGCTCAAGTACTTATGGGTCCTAAATGGTGCGTACATAAATCCTATTCAGATCTTCCTCACTTCAAAGGCTGAACATAGGGCACAGATTTTCCATCTGTTAAAGGGATAATAACTCTTTCCTCCTTGTTTCTCAAAACTGATATATCCCTTGTTGAACCGAAGATCAACATTATTTATGTAACACCAAGGGCGTCCAAGTAGAGATGGGAAACTGTCTGCTTTTGCAAGTGCTAAAACCTCAAAATCCATAGTGAATTTGGCCCCTTGTATAGTAATGGATCTTTTAAAACTCCGATAGGAGTGGCCTTAGTTCGATAGCCATAAACAATACATTAGAAGATGGCTGCAATGTAGGTCTCCCATATCCGTACCCATGCATATAAAGTAAGCACATTTACTTCTGCACCTATGTCAATCAATATATTACTCAAGAGCCATCCATCGACAACAACATTCAGAGTGATCTCCTTGTCATAATATAAGCTATGGGGGGGAAGATTTGCATGTAGGATCTGACGTCCCATTCTTAGTATTCATGTGAGGAGTGTTTCCCTTTAGCCAAATCCATAGTAATGGAATAATATTCCCTTGGCGCAGCTTTCTGCATACCTCCTTCAAGTCATCAATATATAACTGGACTGTCTCTGCTGCCTTCTTTAGTTCCATCTTCCATGATTGCTCCTTTAAACACTATATTTCCCCTTGAAGGTCTCTAAGTACCTCCATTGTATCATGATAAACCTCCTTCTGGTGCATAGGATCTAGGTACCTTGCATGCAAAATTTCCTCCTTAGTGATGGTAGGCTTCTGTGGTAATGCCTCTCTAGTGTGCGTAGCTTCAGCGCGTGTAGTGATATTCATAGCAAATACCTCAGGTTCCGGTGCCAACTTTGGCATCCATTGATTTTCCACAACATGTTGTATCTGTTAGCATAATTTAGAATAGGCATATTTATTACATTGTCTTTTATTTAATAATGTGCAACATGTGCACTCTAGTCTAGTGACTTGCATTCAATATTGTTATGTTGGATAACATTCAATATTGGTATTAGTAGTAATTACATGTGCATGTGAGATGGGTACATTCATCTCGTAGTTGGTGCTTGATAGGGTGTCATGTCTATCCATATGAGGTTATCTAATATCTTTAAATATTACAGCTCTTGCATTGTTATGTAATCTGATTTTATGATCAATAATATTCGTGAGGCTTCCGTCCCTCTTTGGTCATTGCAATCTTATTCTATTCTATCATGTGGTATCTAAGCTATGCCATTATTATCATTTGGTATCAGAGCAGGTTCTATCCAAGCAAGGTTGAAGAGGAGCACTATTGGAGTGGATCCATTGGAGAAGAAGATCTGCATCAAAAGAGAGCCATTGAAGCATCCCGCAACCTCCATTCCTTCCAAACATCCCTCAACTAAAATTTGACCTATCCACTTATTTGGAAGGTAAATTTTTTTTATTAGTCATTGGTATAGCCAATTGATCTAACATATTGGCGGAATATTTCAGATTTGGAGATCTTTAAAAAAAAAAAGGAGAAAGATCTTGAAAACAATTGCAGATCTAAAAAAAAAAAGATTTGTGAAAAAAAAAAGAGATCTTAAAAAAAAAAAGGAGAGAGATCTTGAAAAAAAATTACAGATCTAAAAAAAAAAAGATCAGATCTAAAAAAAAATCAGATCTGAAAGTGGAGGTGTGAAGAATTCGGGAGCAAAGGTTGAAGCAGTCCCGTCAACAAAATTCCAGCAAATAGCTCTTAGAAGAAAGGACATAACTTTTTCATAAAGTGTCAGATTGATGTGCCATTTTTTTTTTTGGAAAGACAAGAAGGAGGCGCACAACTTTGCAGTTTACATCATCTTCATATTAGGCCTCTACATATGACGAAAAGTCTGTACAAGTCAGATTATTTTTTTTCTGAAAAAAATCAGATCTAACTGGTAATTTGGTAAGATCTCAAAAACTAAGATTCTGATTCTTTTGAAATTTTGTGGGTTTCAAGAAAAATATTGTATGATGCTGTTGTCAAAATTTTAGAAAAACCTTGATCATGGTTTGTGAGAAAAGCTGAAAACAATATTCAGATTGTTTGTTTGGATCTTGGGAACAAATAGGTCAACAGTTCGATTCCCACTCTCTCCATATTTTTTATTAAATTATTTTTTTTGGAAAATTTGGAGAAATTACTAAATTTTGGGAGATTTATAAATTTATAGGCTCACCAAACACATTTAGAGCCACCACTAAATTTAGCGGAAAAACACCTATTGGGGGGTAAAAAAAATATTTTTGGCCTAAATTGTGTCTTTTGTGATTCTAGACCCTTTTTTGTAAAAAAGGGGGGACACAAAAACTTCATTTTGATGTACTTTTGGAGTATTTTGTACTAATCTTGGTGCATAAAGTGAAAAAAAAAAAATTACAATTTTTTTATTTTATGTTTGGTTCTATCATACGAGATCTTTGATCTCATAGCAGCGTTCGGTATATACGGTGCCTCTGGGAAGTGCTTATGGGTGATGCCATCACGACTACTACTGAACTTAATGCCTAACACAACTACCTAAACATCGTCTGGGCATCGACCCTATAAAATTGACGGGGAATAATAAGGACACAATACACACACATTTGAGCCCTTCCATCCGTTTATTCTTGCACAAACACCTCTTCGTACTGTCTAAGTACCACGTACTAAATTCTTTCACGTGTGTTAACACCTCTTTCCATAATGATGGGTATATTGAAATGGTGATCTTCTTCCACGTACCAATGGGTATATAGGAAGGGAGCATATATAGAAAGGTTTGGTATATCGACCTGATGGTATATTGAGAGGGAGACCATAAACCAGGAGTGATAAGAGCCTTACCCTTTGTCAGAAATTTAGAGTTTCATAAATTTAGATTACAGAAATGGGTGCAAAAGCACCAAAGTTCTTCTTGGTAGATTCACAACTGCTTAGAGGAGACAACTATGCTGCATGGAAACCGAAGATCAAGACGTTACTTGAGTTTGAAGACCTATGGACAGTTGTAGATGGAAAAACAACAAGATCACTTGATGATGGAAGACAACAAGTTCAATTTGACAGGGCCAATCAAAAGGCCAAGTTGATAATCTGGTTTAGCGTAACAAACGATGTACAACCCCACATTAGAGATGCCACATCGGCCAAGGATGCATGGGATAAGTCGAGCACAGTCTATGAGGCAAAGAACAAGAATGCCATCCTCAACCTACTATCATAACTACATACTCTCAAGTTCAAGCACAATGAGAAGGTTGAAGTTTTTTTGAGATGAGTTGCTACTTTGAGGGCATCTCTATTGGCATTGGGAAAAGAGATAAGTGATGAAGACCTCGTACCAATTGTGTTGCGAGCACTTCCTCCTTCCTATAGAATCTTTGTGACAACTATCAATATGAGTGAACACACAGTCACCTTTGAGAATTTGGTCAATCTACTCCAACAAGAAGAGGAAATGAACAAGAAAGATCGTGAAGATGAGCAAGCACTGTCTTCCAATCATAAAGGAAAGGGAAAATTTCAGTCCAATCACAAGAAGTCCCAACAAAATCAAAGTCAACGAGACAACACCAAGAAGTGTCCCATTTGTAATAGAGGGGGACATGACATCAAAGATTGTTGGTACAATTCCTACAAAAAGGGTTCATCAAGCAATTCAAAACCCAACAACCAACAAGGTAACAACAATTCAAATAAAGGGAAGTCTAACAATAACAACAATCAAGGGCAGAAAAATGGTAATTGGAAAAGAAAACCCAAACAACAAGGGTACATTTCCGAACATGAGGATGATTCAGATGAAGGACACCACATGTATTCTGCTCAATTTGATGAAGAAACCAAGTCCACACAAGATATCTGGTATGTTGACTTGGGTGTAACTCGACACATGACTGGACACAAGGATTGGTTCTACACACTACGTGACTCACCTAACAAGAACCATGTGTCATTAGGTGATGACTCGTCATACAGTGTCAAGGGGATTGGCAACATTTCACTACCTCTTGGAAAGCATGACTGCAAAATCACAAATGTATTGCATGTACCTGGGTTGACCAAAAATTTGCTATCAGTTAGTCAACTCCTTAATCACAACTTGAAGTTGGATTTTGACAGTAATAATGGAGAAAAAGTGTGCTTGATAAGAGATAGGTCGAGAGGTTCCAAGATTGTAGCAAGAGCCTCCAATGTGGGACGCATGTTCCAACTTGATTTTGTCCACAAGGATGATCAAGCTCTAGTGGCCAAAGACACACAATCTACAGAACTATAGCATCATAGATATGGTCACATCAGTTTTGGCTATCTCCAAACACTTCAAAAGGGAAACATGGTGAAAGTATTGCCTACACTCAAACACAACACTGACAAGTGTCACAATTGCCTAGCCGGAAAGCAACACAGAGTACCCTTCTAGAAGAACACATATAGAGCTAAGGGAAATCTTGATTTGGTGCACACCGATCTTTGCAGGCCCATGCAACCAAGTCATTCTGGATGTCAATACTTCATGCTTTGTGCTGATGACTACTCAAGAAAGA
Organism: Taxus chinensis; assembly: GCA_019776745.2. Classification (NCBI taxonomy): domain Eukaryota; kingdom Viridiplantae; phylum Streptophyta; class Pinopsida; order Cupressales; family Taxaceae; genus Taxus; species Taxus chinensis. Next base: position 772,659,037 of record CM034148.1, on the reverse strand, counting down.
TGTGGATATATTGTCTAAGAAATAAGAGTCAAGCCTTTGAGACATTTCAGAAGTTCAAAGCACTTGTTGAGAATGAAGCTGGTCGTAAGATCAAAACTCTCTGCTCAAATCGAGGGGGGGAATTCACAAGCAATGAGTTCAAGACTTACCTGGAAGCTCATGGGATTCATCGAAAAATGCCTCCTACTCACACACCACAGTAGAATGGTATAGTTGAGAGAAGGAATCATACTATCATGGAAATGGTGTGATGTATTATTGACGACTCAGGTTTAACAAAGACATTTTGGGCAGAAGCTGCAAGAACTACAGTCTATTTGTTGAATAGAGTGCCCACAGTAGCTCTTGAAGGAGTGACACCTCAAGAAGCATGGTCAAATCAGAAACCATCAATTGTACACCTAAGAGTATTTAGGTGTAAAGCTAGCATGCACATACCTAAGAAGAACATGAACAAGTTGGATATGAAAGCTGAGAAACTGATATTCATTGGATACAGTGAAGAAGCACTTGGGTACAGATTATGGGATCCGAAAGCAAAGAAAGTATACACAAGTAGGGATGTTGAGTTCTTTGAGAAGAAACAAGCAGATGCTCCACTCAACGACTCAACAAACATGTAGAATACATCTCTTTTGAAGACAAAATTTGATGTTCCCACTGAAAATGACAGTGATGAATTGGATGATGGTGAAAACTTGGATCCACCACAAGCCAATGGAACAGCTAAGAAGTTACCTAAATGGTATACTCAATTAATAAGAGATGAAAATTTGGATGAAGCACCTAGCACGTCATCCAATCCTGGACCTAGAACTCGCAGTCAATCTCATGAAGAGGTCAATTATGCCCTAATGAGTAGAGTTGTTGAAACATTTGAGCCATCTATAGTTCAGGAAGCCCTACAATCAAAAGCTTGGAAAGATGCCATGGATTCAGAGTATCGGTCAGTGATGAAGAACAACACATGACAACTTGTCGACCTTCCACCAGGGAAGAAACCCATTGGATGCAGATGGATATTCAAGACTAAGTACAAATCATATGGGACTATTGACAAGTATAAAGCAAGGCTTGTAGCAAAGGGGTATGCATAACAAGAAGGCATTGATTATGAGGAGACATTTGCTCCCACAGCCAAGATTAAGACAATCAGGATGATCTTTGCTCTAGCTGCACAATTTGGTTCAAAATTCCACCAAATGGATGTGAAAAGTGCCTTTCTTAATGGATATTTGCAAGAAGAAGTCTATATGACTCAGCCAGAGGGTTATGTAATACCAGGAAAAGAGATGATGGTATGCAGACTCATAAAATCTCTATATGGCCTAAAACAGGCACCCCGGGCATGGTACATCAAAATTGATGAGCATCTCATAAGTCATGGATTCGAAAGGAATCCTTATGACCCTAATCTCTACCTCAAAAATCAAGGGGGGAGATTGTCATTGTGGTTGTTTATGTCGACGATCTAGTCATTACAGGCAGTTCTGTGAAGTTGATCGGGAGTCTCATTTACCTGACATATACTAGACTAGATATCAGCTTTGCAATCAGCTATTTATCACGCTTCATGCAAGAACCAAAAATATGTCATTGGAAAGCAGCAAAGAGAATACTGAGATATCTAAAGGGTACAGTTGACCTTGGTCTAGAATATAAGAAGAATAATAACTTCTTCTTGACTAGATATTCAGATTTAGATCATGCAGGAAACATGGATGATATGAAGTCAACATCAGGCTTTGTATTCTTTATGGGATCTGGACCGATATCATGGGGAAGCAAGAAACAAAACTTTGTTTCCCGCTCTTCTATAGAAGCAGAGTATCGAGCTATAGGTGAAGCTGTTTGTGAAGCAATATGGCTACGCTGAATACTGGAAGGAATTGATCTACCACAAAATAAATCTACTCCAGTATATGTTGATAATGAAGGAGTTCTAAAGCTTGTTTGCAATCCAGTATTTCATGAGAGAACCAAGCATATTGAAATACAGGTTCATTTCATATGTGAGCATGTCTTGAAGCACAACATACAGCTCCAGTTCTGTCCTACAGCTGAACAGAAGGCAGATGTTTTCACTAAGTCACTTGCACATGACAAATTCACACTGTTCAGAGAGTTCCTCTCCACCTCATTGGAAACTATGAAAAATTAAGGGGGGGAATGTTAGCATAATTTAACATAGGCATATTTATTGCATCGTCTTTTATTTAATAATGTGCAACATGTGCACTCTAGTCTAGTGACCTGCATTCAATATTGTTATGTTGGATAACATTCAATATTGGTATTAGTATTAATTACATGTGCATGTGAGATGGGTACATTCATCTCGTAGTTGGTGCCTGATAGGGTGTCATGTCTATCCATATGAGGCTATCTAATATCTATAAATATTACATCTCTTGCATTGTTATGTAATCTGATTTTATGATCAATAATATTTGTGAGGCTTCCGTCCCTCTTTGGTCATTGCAATATTATTCTATTCTATCATTTGGTATCTAAGCTATACCATTATTATCAGTATCCTATCCATCCCTATGTCTTTGTTCTCATGTTTATGTTGCTTGCTAAGATTCTCATATAGATCCATGCATTCCTCTAGATTTGATTCGTCGTACAGAAATAAAATGCTATATTCTGAGGACATTCGCACCTGTAGTGGTCAGGTCATCTGCATGTAAAGCATGTTTCATGAGGGAATTCACTTCATCCACCACCATGACCCCAACCTCCAAATTCACCATAGTATCCTCGATCTCTTCCATGTCCTCCTTCATAGCACCCCTCGTTTCGATCATAATGCACTTGATTGTGATTTCAATCATGATGCTCACCTTTACCCTTAGAGTTATCTGATACTCTTGTTTGTCGCACACCAATATCTATAACATCATGGATCTGACCAATCAACATGCAGTCTTTTATATCATGAGTCGTGCACCGGAAAATCTCACAATAACAGGATACATTCTTTCTTATCTCGTAATAATGGGCAATGGCTGGCATCATGGTTCAGGTGACATGTCTCATAGTCTAGTAATAATGAATGTACTATTACGTGGGTATAACTATCTTTGGTTTTCCCCTCCACTTCACAGTCTATACACTAGATCCTAGTGTACGTCTCATCTTCCAAATTCACCGATAGTTTCTCCAACTTTTTTGCCATGGATGCAATATGTGCTTCCAAGAATTGGCTGACTCTAGTGTCTATACTCCCGACTACCTCATCACACAAAGTTGCTTCAAGTGCTTTACGTAGATCAGTGTATGTCTTATGTGACAACGCCCTTCTAAAAGGTGTGATTAGACCTCCAACGAACCATTGTGCATGCTGGCTTGTGTGAATATCATAAGAAAGCTTAGATAAAAGTGTTTTGAAATGATCATCATACTCCTAGACACTTTCAGTAGTGCCTTGTTTAATATCCTTGAGCGTGCTTATACTAATCTACTCAGATTCAGGGATATAGAACTTTTTAAGGAATGCATCTTTGAATGTTGCATAATATACACAAGTTTGATCAGGGTCAAACTTCATGTACCAACTATGTGTGCGTCCCTACAATGTAGTTGTAAATTGACTTGCCTTGCGCTTAGAAGCCACGATTCCTTTTACGTACCATAATAGCTCACACATGTACACATGTTCAACAGCATCTTCTATGCCCCTATACTCTAGAAGATGAAGAGATATATCCATGTAAATATTTTGGGGTTGGTGTGGACCCTGCCCACCTGATCCAGAACCTCTTGTGTTGCCTCTACCTCCAGAACCACCATATCCACTAGAACTAGAGCCACCTACACCCCCTGATCCTCCACCCGTAGCTGGAAGTGGACCAGAAGATGTACTTCCTTATGTCCTAATAATAGTATTGTACTGAACTCCTACAGTCTACGTGGTGGTACTACTCACAAAATTGAGCCCCAAATTTTTTGAGCTCAAATTTTTTGCATATGATGCACCTAAAAAGGTAACTCTAAACAAAAATGAAGACATTTTCCCTACCATCGATGTACTTGCTATGTGACATACTCCTTCTTCCCTACTTCTGAAATTAGCTTGCTGACTATTGGATGTACTAGGTACCAAAAAACCAAGTGCAAGGGCTAGGTTTCCAAGTAGATTCAGATGCACACTTGTGGACTAGTTCATCTCTGTTGGCATGCTCTTGTGTGAGGCCGAGGAGGGTTCCCTTTCATGCTTTCCCAAATGGGGGAGTTATTGATGCTTTGGGTCCATGCTTTATGCATGAGCTCCAAATCCTTCATGAGCAATCTCTCTCCTCAATGTCATCCACTCTATAATGGCATGTTGCTTCTCTATCTCCCTCTCACATGCGTCATTTTAATCAAGCCACCTTTATTCTGTCTTCCTCTCTACCATTAGGTTCGCCATCTTTCACCAACCCTACTCCTGCCCCCGCTTGTGGTGGGGTTTAGATAGACATTGACTTTTCCTCTAAATTTTGGGTTACCATTAAGATCTTAATCGCTAGTGGAATACCTTGCAAGTAAGTTACCCTAGGATACCGTAAAAAATGGAACTCAGCTACCTTTGGGTAAGAATAAGTGGAATTAAGTATTCCAGGATATAGTTGTTCAAAACACCACGGAACCAAGTATCCACAACACGTATCTAAATCAGATCAACATCATACAACGCCTAAAATTCTCCTTGTGTCCAAAAAAGTGTGCGATATCTCCAATTTATCTTAGACGCATAAGCAACCAGCCACTTGTACAGTTCTACCAAGAAATAGCAAAGAATCTCTCATACTGATAGTCATATAGATTATTTTCCACCCACACACATGCATCAAACTCAGATTCAGTGTTGAATATCTATGCAGACTCTTCTTCTAGATCTTTTATCCACTCTTCAACACTTGCTAAGTTCAACCGGTACGTCTTTATTGTGAACCATCCTAAAAAAACTGAAAAAGAGGTCCCAGAAATAGAACTAATGATGCATCCTAGAATTTACCACGAACAACCCAGGTGCACTGGCACATCACCCAGCCTGAGTTGAGCCCTCACCCAAAGCATGCAAGGTACCAGGCCGCTCCTTAGAGTTTCTTGTACATGATGTGAACATGATGAATATGTAATGTATTCATATCCATAAACAACATAAATATTCCACAAAGCATATTCCAAATCTATATATAAAAGAATAATGAATTAAGGGATAGACATAATGAAGTTAACCATGTAAGAACTAGTTACAGTCATGTTTAACACCATTATTCACCCAACACACTCCATTATATTAAAACACAATAAACACATAAGATTCTTACAATAAGCAGTATCATAAGTTTATGCACGCATCATACTTGGCAGCATAACTCCACAATAGCTCATACACAACACATCAATTATCTACATAGATTACTACATATTTATAAGGGTGGGGAATTTCCCTTCACTGCTTGCACTTAAAAAAATAGGGCTGAATGTTGAAAAATGGTCATGCGTCTTTATAATAACATGCACACATGCAAGTGCACTAAGAATATATCTCTTACAGTTAACTGGCAGTAGTAATCCTATTATTAACTCAAACTCATGCATGGCACTTAGTAGACACTCTTCCCAAAATAGCATTTGTGTGTCGTACAAGTCTCCATCTTGTTGTGTGCTCCATATGCTATCTCCAAAAATAGCTTGTAATCATGAAAATGGCTAATTTTCGAATCAATCTATCTTTTATGCGTGTTTACTTCCCTATCCTTTCATGCCTTCAAATATGCCTTACTACCACATGCAAATCTTTTGTGTGTCCTCTCCTTAGTGCCATATTCTGTTTTCTCAATAATGAATCATTTTTTTATAAGGATTTAACGAAATTTTTTCTATTTTTCTTCGATTATATTTTGGTATATAGAAAATCATGGGAGGAGAATCTCCAACACTTGGATAAGGTGTTGGAAATTTTAGAACAGAAGTCCCTCTATGCCAGAAAAATCCAAGTGTGAGTTTGGGATGACTGAAATTTTGTACTTAAGACATGTTGTGAATGCACAAAGAGTTTATGTAGACCAAAAAAAATCAAGCCATCTTGGATTGGACAACACCAACTAACATATCGTAATTAAGAGTTTTTTGGGTTTATGTTGCTATTATAGGATATTTATGAAACGATTTTCACAAATTTTTGTTCCTTGAATAATCTAACATGAAAGGGATATTTCAGCTTCTCAAAAATAACCCAAATGGATATTGATGAGTTGAAAACGTTAATGTGTTCTTTCCATGTACTTGTTCCATATTTCTCTATTCCATTTTTAATTGAATGTGATGCTTCCGATGAAGGTGTTGGGGTTGTTTTGATGAAAAATAAGCATCTTATTGAATATGAGATTCAGAAACTCAAGGAACATGAGAATAATATCTCCATCTATGATAAATAGTTTTTTTCCAACATAAATGCATCGACCAAATTCTTGCAATACTTAGGTTGTGAAAGGAATGTGGTCAAAACCAACCATTATAGTTTTAGATTCTTTCTTCATCAAAGGAAATTGAATGACTTGAAACAAAATTGGCTAAGTAGACTCCAAACATATCATTTTGATATTGAATATGTCAAGGGAAACATAATGTGGTGGTGGTTGAATTTTCAAAGAAGTCACCTCCTATCTCTCTTGAGGATGTGATCATATATAATGAGAAGATGAAGGAGACAAAGGTTTCAAAAATTGTTTAAGGGAAAGCAATTTTGGGAAGGGGTGACTATATTGTCCCCTTTTTGAACTAATATATTTACAAGATTCTTTCCCATTCCACTTCCCATGGTCAAGAAGTAGGTGAACAAGGGAGATCCTTTGTTGATATTTTAGTCTTTCTTCTGTTAACATTTTAAAAAATTCTTTAGTGTTTTACTTATAAAACAAATTGGATGGGTTGGAGATAGTTTCAGGAAAGTTAAAAGATAAAGTAAGATTCCTATTGAGGTCATTCAAGGCGGAATTCTCTCCATGAGACTTTGGTGCCAGCATATGGATATAAAAGAAGTCACTTACGCTCATTTTGGGCATGTTTTTCCTATTATAATTGTATCTACTTGGTTTTGGGGCTGACTACTCTATTCTATTCCAATAGAGGGAGAAAATCATTTGGTGTGCAAAATAAGGAATATGTAAACCTTCATTGTTCAAGGTTGGAGAACGAAAAATTCTCCAATTTTGTGGTTCTAAGGGATTATAATAAAATTATATTTCTGGTTGGCAACTAGGGCATTGAAGAAGAAGAAGAGATATCACAACCTTCTACATCAATTTGGCACCCTCTCTTAGGTTGAAGACTTGGGTGGAGAAGGATTTAAGTGGATTGTAGGGAACATCTTGGTGTTTTGAGTTGATAGTCAAATTTATCCTAATTTATAAGGTTGATCTATCACTTCATTGGTATTTATTGGGGTTTGAAATCCTCATTTTTAGATAGTTTTTGTGACATATACTTCTATTGGTTATTTAATTCATTTCATATATGTGTTAACACATATTTCTCATTAATTTATGAAGTATATTAGATGAAATAATTTTTACATGATTGATTAAGATATTTGGAATCATTCTGTATCATTTTTAGATTGATATTACATGAGAATTGCTTCCTTAGAGTATTTTTTAACTCAATTTAAAGTTAATTTTTGATACCCTAAAGGTTTTATTTCAGTTTTCTTCTAGGGTTTGATCAATTTTATTCAAAAAATCAGAATTCTTGCACTTGGATTTGAAGCCAAACCCTTGTTTTTTAGATTTATTCCTAGAAAGGGACATTATAGTGAGTGCAAACTGGAATCACAAAGGGGAAAACCTTACAATCATGTGAAAAACATCTATAAAGAATGCTAAGAATCTCCAAAGAGAGAAGATAATCCCAAAGGAGGAGATAAAACATTTTCCCCTCATCATTCTTGTACAAAGGAAATTCCTAAAAGGTATGGAAATTATAAATTCTCCAAAGTTTAATTCAATTATGAGAAGAATGGCCATGTAACACATAATTTTCGGTATGCGTATCCATGGTCTTTTTATGGATTGAATACCCATTGTGTGACCATGTATTAGAAGAGAAAGTCCATATAAAGGAATTCCATGCCCTCCGGGAGGAAGGAGAATCATTGTGAAGACCACTCACCAAGTCAAAATGTGGAGAATGGAAACATGGGCTTATTTTCTGAGAAAATGGGAAAATGTTATCACTCTCATTGTAATATGAGTGGTCATTGGGTTGACAAGTGTTGGAATATTCATCCAAAACTTTGTCTAAATACCATAAAGAAGAAATTTTTGAAAGAACCAACAGTTCAATAGGCATCGCATGAAGAATCTAACTTATCCAAAGAAGATCCATTCAAGAGGGAGAGACCCAAGGAGGAGCATTAATAAGCTTGGGTTTGTAAGAAAGTATTTACTTTCATGGAAAGCATATTTGTATAGCTAAGTTTTGTTTATCATGCTTGTAGCACCTCCAAATCACTTTTAAGGTTTCCATTATATAATACAAATGAAGGAAACTAACCCCCTTTTGTATGAGAAAGTGTGGAGGTAGATCACTCATTGAGGTAAAATATGGATCAGCTATCCAAGTTGACAAACACGTTATGAGCATCTTGTTACAATAGGTTGTGTCATTATCTATCTTTCATTAACATGCTCATGTTAACCTTGATGTTAGCATATTTTTCTTAAACTTCTTATAGAATTATGATTTTTGGGATCTGGACTGATATCATGGGGAAGAAAGAAACAATTTTTTTTCTCATTCTTCTACATAAGTTGAATATCATGTTGTATGTGGAGTTGACTATGAAGAGATATAGCTACGTCACATACTAGAAGGACTTGGAGTACCACAGGAAAAACCTACCACCATGTATTTAGACAATGAAGGTGTTCTCAAACTTTTTTGCAATCTAATTTTTCACGAAAGAAAAAATAAAATCAAGGTACATGTTCATTTCATACACGAGCATGTCATGAAACACAACATACAGCTTCAGTTTTTCCCAATAGATGAAAAACAAGCAGATATCTTCACACAATCACTTGCACATGACAAGTTTGAGTTGTTAAGATATTTCCTCTCCTCATCTCTTGAGGTAATGCAAATTTAGTGGGGGGAATGTTAGGGTAAACATAGTTTACTTTGTAATTATACATTGTATTGTAGGTAACTAGATTGTTTTTTATTGATTAACGCTTTTGACCGAAGTTATGAACCAGAGGGTAGCCTGGGACCCCACCCATTACAGCCAATGTCCTGAGATAAGATATTACAATTAGACCAACCCAGACCATGACCAGTGAGCCCGCACTAATGATACAATTTCAGTCACCGCCATTTTAAGAGCCACCATTTGCCTCAAACACCAATGCTGACAATGCAAAGTCCACAACCACTGAGAATAACCACCAGTCATAACCATCGATGATGCAAGATCCACCACCACCGATAACCACCCCAAAGGGATCACGCATAGTAGGATTTGAACCTAGGTGGATCTAAAAACAACCATCCATCTTAACTAATCCACCCAAACCCCATTGGCAAAACAATTAGGCTAGGGATGTACCCCCTAGGCAACATGCAAATACCCCACTCCACATGCTATGGGTAAATCAGGATATGAAATCTTGGGGGCTAGGTTTGAACTTGGGTTGGCTCTATAGGCTAAGCGCCCCAACATTTCACCATAGGGTCATCCCCAAAATTGATCGAAGAGGCTGGGTTTGAACTTGGGTTGTTGGCTCTACAGGCTAAGCACCCCATCAGTTCACCACAGGGTCATCCCCAACTCCCAAGATGACATGAAAATTCCCCACTCTACATTCCTCGGGTAAATCAAGATATGAAATCCTGGGGGCTAGGTTTGAACCTAGGTTGTTGGCTCTACAGGCTAAGTGCCCCACCAGTTCACCACAGGGTCATCCTCGTTCTTTTAAATTAATCAAAGAGGTTAGGTTTGAACCTAGGTTGTTGTCTCTATAGGCTAAGTGCCCCACCAATTCACCATAGGTTCATCCCCAACTCCCAAGGTGACATGCAATTGCCCCACTCCACATACCATGGGTAAATCAGGATATGAAATCTTGGGGGCTGGGTTTGAACCTGGGTTGTTGGCTCTACATGCTAAGTGCCCCACTAGTTCACCACAGGGTCATCGTAGGTAACTAGATTGTTACTTAAAGTAAAATGCATAATTAAAAATTAAACTATGTTTACCATAAAAATATTTAGTAATATGGTTGAAGAGGAACTCTATTGAGAGAGAACTCCAAATAAGGGTTATCCAATTTATGACAACAATAGAGAGAAATGTTGATGAGCATCTTATAAAATGCACATGATTCGAAGTGTTCTTTGAAGAGGGAAGATGAAGTGGAAATAAATCTACATGAGAAATACTTCCATGGTGAGTAGCACTCAATAAGAGAGTTGTTATTTTGTGAATGTATATTGGAATCCATTTTATTTATTTGTAATTGTTTGTATGTACGTTTTGTAAGACCTAATTTTGGTATGTTTCATTTAATTGTAAGAACCCAAGAAGTGAAAAGTGTACAAGTGGTAGCTGTATTAACACAACTTAGTATGAAATGTAATTTTCTACCTTTGTTGAGAATATTGAAAATTAAGGAGAATACAAAAACTTCTCTTAATGGGAGATCTTCATTCTAGCCTACAAGTAATGCAAAGGCTAAGACAATCCACCAAGAATAAAACCAAGAAATTGAGAGTAGATGAAGGTAATTTGGTAGAGATCAGAGGTATTCATGAACTCTCTATGTCACCTAGGTTTGTAGGTTCTACTTTGGGGTGGTTAGTATCCAAGATCTAATAAATAAATTACTTTCATACATGTCGTTATATTTCATGAAAATTGGAAACTATATAACCTCCTATAATAATAAATCAAGGTGAGAATGTTCAAGTTCTCTTTTTGATGATATTTTATTTTGAATTACTTGATAATTTATAGGCAAAGGTTCTCCTTAACATGAGAGAAAGAAAACTAGAAAAGAGGGAGTTGTACCTATTTCGCACGGAATGTTTCGGCTCTGTGGAATAGACTTGCTTCTATCCTTTCATTCCTTTGAGAAATAGATAAGGGTTAGGGCTAGGAGGAATACATGTTGAATGTTGAGATGGTGTGCGCGTACCGTAGAGAAAGATCAGTTTGACTGTGAAGAACTCCTTTTTGTCTTGGAAGGACTACCTGCAAGTAAGAATACAAGACCACCAGATTTTAATTAGACAATAAATGAGGGAGCTGCCTTAGGCCCAGGAAATATAAAACTTCCTTTCGAAGGTGGTCAGTTCCCCTTTTAATACAAATTAACACAAATGATAACAAAGAAAGCTATTGCAAAATCATGATTTAGGTACCTCGTTACAAAGCAATAGAGGCTAAACTATCAATAATAAAACGTCACGTTGTTTTTTCGGTTACTGGTCGTTGATACATTCAGGTTGAGTTACAGGGATAAAACAGACTGGATCTGAGGTTGTTAGGTGACAAATAGGTGAGAGGAAGGTTTTGGGGTATAAGTCACAGTGACCGATGCCGGTCACTGGATAACCGACCGCGGTTAGAGAACCATTGCCGGTAGGGGATAACCGACACCGGTAGGGTCAGTAATCTAGGTGCTTCTGGATAGAGGTTGGTTGCAGGGTGATTGTGGGGTTATTAAGACTGGTGGATGGCTGAGGGGAATAATGAGAGGACAGGGAAGACTCAGAGTGTGATAAAATGGTCTTCTGGGAAATACAAGGATGTATGGATGAAGGTTAAGTGCAGGGTGCTGGTAGGTGGTAGATCTAGGAATGAGCTTATAATTACTATCAATCCACAGGCTCAAAAATGGTGTTTAGAAACATACAAGACACTACTTACTCATTCCTGATGAAGATGCAGGTTCCAGGACTGTGATGACGAAGACAGGGTTCAAGTAGGATGATCTGAAAATCCAAGATGAGCTATCTCCTCTTCTAATGCTCGGATGAGTGTCACTGGGCTCTGGTTATTCAGTTGCAGTCTTGGGCTTGATGTCCTTCTCTGCAAACTTCTCTCTTTTCTTCACTTGTCTCTGCTCGGCCAAGCAAATCCGGATCCTTTCAATGATTTCTCCTCTTCTCGATCAAATGAAAATCTGATCCTTTGTTTTTGGTTGGAAGTGGTCATTTACAGGGAACCGATGGCGGTTACGCAACTGACGGTGGTCGAGTAGGAACCGGTATCGGTCAGGTCAAAGCGGGCTATTTTTGGTAAAATAGCCAGCTTTCCCTCCTTTTCTCCCGAGGGATTAGTTGCGGGCTTGGTCAAGTCATTATGAGGTTGGTTTTAGGTGTGGGTGAGGAGTAATTAGTCATGGGTGTGGATGTGGACCAAGTTATAGGTCTTAATTAGGTTAGTTTAGGGTTAAGACTAGGTCATGATGAGGTGGTGAAATGAGGTGGTAGGTATGGCGATGTGGATTTATTAATTATAAGGTAATTAATAAATAATTGTGTAAGGTTTAGGTGATGAGGTTAGGTTGCGAAATGAGATGCGGGGCATAGGGTGTCGTAAGACACAAATTTGGTGTCTACATTAGCCCCTTGTTGTCGTGTAGCTTGTCTTGTTAAAGCTGTACGGACAATAATAAGAAGTGGTTACCCCTGTTAAGGGTATAGGTAATCCCCCTCAAATCTATCACAGATTGAGGTAGCGTGAAATCAGGGATAGTGTTGATAAAGGGTAAATGGTGTTTAGATAATGGTAAGATGGTGGGGTAGGTCCAAGGAAGAAGCCACACGTTGACATGCAGTAGTGCGACCAGGGTACATGATTTGAAGAGAAAACAAGCAATTCATAGGCAAAGGTCGATAGTTTATCCAAACAAGGGTGATATAATCCTGGTATCCAAGGCATAGGAAGTAGCTCCAGGGGATATAACGGGTAAGGTACAGGAACGTTTAGGCATGTTCGGCAGTACCAAATGGTTGGTTTGGTTGAGATAAATGTCATGGTCTTGGTCTAGGCAAAGTTGGTCGACTGATCAAGTCAAGGACCCTAATCATGCTAAAACATGAACAGGTGAGCTCGATTGAACAAAAAGCTACATGATGGGTGGATAAAATTGTATTGTGTTGATGTTGGGTGAGGTATTTAATTGGTGCGGCCTTGGGTCAGGCCAAATGGTTGGGTGCGGCCTTGGGTCGGGCCAAATGGGTTGGTTGCGGCCTTGGGTCGGGCCAAATGGGTTGGTTGCGGCCTTGGGTCGGGCCAAATGGTTGGTTGCGGCCTTGGGTCAGGCCAGATGGTTGGGTGCGGCCTTGGGTCGGGCCAAATGGATGGTTGCGGCCTTGGATCGGGCCAAATTGGTTGGTTGCGGCCTTGGGTCGGGCCAATGAAGTTAACAAAGGGTTTTCAGCCAAGGTGGATATAGGCGATGTTGTGAGAAAGGGCGATTAGTAAATAAGGTCAAAAATTGGGGAAGAGGTGGGATAAAACTGATATCGATTGTCTATGACTAATATCAGTTAGGTGACCGATACCGGTTCCTTAGGGCACAATATAACCGGTATCGGTTATAGGTCAAAAACCTATAAAAAGAAAAAATACGGCCTGTCATTGTCATATTGTCAATTTGAAAACCAATTTTAGTTGTCTGAGGTCTTGTGGTGAGATTGTGGAGTTTGTCGGCTGAGGTGGCACTATTTGAGTGGAGAAGTGAGTGATTGGTAGGCCCTAGCGAGGAGGAGGCAACATTTGATTGGTGGAGGACCCAGCAGAGGAGAGTTAGAGCCATGGCACAGCCAGGAGGAGTTGGAGGTGCTGGACCAGCTGGACCACCACCACCCATCCCACCACGACGATGTGTCATCGTACCGGTAGGTTCGAAACCTCTCATTGTGTGAATTTGATGTTGTTAAGCTATTTTTGGGGGTTTGGGTAGGAATCCATGTTTTGGTAAAATAATGAATAAATTGAAGTTATTTGAAAAATGAAGAGGATAGATGGGTTAAATAGGGCAAGGCGGCAGGGTGGGTAGATTTTTAGGGTGTTTGGGTGGGTAAATAGGGATAAATAGGGGAAAAATGGATTTGGGGGGGGCGCGCCGGGTTCGGCCCGGCAATTTTTTAGTGACCGATGCCGGTCACTAAGCGACCGGCATCGGTCAAGAAGTTTGGGGGCAGGGAGGGTTTGTGGTTGACCGGTGTCGGTCGTACGTCAACCGGCGTCGGTGGAGAGGGGACCGGTGGCGGTCATGGGTGACCGGTACCGGTCCGTAGCTAGGATTATTTATTTGGTTGGTTGGGTTTTATTGTTGTTTTGAATGTGTGGTCGTTGTTGGGGTTGCTGTGTGGGTGTTTTGGTAGTGTTTGGGTTGTTGTTTGGGTGTGTTGGTAGTGTTTGGGTTGTTGTTTGGGTGTGTTGGTAGTGTTTGGGTTGTTGTTTTTGGGTGTGTTGGTATGTTTGGGTTGTTGTTTGGGTGTGTTGGTAGTGTTTGGGTTGTCGTTTGGGTGTGTTGGTATTAATGGTTTGGGTTTTGTGTTTATTGTTGGGCTTGAAGAGGGAAGGGGTAGAGGTGGAGAGGAAGGGTGATTAGTAGGTTGGGGGGAAAAATGGGGCGGTTGTGTGGTCGAATGGGTAAAAGGGGGTATAGAAGGTTAAAGGAGTTGTTGTTTGAAAGGGTAGGTCTAATGAAGTGGGTGATTTGTGTAGGCACGTCAGCAGCTGACTATGCGGGATAGGATGCCTCCACTGTTGAGACGGATGCGGCCACACGTGTTTGCGGCGGACTGGGCCATCATGCGCGAGGTGGGACTCGGCGGAGTCCAGCGTTATAGGGCGATAGAGAGGGATCACAGTCTTATGGTCGCCCTCATCGAGAGATGGTATCCGACGACCAATGTGTTCCATCTCCCGACTGGAGAGATGACCATTACATTGGAGGATGTGTATCGCATCCTTAGATTACCGATTGATGGAGAGGCAGTCTTCCAGGTGGATGCAGAGACAGCCATGGACAGCATCTTACAGGTATTCGGGGATGCAACCGCGCTATTGACTTATCACAGCGCGAGCATTGCCTATGGGGATATGTATCGTGCCCACTGACATGAGACATGGCTTGCCGTGTTGATGATGATTGGCATTACATGCTTCGCCCTCCTGGACTTAGAGGGAGGCCGCTTTCCACGGGCGCTAATGGGGGTATTACACGAGATGGTTGAGGAGCATACATGTTATGCTTGGGCACCAGTATACCTGGTGCAGTTATACCGAGAGCTGTGGGGCTATCGCCGGATGAGGTGATTCAGGATTTGCTCTACGTTTTTGTTACATTGCTGGGCATATGAGCATATCATATGCATTCGACCAGTAGGGCTGCCCCAGCAGCCAGGGCCACAGGTGATTTATAGATATGGCTTTCAGAGGTGGTTGGGGGTCGTGGGTCAGCCACGAGCAGTGCTCGCTGGACGGGATGTAGCATATTACCGGCATGTATTAGAGGTCGTGACTGCCTTGGATATTGTATGGAGGCCTTACAGAGGTCATCAGCCCCGCGGAGGAGCCCGATCACAGTTGCGGTGGATCCAGTATACATTCTGGATAGCGGGATGGAGGCCGGGAGAGTATGAGTGGATACCCCTGGAGAGGGTACGACGACAGTTGGGGCTACGACAGGATGAGCCACCTCCCTTCCCTCAGTACTGGAGGGATGATGTAGAGGCTCCACTGCCTGTACCATAGCCCGTGGACCCAGATTGGGTAGCAGAGAGGCAGGCAGATGATACAGTGGATGAGGCCGGGTGTACAGGAGCATTTTTGGTATGGTGGGCAGGGGAGAGAGCCGCGAGGAGAGCACAGCCCACATAGCCAGACTTAGCGGCTGTTAGAGCAGAGAGGGACCAGCTCAGGGGACAGGTACAGTTGTTACAGGGGCAGCTTGCTACTGCACAGGCACAGATAGGTGTCCTACAGGGGCAGTTAGCCCAGGCACAGGTACAGGCCCAGCCACAGGCACCACCACAGGTACAGGTACCGCCACAGGCACCACCAGCGGCACCAGCACAGGCACAGGTATCAGGAACCACCACCGGCGCAGCCACATGCACCGGTACCACCACCGGCACCGGCACAGGCACAGGGTGTACTGGTAGGACAGGGGCCATTGGTATTAGGAGTCGGGGGACCAGCCCAAGCAGCTTTGGTGGCACGGGCCCGGTATATGGAGGCGAGAGCGGAGGCCCGGTACTATCAGGACGTCCTTGATGGTACCGGGGCTGACTATCAGCCATATGCGGCGCATAGAGCGGAGACCTCGTAGAGTCAGAGATCCTAGGGTGGTGCAGCTACAACCGGTGGGTCGGTGATAGGGAGGAGGCAGGAGCCAGGGCCAGGACCCGCAGGGAGAGGTGCTGAGGGTGGTGGGGAGAGTTGAGACATCCCTGGGTCGGAGAGAGATGTTTTGTTTGTAGATTGGATATTAGATAGAGGCACCGGTCTGCAAACTGGTTATGTATAGAGAGGCCTGCATGCCCACATATGATTCTTTCATTTATTTATTCATCCTGTTGTATATACCGGCCTGCGAGCCGAGTACAGGTTGTATAGGTGATACCGGTCTGCGAGCCGAGTATATTTTTGATATGAGAGACCGGCCTGCGGGCCGAGTCGATATTTTGACAGTTGTTGCGGCCTGCGTGCTGGCTTTGTATTATCATGAGATCACAGAGGCCCCTATGCAGGGCAAGTTGTATATTTGAAACCTTTGAAATATATATATATATATATATATATATATATATATATATATATATATATATATAGATATATATATATGATGATTTTGACCCACATGGTGTATATGAAATGGTGTAGTGTTTTGTCGATGGTTTGTCTTATTGAATGTATGATGAGTTTGATCCACATGGTTTATATATTATGGTGTTGATGTCTTTTGTTGATGGCTTTTTGAAATGGAATGTATGTATATATAGATGATGAGTTTAATTCACATGTTGTGTATGCTGATGGGTTTGATGTATATATGATGTCGTATGTATGTTGTCGATGGTTGTTATAATGTAAATGGATGATGTTGCTGAAATTATGAGGATATATATATGTGATTTGGATGACAAATATTGATAATGGTGTTGTTATGCAGGAAAAAGAGGCGGGTGCCACAGAAATTGGCAAAAACGAAGAAACGGCTTAGGTTTAAGCAAAAAGAGGACACATGACCGATATCGGTTATGTAACCGATGTCGGTAGCTATATGACCGATAGCGGTTATGTAACCGATATCGGTTATGCCAGAATTATTTTCCTAAAAATAGAACTGCTTGGTTGGCAACTTAAGTTCTTATTTTTAGCATTCTTATTTTCAGATGCATGCAACAAGTTAAATATGCGAATGCGACACTGTTTGACGACTGATACAGGTAATTGCATGAAAAAATTTGAGTGATAAGGAGGAAAGAGACAGGTGAAGTGAGTGTGGGATGAGATTCAGAAGGCAAAAAGACAAGTTATATTTGAAGAGGGTGGTGAGCATGGCTGAACGAGGAGAATCATCCAGCAGGCAGGAACGAGGGGGAAGACAAGCTCCACCCCAAGCTGCTGCATCCCGAGAGGTAAACTGTTTGGTTGTAATGTGATTCGTGCATGTTTTGTGAATAGGATGAGAGAAGTGTAAGTGGGTAAAGATGAGAAAGAAAAGGTGATGGGCAACGGTTTGGGATGGGGTGAGTGCTATGGGGTAGATAAGCAGGGTGGTCACGTATGTTTTTAGGTATAGATAGGAGTAAACGGGCAAAATAATTATCGTAGGTGTATGTTTTTAAGTAGGGTAGGTATATTTTGGACAGTGACCGGTATCGTTTCGAAATAATCGGTATTGGTTAGCAAACCGGTATCGGTTATCCATAACCGATATCGGTCACTGTAGGAGTTTCCAAAATTTGAGAAAAAACCTGTGGAGATTTGTTCTATTGAATAATTATGTGTCGTTTTGATGTATGCAGGCGGAAGCAGGGTTAAGGATGAATGATACTGTGCCAGCGTTGTTGTCACGAATCCGAGCGGATGTAACACCAGCTGAATGGGCATTGATAAATTGTTTGGGGTTAAGTGGAATCCGCTATTATTCATGAATCACACGTAACCATGCTATGTTGCAGGCGTTGATTGAGAGATGGAATCCAGAAAAGAATACCTTCTATTTGCCAACAGGGGAGATGA
Organism: Taxus chinensis; assembly: GCA_019776745.2. Lineage (NCBI taxonomy): Eukaryota > Viridiplantae > Streptophyta > Pinopsida > Cupressales > Taxaceae > Taxus > Taxus chinensis. The sequence continues at coordinate 772,640,772 of CM034148.1, read as the reverse complement.
CAGTGACTTTGGAAGATGTGTTCCGTATTTTGAGACTCCCAATGATAGGAAAAACAGTGTATCAGGCGTTACCTAGCGTGCGGGCGGGCAGCGATAACAGCAGTATTCGGTTCAGCTGCACGAGATTTGACACAACGAGGTTTATCATTTACGTATGGTACAATGTATGCAACACACCCTGAGGAAACAAGGTTGGCCGTGCTATTAATGATAGCGGTGGGGTATTATGCATTACCGAGGGCGGAAGGGGGAAGATTTCCAAAAGCATTGATGAGTGTTATTTGGGAAATGATAGAAATGAGCGTGACTTTCGCATGGGCACCCGCATATCTGGCAGAGTTATATAGGGGTTTATGGGCTTGCAAGCAAAAACACAGGACAACACTGGATTGTTTGTACTTATTACATTGTTGGGCCTATGAGCATATTGTTTGTGTGCGTCCAATAGGCCGACCCATCGAGTCAGGAGAGGCAGGAGTGCAAAGGTTGGGATTCAGATGATGGGTCCAGACAGAACAAGAAGCAAGATCCCAGGCCGTGATAGATGACATCGAGTATTATAGACAGGTATGGGAGATGGTGACGATTGCGGATATTTTCTGGAGGCCTTACGAGAACTATATGGTGACAGAGAACATAGCTGAGGAGTTGAGGGGTGTAGAGCGATTGAGGTGGATCGCAGGGCATAGGCCGGGTGAGTACGAGAGGATTCCTCTAGATCGCGTGCGGCGACAATTTGGGTTTGTTCAGGATATACCTATGATATATAGACCATACATGAGGATTGATGCCGAGGCAGCATTCTCACCTCCCCGGCCTACACCTCTAGAAGGGCCAGAAGAGATAGTAGCCGATCGTAGAGTAATGGATGCGGGAACGACAGATGCCTATAGAGTATGGTGGGTAGCAGAGCTGCGAGGTGCACGTGAGCGCCCAGACATAGCTGTGCTTACAGCGGAGAGAGATCGTCTGCAGGATTTGGCTCACCAGCTTCAAACACAGGTGAATGAGACAATGGGATTGTTAGAGGTTTCACAGTTACAAGTGGAGAGACTGGAGGCAAGATTCCTCCACGCGAGAGGACGTATTCGTATGTTACAGGAGATGTTGGCGGACCAGTGGGAGGAACCAATGGCAGTGGCACCTTTGAGGATGGAGAGGCCAACTGAGGGGCATCGACGATCACGATCACCACCTGATTCGGGAGGAGGTGCAAGGGTCTAAGTGAATTTCATAGGAATATAAGAATAAATAAGGATGCCGACCTGCGAGTCGATGATAGAGAAGATGTATTTGTTTAACATCTAAAATAAAACTAAAGATGTATGTGGTTTTGAGTGATGATAATAATAAGAATGGTTGTTTTTTTTTTTTTTTGAATGTTGTTTTTGTTTTGTTTGAAAAAGGATAAAGATGAATGTTGGCAAATAGAAATACACAAAAAATATTTATATTTACAACACATGATAGGGTATGGTAGGGGATGGTCGAGCTAACCTTGGGAGACCCCATGTCTCCTAAGTGCTACCTACATAGCCCATTGCACAAAGCAAGGAAGGGCCTCAGACCGATGTAGTTCTCCCTTAGGACCAGGGAGAGATGAATTCAGGCAATTTGGTTGTGGTTAGGCAATTTGTTGGTTGGTAAAAATTTGATGTTGGTAGGGTAATGTTGTTGGTGTTGGTAGGGTAATGTTGTTGGTGTAGGTATAGGTGAAGCGAAAGTTAGCATACCCAAGTAGTAGGGAATCGTGTCCTGATTAAGGTCAACACACAATCCTAGAGTCAAGAAAAAAGAGGCCAGAGTGTCCCGTAGTTGAGAAGAGCTAAACAAACCACATATTAATATAGGATGAGCTTGAATCCCTAGGTACCTTGCATAGGCGAGAAGTCGATAGGTGAAAAGAGTGGTATAATCACAATATATCGGATATACGTCATGTCCCTTGAGTTCTGTTGCTTTGACAAATGGTGAGGTGAGGTGGTTGATGTGGGCGAGGGTGCAGAGAACTTATGATAAGATGATTATTCTGATGAAAAAGAACCAAACCTAAATAGACAAGTCCATGACTCAAAAGTGTTTTGAAATATTGCTTTCATTTTTATTTTATTTTTCTGGATATAGACTGATCGATGCAGGAAGTCTACATGGGATATGTATTTTGTTGTTCTTGAGGTCTTCACGAAGCTGATCAATGCAAGAAACTTCTGATAAAGGCTGACTGTGTATAGCTGTCCTTCAAGGGAGCAGTCTATTTATAGTAGCAGATGCGGTGTTTATGTATAGCTGTCCTTCGGGGGAGCAGTCTATATATAATAGTAGCAATAGTTTGGCATATAGCTTTCCTTCAAGGGAGCAGTCTATTGTATAATTTAGAGGTCTAGATGTTCGTTGGGCATAAAGCATCTAGTTTTGTAGGAAGTTTGACTCAAGAAAATTCCATAAGTGTTTTAATTAAGAATGTGTCATTTTGATACTTTGAAGTCATGGACTAGACTAAAAAGGGGAAGGCATATTTTAAGGGGAGGTGATAATCAAACCATGTGAGCCTGATTTGATTTTGAGATGTAAGAAACAAAGTGTATGCAGTGGTAAATGAGCTCAAGGGACGAGCGTAAGGTAGATAAGAAGTGATATAACACTAATTTCAATAGTAGAATGGTCAAAGATGCAAGGCATTAAGGGGCTCAGGCTCAGGTTTACCATTAAGCGAAGCTAAATGATAAGTGTCTGATCCATAAGTGTGAGTGATAATGTAAGGCCCAATATAATTAGGAGAAAATTTTCCACGTTTGCTCTTTTCTAGTTTGGTTACATGTTGATTCTCTTTGAGGACAAGATCACCAACCTTAAAGGTACGCTCATGAATTCGTTTATCATAAGCACGCTTGATGAGTTTTTGGTAGATTTGAAGGTGGTCAAGAGCCGTAAGACGATGCTCGTCAAGAAGCTCTAATTGGGCTAACCGCTCTTGGCAGAAATCATCGTTGGTGAGAATATCCTGAAGAGATATTCTGAGGGAGGGTATTTGTATTTCGAGAGGCAAGACAGCCTTGGTACCATATACCAAAGAAAATGGTGTGGCATTAGTGGAGGTACGAATGCTAGTATGATAAGCCCAAAGGGCAAAGGGAATGTGATCATGCCAATTTCTTCCAGAATCATTAACAACTTTCATGAGGATTTTGGTTAGGGTTTTATTAGAAGATTCAGCTTGACCATTGGCTTGTGGATAGTAAGGTGATGAGAAACTAAGTTTGATACCAAAGTTGTCATAAAGGTCTTGTAACAACTTATTTTTGAAAGATTTACCATTATCTGTTATTAGGCGATGAGGAATACCAAAACGACAGATAATGTGATGGTTAACGAATTTGACAATTTTTTCTTTTTTGATTGAAATGAGTGGAATGGCTTCCACCCATTTTGTGTAATATTCGGTTACTGTGATTATCCAACGGTGATGTTGCGAAGAGGGCGGGTGAATCTCACTAATAAGGTCTAAAGCCCATTGTGAGAAAGGCCAAAGATCTCATGCGACCTGTAGCGGATGGCTAGGAGTATGTTGAAGGTTGGCATGTTGTTGACACATAACACAACGCTTAACATATTCATAGTAGTCGTTATTAAGAGTAGGCCAATAATAACCTAGGTGAATGATTCGTTTAGCCACGGCAAGGCCACTAAAATGTCTGCCACAAATACCGTCATGGACCTGTTAGATGGTATTGGTGACCTCCGCGCCGGTTAGACATCGAAGGAGGATGCCATCAAAGCCACGTTTATAAAGGAGTCCCCCCATGATGACATAACGAGAAAAATGTTTAAGAAAAGCACATTTGCCAGTACTAGTAAGGTCAGGTGGGAGAATAGAGGTTGTAAGGTAGTCGTGAAATTGGTGGTACCAGGTATCCTGTGAATTAGTAGACACATTATTTATCATACAAACAACCGGGGCTGAGTAGGATGGGGCAAAGAGTTGTTGGACCAAGACGAATATGTCAAAGTCAGTTGGTGAGGTAGGAATTTGTGAGGCTAAGCAAGCCATAGTATCCATAAATTTGCTAGTGGAGCGGGGAATGGTCTGGATAGAATAACGAGTAAATGAGGTTAAAAGTGAATCCACGTAATGTTTGTACTTTTAAAGTTCCTCATTTTTACATTGGTAGATGCCCATAACTTGATTGACTACCAATTGAGAGTCACCAAAAATATTAATAGATTTGACACCTAAGTGTAACACAACCTGGAGACCCAAAACAAGGGCCTCGTATTCCGTTGTATTATTAGTGCAGGGGAAATCGAGCCAGAATGAAAGAGGCATAGGTTCAGCGTTAAGAGGAATGAGAACAACGTCGGCCCCTCCGCCGTGCTGGCATTTGGATCCATCGAAGAAGAGGATCATTGGATACGACTCTTCCCTGAGTGAAAGAGTGGCGATGAGTTCGTCGGGGAAATTAAAATTGGTAAATTATTCCCCAGGTAAAGGGGCCTCTGCAAGTTGGTCCGCAATAGTTTGTCCTTTGATTGACTTCTGGTGTATAAACTCAAGGTCGAGGTCAGCGAGGAGCATAAGCCATCAGGCGATGTGTTGGTTTAGATGTGGTTTGGCATACATATAATGAATGGGGTCCGCATTGGTGATGACAAAAGTTTTGTGATTCAGGAGGTAGTGTCGGAGTTTGGTGGCTACGAATGATAGGGCTAGGCACAATTTTTCTACATGTGTATACCTAGTCTTGTAATCCACGAGAGTACGACTTATATAATAAATGGCTTGTTCTCGACGTGCCGAATCTCGATGTGCAAGCATGGCTCCTATAGCATGGTCAGTGGCAGAAAGGTAAAGGTAAAAAGGGTGATCATCCTGAGGTGGGATAAGCATGGGTGGCTGCAAGAGATAGGCTTTGAGAGCTTCAAAGGCTTGGTGAAACTCTTCGCTCCATTGAAAGGCAATGTCCTTTTTAAGAAGGTGATGGAAAGGTTGACATCGATCCGAGAGTTGGGAGATGAAATGCCAGATGGATTGAAGTTTACCCTGCAAACTACACAATTGTTTGAGGTTTTTGGGTGGGAGCATTTCTAGGATAGCTTTGACTTTAGATGGATTGACCTCAATGCCACGCAAAGAGACGATAAAGCCAAGAAGTTTTCCCGAAAGAACATCAAAGACACATTTCTTTGGTTGAAGCCGGACTGAATATTGTAACAGGTGATCGAAAATAATGGTTAAAACATCGAGATGTTCACTACGATGTTTAGATTTGCCAAGAAGATCATCGACATAATCCTCAAGGATAGTGTGCATAATGTCATGAAAAATGTAAGACATAGCCTGCTGATAGGTCGCACCAGCATTCTTAAGGCCAAACGGCATGACACGATAACAAAAGGTTCCCCAAGGAGTTATGAAGGTAGTTTTATGTTGATCGGCCGGTGCTACCAAAATTTGATTGTATCCCGAAAAGCCATCCATGAGAGAAAGCATTTCATGGCCCGCAATGAGATCAACAAGTTGATCAATACTTGGGAGGGGGAAGTCATCCTTGGGGCAAGCGAGGTTAAGGTCTCAGAAATCCGTGCATATCCGAAGTCCCCCCGTCGCTTTAGTGACAGGTACGATGTTAGAAATCCATTAAGGATAGTCAATAGGAAAGATGAAGGAAACATAAAGGAGTCATTGAAGCTCTTCTTTGACCAAGAGGGCAATGCATGGATGCATTTTTCTCAGTTTCTGTTTGACTGGTTTGGAATTGGGTTTTAGGGTGATGTTATGGACAGCAATGTCAGGATCAATTCCTGGCATGTCAGCGTAGGACTAAGCAAAATCTTGGTTATGGGTACGGAGAAAGGTAGTAAAGGCAGCCTGTTCTGATGTGTTAAGGGATTGTCCGATCTTCACAATGTGAGGATCCTCCTCTATGTGGATGTTGATTTCTATAGTCGACTCATTCAACATGGTTTGAGTTTTAGATGGTAAGGCGCGTTGAATATAGGAGTCATCCGCACCAAGGTAAGTGAGGATTGAGTCATCATCCTGGCACTCAACAACATTAATTGAAGGTGAATCCTCTTCTATCATGTCTGGATACAGAAGGGGAAGAGAAGATGGGTCCTCATTATCGCATTGATAAGTGAGAGGACCTAGGAAGATAGCATTTATGAAAAAAAAAAGTTAGGAGAGATAGATTCAGGGTCTATCGACTCTGTGGGTGACGATGGCAAAATGGGTGATGATGGTTTGGTAGGGGTGACTTCGTCATCTACCAGGATACAACTGACACGAGGTTTCTCCGGTGTAAGTGTTCCAGGAAAACTGAGACCACTACGATCATTGTGTCTTGCTTGTAGTCACGGGAATGAGTGTATGTCGCAGCCTTGTTCATAAAGACCAAAACCAAAGCCTTTCCAAGCATAGCGAATCAAGAAGGTGAGGGCGAAACGACGATTTTTCAAGTATTGAAAATCGGATTGGAAGGGAACCACACCAAGAGGAGGTTCAAGGGTAATGGAGGATGGGTCAACACCCCCATACGTTAGGTTGGTGTGGCAATGAGGTGGTCCGTAAGAGATTACCTCCCCCACGCGACGGTCGTAGGTAGGATGCGCATGTAACTGTCCGTACTCCTGCGGGGTATGGAAAGAGCTAACGTTATATAGGCGGTACTCCCCCAGCGTAAGGTATTGAAAAACATCTACTAAGGGGTCGGAGGTTGGGATGTTATCTGTGGGAAAGGAAGTGGTATTTGTGACAGCGGTTTCATTGGTTGAAGGTGTAGGTGCGGTTGAAGTGGATGGTTGGGTTGGATGAATGGGTGTCTTGACTGGTACAAGCACATCATTAGGGTGATACAACATATTACAGGTTTTGAAGGGGGGAGGATCAGCTTTTACGGTGTAGGACTTCCCCTCGTACTCAAATTTTATGCATCTATGTAAGGTGGAGGGAACGCATCCCATAGCCCGGATCCAAGGGCGGCCTAACAACATATTGTATTGGAACTCTCCCTCAAGGACATAGAAGAGTTCGGGTAAAGTACGTGGTCCTACACGAATGTTAAGGATCACGGTGCCTAAGGTAGAAGTAATAGCATCATTGAATTACCGCAACATGATGGGGTTGGCACACATGCAGCTAGAAGGGATATTCATTTGTTGGAAGGCTTTTGAAGAGATGATGTTTAGGCTAGCACCCCCGTCAATCATAACACGACGTACCTGAATGTCCCGGACATAAGCTGAGATGAAAAGAGTAGGGTCAGGATCTTCAGCACCAAAGTCGATAATTTCGTCTTCGGAGAAACTGACAACAGCGGCTTGCTGTACAGAGACAGAAGTGGTTGGGGAGATATATTGTTTGGTGAGCGAAGCAACGTGATTGGGTGTTAGAATAGAGGTAACAGAAAAGGTTTCATTCGGTAATACCTCTATCCCTTGAAGGATTTCAACAAGAGCTTATCGATGAGATTCAGAAGTCTAAATGAGATCATACAGTGTCATTTTTACAGGTGATTGGTGAAGCTATTTGATCATGGTTCGGTGGGTAAATTCCATTAGAGACGGGGTAGGTGGGTCCACGAATAACCACTTTAGGTGGTGGTGTGATCGGGATGGTGGACGGAGAAAGAGATGCTGCAGGTGTGTTTTCTTTCGCTTTCCCATTGTTTTTCTACCCTCTAGTAACAACACTAATCATATTGATCTTGCGAATACAAGAGGAGGAAGACGGTAGGGATAGGTCATGGTCTTCGAGAGGTGGGGCTGTAATAATGATAGATCTTGGTGAGGCGGGGACAAGTGGTATAGGAGAGGGAATTGAAGCTAAAGGTCTCTCTCTTTGTAAGTTTTCTTTCTTAACTTTTCTATCTGAGAGAGGTGACTGACAAAGTATGGCTTTCAACGCTTTTCATCCCTCTACGTCATGTCCTGGTGTGCAGTGGTAAGCGTAGATTTTAGACTCATTGTAACTTATAGGTCGAGGTTTAGATGGATCATAAGGTCTAAGTGGGGGTAGGGAAATGGTCGCATTCTCCACCAACATAGCAAGGATTTTGGCATAAGACCCTTTGAGTGGGTCAAAGTCAGAGGAAGAGGAGGCTATTGACTGGGTCGATTCTGGTGATGACGTGGTATGGTTGGTTTGTATGGGTGGTGGTTTAGCTAAGGAGTTTTGATAATGGGTTTTAACTAAACGTGGCTTCTTTGACGCAGAAGCTATGTTTAGCTGGTTGGATGATGAGGCCACAGATGATGTGGTATCAGAAAACAACCACGGAGAAATAGGAGTGACAGAAAACAAATATTTTGATGATGGAATTCGTTTAGGGTTGATAGGTGGGCAGGATACGTGGGGTGACGGTGTTGCCATACCCTTGGATTTCTGTATGGGTGTAGAAGGCGTAGGTCGCTTTAAAGAAAACGCAGGAGGTATGATATATTGATGCAAGGTAGAGGGATGGGGTCCCAATATGGAAGGTAGGTGTGACAACGAGGGTTTTAGTTGTGATAGCGGCATAGATTGAGGAGATTGAGTCTGCCTCCTAATGGGATGGACAACTTTATTTTTAGATAAATCAAGCCGCTTAGGTGGGTGTGTTAGACTGGGTATTGGTGAGGTCCCAAGCGTAGGGGAAGATTTGGTTAGGTTAATAGAATTGGATGAGGTATTTGGTAAAGATGAGGGGGGTGAAGATGAGGACATAGGCATTTTAAGCTTCTGTAAACACTTCGGGTATATGGTAGAGGCATCTGGATCAGTCATCTGCATTTGAGTAGAATATGGCGTACTCAAATGTTCCCATAGGACTCGTCTATCTTCTGGGGAATGACAGTCCTCACGTGTGAATAGGAACTTTTGTATGGAAGAAAGGTGGGTTGTGATTCTGGTCCACTGTGGGTGTGATACAGGGGGTAGATGAGGCACTGTATCAATGGGCGTTAAGAGGTCAACCGGTCGCTGAAAAGATTTAGGCGATGAAGAACTAATAGGTAGGAGGGGGTGTTTGAGAGAATCCGTCATGTTTAAAGAATGTGGTGATGTCGGTTCAAGAGGTTTCTCGTCTAAGGATGACAAAAGAAGTAGCAAGCCTTCCTCTTGTATAGCAAGAATGGTAGAAGGAGACGTTTGGGAAATAGATAAATTAGATAACATCCGCTCACAGTCTTGCAAGGATGTGGTGTAAGAAGGCTCATTTGTGAGAAGGGAACTCTGGGCGGTTAATTCCTTGATGGGTAAAGGAACGGAAAAGATTTTAGTTTGTCTTGATGGTGAAGAAGGGGGTTCGGGTTCCTACGTTAGTGAAGAGGCTTGATTCAGAATTTGTTCGATAGAGGTTTTTGGCTGGGAGTCGAAGACTACATGGATCTCATGAACACTCTCCTCGGCTAAGATATCTTGATTTATGTTACTGTTAAAAGAATGATTCGGGAATGGTTTGTTGAATATTTTCAAATTTCGGTTAGCAGGGGCGTTAGGATTATCAAGGGCTATATCCCCCGCATCAACCATTTCCTGCACTATGTTTTTCAACATCTTGCAGTTTTCATGATTGTGTCCCTTCACGCGGTGGAAGTTATAGAAGTCATTTTCTTTGTACCAAGAAGGTATGGTGCGAGTGGAATCAAACCCGGAGTGAGGTTTAACAGGAGGTAAGGTAATGGCTTCTGCTTTAAGCAATTTTTCCAATATCACACCATATGTTTCTCCCAAGGGAGTGTAGTTGATGGGCTCTGCTTTATACTTATAGGTGGTTTTTGGCGGGGTATTAGATGGTGGTTGGGATTTGACCATCACCGCGTGCACGGCTCCTTTTGATTTCGAAGCAGTCAATGGGTGAGGATTGGTGGTGTTAGGTTTGTTGGTGGAATCTTGGGTTCGGAAATTGGGGTTTTTGTTGCGCAACCGTAATTTCTCTTCCTCTAAGGCTCGAATCTCTAGTTTTCGAGCCATAGTAAAGGCCTCGTCAAATGTACGGAAAGTTTGAATTTGGAGGGTAGGAGAGATGTGCTTAGCGCAAGCCCGCGTAAAGAGTTCAATAAGTTCGGCCTGAGGCAAGGCATACGTAAGTTGGTTGATAAGGCCCCGCCATCGTCCAACGAAATCTGCAATAGATTCATCTTCAAATTGTCGGATGGCATAGAGGTCGGTGATAGATACTTTCTTGGCAATGTTAATGGAGAAATGATCCAAGAAAGATTGGGCTAGCTGGTTAAAAGAGAAGATTGAGTGCTAGGTCAAAGCATTGTACCACTCCAAGGCGGGTCCTGATAAGGACATGGGAAAGGTGCAGAGTAGTAAGGCGTCGTCGTGAGCAATCAGATAACAGGCATGTCTAAATGATCACAAGTGTTGTTGAGGGTCCTCCTTACTATTAAAACGGGTAAATTTTGGTAATTCCCATTGAGGAGGATAGGCTCCCGACAAACTTGCTCATATGTCAAGGCGCTACGACTTCCTGAAACAGAAGCCTCCAGATTTTGCATTTTGTCCATCATTTGTTTAATTAAATCAGTAATTGGATGAGATGATGGTGTGGTTGTGGTAAATGGAGGAAAATTGGGCCAAGGGCCACCGTTAGACAATGGTGAGGTTAAATGTTGATAAGGTATGGAGGACGAATGTGTTGAGGCAACCGAAAAGGGATGTCCTATATAAGACGTTGAGGTTACCGGATATGTGTGTGGAAATGAAAAGGTGGGCAGAGCTTGAGAAGGAAAGCTCGTGTGGATAGGTGGTAGAGAGCAAGTCATGAACGGAACAGTCTGCAAGAGAGACGAGGTAGGAGCAGTTGGCGGTAATGACATGTTGGGCCCAAGATTAACCAAAGGAAAGCCAATCTGTGCTGTATGAACCCCTGAATCTGCTGAGTTAGGAGACGGGACTAAGGATGCAGAAGGCAAAGTGGAGTTATCAGGCGGAGAAGGAGCTAAATGAGTAGCTATACTGATAGGAATGCCAACAAGGAGTTGACCGTCGGGTGTACGGTCAGGGGCATGAGACAAATAGTATTGTACAGCGCTAGGATTAGCATCCAGAAATTTGGAAAATTCTTTATCTCCTACAGGAATTTTAGGAACCTCGCTGGTGTCCGTAGGATTTCCCATAGAATGTGAAGGGGGTGATTCAGGCAAAGGCACAGAGCACGCATATGAAACCATGGTGGCGGCTTGCTTTCGAGTGATAACAACCATGGACAGGAGTACACAGTAGGGTTTCAATCTATCAGGAACAGAAACAGACAACAAGATGTTTGAAATTGGTAGGTTGCTGGTTTGTCAGGAATTGTAAAAGACAGTAGCTGATATCGGTCAGATAACCGATGTCGGTTAGGCTATAGCCAGTGTCGGTAAGCTAACCAATGTCGGTATGATAGAACTGGTGTAAGAAACAGTAAGAAGTTGTTGATTTGGTGTTAACAGTGATTATTATGCCTACCAAACTGTTCTGTAGTGATCACAGAAAATAGTGTATGACAGAGAAACAGAACTGAAAACAAGCAAGAATGCACAAACAAATTAACAGACTAACCCTAGGGTTAATTTTAATCAATTTGGGCTTATGCCTTTAGACGCAGAATGATGTCAATCCTAAACAAAAGACTTAGGGGAAATGTCAAGTTTGTTTTGGCTTATAAGGTTACCTCAATTGGGCAGAGGAATACCGCGGAAAAGGGGGGATGTTTTGAGCTGTTGTGTTAATTATGAAGTGATTCGGTATGTGTTGTGTAGTGAAAGTAAGATTAATTTCTTGTCAATACCGTGGAAATCACCCCCACGTGTACGACCTGTTACTTAGTCTATGTTCACTAGAATTGAAAACAGCAAGCAAGAATGTAATGCATGTGTTTTAAACCCAAATCGAAAATGATATTCGATGAAGCAAAGAAGATGACTTTCACTAATGCAAAACTAGGAAAGCAAGACAAATTCTTTTACTAAATATAACAAAAACATCAAACAACAAGTATGCTCCCTAAATGAAAGCAAGCAAGAGAAACAGAAACCCGAAATGGGTCCCACCGGGCATGCCAAAATGTTTCGCACGAAATGTTTCGGCTCTGTGGAATAGACTTGCTTCTATCCTTTCATTCCTTTGAGAAACAGATAAGGGTTAGGGCTAGGAGGAATACCTGTTGAATGTTGAGATGGTGTGCGCGTACAGTAGAGAAAGATCAGATTGACTGCGAAGAACTCCTTTTTGTCTTGGAAGGACTACCTGCAAGTAAGAATACAAGACCACCAGATTTTAATTAGACAATAAATGAGGGAGCTGCCTTAGGCCCAGGAAATATAAAACTTCCTTTCGAAGGTGGTCAGTTCCCCTTTTAATACGAATTAACACAAATGATAACAAAGAAAGCTATTGCAAAATCACGATTTAGGTACCTCGTTACAAAGCAATAGAGGCTAAACTATCAATAATAAAATGTCACGTTGTTTGTTCGGTTACTAGTCGTTGATACATTCAGGTTGAGTTACAGGGATAAACCAGACTGGATCTGAGGTTGTTAGGTGACAAATAGGTGAGAGGAAGGTTTTGGGGTATAAGTCATAGTGACCGATGCCGGTCACTGGATAACTGACCGCGGTTAGAGAACCGCTGCCGGTAGGGGATAACTGACACTGGTAGGGTCGGTAATCTAGGTGCTTCTGGATAGAGGTTGGTTACAGGGTGATTGTGGGGTTATTAAGACTGGTGGATGGCTGAGGGGAATAATGAGAGGACAAGGAAGACTCGGAGTGTGATAAAATGGTCTTCTGGGCAATACAAGGATGTATGGATGAAGGTTAAGTGCAGGGTGTTGGTAGGTGGTAGATCTAGGAATGAGCTTATAATTACTATCAATCCACAGGCTCAAAAAATGGTGTTTAGAAACATACAAGACACTACTTACTCGTTCCTGATGAAGATGCAGGTTCCAGGACTGTGATGACGAAGATAGGGTTCAAGTAGGATGATCTGACAATCCAAGATGAGCTATCTCCTCTTCTGATGCTCGAATGAGTGTCACTGGGCTCTGGTTATTCAGTTGCAGTCTTGGGCTTGATGTCCTTCTCTGCAAACTTCTCTCTTTTCTTCACTTGTCTTTGCTTGGCCAAGCAAATCCGAATCCTTTTAATGATTTCTCCTCTTCTCGATCAAATGAAAATCCGATCCTTTGATTTTGGTTGGAAGTGGTCATTTACAGGGAACCGATGGCGGTTACGCAACCAACGGCGGTCGAGTAGGAACCGGTATCGGTCAAGTCAAAGCGGGCTATTTTTGGTAAAATAGCCAGCTTTCCCTCCTTTTCTCTCGAGGGATTAGTTGCATGTTTGGTCAAGTCATTATGAGGTTGGTTTTAGGTGCGGGTGAGGAGTAATTAGTCATGGGTGTGCATGTGGACCAAGTTAGGTCTTAATTAGGTTAGTTTAGGGTTGAGACTAGGTCATGATGAGGTGGCGAAATGAGGTGGCAGGTATGGCGATGTGGATTTATTAATTATAAGGTAATTAATAAATAATTATGTAAGGTTTAAGTGATGAGATTAGGTTGCGAAATGAGATGCGGGGCACAGGGTGTCGTAAGACACAAATTTGGTGTCTACAATATATTTATTTATTTTATAATAACAAAACTTTTGGTAGTCCAAAATATTTTTAGTGGGGAGGAGTTATCTAGGATGATACCTGCACCAAAAAGGACAAATAGTCAGATATCTATCCAAAAATAATTACATGATGAAGATCTTATTAATATATTTCCAATACATTTCGAATGGGGTCAAATAAAATTCGTATGAAAAAGATATGTCATGTTGAAGCTAAATCCAAACATGTAAAAAAATATCCACATGTACAGTGATAACATGATTATGTTGACTAGACCTATAGAAGTTGACCAATTGAGGCTTAACATGGTAACCAATCAGATATCGACATATGGTAGAGAATATGTGAATGGGTTTTCCTGGTTTTTGGCCTCCAGTTTTCGATGGTCGATTATGGGGCCCACACTATTTTCCAGTTGGGGGCCCATCAGCAAGTGGTGTGCACTTTTTATAAGGAGGGGGGCCTTGCTACCTATCTTTATATTACATTGGAAGTGAATTTTCCTATAAACCATGCTGCAAGCCTCATCATGGTGAATGTGGGAATAAATCCTGTTGTGTTTGCAAATCCAAATGCCTGAGACATGTGGATTCTACAAGAATTTTCAAAGAATTTACCTAATTAATTCCTAACTAAGCACCCATGCCAACTATTTTCCAATATACAACAACAAAGCACCCATTGAAAAAGTATGGAGATGGTCCTTTGAACAATTAAAAAAACATGGAGATAGGTATTTAAAGCTATGTTTATTCCTCATCCCCTCTAATGTTGGATTGAACTCCCATTTAAATGCATGAAAGGTAAGTCGAAGCCATTTTAAAAGGCTTTATTTCATTCTTATTAGCTAAAAATTTCTACGTGGAATTTTCACCTACATAAGACAAAAATCCAGTAAAAGAAAAAATAGGATTAAAAAAGATAATCCTAAACTCATTTTGTTGTATTTTATTGTTTAATTTGGCATATATACCTTATTTTCAAGCTTTTAAGCCTAAAAGAAAGGCGTTTTATGTGTTATTTAAACCCCAAAAATCTTGGTAAAAGGCTAATGCTTTGGATGATGAGCTAGAGAACCCAAAAATAGTATAGAAGCAATGAATTTATATTTCAATGTAAGAATTTATCCCTTTGTACAGGAGAGTATAAACAAATTTTCCCTTTTTAAAGGAGAAAAAAGAAAGTGTATATAATTTTTATTGCTAGAGTAAAAATATGAAGGATCGAAGCCATGGCACAGACATCCTAGAGAGAGTAGAGAGAAATTTTAGCCACTTATTAGGAGAGATAGCCCTTATTGGAGAATAAAATTGATGTAATAAGTTGTTGCATCATTTTAGTCAATCGGTTCATATTTTTGCAAACCCAAAGACGTAGTCCAAGTTGAATGAATTTCATTATCAATTTTATGAGTATTATTCTCTTTTTTATTCATTTACTTGCTATTTTTTATTAGTAATATATGATTTTTTAAAATTTAAGCCAAATTTTACATATGTATAGGTGCAGACAAAAAATATGCACTTATTACTCTTACATCATGCCTCTGGTATGTTGTTATATACATGATTTTTGAGTACAAAGATTAGACACTAGTGACACCTTTTTCCTAGTCCATCTTTTACTTTGATTGGTTTTTAATGTGGTATTATCTTATAATTCTTGGATTTACATGTTTTTGGTCATGTCACAGGGATACCTATCTCTTTATTTTTTCATGTTTATTTTTCTACGCTTTGGGATAGTAACACCCAAAAAGGACACTACCACCTAGGCACTAGTGTCCCTTTTGGGACCTTTTTTCCATTCCTTTTTCTCTAAATTACCATTTGGTACTTAACTTTGGGTCTTTTCTAATTATTTGGCTTATCATTTTGTGTCATTAATTGTCAAAATTCAAACGAGGAAGTCATATATACATAACTTACTCACTATAATTAGGGGTTGGAAAACTTGGGCTATTACTTACTATCTATTACTTGCGTAAAGAAAATCATTCAAGGACCGCATTTTGATTGCATTATTCAATGTATAAGAGGGTGTATTTATGGATTCCATCTCACACATTCTTGGTGTGACTAACACAAGGTAAAAGTAGCTTCAAGGGACATAATTAAATCACACACACACACACACACACACACACACACACTATAATTACATAGAGTATAAAATGTAGTGTAACGCTTGGTAAAAATCACATTGGGGTGACTATCAAAGTCATTCTGACTCAATAATATGTATTATTTGTTTCATGTCTAATGCTTTTTTAGCCTTGTGCATGTAGCTCGGGTTTCTTTTTGTGCAAGTTTATGTTTGCACCAATGAATCCTACATTGAACTAAGATGTGAAAAAGAAAGAAGATAAGTTCATGATGTGAAAATAACAAACCCTATAGAGTTATTCCCATGACACTAGGTGCCCATTTTTTAGGACACTAGCACCCGAGATGGTCCTGTCCTCTTTTAGTCGTTTCTTTATGAAGGAGTTTCATATTACAATATTCCATACGCAGATTACTCAGTCCAAATCTAACATGTTCCACTCATTTTCCAGCCTAGAATCTACCTAGATATTCAAATACAAGCTAAGTCACTCTTATATCACTATTTCTCACACTTGTTTGTCTCTTACATCATGGGTCTTGCTTGTAACTATTATATCCATTTGATCTCAGTTCTCTTATTAAGATTTACTTTCAATAAATAATTTGGTGAAAACTTATTGATCAAACCTTTTTAGTCCTATAATCCCTCATTTTGTGAGTTTCTCATGGCTTACCAAAAAGCATTGTGCACCTGTCATCCCAAGAATCTTTTCCCCAAGTATAATCTTATTCCTATAAGTGGTCTTCAAACTATATTTGTAAATACCCAAGATGAAGTTTCCTTCTACCATAATTCACATACTAATGCTACATGTCATCCCAAAATTACTCTTGTAGTTACGAAGGTCATCAACCCTCATTTTTATCTTTCACTCCTACCCTGTATTAAGGCTACTAGTTCTTATGAATATGATAGTGATGTTGCTTCTATTTATACAAATGGTACATGTGTTGAGGATTTAGTTAATTTTTCAAATGAATAATGTCTTGTTAATGATGCTTGTGATACCCGTACTTCTTTTAATGTTCTAGATGTTATCATAAATGGCCCTTTCCCTACTCCTCTTCTCCTCCACTTACATAGGCATAAATCATTATAGCTGATCCTACTATTT
This sequence comes from Taxus chinensis, assembly GCA_019776745.2. Taxonomy (NCBI): domain Eukaryota; kingdom Viridiplantae; phylum Streptophyta; class Pinopsida; order Cupressales; family Taxaceae; genus Taxus; species Taxus chinensis. Next base: position 772,623,959 of record CM034148.1, on the reverse strand, counting down.
TTAGTACTTATATTCTGATACTATTCTTCTCAAATAAGTGCTTGTTTATTGAATATTGTGCCTTAAAATTCATATTTTTCTTCCTCCACCTCTTGTGTGCTTCCTAATGATTTTAGTAATCATTTTCCTTCTCATAATGAGTCAAAATATGCAAAAGTTAATGATGCATGTGTTTCTACTCTTGATATTTCTCAAAGATAGTGTACATAATGAAAATGATTAAATGTTCATGTTGCTTATATTCCTTCTTCTACTATGCTTGTTGATAAAGGTGTGCAAACTTCTTTTCTTCTTGATTCTTCTTCCCATGTTCCTATTCCTAGTTTTCCAATTGCTTATCCGAATATTTACTTTCTACCCAATTGTGTACCTATGGCTAGCCACAATGGAAAGATTCAACTTCTTAGCGAGCACCTTTATTTTTATGTCATTCCTCACAAACAAGTTCTTTTATGTCATGCATGTTGTAGGTGATTTACAAAATAATATCCATACCCTTACCCTTAAAAGTAGGGCCTATTATACTAGTACTGATAATAATTCTCTTCATGACAAATCCTATTCCTAAAAATATTTACAATTCACCTTTTCCTAAGGGTCTTACTTTGCCTACTATTATACTTTTTGATGGAAAGGGTAATCCTTATATGCATTTTAAGGATTTTAGATTATCTATGGCTTCACACTCTAATTATGGATTACTTCTCAAAGTGTTTCCTAATAGTATTAGTGATATTGCTTCTCATTAGTTTTGTCATTTTACTAGTGGATGTATTAGTACTTATCTTGATATGGAAGACATATTTCTTAGACAATTTATTTATAACAATGGTTCTAAGTTTACATTTGAGCATTTAACTTCTTTGCATCAAGGAAAGAATGAACCTGTTATTGATCATATATTGTATTTGAAATCTTGCATGTATAATTTTCTTTATCATCCTATAGATCTAAAAATGCAATATATATTTTGTCATGGATTGATTTTTCCTTTGAAAAAAAAGTTGTTATATGATAGAAGGGAATATTTTACACTTATTTTTCTTAAAGTTATACATTTAGAACAAGATATGATTAATGCACATTCTATTGTACATGCTCCTAGTTCTTTAACCACTCCACCTAGTACATCTTCTCTTCCTCCTATTACACCATCCTCACATTCTCCATCTCCTACTAGACATACTCATGATCATTCACCCCATTTTTGTATACCTCCACCACATTCCAATTCCCCTTAATAAGAGGGAAACATTGTAGTTTTCACATTCTACTAGGCCTCATGATATATTACACAATTTGATTGATGAGAGGTTGATTATGCTACCTTATAATGAGCATCATCCTCCTTACTAGTTATGACAAAATTATAACAAACCCTTTTGTAATTTTTATGGGATCAATGGTCATAGAGATAATGATTGTTATGCACTCCATAATTGGATTCAATTGCTTGAAGAAAAGATTATCATTAATTTTCGTGCATGCCATAATAATAGATCACATTTTCTCATGTCACAAAGCTACACACCGACATCTATTACTTTTACATACATCTCATCCTCCTACGGTGATTTTTCCTATTCCCCTGGTTTTTGACTACGCATTAGACGCTTCCCCCACTTTTCATGCACCCTATACCTAAGTGGGTATTGAAGGAGAACCACTCACCATTATATGATTCACATGTTGGCATAAATATTAGTTTAATACATTATTAAGGGGGTTGGTTATGGTGGCAGTTATTCCTGCCTTGGTGGCATATCTACCTAGTCGACGGTTAACTTCAAACGTCCCTTCTCCTTGTATACATTCGTTGTTTGTGTATTGTTTTAATCAAGGAATTCAATTCATTTTCCATTTGTATTTTCATTTATTGGTATTAGAGCATCTGAATCCATTGCAAACGTGGCGTGGAGCTTCCTGAAGTGCGTGGAATTATGAAGATCCTTAATGCAACCAGTTTTGCAAATCTCTGTCGGCATAACGAGTGCAGTCAAAAAAACAGACCAGTTTTGGCAAAGGGAGAAGATGTTTTGGAGCAGCACGTGTAGGAGCAATCAGAGCAGTGCGATATGGATCTGGCTGAAAAGACAAAAGCATTGTTACAGCAATCAAAGACGTGACACAGCAGAAACGTGGAAAACAATAGAGTGACCAGGGGGCATTCATAATCGTTTACGCTGAAGGTAATTCTGCCATTATTATTTGATTTGTTTGCGTATATTTGATTCATGGCTATGGCGACGTATTTAGAGCAAGGAAGAGCATCATATATGCTTCCGAGATTTCAATATTCTTCCTCGTCTTCATTGGGTGGTCTGAAGGGCTCATTTGCATTGGATCTTCTGGAGAAGATAGTCATGTTTTCCCAAGAATTTTATGCAGCTTGCACCATGGTAGGCATTATCAGTTGTAGTCTGACTCACACTGCCGTAACTCCTCTTGTTCTTGTCAGATGTAACATGCAGATTAAACCTACGAAGTACAATAGTATTGCAATTGGCTTTAGTGTTTTTCTTAAAGGAGGAGCAAGGGATTTGTTGAGGAGGTGGGTACCTACAAGTTTGGATTTTACGAGTTCTTCAATAAGTATTACCCAGACATTATAGGGCCCGAATATGCTGCCAAGTATATTACCTTGATATACCTGGTAGGTTCTCCATCTGCAAAATTTATTACTGATATTGCAATTTATCCTTTAGAGGCTGTAAAAGCTGAGTACAGACGGAACCAGGATTTTCTCTAGGATTGTCAGCTGGTATGCCAAAGTTTTTCATATCAGGAGTATTTGGTCTGTACAAGGGTATTGGTCCACTCTAGGGACGCCAAATACCATACACAATGATGAAATTTACGTCCTTTGAAACTGTGGTAGAGCTTCTTTACAAGCATGCAATCCCCAAACCAAAGGACCAATGTAGTAAACCTTTCTCAACTGGGTGTTAGTTTTGCGGTAGGATACATTGCTGGTGAACCAAAGCCTCTACCTAACCGCAACATGAATGCTTGTTGATATAACTATACTGGAAGCCGGAGGGTACACGGAGGCCGGAGGACAATTGGCATCGTATCGTGAGATGCTTACGATGGGGTCACATAATTGTTTTGGTGACAATTTTTTTTTTTTATTTTTTGTGTTCGTGATGTTGTTTTGTGGTGTGTTTTTCAATAAAGATGCAGAGTGTTTTCCAGTTTGGTACCTCTTGAATGAATGCCATTAAGAGGAGAAAAAACACTAAATTAGCACTTGGTTCTTGTGTAAAGGGTTTGTGGAAATTTGAGAAACCACCGAAGTGTTTAGTTGAGATATCAGGTAACCTCCAGATGGCATGCCACCTCAAAGGTGAGCAGGCTACACAGAGAGTGTAATAAACTTTTTACCGTGTTTGGAATAAGTGGGGTCCACGATCTTGAAATATGATATTTAGAAAAAATGTATTAAGGGGGGGAATGTTGGCATAAAAATTAGTTTAATACATTGTTAAGGGGGTCAATTATGGTGTTATTTATTCCTACCTTCGTGGCATCTCCACGTAGTCAGCGATTCCTTTTAATTGTCCCTTCTCTTTGTATAAATTCGTTGTTTGTGTATTTTTTTAATCAATGCATTCAATTCATTTTCCATTTGTCTCTTCCTTCATCACATCATCCTAGTATTGTTATGATCACTTCGGGCTTATCATGCGACACTTACTCCCATGACATTGCATCATTTGATTTGTTTATATGCAATTGTCACCTTCTTTCTAGCTAGATGCTATATGTTCTTTAGTGATACATGATTCCACACCTATTCTATAATTATATGCCACTATTTCTAGCACTTTGCAAGGCATGTTCTTCCCTAGGTATCTTAACCATTTTTATCCTCTTTACTCCAAGCCCCATTCTATGATCATCTTATATATATTCCTATCATCATTATACTATCTATTATATTCTCATCATGATATTATCTATGCCATCAAGGAATATATTCTACTCTACAACATCATTCCCACATGTATAATTATATCATCATAATTTCAACAAAATATCATATATAATCAAATAAAAGTAATAACACAAATTCACATCACCATCTCCAAAATGATCTCATCATATATATACATCTCTCGAAAGTTTCATAACACAATATCACAGGAAAATGATCAATAAAACACATGTCATGTATCCTCCTCACTACTACTAGAGGCCACTATCAGAGCTCTCAAACTTGAAGCCTCACCACTAGATCTATTCCTCTATGTTTGGGACAACTATTCTTCTATCCAAGTCTGTAGTGATGCTACCTTGACAACTGCATTTGCATATCTGCCCTAAAGCTCCACATATCTATAAAACATACTTTTTGTTAGGTCATATCCTCCCACCACCTCTCTTACTTAAGCCAAATATGTCCTCACCTCATCTCATTTTGAATGCAACACTATACACATGGATGCATCCACCATCACATGATCAAACAAGTGGGCATGCTCCCCGAAAATATGATCAAATCTCCTCAAAATCCCTCCTCCTACAAAAATAGTTGAGGCGCATTGTGATTCGAAGTGGATACCAAGCTATCCATGATCATTCACATTTAATCATCACCTACCAAATGTGACTCATATTAACACCTCATTATCACATTGCTATACAAAGTAGAAAATAAAACTTATAATGTCTCATACTTATGTTGTGCAACTACTGCCACCACTACATCATCCTCAAGGGATAGGTTCTTGAGCTTTTGTTGGCCCTCCTCCACCTCCTACCTACACAACTTGGTATCTCTCTCACTACATCCACCACCAGAAAGAATAATAAACTCATCAGTGCTCTACCCACCACTGAGTATAGGTTGGGGTACACCCCAGGTCATCTACTCGAATCAGAACTATCTCCACATCAACCTCATCTGCATCTAGCAAGAATAACTAAGCTCATATGGGACCTAGCCTTTATCCTACTCTCCTCATTGCATGAATAGATATATTCCATACATACAGTTTTGGAGGCACATCCTGAGCTATCCCAAATACTATGACACATGCTCATACTGAAAAGATATCAACCACTCCTAGAAATTTGTCCTTTAACCACATACTATGTTAGATGCATCATAACTCAACATGATCCTTATACCAATCCACCATAGTCCCTGTATGGCCTCTAAATCAATGCATAAGGCCCTATCCTATCCAAAATAGACCTATATATCATGGTATCAAACCCAAGACCCCTATGTCTAACCCATCTTGTTGCAAAAATATCTTGTCGTGCCCAATCTACTTGTGAACCACTCAATGACCTCACTACTACTATGTGCTCATACATCGTTACATGTAAAAGTGTAGTAACACCAATTCCCCCACCATGAACCTCCTAGCTAAACTTTTACAAATATCTATAGAAATGAGCCAACACATAATGGCTCCAAACATACCATGCCCCATGTTATTCTATACTCATATAAATCTTGTGCATATTATATGATATAGACACCCCTCCTTTATCAATAACCACACAAGAATCCAATACAACTACAATAAAATCTATGCAACATAGTTGTAGAACACCTGAAACTCACTATGTCATCCATTGTAATCAATGAATCTTCTTATGTCCAAGACCTTGTAAAATACTACCTTGTTGCTCTATATTGTCATCATGTATCACCTGGGGGCATAACTGAATCCACTCTCCCACTAATAGCAACAGTAGTGTCCTGTATAAATTCTCCAAAGTAACCATCATATCTCCAATAGGTAACCAAATACTACATGTATTTTCATACCATCTCTCATAGAGTGGAGTAATCAAATGCATCTTATGGGGCACTATACACCGGAAAAGCGACAGGCGAGCTTGAGAATCTACAAGTGACTCTTCCGCGTACCCAACCTCTCGAGGTCGTGCCGAGACAGCCGGTGGGGGTAGAATATGCGTTGGATTCAGACAAACTAGTTAGGCAGTCTAATGTCTTCGACACGCACTAGTGGAATTTGTGAATCTAAGGCAAAGAAGGCCCTTCTAACTTGGACTGGTGTGATAGATCGATCAGCAAGGATGACTGCTCGAAGGCTCCAATCAATATCGAGCTCTGGCGTGATTCGATCTATGGGTTGCGGAATACGTGGAAAATGACCCGGGATAGTTTCGTGTATATCTCCTGATAAGGTCATATAGTGGATGATGAATACAATTGACTCTACGGATGATTTTCTGGCCTAGTCCAGAATTCCCTAGCTTCGTTAGCCACGATATCTAGTAAGGACAGTTGTTCGATGATGATAGGTGGAAGTGGAGTGGACCTGAATACCAAGGCGCGTAGGTTAGTGTCTATATCTAATTGACTTGTGGACTCGTTGGGCTGTGGGATCTGTGGATCACAACCATAGACTCTCAGTTGTTGCGGTCCTGTTATGGTCATACGCAAGATCAAGTTCTAATCCCTAGTATCCAGTAATCGTATGCTTTCTCAGCTTCTATATTTAGAACCAATAGTTGTGCAATCTTCTCAGAATACCTTACAGGGGTTCTCGCAACCTGGATTCTTAAGCTGGTATCTATATCTACGAGGGTGTCCCCAACATCTGGCTGTGGAACTAAAGGATCGCACCCGAATATTTGTTCTCTTTCGAGCCCTTCTACAGTCATGTGAGTGCTTTGCCTAGGGAAATCTATAGTTTGGTTGGTTCGACCAAAATGTGTGTGCTTGGTCGTCTTCTATGTTTAATCCTCTTAATTGAGAACTGATCTGTTGTAAATCTGTGGTTGTTCGGAATACTTGTATCCTGAGATTTTGGTCTATATCGACTATTTCCGTGACTAGGTTTGGTTGAGGCATGATTGGCTCAAATATATATTCCCTGGGCTCCTGAGGTCCCGTGATTGTCATACGAAACAAAATGCAAATCTAACTGTAACGAAACAAATTCTAACTATGTGAAATAAATCTAACTGTATAAATTTTATTCTTCTAAGAAAACTTTTAATAATTTTTAAGGAAAGCAAACTATTTTAAGCGTATCTAGAAATAATAACTAAACAATAATTTGAAACAGACAAGATAACCGAGTGTAGTTATTTGCCTGTGCGATTTTGTAGAATTACTCTAAATAAATAAAACAGCTTGTCTAATCTACCTGCAAGATTCTCGATCCTACCTCAGAAGTGAGGAGTGAATCATAGTTTCTCAGAAACTATCAATCCCCACAGCTTCCCTGGCAATATCGAGAATAGAATTTATTGAAATAAAGTGATTAACTACTCTATTTGATATGATTCTAACTAGAACTTTGAAATTTAAAACCTGGATTCCGCAGAACAGTGGCGAATCCGATGGTGTGTGTGATCTCGTCCCCTCAGTATGATCTCCTCATTCTTTCGTGTTCACGTGGATCCAAAAAAGCGTGTAATGCTAGCACCGATAGGAGTAGATTTTGGGACAAGGACAGCTTAGAATGCAGACCGAAAATGTGAGTAGGAGAGGGATAGCGCAAGAGTACAGAGCTTGGCTTATGCGATTCCTAGTGGGATTTTACTGTGAGCCATGCAACATGAAGCGACCAAACCTGTAACTATCCTATACGAAGAGCAAAACCTGCAACTTTAATGGCTTCCTAAGCTATTCGGTTCCAATAGATTGGATAAAATAAAGACATGCTTGCACAAGTTGGATATGTGGCTTACCATGAATAAAGCTAACCATAAATGAATTGAACTAAGAACACCAAGATATGATGAAAGCAAATCTACAGCAAAGATAAACTCAGAGGCAAGCTTCTAACTGGATTTGGATGAGATAACAGCACTGCCTGCACAAGATGGGTATGTGGCTTACTAACAGCTGAACAATACTATCTAAACATGCAAGGAATTAACACTATGGCTTCTAAACAGAATAAAAGACTGAAATATGAGAATCAGAGCATGAAATTGAATGAGGGGCAGACCATTTGCTTATGCACAAACCATGCATTTATAGGAATTCAATCACCCAAAAACCAAAACCAAATGGAACTCCTAAACAATAAACAAAGGAAAAACACTATTCCAGGGGACCAAAAACATAAATGCATGCTCAAGTCGGCAAAGAAAGCTGGTGAATCGTGATATTTCACGCGAGTCGCGTCAAAGAACGTTCTAGAAAACGCGCACAGGACTGCCGCTCTGAGCAGGGCGGCGGTTACAGGACCGCCGCCCTGTAGGGCGGCGGTTTCGTCACTGAAGAACAAAAGGCCAAGGAAAGAAGAAAAAGGGGGAAAACAAAGGGCACTGGGGCTAAGCGGGGCATGTGGGATGTTAACGCATACTCCGAGGGATTTTCCGGATCCCGAACACCTTGCGAGGAGACCTGTATCATCATCGGGGCACTTGTTACACCGTTCCGCAGTACAGTACCTTACAATTTTGGGTACGTACATATTGCCCCCTCGGAGAAGCGTTTTAGCCATGAAGAGGCATAAAACGGTGGGTCCGAGTATGGCAGTCCCGAAATGGGGAGTTAGAAGCTATACCTTACTCGTCCGTGTGTTGAGGTGACGCCATCCGAAATTCCCGCTACCTGCAAAATGAAAAGAGAACTCAAGTGCAAATAGATGCAATAACTTGGAAAATAAACGCTAAAATAATAGGGAATGAGAACGTACCATTCGTGCGGGGATAGAAACTTACCTCCATCAGTGCTCCAAACCTGTGAAAAAGTCATTTTAAAATGAAACAGAACGATATATATATGAAAGTGGGCCCATTTTCCTATTCATTTGCGCGAGTTGATTTGATTGATTTTGAGCTCTGGGACCCACGGTGACAGTTTCTCACGCGAGTAGAGTCGAAACGTTCGCAGCGAGATCGTGATCATGCCTCCACGTGCGGAACACCGACCTCAGCGATCACAGGTTGGTTTTCTTCCATTTTGTGTTTTTCCCCCTTTAAATTTGAAATGTTAAATTCGTCATAATGGGGGGGTTATTTTTGAAAATGTTAGGTTCAAAAGGTTCAACTAGGGGGGGCGCCTACTGGGTAGGCTCCATTTTTAGTTTAAATGGTCTATTTTTCCTCTTTTTGGGCTTTTTGGGGTTAGCAACCCGCGCGGGTTTTCGGACCGCGACCGCCGGCCAGGGCGGCGGTTACATGACCGCCGCCCTGTTCAGGGCGGCGGTTACACGACCGCCGCCCTTAAGGCGGCGGTTACAAAACCACCTCCCTGCTCAGGGCGGCGGTTCTGACCAGAATGCAAAAGAACTTGATTTTTGAGATTGCACTTGTGTTTTCTTGCACTTCTATATGTTTTTATGACCTTCTTGGTATTATTCAGACACTAACTTGCTCTGTTTTGTGTGTTTTGGTTGTATGCAGGCGAGAGCAGAGTATATCAGATGGAGTCGAGAGAGAGAGTGTGATTGGCTCTCCGGGGTATTGGATGCCCTTTCTCAGGATGAGGAGGATACATTACAGAGGGCCGGCATACTGCGTATATCGCGCGTGCCCCATGTCACACCATCCAGTCACATACTTTGTGACTTATTTTCATATTGGGACACAGATCGGAACACTTTCCGATTACCAGGGGTCCGTGGTGAGTGGACCATCACGTTGGAGGATGTTTACCGTATTTTGGGGGTCCCGATCATCGGGAGGAGACTCACACTGGAGACGGCAGGGTCCCGAGCACAGATTGCACAGTGGGCAGGCTACATGGGGGATGCAGCCATCTCCACGGGGTTGAAGAAGGGAGTGAGAGTTTGATCCATTCCTTCTTTGCCCATCCCCGTATTTCGACAGGCTATCATGGGGATCCTTGCCTCGAGGCTGATCGGGGACAAGGGAGGGGATACTTTACTATACTGACTGGGCCCCCATCATTACACAGATAGAGGGGCATGGCCGGATATACGCCTGGGGCACAGATATTCTGGGGACCACCTACCATGACTTATACAGGGTGGTCCATTTGCAGGGACAGTCGTTGAGCCACCCGACTCTAGTCATGAGTTGGGTGTATGAGCATTTTATTCCTTATGGCAGAGGCGTAGAGGTGGCAGATCCAGGGGCTGTGAGGGCAGCCAGATGGTTAGATATGTCGGTGCTTAGAGCACCTCACCAGCCAGTTGCCTCCCTTACCACAGCAGATATGGAGGCGACACCGTACCGGCTTATGGCCGGCATATGGGGCGAGGAGACCCTTACATTGATCTCCTGCTCCACCACAGGGTAGCTTATCGACCGCGTGGGACGGGTGGAGGTACACCCTTTTGGCAGAGTTCCTCAGCAGTTCGGCCTTCCATATGCGGGCATGCTTCCCCCAGTGGCACCAGTTTACCGATCAGTACGCGAGGCCAGAGGGGGGCCTAGAGGCCGTGGTTGGACAGTGATCACTCCTGGCATTCCGATTGCAGCCAGGAGGGTAGTTCGGGCCAGAGGGAGAGCTGGTGCACCTCGGGCACCTTTACTTCAGATTGCCGCGGGTCCTGCTCATAGCAGCGATGACCCCATAGACATTGACTCCGATTCTGAGGAGTTTACAGAGGGAGGATCGGAGGAGCAGACGGATGATAGCGATCCTGAGTGGCATGACACTCAGGATATTTTACAGGCGGAGAGGGCCGAGCAGAGCGCAGAGAGAGATACTCTAGTCTCAGAGGAGCCACTCTCCCAGGGCCATGGTGGAGAGGATGAGTCGGTTGTGGGGCGTCATGTTGCTCCCACTACAGGAGCAGCCCCTCAGTCGACAGCGGCATCCGCGGCGGGTGCCGGCCCCAGCGATCCATCTTGGAGGCCCAGAGATCTGAGTAAGCTATCATTTCCTCCTTTCAATGTTTGCTTAATTTAAGATTTGTTTTAATTGTTATCTCTCCTTGTGTTTTTATCTTGTATCTTTCAGCCTCTTGCTTGGTTTCTAACTCGTTTTTCTCCTTTGTTTGCAGAGACTGTCGACGAGTGGCGGGATCTGATCCGCAGGGTATGCACTGATTCCCTGATGATCCCCATGGATAAGACCCGTGCGGAGCTATCTGTAGATGCCGGGGAGCCTTCAGCAGCCGGTAGGCATACCGACGTCTTCGCTCCCATTTGGCACGTGGCCAGGATGGTGTCGACTCTTCGCACAGAGTTAGCGGGCTACAGGACAGCTGAGCACCTTATGAGGAGCCACTCTCGTGGTGAGACCGCGGCTGCCCCTCGGGACCCTGAGCCCTCCGTTCATTCAGAGCGTCAGCGTAGCCGGAGTCCTAGACGAGGGCGCGCACCCTCGGAGGGGTCGCGTAGGGGTTGAGAGACCACTTGGCTCCTATGTATTTTGTATTATAGATTCTTTTGTATATCACGGGCTCTTTGAGCGTTTTGACCATGCCTAGAGCATGATGGCATTGTATATAAACATTGATTATTTATATATATGCATTCGTTTTTTTTGGATCAAAACTTGTCACTCATGCTTTCCCTTTCTGTTTCTAGTGCTTCCTCATGTATACTACGATGTATGTTTTATATGCTTTCTAGAATGTATGCAATGGAAAACAAATGATGCAAATGTTTGCTTTCTTTTTGTGTTTCATGATGCTGATACGTGATACTGTGGATATATTGTGATCTTGAATCTTAGCTTCTGTGAGCAATTTGGATACCTCATGTTTGTTTTGGCAAAGTGATGAAAATAACCAGTATGATGAACAGATCAACTTGCCCCACTCCTAACTCCACGCAACTAGTAAGATGCGAGGGCTCATCACCAAGAGCCAAGAAGGGCGCAAGTTATGAAATATGGTGAAATGATAGTGATGAAAGATAGACAAAGCTTTGGTGGAACCAAATTGGAAGCTACAAGCCTACCCTACCTGAATGACTTCATAGTTTTGGATGCAACTTGCTTTGCGGTTTATCTAGACTTAGACCCGTAGATGGCCACATAGTAGACAAAATCTGGGTTTTTAGGATTTTTAACTCTTTTTGGAATTTTGAATATCTGATTCATTCGTTTTTGACTCAAAGTTTGAATAGTTTGTTTATGACCTTTTAACGTTTGCTTTGTCAAGAGGACCCCCTACACTTTGCCCCATGCTACTAGTAAGAAGCGTGGGTTTATCACCGTGGGCAAGGCATAGGCGAGTAAGGGCATTTCCATCCTTTCCCAACCCTACGTCACTAGTAAGAGACGCAAGCTCATCACCGAAGGTTGGTGGGGCAAGGAAATGTGTAAAAATAAAATTTTCTGTTTAATCACTTTTTGACTTGTCTTTTTGAGTAAAATGTCAGTATATGCTTATTTCCAAAGAGATGTATATATGGGATAGATGTGACACCATGAAGCTTCTAGAACAGACCATAGGCAAGACACCTATCCTAAGAAGAAATCAAAGTGAGAACAAACTTGCAGATCTTGGTATGGTTACCGTTAGGACTTCGTCATGTCTGATTTTATTTGATAAAAGATTCTGAGATATTTGATGATATCGTGAAAATGGAGAGATATGATTAAAGAACTTTATGCCAGAAACATCACGAGTTTGTAATAGATTACTTTGAGAATAGATTCTTTGATCACAATTTGTGTAAGAACAAGTGGACAAAATGATCTAAATCTATATGAAAATGCAATGTAGATAGTTACACAAGCAGTGCTAGCTGCTTATGCGTAGAAACGTTTGAGGTGCAGGGAATTGACTGTTTCGCCAAACTCCTCACCTTCTAACGTACATAAGAGGTAAGCACCATTTCCGTAGTCCTTCATGACTCGGTATGGGCCCAACCATTTGGGCCGGAATTTCCTTCCTTCGCCGGTCTTCTTGTCGATCCGGCTGTCTAGCCTTAGAACTAGATCACCTTCGTATATATCGCGTTCATAAACCTTCTTGTTATACTGCCGGCACATTCGGTCAGCATAAGCTCTATGCCGCTGCTCAGCATCTAACCTAGTTTCATCTAGGCTTTCTAGTTGGGAAAGACGTGCTTCTCTGTAAGCGTCCTCATCTAGAATCCCTTGTAGTGAAATGCGGAGACTGGGTATTTCAACCTCAAGCGGGAGAACTGCTTCTGCCCCAAATACTAGCGAGAAAGGAGTTGCTCCCGTTGGTGTTCTTATTGAGGTTCGGTGGGCCCACAAGGCCGGATATAACTTCAAATGCCAATCTCTCTTGTTTTCTTTCACCGTTTTAAGGAGAATGGCTTTCAGTGTTTTGTTTGTCGCTTCAGCCTGTCCGTTGGCTTGGGGATAATACAAGGAAGCCGTATGATGGCTTATTTTAAATTTACTGCATAGTTCGCGAACTTCTTCATTTTTAAAAGAAGTTCCATTATCGGAGATAATGATTTGCGGGATACCGTACCTACAAATGATTTGGTTCAAAATGAACTTGGCGATCACAGAACCAGGTACAGTAGTAAGAGGCATGGCCTCCACCCATTTGGTAAAATATTCAGTGGCCGTGATTATAAAATTATGGCCATCTGTGGATGAGGGAGAGAATTTCCCTATTAAGTCTAGACCCCATGTAGAAAAGGGCCATGGAGTAGCGATTGGTTGCAAAGCTTGTGCCGGCATGTGGATCTCGTGGGAGAATTCTTGGCACTTATGACACCTGCGTGCAAACTCTATCGCGTCATGTTCTAGAGTGGGCCAGAAATAGCCCATTCGATGTATTTTTCGAGCGGTGGCATGGCCACCGAAGTGGCCTCCACATATGCCGCTGTGAGATTCATGGAGAATCCTCTTGGACTCTTCTGTGTCAACACACCTTAGGAGCATTCCATCGAATGCTTTCCGATAGAGCACCTGCTCTATAATGACATATTTAGCTACGATTATGCGTAACCGCCTTCTTTGTTGCGGTGTAACTGCCTCCGGGTACGTATGGTCCATGATATAATTAACGATGTCAGTGTACCAAGGACACTCAGAGATAGCGGGTCGTGTTTCAATGTAGTATACGCATTCATCTTGGAAAGTCTAAATCTACTAGATCGCCTCCGTCTAATGGGTTGTCAGCTAACCAATCCGCGATGATTTGTCCTTTAACCGACTTCTGATTTACAAATGTTAATTCGAACTCTCCCATTAAGGTTATAAAACGTCCAGCCTTTTTAGATAAGGACCCTTGTGTGAGAAAAGTTCGTAAATGGTCCGTTTTTACCATGACCTTCGTTTCTTGATTCAGCATATAATGTCTTAGGCGCTTAGTAGCAAAGACTATGGCAAGGCATTCTCGTTCTGCCTGTGTATAGCGTGTTTCATAGTCGAGCAGCGTTCGGCTGATGAAATAAATCGCACGTTCCTTCTTGTCATCGTCCTCTTGGGCCAACATACAAGCCAGCGAGACATCGGTAGCTCGTGAATATAGAATTAACGGGCGATCTAACTTAGGTGGCATTAGCGTAGGTGGTGACAAAAGGAAACGCTTAACTGCATCAAAGGCTTCTTTGCAATCTTCGGTCCAATCAATGCTATAGTCTTTCTTGAGTAGATTGTTGATTGGATGAATGGCGAAGCTTAAGTCTGGGATAAATCTCCGGATTGCACCCAGTTTTCTGAGAAATGATCTGATTCCAGATTCACTCGAAGGTGGGACCATTTCGAGGACAGCCTGAATTTTGGTTGGATCAACATCAATCCCTCGTGACGATATGATGTAACCTAGGAGCTTCCCTCCTGTTACACCAAAGACGCATTTCTCTGGATTTAGCGTGACTCCGTATTCTATTAGACGTGAAAGAATGACGCGGAGTACTTCGGGATGGTCACAACGCTTCTTAGCTTTAGCCAATAAGTCATCTACGTAGGATTCCACGATTTTATGAATTAGATCATGAAATATGTATGTCATGGCCCGCTGGTACGTAGCACCGGCATTCTTGAGACCGAATGGCATAACAGTGTAGCAATAGGTTCCCCAAGGAGTTATAAACGTGGTTTTAGCTTGGTCTTGCTCGGATATTCTGATTTGATTGTATCCCGAGAATCCATCCATGAGGGACAAGAGTTCAAAACCAGCTGTTGCATCAACAATAACATCTATGGATGGTAATGGGAAGTCGTCCTTAGGGCACGCTTTGTTGATATCTCGAAAATCTATGCAGATGCGTATCTTTCCGTTCTTCTTGAGAACGGGAACGATGTTGGATACCCATTGGGAGTAGTCAACTGGCTTGATGAATCCTACCTGAAGGAGTTTTATTACCTCCTCTTTTACCATGAGAGCTACTTTGGGCTTCATGGGTCTTGATTTTTGTTTAATTGGCTTTGCGTCTGATTTAGTGACGAGGTTGTGCACCGCAATGTGGGGTGCGACTCCTGTCATCTCCTTGTAATTAAATGCAAACGCCTTCTGATGTTCTTTGAGAATCTGAGTATGTATTTCCACTTCTTCTGGGGTTAATGAAGAACCTAGTTTCAATATTCTTGGTTCATCTTCTGTCCCGATGTTGACATCGATTGTTTCTTCGATCAAAGAGGCGTTACCCTCTTCGAACTCAGGTGGTGCTGGAGGTAAATCTAGATCATCCCCATTTTCTATTGCGTATATGCTAGGTTCCGTTTGTGAGGGAAGATCCGTTACGGGATTTCCGAAGTAGGAAGACGAATGCGGAATCAGGGATAAATCTAGCATGTGATAGGAGAGATGTAGTGCTGCATAGGCATTTAAGTAATCCAAAGTAGCCGCATCATTTCCAACATGGTCTAGGACGGTAGATTCACTTCTGCTTGAAAGAGGATTTGTCATTGTTTTTACCAATGGTTCATCACGAATAGATACTGTGAAGTGAGTATCTTTTAGCTCATTGCTTGGAGTAAAACGTGATGCTGAGGTTGCTATTGAATCGGCGAGAAGATTTTTCTCTCGGGGAATTGCTTCAATGGATATAAAGTTAAACGCCTTGCTTAAATCTAATACAGCATTTTTGTAGAGTTGCAAATGTTCGGCTTTAGTTTCATATACTTCAGAAACTTGGTTTGTCACTAATTGCGAGTCTCCCAGGACTCTGATGTTATCAACACCAATTCTTTTGGCTAAGGTAAGGCCAAGGAGGAGGGCTTCGTACTCAGCGACGTTGTTTGTACATTCAAAGTTTAATTTAAAAGCGAATGGGAGGACTTTCTCCTCGGGCGAAGTAAGAATTATACCTGCCCCCGCTCCATAACGACATTTAGCTCCATCGAAATGGAGAGTCCAATACTTAGCTGGGAGTATAGATGTTGGGGCATCTGTTGCGTTTGCGCACTCTACTTCTACCATACAGAGATCCTCTGCTGGCAAGGAACCAACACCTAGGGAAAATCCCATGCCTACTGAATCAAATGGTAAGAACATTGGTGAATCTTGTTCTATCAATTCAACGATTTTCGCAGTAGTCCCTAATGATACTGTTTCTTTAGTTTTACCTTTAGGGGTTGGAATTGTTTTGGATATGCTGGTAGTTTCAAGATCCGTCGTAGGTACCAACTTTTCCTCTGGCTTTGGGTCAGAGGGTTTATTAAGTTGGTTGGTTGGAAGTTCAAATTCTGAGTGCACCCCTGGTCTTTTCTTTAAATCAGCTAGGTGCAAATCGAAAGGTTTTGGATCGCCTTTGGCTACAAATACCTTTCCTAGATGCAAGAATCTTACTTCTTGAAATAGCGTGGAAGGGATTGCCTTCATTCGATGTATCCAAGGTCGGCCGAGGATCATATTATAGTTAGTTTCCCGATCTATAATATAAAACTCAGTCAAGATGGTTTTGGGCCCTAAGGTGACCGGTAGTATTATAGTTCCTATCGAAGTGGCTTTAAGGCTATCATAGCCTCTCAATGTATTTCGAGTAGTGGAATAGTTTGTTTCCCCATATCCAAGTTTTTGGAGGAAAGAGAAAGGGACTATGTTAACTGCGGCCCCATCGTCAACCATTGCCCGTTTTACATAGTTATTATAAACCCACACTTGCAAGTGTAAGGCTGGGTCACCTCGGCGTGCGATCTCAGCATCTGTGGGCATTTTACTTATTTCGAAGATGAATTCGACATCCTTGTCCGGCTGCCCCGGAGGGTGGATATCAAAATCTACGTGATTTACTTGTGTTTCGGGAGGTGGAGTGATGTTAATTAGATGGCCTAGACCTAATGCTTCTAAAAGAGCAGCTCTGTGAGGGGGAGAGTTCTTTAGTAAGTCCAAAAATGAAATGTGTGAGAAGGTCTTTGTTAGGTCACTAATTAAATCATAGGCACCGATGGGTTTTTCAACTATTTGCTGACTCTTATCTGTCTCTGGCAGATGACTTGGGCTCGGTTGAGAGAAATACTCTCGTGTTCTTGTTATAGCTTCGATAGGTAGTTCAACGTCTAATTCTACCAAACTGACTATCTTGGGTCTCGGTTGAGCTCCCAACTGTGGCGCAACTGACGGATTTAATGAAGTCGAGGCTTCATGATCATTGTTTCCCGTCATTGCACCTTTGTTTGTTCCGGTTGGATTCAGCCTATTGCTATCATGATTTGGGAGCGGATCATTAAAGATCTTGAGGGGAGCATTCTGAGGAGAAACTGCCCCTGCGAGAGTATTTGGTGATGATGAGACGGGATCCGCCAAAAACAGGTCTGTGAAGAACTGTCTTTGTTCTTCTGGCAAGCGTTGCATAAATTTATTGTAGTCACGGCACGTTCTAGTATCGTGACCCCAAATTTTATGGAAACCACAATAAGAATTGGGGTTGTAATTCCCGTTTTGTTGGTTTGGTGTGTATTGTGGCCTAAAATTCCGATCAAACTGTTGCCTATTAGGACTAAAGTTTTGGAATTGTTGTTTCTGGTTTTGACTTTGGTTTTGGTAACCAAATGAGTTTTGGCTTGGCCCTTGTATGGGATTTCGCCGTTGTTGTTGTTGTTGTTGTTGTGGATGGTTAAAATCCACTGTATTGATTGTCGGGGTAAAGTTGTTGTTTCGTTGGTTGTTTGTTTGTGACGGAGCATTAACAACATTTACCCTCTTGGGCTGGTCGGTTACCCCATCCGTTGTTACCCCACGATTTTTGTTAAGGATTTTGGGTCCTTGATTGACATTTGTGGTAGTTGTAGTGTTTTGAGTGGAGGTGATTAACCTCCCGTTTGTTCCATATGTCTTACGACCACTATCTATCGCTGCTTGATCTATTCGCAGAGCGCTCTCAAGTACTTCATCATAAGTCCTTAGTGGGAACTTCTGGACTTCTTCCTTCACTTCTCTACTGAGAGAATGAAGGAATAAATCACATAGTTCCATCTGATCCATGTTTGGAGCACTTGCTGAATGAATAAAGAACTGTACGCCACCTCTGGATGAAATGGGCGACAGATTCGTTGTGTTCTTGTTTGATATGCAAGAATTCCCTGATTCCTGTTCTCAATAGTTTGTTCATGTCGAAGGCTTTGATGAACTCTGACACGAGTTGTTTAAATGAATGTATGGAAGCCTCAGGTATTCTATAATACCAATCGAGAGCGATGCCTTCCAAGGTTTTGGGAAATATTTTAGCAACCACCCCATCCCAAGGGAGTAATTCTCGTATGGCTGTAGCGTAAGCTTTGATATGTGCGTTTGGATCTCCCTCACCCTTGAACTTGGGAAAATTCAGGGAGAGGTCTTGGAAGCATGACACTTCGTATGGTGAAATCTAAGGGTTCCTTTAGGTATTCTGAATAAGTCCCTATCGCATAGCTTTCGACCATTGATGGTGTTTGCTGAGGGAGTGGTGGTGGGATAGGTTGTTGATACGGTGCAGCGTATGCATTGGCAGGGGCATAGGGAGGTCCCTGCGTTTGAGAAAACATGCCGGGAGAGGAGAACATATCTCCTTGTGGTGATTTAGAGTATATGTTTAAGTAGGACGGGGTATTGTCAAGGAACGGATTGTTCGACACTAGACCGGGAGGAATAGTGTTAGAGATGATAGGCCTTGTTGGCGTTTGTTGTGGATATTGAGGAGGCATGCCTAACGTGCCTACTCCCGTAAGGAGATCTACCTGGCCAGAGTGGTATGGAGGATTGGAACTTCCTGTTTGTATGAACGGAGAATTTTGACTTGCTTGAGCCAGTTCTAACCCTCTCACTCTTTCTACTAACGTTGAAATGACTTCATTTGGTGAAGTCACGGTACTTTTCCTGAGCGGCGTTTGTTGTATACCTTGGTGTTGTATAGGTACGTGATATCCTGTCATAAACTGATCGCTATCTTGCCAAGTTTCTCCAAGAATATTTCCTGTATGCAGTGGCATAGAGGTATTTTCTTGAAAAGAGATTTCGGGTTGTATTTGTAAACCTCCTATAGGTGGGTACATTCCCCGGAGCGTTGTTCACTCCTAGGATAACGTGTTGGCTGTCCATCATCTAAGACCAGGTATGGATCTGATTGCCTACTAATTTGTGGTCTGAGTAGCATTTGAGGAGACGAACCAGATTCTCCGGTAAACGTCATATTGTTTGAACTTGAAGGCTCTGTTTGTTGGGTTCGAGGGGGTTGATCTAACTCCTCAGTTTGAAAAGACGAACTATATCTGATTCTTGGGGTTTGTGTTGACAACTGATTAGTTGAATAGTTGTCGCCCCATACTGAGAGCGAGGGTGATGATTGCCTATTCTGTTGGGCGTAGTATGCCTCAAGACCTAAGAGGGGTCTGCCATATGCATCGAATCCCGACATATTCGGGGGGTATATGAATACCCGCAGAATAATGGGAAGGAGCGAAGGTGATTTGTGAAAGGAAACGTGATATTATGACTCCGACGAGAAAGTAGGAAGTTTTACTGTCAAGGCTTGAGGTACACTAATTTCGTTTGTTTCACGTCGGGTTCACCAATTTTGTACGCCGGAAAAGCGACAGGCGAGCTTGAGAATCTACAAGTGACTCTTCCGCGTACCCGACCTCTCGAGGTCGTGCCGAGACAGCCGGTGGGGGTAGAATATGCGTTGGATTCAGACAAACTAGTTAGGTAGTCTAATGTCTTCGACACGCACTAGTGGAATTTGTGAATCTAAGGCAAAGAAGGCCCTTCTAACTTGGACTGGTGTGATAGATCGATCAGCAAGGATGACTGCTCGAAGGCTCCAATCAATATCGAGCTCTGGCGTGATTCGATCTATGGGTTGCGGAATACGTGGAAAATGACCCGGGATAGTTTCGTGTATATCTCCTGATAAGGTCATATAGTGGATGATGAATACAATTGACTCTACGGATGATTTTCTGGCCTAGTCCAGAATTCCCTAGCTTTGTTAGCCGCGATATCTAGTAAGGACAGTTGTTCGATGATGATAGGTGGAAGTGGAGTGGACCTGAATACCAAGGCGCGTAGGTTAGTGTCTATATCTAATTGACTTGTGGACTCGTTGGGCTGTGGGATCTGTGGATCACAACCATAGACTCTCGGTTGTTGCGGTCCTGTTATGGTCATACGCGAGATCAAGTTCTAATCCCTAGTATCCAGTAATCGTATGCTTTCTCAGCTTCTATATTTAGAACCAATAGTTGTGTAATCTTCTCAGAATACCTTACAGGGGTTCTCGCAACCTGGATTCTTAAGCTGGTATCTATATCTACGAGGGTGTCCCCAGCATCTGGCTGTGGAACTAAAGGATCACACCTGAATATTTGTTCTCTTTCGAGCCCTTCTACAGTCATGTGAGTGCTTTTCCTAGGGCAATCTATAGTTTGGTTGGTTGGACCAAAATGTGTGTGCTTGGTCGTCTTCTATGTTTAATCCTCTTAATTGAGAACTGATCTGTTGTAAATCTGTGGTTGTTCGGAATACTTGTATCCTGAGATTTTGGTCTATATCGACTATTGCTGTGACTAGGTTTGGTTGAGGCACGATTGGCTCAAATATATATTCCCTGGGCTCCTGAGGTCCCGTGATTGTCATACGAAACAAAATGCAAATCTAACTGTAACGAAACAAATTCTAACTATGTGAAATAAATCTAACTGTATAACTTTTATTCTTCTAAGAAAACTTTTAATAATTTTTAAGGAAAGCAAACTATTTTAAGCGTATCTAGAAATAATAACTAAACAATAATTTGAAACAGACAAGATAACCGAGTGTAGTTATTTGCCTGTGCGATTTTGTAGAATTACTCTAAATAAATAAAACAGCTTGTCTAATCTACCTGCAAGATTCTCGATCCTACCTCAGAAGTGAGGAGTGAATCATAGTTTCTCAGAAACTATCAATCCCCACAGCTTCCCTGGCAATATCGAGAATAGAATTTATTGAAATAAAGTGATTAACTACTCTATTTGATATGATTCTAACTAGAACTTTGAAATTTAAAACCTGGATTCCGCAGAACAGTGGCGAATCCGATGGTGTGTGTGATCTCATCCCCTCAGTATGATCTCCTCGTTCTTTCGTGTTCACGTGGATCCAGAAAAGCGTGTAATGCTAGCACCGATAGGAGTAGATTTTGGGACAAGGACAACTTAGAATGCAGACCGAAAATGCGAGTAGGAGAGGGATAGCGCAAGAGTACAGAGCTTGGCTTATGCGATTCCTAGCGGGATTTTACTGCGAGCCATGCAACATGAAGCGACCAGAACCTGTAACTATCCTATACGAAGAGCAAAACCTGTAACTTTTAATGGCTTCCTAAGCTATTCGGTTCCAATAGATTGGATAAAATAAAGACACTGCTTGCACAAGTTGGATATGTGGCTTACCAACAGCTGAATAAAGCTAACCAGGCATATAATGAATTGAACTAAGAACACCAAGATATGATGAAAGCAAATCTACAGCAAAGATAAACTCAGAGGCAAGCTTCTAACTGGATTTGGATGAGATAACAGCACTGCCTGCACAAGATGGGTCTGTGGCTTACTAACAGCTGAACAATACTATCTAAACATGCAAGGAATTAACACTATGGCTTCTAAACAGAATAAAAGACTAAAATATGAGAATCAGAGCATGAAATTGAATGAGGGGTAGACCCATTTGCTTATGCACAAACCATGCATTTATAGGAATTCAATCACCCAAAAACCAAAACCAAATGGAACTCCTAAACAATAAACAAAGGAAAAACACTATTCCAGGGGACCAAAAACATAAATGCATGCTCAAGTCGGCAAAGAAAGCTGGTGAATCGTGATATTTCATGCGAGTCGCATCAAAGAATGTTCTGGAAAACGTGCACAGGACTGCCGCTCTGAGCAAGGCGGCGGTTACAGGACCGCCGCCCTGTAGGGCGGCGGTTTCGTCACTGAAGAACAAAAGGCCAAGGAAAGAAGAAAAAGGGGGGAAAAAAAGGGCACTGGGGCTAAGCGGGGCATGCGGGATGTTATCGCATACTCCGAGGGATTTTCCGGATCTCGAACACCTTGCGAGGAGACCTATATCATCATCGGGGTACTTGTTACACCGTTCCGCAGTACAGTACCTTACAATTTTGGGTACGTACAGGCACCTCCCCCAACCTCATGATGTGTCACATCCCAACACAGTCTAATATGTCCCTCTCATCCTGATATACACTATGGCTATGAATACACAATAATTGATATTCACCATGGCTATAAATAAACTAAGATGATAAAAAAATACTTGCAATTGGTCCAACAGAAAAAAGAAAAAACAAAACGTAAAGTAAACCAAATATATAAAGAAAGATGATTACACCAAGGTTATGAATAAACCAAGATTACAACAAAATACATGCAATTGTTCCAACAAAAAAAAACTGAATAAAAAAGCAAAGCCAATATACACATCATTTAAGACACACCATAGCTATGAATAAGCTATTATGCTTACAAAATACTCATAATTGGTCAAAAATGTAAGACAAACATGCAAAATAAATAAAATATAAATAGTAAGATAGAGACACCAAAGTTATATATAAAACTAGGATGCTAACAAAATTACTTATGATTGTTCAACAAGAAAACCCAAAGACTGAACATAAAGCATGAAGATTATTCAACAGAACTGCAAAGAGATCACAGATATAAGAACTAAATAAGAATGAATGATATTCAATATTCTTTCATAAAATATATATTATAGATATCAAAATATATTGGAAATAGCTCCCCTGTAATTTAGGAGGTAGTTATAACAAAAATCTGACCTACATGAGTTTTTTATAATTTCACTAACCAAATATATAATAATTGTTATTGTTTATAACAACTAATAAAAATTTACTAATCCACTAATTTATAAAATTATATTTACCATAGTAATAATTACACACATAATTATCATTCACAAACATTCAAATAGAGCACTAACATATGAATTTCTAAAATTCCCCCCTTAGTGTGAACATGGGTGAAAAATAGTCACACTTCTTTTGAATTATTCTACATGTGTGTGCTCAACATCTTGGCTCATTGATGGTTTTGCAAAATGTTGACCAAAAACCTCGGTATGAGCCCCTGTTCATTTGATATGATCCCCTATTCATCCTCTTCAAGTATCGTGATGTTGCCTTTTCCTTGTGCTTTTACCTTTCTACTATATTTTCACATTAGGAAAGTACATAGAAAATAGGCTCACTTTATTACAATATGAACTTGTAATGTAAATTGAATATGAATAATAAAAGGTACTTTGAAACTGAAAGAAAGCCCACCAAAAAAATGCCACAACCTCATTTTGTAGGCCTCATTGGTTGCGGCTGACGAGAGGATGTTGTTTTTCCTCCATCCTCATATGCTTCCATATAGTTTAAAATCTGACAAGAAACATCCCAAGTTTTTATGGTGTGTTTCTTTTTAGAGTTTTTGTTTTTTGTGGTTCTGGATGTTGAAAGAATAGTTGTTGACATGATCCTTTGACTAACATGATCTTATAACTATCATACTTCATTGAAATATGGTCTTCTTGTGAAAAAGTTCACTTTCAATGGTGACCATGTGCAACAAGATCTAACTAGAAATATCCGGTCAATAGTATGTACTTTGATATAGTTTACTTCTCAATGTTTATGTGTGGAAATTTCACATTTTGGGGGGAAACATAACACCAATTTTCCATTTCCATTCTACTCCTAAAATGAATAAATTAAAAGGAAACTTCTAGTGGCAATGGTAGTTGTCTAAGTTGTTTGAGATCGAGTGGCAGCGATCAACAACAATGGATGAAATTAAGAACATTGCAATTCTTATAGGAAGTAATGTGAAATCTCTTTCTTGTATATATTCTATTGTTCCATTTTTTCATACGTGAGCTTTGATTATGATATACTTCCTTGATGTACAATCATAGTGGTGAAAAAAAAGCACCAGAGTAAGTCATTTCAAAGATCTTGAAATGGTTTGTGGCAGGATCCGTAAAACCATGTGAGGTAGATAGTTGATGGGGCCTATTCACGTCAAGGTTTGTGGTAAGTTTGTTTAAACCCATGGAAGGAGAGAACCTTTATTTTGATCAAGATCATGAGTCACATCGTCGGACATGTTCAATAGGGGTGATCATACTGTATATGAGTGTGTGGATATTTTCCCTATGTTCACACTAAGAGGGGATGTTAGGAATTAATTAGTGTGTACATTTGAATATTATAAATTATAATGTAATTTTAATATATGAGTGAGTTTGTTTTAAACAATCCATTTAAATAGATTTTAAGTTACGAGTTGTTGTAACAACTTGTGTATATTGTTTGAGTGGTTACACTTGATTCCTATATTATAGGAGCAATATTGGCCTATAAATATGTAATCCATGAATATGAAGTATGATATGAAGATTTTTATTATAATTTTGTCATGTAAATATGATTTTGTACCTTCAGATACACCATGGTTATGAAGAAAACAAGATGCTAATAAAATACTTGCATCCTGTCATACAAAATAAAAAATAGTAAAACAAACCAAATTTACACAGTAGTTGATATACCATGGTTATGAAGAAACCAAGATGCTAAAAAAATACTCGCAATTGGTCAAAAGAACAAACCATACAACACAACTTTAAATACAAACATTTAACTATGCCCCTAATGTGTTCCATAGTGAAAATTAAGAAGATATGGATGCCCCCAAGTAATGATACATGCAAGGGGATTAGATCAGACTAAAGAGTGGAGTTAAGAAACTCCTAATGGCACTCTTGTTGGATCCACGTTAAAGATTGATATGAGATTGAATGTGTCATTTTTCCAAGTAAGGATATATGTGAAGAAGAACATGAGATCTGAGATTTCCCTAAGTGATAATACACACAAGGGTTTGATTGTGTGATAATCATAGGATAGTTAAAATGATCACTAGGATAGTAGTTAAAAGTTTGATATCGTCAAGATTTTTTAATAGTTGATGATATTTTTTGAACATTTTTTTTTAAAATTGGATTTTGAATATTCTGATTATTTTCTAGATTTTGGAATATGTGGTTTTTTTGTATTTTTAATACTGTGATTTTTTTGGAGTTTTTACTTGGTAAAGGGTACACTTTTTGAACTCATGTTTAGACAATTATAAACATTTCACTCCATTATTATAATGTAGATGATATAGTGATAAGATGTCTAACTATGCCCTTGACTCCAAATAACTAGTAAGATGTAATGGCTTAACACCGAAATCCAAGAAGGGCGTAATTGAAATGGGATAGTGACGTGCAAAATGAAGATGATGAATGTAAAAACACAAGGTGTAACAATCGTCCATTTGGGAAAATGTGACGCAGCTCCAGTCAAGATTATTTGACTGGTTCCAAGATGGTTTCCTATTTATAGGTTATGACTAGACTTAGACCCATATGTGGCATACTATTAGCAAGATTTTGTGTAAGGAATAGTTATCTATCTTAACATGAGAAACTAAATTGATTCTTTGGATTTTGTATGATTAAGCATTTTTGATTCAGTTTTTTTGATGGCTTTATTTTGCTTGATTTAATTTTTAAAATGACCCCGACATTTTACCCCATACCACTAGTAAGAGGTAAGGGTTCAACATGAAATACAAGACATAGGTGAGTAAGGGTATACTTCTCTTTTCCCAATCTCACGCTACCAATAAGAAGCATGGGCTCAACACCAAAGACTGTGAAGGATGAAAGGTGTAACGATTTTGAATTTTTTTGGATTTTTTTTAATTTTTTCCTTGTATATATATTTTTCTTAGTTTGGAAAGATAGCTTTCCCCCAAATATCAGCCCCATGTGACTAATAAGATGTAAGGGATCATCATTTTATAGTGATATGGGAAAACAAAAGATCCAACTAAAGATATTTAGTGTTTTCTACTAAGCAGAGAGCTTTTTCAAAAGGAGGATTTTCCATCACTAAGCCTCTAGAAAAGACTGCATGTAATCCAGAACATGGATGAGATACACAATACCCCTACTGGAGAAAGATTAACATGTGTTGTATAAGTGGAGCATGTGAAGATGTGATAGTAAAATGATATATATATATATATCTCTACCAATGGATGAAATAATTAATTTTTTTGTATAATGAGTTTTTGTTTCTTCATTGTGATGAGGGGTTTGATATACAATATTTAATTTTCTTTTTTTACTTTTTAATTATTTTGATTTTTCATGGATTAAGGTGTGCAATGGATGCATTATATGCCTATATTTGGATCACCTGCAAGATGGATTAGTTGATATGAAATATCCAAATAAATGATACTTTTTTTAAAATGGGCTTATGTTCCCATTATGAAGACAAGGACATTTATGGGTTCCTTCATTGAATAAAGTGGGTACAAATATTTCGGATCTAAATCTAAACTTGCACACAAGAACACTTAAAAAATGTTAGTTATTTTTTTGTGGTTAGGGGACCTTCCTTAGTCAGATCCCTAACCCTTTTAAGGAGATAACAAACATTTTATTGATTAAAATGACAAAATAATAAATGAAAATAAAAAATATACTTGACTCATTATAGGAAAAACATAGTTGCGATTCACCAAAAATCAAACAGAGATCATAAGCCAATCGCAGTTGTGATTCTCACTTGTGTTGTAGTTTTTCTAAAAAAGTGTTGCAAAAAGTTGTATCTATCCTTTATCCTCCACTTTCAATTCTTCAACACTTAAAAAATTGAGATATGTGAATAAGAGAGCAAGAAAAATCAAGTATATCCTTAGTATAAAACTTTATAGGGATTAGAATGATGGGGGTGATTGGTGTTATATATTTTGAGTGCACAGGGGAGTGGGACACATATAGGTGGCATGATAGGGTCCATAGTACATTGGGCATGCACATGGGTAGGTGGGTTGGACATAATTAAATGTGGGTGGGTGAGGGTTAGTAAATGAGTGGTGAGGCATATTTTATCCCCATTTTTGTGGGGTTTTATATTATTTTTTATTTTATGGGATTATTTGAACTTTTTGAGATTTTTTATGTTTTATTATGTTTTTGGTATTTTGAATAAAATATATTATGCGTAAGGAGCATTTTTAGTGTCTTCCTTTTGTCCCTTTTTAGGTTGTGTGTTATAGTCAGCAAGATGCAGAGTAATAACTAAATACAAGATAGGGTTCATGTAACCTTATGATGATGGTTACCGTAGTTTGGAAGAGATGTTTGAATAGATAGAAAGGAACCTATAAATGTGATTGATGAGACACTTTATCTAGATTCTATGAAGGGTTCGATAGGTTGATTTTGCAAAGTAAATACTATTGAGTCAATTGACTAAGGCGTTTGATGATTGATCATCATAAGATAAGATGAGAAGGGTTGTTGTATGATTCCCCCTCAAGTGATAGTTTTTCAGAGTTGTATGTAGCTCTAACGTAATGCGGGATGAAAAGTGGTAGTTTAAGAAGATATAAGAATAAATCTTGGTGAAGGCATAATGAGTGGAAGCGAGGAAAATATTTCTCTAGTCATGTGTAGGTGAAAATGATATGATGTGTGTTTATAAAATGTAAATAATTGATAGGATGAAAAAATAGGAAGTGAAGAGACTTGATGATCTACGTGAGTGAGGTGACAAGTGACATTGTGAGTGAGACAGTGAGCTAGGTGATTAATGATGCGGGCTAGGTGGTGATTTGGGAAGGCAAGCTGGGCAGGGTGATATGGGGATGAAAATCTAGGCATGTGAGCTAGGCAAGTGATTTGGGTAGGTGATCTCAGTAGGAAAGCTTCACAGAGCGAGCTAGACATGACAAGATGGGCATGTCAAGTTGGGTAGGGTGAACTAGATATGGTGAGTTGGCCATAAAGGGAGAGTTGGGGGTCAAACAAGCCAGACATGGAAAGTTGTTCAAGGAGGGTAAGTTGGGGGTCAAAATGGCCATGCAGGGAGAGCTGGTCAGGGAGGGTGAGCTATGGATCAAGTTGCTATAGTGACTCGGTAGACCAGGTATGGAGGTGCAAGTTTAAGGGTGATGATAGAAAATAAGGTGAGGATCAAATCACTCAGGAAAAACGCGTTAAGGTGAAGAGCTAAAAACTGTGAGAAATGACAAGTGCATGGAAAGGAGAGGTTGGGTTGGGTGGTTTTGTACAATCAAGTCATCGTAACAACTTTGGGAAAAGTGGGTGAGTTAGGATGTGAGGACAAGGAGGTAAGCCAAGGATGAGGTGTTGCAGCAAGCTGTGGGAGTGAGATATGTTAAGGATGGAACAAGAAATGTGAAGGTTTTAAGGAGGGGGCAAAGAGCTCACCAAGATGAGGGTGCAAGGATATCTTCAAGATGATGAGGTGAGGACCTCACTCTATTAATGGGGCAAGGATATCATCTAATTTTTAGGGATAGGGTTACATTAAAAGGAGTTGGACAACTTGAGATGTGATGATGAGGAGGTGATTCATGCTGGCGACTGCGAGAAAAGGAGTGGGGTGGTGCAGGAGTTTTATCGACGACTAATGGGGGAATGCTAAAGGGACTATGGGGGACTTAGTTAAGTCACGTATGTGACTCAGTGAGTGAGTTATCAATGTTCTTAGAGCTACAAGAGAGTTAGATGCCTAATTTCATGGTGAGTTAGCGCATAAGTGAGTGTACGGGGCAAGGAAGGCAGGAAGAACTAGAGAGGGATTAATGAGGATACCATGGTGGTTGTGAGAATGTAGGGTGGGAAAGTCGCTTAGAGTAGTATGGGTATAGAGGGAGAGAATTGGATGGGGAGGGGATTGAGCATTGGGTGAAGGGAGGGTTGGGAGAAATGGCACGATGAATCACTAGGGTGACTCTTTGGGGTGAGTTAGAAAGGGAAGGGCAATCGGTGAGTAGGAACTAGGGCGAGTAGGGTAGGTCAGGATTAAAGGGAAAACTAGAGTAAGTCGACCAAGGCAAGGTGGGTGAGTTAGTTTCTTGGTGAGTAAAAATGGAGCAAGGGAACAGGATCACACGACTAGTCATGAATGCAACTTTCCATCATATGGGAGAGTTGGTGAGGCCATTTGAGGAAAGGGTTTGGAGTTGGGTAGGTTCGCTGAGTCACAAAGGTGAATCGGCGGGGTAAGTCAGGTTGTGTCAGAGTTGGGTAGAGTAATAACTTATTTGTTATGTGACTAAATCCCTAAAGTTTGTGAAGAATTTAAATACTTGTTAGATTATTAAAGATAAGTTTTATTTGAGACTTGTTAAAACAAGTTTTGGGTTAATATTCTTTGTAAATATATTGTAATAGATCTATTAGCTTGATGTGGCAATGAATATCCTGAGCATTTCATTAAATATTATTAATTTGAATTATGAAAATGTGTGAGAACCATTGTATTTGTTTGTAACCACCTGTGATGTCTTATAAAATAAATGTAAATGTAAAACATAGTAGGATAATTGCAAGAATGATTGTATGATAAAAAGAGAGACAAGGAAATGTTCTTGTAATTCTAAGAAAGAGAAAATTTGTCAAAAGAGTCTTAAGGGCTTTGTGAATTTAGTTTATCGAAGAAATTCCAAGGTTGGCTAGGTTACAAGCAGGTGGCTAGAAAGAGAGAGGGGAACCACCAATGTCCTAACCAAGAATATAGAGTACGACCTTAGATGGCTCCTTGTCAAGGCAAGGTGAATATACACGGGGTGTATAGTATTTTCCTCTCATAAGCAACCATAGTTTGGTGTCTATTAACTTGTGGATGCATTGGGAATTTTTTATTAAGAATTCCATATCAATGTTCTCTTTCTATTGGAATTTGGTATTAGAATTCCGGATCCTTATTCTCTCTTGACATTAAGATTTTATATATGTTGATTCAAATAAGTATTTCTCTATAAACTATATTAATCTCTGTAATTATATAAATTATGTCAAAAAGGTAATAGCAAAAATTTAAATTCTTCTTTATCTTCACATAAATGAGGAAAGGAATTTGTTTTGTCTATTTTATTATGCATAATATCAAAAATACACAATTGTTTATAAAAACTAGTGAATTTACAGGAATTAATTTAATAAAATATGTACTGTTGAATATGTATGTATGTTTTAAATGAAATCAATTTAAAATAATATAGAATATGAACTAATATATAAAATTAATTGTATGTGAATGTACAAGCTTTCAT
The DNA here is from genome assembly GCA_019776745.2 of Taxus chinensis. Classification (NCBI taxonomy): domain Eukaryota; kingdom Viridiplantae; phylum Streptophyta; class Pinopsida; order Cupressales; family Taxaceae; genus Taxus; species Taxus chinensis. The sequence goes on along the minus strand of CM034148.1, from coordinate 772,593,520 downwards.
TTTAATGGTATTTTGGGCTAAACTATTTGTATTATGTATTTTTTACAGTCGTATTACTGTATTTTATGCTTGGACCACAAAATCTCCTTAGCTACAACTAATTCTAAGTTCTATATCCACCCAACATAGTGCAATACATAATATTGTGAAGGTCAAGCTAATTAAAACATTCCATGTGTGCTTTGCGGGGTCGAAGTATTGGACCTCTTAAAAGTATTATCCAATCAGAGAAGTATGTGGGTTGTCAGTCTGTCATACATACTGAATATTACAAAGCTTTAGCCAATGAGAAAGTGCCATTTAAACTTTGCAGTGATAGGCCTTTATCAGTCTTTCCTGAGCATTGCAAAGTGTGAACCAATGGTATTACTCCACGTTCTTTGTGGTTTTCAAATATAATTAACTTGTCTCTGCCAAATGCAAAACCCAAACCAATGAAATTTCACCAAGTCTTATCATTTTCTTCGCAAATGTCAGTACCTTGTCAGAAATGTCAGAATGTGAGCCATTTAGATGACTCCATGTGTATATGAACTTTTAAATGTCTTTCTTATTATTAAATTTTATTTTTTTAGTTGTCATACACTACGAATGTGTGAACAAATAGAAAAAATCCAAGTGCATACAGTCTTCGTAGTGACAGGCCCTTGATAAGCAAATATTGATTATGTGAAATGCAAAATAATTAAAAAAAAAATCTATGTGCCTTCTTTTGTAGTATCAAAATTTTATAACCTTTCCCAATAGGTTATTTCCACTTTTCTTTGTCCTTTTCTTCCACAAATCCATCCGAACCTAAATTTATTTCGTCTTTAGCTAGTTCATAATCCCAAGGTCCGTAAATTAAGTTTAATCATGTTTTAAGGCTTAATTAATCTTTATTTAAACGTAGTCATAGTTTTAAAGGTTATGTACTATTTTATTAAATAAATTAGGACTGCAATTATTTTAGATTTCTAATTTAAATAGATAATTTGTAGAAAAAATTATTAGACTTCTGCAAATTTGGTATTTTGTCAAGAATCATAAGTTTTTTTCGAATTAAAGTTTTTATTTAGTTAATTAGAGTCAAATCTTTATCTGGTAAAATGTCACATTTCATTATTTGAGTCATTATAGCAACTTTATCGAGTTGTGAGGGGGAGAGTGAGTTGGCAGAGGAGCATTACGAGTTGGTAAGGATTTGAATGATATAGGGGGTGTGTGGAAGGGTGAACTCAGGGATGAGATGGGTAAGTTGGGGGAAAGAGGAGATGGGGCCGAGTTTTAGGGAGACTAAGTCAGGATGGTCTAGAAAAGTAGGGGATGATTGAGAGAAGTGATATGAGTGATAAAATGAGTGATGGGCTTGGGAAATGACCACGTAAAGGATGTGTTTGTGATGTGGTGAAGGGAAGTCAAAGGATGTTAGGGCCAAATGATAGAAATAAAAATGACAAGAAAAATTATGGTGATGCAATGAACTGATAGGAAATGGGATGATGATTTGGAGGGTGTGTAGAAGGAAGAAAATTCCCATAGATGTTCATTCCAAATTAAATACAACGCACATATGAAAATTCCATTAGTGCAATAATAGAGTGCAAGAGGTGGGTAGATGAGATGAAAATGGTTTGTAACAATAGTTTTGGTGAACACATGATGATCTGCATTCCACAATACATGAGACCAACAAGTGAGAAAAAAAAGGAGCTTGAATAGTGTCTAAACCACATAAGGTGACATACTAGACCTGTATCTTGTTGAGATCTTGTGTGTGTGTGTGTGTGTGTGTGTGTGTGTGTGTGTGTGTGTGTGTGTGTGTGTGTGTGAATGTTAATTGTTACTTTAAGTGAAGATATATAAGACAATGAGTCAAAAAAATCCATCGTGTAGGTGTGAGTGAAATAGGTGATGGGTGATTAATGAAATGAAAGGAAATTGTAAGTCATGCATATCTCCACTACAAGTCAAGCATCTATAGCCTAGATGAAGATACATTTTTTTCTAAGTGTAACATTTCTCTACTACCAGTTAGGCATCCATAGCACTGGTAAAGATATTGAAAAATACCCCTAAGAGAGAGATGATTGAAATTGATCTTTTTATCTTCTTTTTTATTTTAAATTTTGACTTTTTATTTTGATTATTTTTATTTATATTTTACATGATATGCATATCTCTCCTTTCATCGAGGGGTTGAGAATCACTAATGTATTTATAGAGGGAATAGAAGTGTCATGGAGACAACATTGGCAAACGTCAGCAAATAATGCCCTAAGGTCTTCACAACAAGTTATTTAAGTGTGTAATAGAGCATGGATCATCAAGAGAATAGTTATTCTTAATTCACCAAAGAAGAAGAGACCAAATTCAAGTAATTATAGTAGAGACTATTGACTCACAAAATGTGACAACAAGGTAATCAAGAGTTCACCAATAGTTGTGAAACAAACCAAGATGTGGAATGTGAATGAACCGTAAATGATAATATGTAGGAGTAAATTGATAATTGGTATGAAATATGAATGAATGGAGAAAAAATTGAAGAAATTCCATGGGTAAGTGTTGTTTATTACAATTTTTGAAATATATTGATTTTTTCATTTTGAAATATGTTTAGCTATGTGGATGTGTGTCTGTGTGTGTGTGTGTGTTTTTTTGTATCAAGGGTGATAAAACAAAATTATGTGTAGAGAATCTGGGTGTATTTATAATCTAGGATGGATGAAGAGAAGAGGAATGTAAGGAGAATTCGGTATGGAGTAGTGAAGGAAAATGAAAGTCCCCCTAGTCTGTGTATGGACTAGATGAGTGAGAGACATGATGTATAGAAGAAAGTGGTAGATGAAGTAAATAATGGGACTAGATTAGATGATGTGTATGATGAGTGAAGCTATGATACCAAATAGAAACCATAAAATGGTGGTGTATAGTGGGTAGGATTGTGGGGATGATACAAAAAATAAGGATGTTGAGTGTGGAGAATGTGAAATGACATCGGGTGGACAAGGACATGAAAATAGATCAATGGGAGAGGATACGGTGATAGGAAGTATGGAGTGAATGATGATGGTAGGTGGACAAGGACTAGAGAACATAAAAATGTTTGAGAGAAGTGTAGGAACTAAGGGTGTGGTCTTGGGATGAATTGATGTGATGGGATTATGCTGACATGGAAGGGGGAAGAGGCATGTAAGAGGGAATTTCAAACAAATGATAATGTGAGACAAAATTTAAATAATATTGGGTCTTAATTGGATGTGGAGGAGGCTTGTAAGGAACATGTGTAAGAATAAATAATCGCATAATTATGATAGATGATATGAATGAAGGAGGAGGAACTCATAATAAAAATGGTTCCTGAATGAGTGGTGATGGAGGAAAGAAGGTGTATGTGGAAGAATGATCCAAAATAGGTGAAGCAATGTGAGAAATTGGAGGTGACTTGTAGGGAAGTGATGGAAGAATAAGTAGATAAAAATTACAAGGAATAAGATGTAATAAAGGTGTGGGTAGTAAGAATGGTTCCTAAATGAGTGATAATAATGGAGTTGAGATGCATGAGGAAGAGATATGTAGAATAGGTGAAACGATGAGTGGACTGAGAGATGATGAAGAGAACATTATACGTGTATTAATTGGTTTCACGATAAGTGGAGCATATATGATCACACCAAAGGATGAATTATATAACATGGTGGGTTAAATAGAATAACTCGATGATAATGGTGGTGAAAATTTGAATGATGTTAGAAAGGATAAGTATGAGACCATATCCAAAGTAAAAATCACATGACAATGGAGAGTGGGATGGTGATGATGTAGATGGTGAGACACAAGAGGGTCATGAGGGTGTTGAGTCCAAGGTGGAAATATGTGATGATGCAGGTTGTAAAGTGGATGAGTAGACATAAGGTGCACATGATTTTTGGAAGGTATTGGGAAATGATAAGTCATTTAATGAAGGCATAACACATGGAGAAGAAGTGTGAATAGTCTTGTGTGAAGTGATTGGAGTGTTGTTAGAAAGTGAAATTGGAGGAGATGGAGGCTTCATCGAAATGTCTCCCTTTTCGAGAAGGTCTTCAATGATATTTCAAAATTGATGACATGAATAGGTTAGAATTATTTTCAGTACAATAGGATCACGTCTCATGGTAGAAACACCATAAGGCTAGGGGTGGTTTGGATGCGAGAGTGATGATATTTGTTTCAAGAAAATTTTGGATAATATAAGAAAGTTCTTTGGTCGAGTGACTTTGCGAGTGATTTGGATGAAGCAATGAGCCCTAGGAGAGCGTAATGAATGTGAAGATGTGGGTGTATAAGGTGATGAAATTTTAGGATGATCCCATTGGAGGAAATTTTGAACATGAAATGGTGATGAAGGAGTAGTTGGGGGAGAATTAGATACATGTGGCAAAGGAGGATGAAAAAGATGAACATCTTCGAGGAAATGTGCCATGTGGAAGGCCTCATCAAATGCACATAGTGTATGAATTTCTAAATAGTGCAAGATGTGATGGATGAATTTTTTTGCAAAGAGGTCAATGAGTTTATATTGTTGTAGTGGAAATGAGATGTGGGTGAAAAAGTTCATGCCAACACGCGATAAATTCAACAATAAGATTGCTATGGGATTGTCGAAGCATGTGATGGTCAATGAGTGTTGCTTTGGGTAAAATATGGATGAAGAATTGGGATAAGAATATGTCTGTAAGTTGTGTGAATGTGTAAATGATATCATGTGGAATGCGTGAGTACCATTCAAGTGTCTTGGCCAATGATTGAAAGTGGGAAAATAGTGTGTAGGAGGAGCGCATCATCATGTTAAATGAACATGACGATGAGTAGCGGAATAGATGTAAGTGATGTTAGGGATCTTTGGTGTCATCAAATTATTCAAAAGTGCATGATTTGAAATATGGTGGATAGGGGTGGAGCATGGTACCATAAGGTGAATATGATCATTGTAAATCATATGATAAGTCAGTGTGGTTGGAAGTCCCCCAAGAGTTGGAACCCAAGCTTGGAAATGCGGTCAAGCAGGTGTTGGTGGAACAGATTAGGGTGAGAATTGACATGAAGATGAATAGAAGACATGAGGCATGATAGTCCTACCCATGACTGGGACTGTGAAACATGAGTGGAAAAAGTGACCAAGATGATATGACATGAAAAATCGACATGAAAATCATAGTTTTGACTGATTTTACTTGGAAAATATGATGTGAGGGAATAGGAAGTATAAATGAATTAACTATGGAGTTGGAAGTTTAAAGATTGGTCACTTTTACAAATAGCTCTAGGGAAAAATATGGGATGGAAAATCTTAGTAGAGTCATAGTTACGACTGAGGATAGGAAAATCAAAGACTCAAAAATATTGACAGAAAAAATATGGTAGTGTGAGAAATGGTTACAAAGAACAGAAACAGTCATAGGAGTGAATCAAATATAGTAGAAATTGAAGGGAATTGTTTTGATGAATGTGATGAATGTTTATTTATTTAAAACATAAATATGGTTCCAATTTGTTTATCTTCCTAAAAAAGTATCTCTCTCTAAATTCTAAGGTTTATCCAAACAACCTTTGTACACTAGAAAATTTCTAGTCACAAGCTTTACTTTACCCCCATTGATTAACCAAGCTAAGTTTTACCCATCTCAATCAATCAAATGTGGTGCCATCACTAAGGATAACCTTGTCTCTACCTCAAGGTGAATTAATCAATCAGGTTGGGCCATTGAACCTTTTCATTAGGTGAGTTCCTTCAATGTACCAACTACTTTGGGGTTCCTATGGTACTCCTCATTATGAGTTTTAGGAGATTATTCCCGAGTACTTACCATAATTATGTGGATGGGTATTTACCCTTATATGAACATGTATTTAATGTGTGTTAATTCCCACTTCGTTCCCTTAAGAATAAACAAATGTATTTCTATGTTTTTTGCATAAATAAATTATAGAACAGTTTCATGGGTGCAACTCTTTTATATCCAAATTGGTTAAGTTTTTTTGTATAAAATCGCAACCCAGACGCAATTACAACATGCCTCTACAAAACCATGCATATTAGTTGGCATATCTGTAACATAAAGTGTTATTATAAAAGTTAAAAATAAAACTAAAAAGACTATAAAAACCTAAAGAATAATAATGTTAGATTCAGAAAATGAAAAGAGTTACCCACAGCCAAAAAGGTTCCCACTGTGGTCACCAAAATGTATGTCTAGATTTGGATCACCTGATTTAAATGATGGATTAGTTGATATGAAATCTTCAAATCAATGCTACTTAAAACAGAATGGGCTTATGTTTCCATTGTGAAGAGAAGGACAATTATGGGTTCTATTCATTGAATAAAGTGGGTAAAACTCTTTCGGATCTTAATATAAACTTGTACACAAGTACACTTTCAAAATGTTAGTTGTTTTTGGTGGTTAGGGGACCTACCCCGGTCAGATCCCCCAACAAATTTAAGGAGAGAAAAGACATTTTATTGATTAAAATGAAAAAACAATAAATGAAAATAACAAATATATATGACTTAGATCGTAGGACAATCGCAATTGTAATTCTCCAAAAATCACACGGAGATCGGAATCCAATCACAGTTTTGGTTCCCACATATGTTGGAATTTTGCTAAAACAATGTTGTAACAGATGTATCTATCCTTTATTATTTTCTTTCACTTCTTCAAGACCTACATAACCAAGATATAAGAAACAAGAGAAAAAGAAAACTCAAGTACAACCTTAGTGCACAAAGAGTCAAGCGTTGGATTGATGGGGGATGAGTGGTGTTATATAGATTTTGAGTGCATATGGGAGTGTGACACATGTGGGTGGCATGATAGGGTCCATAGTAAATTTGGAATGCACATGGGTAGGTGGAATGGGGAGAATATAATGTGAGTGGGTGAGGGTTAGTAAACACAGTGGTGAATTTTATATATATTTTTCTTTTGTGGTATTATTTGATTTTTTTGGTATCTTTATATTTTATGACGTTTTTCATAAACTTTTGAATAAGATACCTTATGATGTAAGGTGAATTTTATAGTTTATACACTCATCATTGTGGAAGAGGTCCATATTTTTGAAAGTTAAATGGTCGTGATTTATGAGAATCGGGCGGACTAGGTCCAAGTCCACGAAGTAGATAGAAGGATTTTTAACAAAAACATGATATTATGTATCCTGGTTTACTAGACTTGGGTGGACAAGGTGCAAGCCAATGGAGGGGATCAAAAAAAATTCGATGAATAGTTGATTGAAGTAGTCCTGATTTACGAGACTTAGGTAACCGAGGTCCAAGTCAATGGTTATGTGATTTGATTGGTTCAAATTTATTATACTTGGGCGGATGAGATCTAAGTGAACAATTATATGATTTGATAATTTTTTCATGAGATCAAAAAACCTATGTGATTATAGAGGTAATTTTTTAATGTGGATAATATGTTACAGTTTATACTATCCAATACCTTCATCAATGATTTCCAATGTATTAGATAGTTGGATTTTGATAATGTTCTTTGTGTTAATATAGTTTTCATCCATGAATGACATGATGTGAGGAGTGAAGGATTGATCTATAGATGGGCCTTACAAGGAATCATAATGATTTCAATAAAAAATGCTATAGATTTGATTTTTATTATTAGGAACAAACATTTCAATGCGTAAGGAATTAATGTTTACAATGTTAATATTTAAAAAGTCTTATGGACCAAATGATAGGACTAGACTGTTTGACAATAGATATGCAATTAAATATTGAAAATGTTGTGTGTTAATACCCATAAGAACACTCACATCATGGAGAGTATGAGTTAAAATTTTTTGGAATAGAAGTGATGTTTTAGTTAAATCCATGGAAGGGATTTGTGTAAATTCCTTATCTAAATGTCTGACAATGTCATGCAAAACAGACAAAGAATTTGCATTGGATGGTTGTTATGAAAAATCCATAGACTTAAGATTGGATATTTGGGATGTCATAGATGGTGTCCAAACATATTTTTATAGTGTCGCAACAACAAGGATAGGGGTGTTGGTTTTGATGGTATCCATGGTGTTAAATGAATGATCTAGCAACGAAAGGATATAATCAAGCTCAACATTTTTTGATGATTGACATTTATATTTATATTTTTCATTTTTAACCATGAGTTAGAAAGGGGTTGTGAAACTATTTCAAGTTCTTATTTTGATCCATAGGGATCCAAAATGAATCTAATTCATCAAAATAGTCAACACGAAGAAGGAAAAATGATACACGGAGGTTCTATCTTTTTAGTAACAGGACCACAGCCCTGTGTAGAGCGGTGGTTACAGAACTTCTGCCCAACCAGGGCGGCGGTCCTTTGACCATCAGTCTGCATTGGGCGGCAGTCCTGGCTCTTTTAGATAGAAAATGAAAATATGAAATGAACAACCCAAAATTTGGATGGTTGTTCGTATCTCTTCTCCTCCATGACCTTTCCCATTCTCCAATGCATGGGAGGACATAGGAGAGGCTATAAATACATGTTTGTAGAAGAGAATAAGATCATTGAAGCATGAAAGCAAGTCAGTAAGAAGTTCTTAGTGCTGGAATTGTGTTTTGTAGAAGAAAGGAGTGTTGAGATAGAGCAAGCAAGTATTTGGGAGGAAGTGTGAGATATTATCTACTTCTCTTTCATACTTGTAACTTATGTACTTGTTATTTTGAATTGGCAAATAAAAGTGGGAAGAAAGAGAAATTTCCCTTCCCGACTGGTTTTCCCTCCTATGGAGGTTTCTAGGATAAAATTGTTGGTGTTTATGAGCTCAAATTCTTTCCTTTTCCTGCAATTGTGGATTCAAAGTATAAGCATAATTCATTCACTAGCTATCTTTGTCATTTTCTAATAGAAAGTAGAACAACAACGTTTATTTGTGTTTTTGTGGATGATTCCAAAGTTGAAGAGTTTATAGATCATTTTGGTATTAGAGCTAATAATTATCCAGGACTGTGGTATTTGTTCTTGGATTTGTATGATAGTGATGATATCTAAAGGCGAAGAGGCTTTACCTTGCGATCCAGAAATTTCTACAAAGAAGTGGAAATAGAGATTGGTCCGTAGAATCGAGATGCTAGAGACCGTGATGGATATGATGTTTAGAAATCAAGAAGATCTTGTTGAATTACAGAAGACAACTTCTATCAAACAAGACTCCATGGACTCAATGGTTCAGGGCTTAGCTGAAAAATTTGGCATATGAAGGAGCCACCAGGAGGAAAGTTATGGGGAAGAGAATGAAGAAGATACTTCAAACACAAGAGAAAAGGTAAAATCTGATCATACTCCTCTTAAAGTTGAGACGAAAGTTTATATTAAAATATTTGAAGGACAAGTAGATGCAGGGTTGCTTGATAAATGGTTAAAATAGTTAGAAGTCTACTTTAGCATCCATAATGTCACTGAGGCACAAAGGATCACCTTTGTAAGTCTCAAAATGGAGGGACACGCTCTGGTTTGGTGAAAAACCCATCTAACCACTTATGAAAAGAATAAGCGTCCTATTGTGAAATCTTGGCAAGAATTTAAAGAATTACTTAGAGCTAACTTCTATCCTATTGGCCAAAAGACTGACCAAATGATTAAATGGTAGTATTTTAGATAAGACAGTGATCAAAGTGTGTAGGACTATACTACGGAGTTTTGGAGGCAAACCATGTTGCTAAACATGGACTTGGAGGATGATGATATTCTGACTAAGTACTTGGGAGGAATTCAGACTCACCTTCAAAGAAAAGTCATCTCCACCAATCCCAAAGATCTCAATGAGATGTGTGTGCAAGCATACTACATAGATGATAAAAGGAAGCAAGGGGAAGCAGAGCCAAGGGCAAAGCAATAGCTAAATCATAAAAAAAAAGAGTATGGGAAAACAAGTAACAAGGGCAAGTGGAAAGGGAAAGGTAAACAAGCTGCCACTACTTTAAATACTTGTAAAAATCCCAAGAATTTTTGCAAGAACTATTATATTAATGGTCATACTGATGCTACATGTTGGAAGTTATGTCTAGAGTTGCATCCAAAGAACCGAACCAAGGACTCAGAGAAGTCCATTATAGCTGTAAAGATAGAAGGGGAGGTGGAGATCAAAGATGAATCTGATGTAGATGAAAGGCTTGGATGCACGAACACCAACATGGACAGCCAGAAAGAGGAGATGAGTAGAATATTCCAGATCAAAATCCAGATTAAGAGAACTAAGGTAAATGCTTTGGTTGATACCGGTTCTCATTCTAACTTGATTTATGAAGCAGTTGTAAAGAAGCTTGGTCTTGAGACTTACGAGCATCCACACCCTTATGCTTTGGGTTAGGTGAAGAAGGGTGTTAAAATTTAGGTAACAAGAAGATGTAAGATCAAGTTTGGGATAAATTCCTAGTATATTGATGTTTTAGAAGCTGAAGTTATTCCACTTGATGCTTTTGATGTTGTATTTGGATTTCCTTACTTGTATATCAGGGATGCTATATTTATGAGAAGGGAAAAATGGTACTGATGGGTCAAGGATGGGATCAACTACAACATCTGGGAACACCAGTGTAAGACACGGGTTATTATGGTGAGTGCTAACCAAGCAAAATGACTTATTCAGGAAAATCATAATCAGTTTTGTTTACTTTTGTTAAAGGATAAACAAGATTGGGTAGAAGTTTCAGAGATTTATAACCAAGGAAAGCATGATTTGGATAGTATTATTCAATCCTTTTAGGAATTTTTTCATGCTCCTAGTGGGTTACCACCAAGACAGGAAGTAGAGCATGAGATTCAGCTATTGCCAGAGTCCCCTCTACCAAACATCGGGTTGTATAGGTAATCATTTCTTGAGAGTACTAAAGTAAAGAAATTACTCCAATAACTTCTAGACCAAGGGGTGATACGTCTGAGCACCTCACCATGTGGTTCACCTATTGTGATGGTGCCAAAAAAGGATGATTCTTGGAGAATGTGCATCGACTACCGCATTTTTTCCAAGATCGCCATAAAGAATAGATATCCTCTTCCTCGCATAAATGATCTCTTAGACCAGCTTCAACATGCCAAATTCTTCACGATGTTGGATCTCAAGTCTATTTATCACCAAGTTAGAATGAAGGAGGAGGATATATGGAAGATTTCCTTCAAAACAAAACAGGGTTTTTATGAATCGTTAGTACTTCCTTTTGGGTTATACAATGCACCCGCTACATTTATGAGATTGATGAATGATGTATTGTGAGATTTCATAGATTCATGTGTCATTGTATATTTAGATGATATTCTTATTTTTAGTGCCACATGGGAAGAGAACCTAACCCATTTACAACAAGTCTTGCAAGTTCTCAAGGGGAAACAACTACTTTCTAATATGAAGAAATGTGAGTTTTCCAAACGATCACTTATCTATCTTTGGCACGTGGTTGGAGGAGGAGAGCTATGAGTGGATCCAAAGAAGGTGGAAGCCATCACCAACTAGCCAACACCTACAAGAGCCACAGAGACTAGGAGTTTTATGGGAGCAGTACAGTACATGTGGAAGTTCATTCTAGGTTTCTCTGCGATTGCAGCATCTCTACACACAGTGGCTACAAAGAGTAAGGGCTTTGACTGGGGTAAAGAACAAGACAAATCCTTTGAGTTATTGAAATACAAGATTAGTCATGCTCCAGTACTTGCTCTTCCTAATTCACAGCAGTCTTTTGAAGTAGATACAGATGCCAGTGATTACGCCATGGGCACAGTATTGCTTCAAGGAGGTAAACCCATATGTTATCATTCTGAAACTTTCACTTCAGCAGTTAAAGGATATTTAGTATATGATAAGGAAATGTATGCACTAGTTCAGGAAATTAAAAAATGGAAGCATTATTTGTTGGGTAAAGAAACTATTGTACACACTGACCAAAAACCTCTCTAGTATTTGCAAGCACGGTCTAAATTGTAGTAGGAAAGGCACTACAAATGGATGGGGTTCCTTCAGCAGTTCCATCTGGTGATCAAATACAAGAAGGGTAGTACGATATTGGTGGAAAATATGTTGTCTAGGCCATCCACATAGGATAAGTTTTCCTGTTTGGCCATTATCTCTCAGATCGAGCCCTTCACAAAGGAAGCTTACAGAGAGGCATATGCCCAAGTCAAAGACTTTGGGGTGGCATTTCAGTAGTTGCAGTCCCAAGGGGTTAAAAGGATAGGGATTGAAGATTGTTATCTCAAGGACGAGCTACTCTACCAATGCGGGAAGCTTTGCGTGCCAAAAGAAGAGAGAATTATATTGATGAGGGAAACACATACCTCGAAAGTAGCAGGAAATTTTGGTGTTGGTAAGACCCTATCCCACTTGCAAAGGTATGTGTATTGGCCCAATATGCAAGAAGAAGTATCAAAATTTATACAGGGATGTAAACTTTGTTGTACTAGCAAGCCTAAGATTAGGAAGGAGGGTTTGTATATGCCTTTTCCAGTACCTACTCATCCATGGGAGGACATTTCTATGTATTTTTTAGGAGGATTACCTATGTCTAAACATGGCCATGACTATCTATATGTTGTTGTTAATAGATTCAGTAAGATGTGTGTTCTTATGGCATGTAAAAAGATAGTAAAAGCACATGAGGTAGAAGATATTTTCTTTACTAATGTATGGGTGTATTTTGGTTTGCCAAAGTCTATTGTTTCTGACAGGAATTCCAGATTCTTGGGGAAGTTTTGGACTACTTTGTGGGACAAGATGGATGCCAAGTTACATAGGAGCACAACTTTCCATCCACAGACAGATGGACAGATAGAGGTGGTAAACAGGACTTTGGTACAACTGATCATAGGGTATAATAGCAAATATACAAGGACTTGGGATGAGTCCTTATCCTATAATCAACATTCCTATAACCGGACAGTACACACATCCACTATGAAGTCACCGTTTGAAGCATGCTTGGGATATCTACCTATAAATTTGTTAGAAATAGCAGTTGGACAGCATGATGGGGAGGAGACACGAGACACAGAGGTGACTAGAGCAAACAAATTCATTGAGAGGATCCGTAAAATCCATCTCAAAGTCAAAGAACAACTACAGAAATATCAAGCCAAGTACAAAGCTAGGCACGATCAACATAGGAGAGAACATAAGCTACATGTTAGAGATAGATTTTAGCTTTACTTGAGCAAGGAGAGATTACAAGGTCAAACACGGAAACTCAAGCCACTATGATATGGGCCCTTCACAATATTGGAGCAGGTTGGAGAAAATGCTTTTCAACTTGACTTACCACCATTTATGAGGATGCACTCTGTAGTAAACTGTGAGAACTTGCACCTATATGAGCCATCCATGTTAGATGAAGATGAAGGACTAGATTTTCTACCTTCCATTGAGGATTGCATCTTGGATTCACGAGGTGAATTGGAGGAGGATGTAGTGTTGCAGTAGAAGGTTAGAGAGACAAGGAGAGGTCCACAAGAATCTTGGAAGATTGGACTGAAAGGAATGATACCAAGGCAGGCCTAGTAGTACTCAAAGTAGCAAGTGAGGGAATTATTTCCTCATCTACTCCCCCACTAAGCTTTTTTGGGACCAAAAGCCTCCTAAGCAGGGGAGGTGTGATCCATAGGGATCCAAAATGAATCTACTTCATCAAAACAGTCAACACGAAGAAGGAAAAATGATACACTGAGGTTCTATCTTTTTAGTAACAGGGCCACCGCTCTGTGTAGAGTGGTGGTTACAAAACCACCGACTAACCAGGGTGGCGGTCCTCGGACCACCAGTCTGCATTGGGTGGTGGTTTTGGCTCTTTCAGACAGAAAATGAAAATATGAAATGAACAACCTAGAATTTGGATGGTTGTTTGTATCTCTCTTCCTCCATGACCTTTCCCATTCTCCAGTGCACGAGAGGACATAGGAGAGGCTATAAATACATGTTTGTAGAAGAGAATAGGATCATCAAAGCATGAAAGCAAGTGAGAAATAAATTCTTAGTATTGGAATTGTGTTTTGTAGAAGAAAGGAGTGTTGAGACAGAGCAAGCAAGTATTTGGGAGGAAGTGTGAGATATTATCTACTTCTCTTTCATACTTATTGTAACTTCTATACTTGCTATTTTGAATTGGCCAATAAAAGTGGGAAGAAAGAGAAATTGCCCTTCCCGACTGGTTTTTCCTCCTCTGGAGTTTTCTAGGATAAAATTGTTGGTGTTTATGAGCTCAAATTCTTTCCTTTTCTTGCAATTGTGGATTCTAAGCATAAGCATAATTCATTCACTAGCTATCTCTGTCATTTTCTAATAGAAATTAGAATAACAACATTTATTTGTGTTTCTGTGGATAATTCAAAAGTTGAAAATTTCACAGATTGATGTGAAGATAGTTTTCTGAAACACTCTCAATTTTTTATTGAATGAACAAAAGAGTATCTAGAGGAGATGTTGATTGGTTTTGGTTTGCAGATCCTTGGCCCTTGGTGTCTTGATCTAATTGAGTTTCATCATGTAAATAGCCTTGGAAAATGTTTAATTATTCACTAGAAGTTGTGATAGTTGACATGATTTCTATTCCAATGGCTCTGTTGCCAATTAAGTCTTGGACAATGTGGTGGAGATATGAACAATAATCCATAGATTAGCCTTTGATATGGTGATATTCACAATATTCTAATTCTTTATACCACATAGGTTTTGGTTTCCCTTTTTCTAAGCACTAGAGAGACTTTCTTTGAGAGGTGTAGATTGTCATTTGACTTTACACATGGAGTAGATTCTTCGTTAGGGAGTATGATTATTTGTTTGGTTGATTTCTCAGTGAATTTGGAAGCCAAATGAGAAACTATTTTTGACAACTCATGAAGTTTTTCTAATAAATAGTTTTTTGATGTTTTGTGTGATCCCACAATTGTACTAAAGGTAAAAACCAAAACTAAAAAAAGGTGGTTTGTGATATTGATGAATCTAATTCAGAAATATTACTCTGATATAAATTCAGATTTAATTGATTTTCTTAAACTTAGATAAAGTGAATATCTGAAAGTATAAGAGTTGGATTTGGTAAGATTGATATGCTTAAATTTGGACAAAGTGAATTTCTAAAATGTAAGGCTTTATTTGATAGGATAGGCTTAAATTTGGACATAGTTAATGTTCAAAAGATAAGGCTTTGATTGACTGGGATTTGATATAATTAAATTTGGGAAAAGTGAATGTACAAAATATAAGGCTTTGGGATTGTAATTTGATTGACTTAACTCTAAACAAAGTGAATGTTCAAAAGGTAAGATTTGGGATTGGAATTTGATAGACATGACTTTGAATGAAAGAAATGTTCAAAAGCTAAGACATCGATTGAAATTTGATAAGCTTATTATCAAATATGGGTACTCAAGATATAATAATTGACTTGGATTGTGGTTTTTCTTAGTTTGGATAAAGGGAATACCCAAAGAAAATACTTGGGATTGAATTTTAATTTTTCTAAAAATTGATAAGGTGAACATCAAAGTGTAATACTTAGATTTGAATTATTTTTTCTTAAACTTGATAATGGGAATATCAAAGTTATTGACTAGATTGGAATTGATTTGAATTGGATGATGTGCTTAAACTTGGAAAATGAATCCTATGAGTAAGGTTTAGACTTGATTTAATTCAATTTGGAATGGGTATCCAAAAATAAAGAGTTTCATTTGGAAAAGAATTTAATTTTGATGAGAATAGAATATGATGTGATAAATGAGAGAAGAATTTGGAACAAAAACTAATATAACTCGGTAATTTGGATAAAAATAATGTTTTTGGCTTCGGTTTGTCAAGCTTCCTATGGGTTAGGGATAACTTTCATTCACAAAATTTCTTGAACGAGTACTCGTGCTAGAAAATTTATTTCCTAGCTACAGACTATACCCCACAATCAATAAGAATGGGGTCATTACCATGGGCTACTTATGGTTTCCTCACATGGGTATCACTATTCGAGTGGATGGGGGTACCTATTTCATTGGCTGGCTCCATTAAGGTGCCAACTACTTTGGGGTTCATGTGGTACTCTTCATAATGAGTTTTAGGAATATGTCCAAGCACTTCCCACAGTTAAAGTAGACGGGAATAAACCTTTATTTAATCATGTAATACATTTTTTTTATAAATTTTATTAAGATAAATTTTGTTTTTTTGGTAGTCTTTTAACCAAGGCAACCTACATACGATGTTAAGAGTTTGATTGAGTTTTCAATGTAGTCTTTTTACAATGTGGTCCTACACACAATCAATCAGTAGTTTCCCTGCAGAGAAAAACATAATTGTAAAATAAGAAAACAAAATTCATCATTTCTAATTTTCAAGGTCACCCAACTGGGTGTGAGAAAAGAGCATACGTGATTATTTTAATATAAAATACAACTAGATATACTAAAATAAGGAGTATTAGCACTTTCGTAACTGATTAATCAACAAATTAGAAACAAACCCACAGAAAACAATAGGGAAAAAACTTAAGATAGCTAGACAATTGAAAGTAATGAAAAAGGAGTTACCATAGTGCACTAGTGCATGCACTGATACGCTAGAGTGTGTAGTGACATGGTAGTGGGTGAACTAAAATAGTAAAGAAAAACAACATTATGGTGGCGCATGAAGGGTTTTTCTACAGTGTGAAGGTTTACGCCAGTGTGTGCACAAGAACAATGAACAAAATCACAACTACTTAAATGTGGGAAGGGCTATACCAACGCGTGAAGGGTTACGCCAGTGTGTGCACAGGAATAGTGGATAGAAATAGTGTTACGGGAACACATGAAGGGTTATGCTAATGCATGCATAGGAACAGTTAACAAAAACTATGTTACGATTGTGTGTGAAGAGCTACGCTAGCGTGTGTAGTTATAAGCTAGCGTAAATCACACATAACACTAGTGTAAGTAGCATGCATATTCACTGAAATGAAGAAACACGGTAAAAGACTTTTTTTAAAAAAATTCTCTCTGTTTGTTGCACCAAAAACCCTCAAAGTTTAACAATGAGTCTTAAAAAAATAAGCATCACAAAGATAGAGTTGGATTAGCAAGAAACAAGATAAAAATGATAAAATATACATGAGAGTCCCACTGGGCATGCCAAAGTGTGAACCATGGAAATTGCATAAATAAATAAAGTTAAAACAAACACACCAAACCTTCGTTTGATAAGAACCAAATCCACCTCATATTAGATTTGACTATAAGAGCAAGGTTGAGTAATTCTCTTGTTGGATAAAATTGATTTGAAATATTTTGTAGTTTTGTGGATGCTCCAAGAAGTATACCAATTGAAAGATAGATCAAGCTACGAGCATGAAGATGACTCATTTGATATGATATTGGAATAATAACAACATGAATGATTAATTCACCAAGTAATTAAAAAGAATAACAGTATGAACTCTAAAGCTTGTTGGTGGATGATTTGTGATGGAAATACCATTTATTTATAGCTGAGGAAGGTTAATCCTCAAGCTAAGATTAGATTGATTTGATTTGGAGATAACTAAACATGACTGATTTGTTTAGTTGAGTTTCCAAATTGATTGAAGAGTTGAACTATTATTCGAGATTTGCATGGATGAGTTGTTGTTGAGTTGACAAGGGGTTGCACATATTATTAGATTTGCATGGATGAGTCATTGTGAATTTATTAGTTGTTAAAATGCATGATATTATTATGCTTTTGTACTTATCAATTGTTGGTCTAAACCAAATTATGAATTATTGGTATGTTTTCCAACTTTTGGTGGTCTCATCTGTCCTCTCAAACCCCTCAAATGTCCCCTTCTCTCTCATTTGTTTGTTCCACTACCTTAATTTTTATTCTAGGATTACACACTCATGTCTATTAGGAGTATCCCTCAGGCTCTTTGTCCCTAGGTAGCCCCTTTTTCTCAAAGTGCACTCATTCCCCTCCTCTCTTCTTTTGAATTATTGTTTGACCATTTGATGTTGGCTTAGGCACCAATAGAGTTTGAATTTGAATTTGAAAATTTATAAAAATACACAAGCATTATTAATTCATATGGTGATGAGAAAATTGAGCATTCAAAAATAATATTGAGTATTCACAATGCATTTTAGAGAGATCAAGAAATCATTTAAGCACTCATTATACTATTGTGGCACACAAACACGTACTTGAGAAATCATTAGAAGAGGGAATGTCATACACCACACACTTTCTCGTTTTGGTACATCCATATATGTTTTTAGTTGTGAATAATTATTATTTTTATTATGGTCTATGAACCTAATGAGTAAAGTGTTTTTAAAAACCTAGCTAGCACACTGCACAAACCCAAAAATACTTTTTTTCGTAAAAATTGAGATATTATTGCCAATTTAGGGCAAGGATGAGAAGAATTATGTTTTGTTGGTTAAAATCGGAGCAAAGGAACAAGAGATCAAGACCATGTGAATGTTGTCATCAATTTGTTTCAGAACGTCTTGTTCTCTACCAGGGATGTCTATCATGCTTTGAACCTAACAAGAGCATCCCCCACACTCCACACAATATGATTAGTTTATCGTCATATTTATACACAAGTTTTTTTTTCGCTACTTTAAGGAACACATTTTCCACAGTTAGATAGTGATATATGTCCCCCGCTCTCACAAAATTCAAGATACTATCTCATTTTTTATTGTTTTGGAATTAATTAATTATCCTTAAATTTCGTATTGCTCCATATTTATTAGGTTTAGATATCAATATTTTATAAAGGTCGTATGTAAATAAATTTCATTCATTTTAACATGACTATTATTCTTGCATTGCTCTAAGTAGTGATGGTAAGACTCAAATTCATTTTCCCCTTGCGGACAAAAGCAACATGGTAAGGGTATAATGAATAACTTAAAGAAGTACTTCTGTCAAGTTTAAATATACAAACACGACAGGTATTTACATTTTTTGTGTTTCCATTGGGAAACCCATTGAACATAATGTGTTCTAACAATTAGTAATTCAGTCGAGACATGTATATCACCTAACACTTGAAGCTTCTTCTGCCTGCAAATGTAAAAATAAAAAACTAATGAAATTCATTTTTACAATAATTAAATATAATTATGGGAACCAAAATACAAACATAGGAAATAAGAATATAATATTGTACCTTGAAACTTATAATGTCATTATTGAAATCCAACTTCGCCAATTCCAAAACCTTCTTCCTGAAATAGTGCATCTCAATGTTTAATTAATTGTGCATTCATAATTTATACGCTAGTCTTTTAAAATCCATACATACATATACACATATACATATATTCTCAATTCTCCTCATTATAGAATAGAAGTATGGAGATATAATTAAAAAAAGGAAGTTTGAGACATAGTAATGGGACTATTTAAAAGGTAATGGGACTACCTAAATATCTTCTTGTTGGCCCGTGAATTGTCTGCTCCATATATTTCCATATAATTATTTGCTTCCGATCTAGGAATAGTTGTGTGCCATCCATGCTCCAGATTAAATTCTATCTGTTAATTAATTAATATAGATTAGTATTTATTTTAATAAGAAAAAAAAAAGAAAAGAGACCCGCATAAATCTAAACCATGGATCATGGAGCTTCAAATCACCTCTCGCATAAGATTGAAGCTCTCAACGTGTTGCAGAGCTGCTCTTAAATAACTACTACTGACAACTTTCGCCTCTTACATTACTTTCTCCCCCGGAAAGGCGACCAGTGAAGCTCGAAATAAATTTAAAATGCATTTTATGTCTCCCTCTGATTGACATGAAGAGCCCAAGAATTCTCCATTTTCCTCTTTGAAGCGCTTCAATACATCTGTCATTAGAACAATCAAGTTAACAGGAGAATTTCAAGCTTTACCAGAATAATAGCAGAAATTGAAAATTATTGGGCATCAATTTAATGAAGGAAGGAAACCTGAAGAAACGTCATATCCGTTGAGGCGAAAAATTCGAAATCCCAAGGCCGTTCTGTTGAGATTGGAATTGGGGAATTCTCTGTAATATCCGATGCCTCGCTCGTCCCAATGCCTGGCAATCAATCAATATAATTTGGCTGAGCTGTAGACATTATATTGACAGTTTACAGTTTGACTTATTATCAGCGTCATTTTTTTGTGAATTGAAACTGTTTATATATGTCTGGCAATCAATCAATAAGCCCTTTTGTCTACTGATAATTTATAATTTATAATTACATATACATGCCAGCTTAATGTTAATCTTGGAGCTTAAAGAAACAGACAAACCTGTAAACATAATCAAGGACTGCTTTTATTTCCTCTTGAAAATGTCGATCTATTCCAAGGCATTGAAGATTATCCACCATGGAAAGGCTTTGAAAGAGATCATTTGCAGATGAAGAATAAATGGGTATTGCGTTGAACATGTCCTTGATCTCCTTAACAAGTGTTTCAGCTTGTTCCACATGGGAAGTAGCCTGTGCAGAATCACATTTATTAATGTAGGGGAAAACAAAAGAAAGCAATGATTCTATTCATGTTTGTGAGAGATGGGTTCTTCTGAATCATTATTCATGGAATATGGATCATTGTAGATTGTTTCAAAATCAATTTAAAAATAATAATTCGATCCATTAGAGAAACACCACTTGTACCACGCGAAAACTGTTACACTAAGATAGAGAAGAACAGATTGAAATAATTACCTGATGAAGCTGAGTAAAAGAGAAATTGAAAATGAAATGATCGTCCCACAAAGCTAGGTTATGGTTGTCTGCAATATCTTGAGTGGCAGATAAAACAGCATTAGTGATAATGATAGGCTTGTTAAGCCTTATTCTCCCGCACATTTTTGGCAAGGCAAATTTAGTGGAAAACTGAAGGCCATTGCTACTGATTTTGTTCAGACAGGGAGAGCTTAGAGTAAGAGAGAGAGAAGCCATTGTAAGTGGAAGCAATGTTGTCTTCTTCTGTAAAGGAAAATCAGAAATGGCAGGCTTATGAAAGAAGAGATGAAGTGATAAAATCTTATAGATGATTGCAGCTACTACACGTGGGAAAGGACTTGCCTAGTAGTTATTGATTTGCTGACGTTTTACACGATGTCGTAGCTAAGAATTATTCTTGACGCTTAAACTTCGGATCAGCCCTTCTCGTTATTATGGCACATGTAAACAATGTATTTGTCACATTTGTAATCGTTTTCAATTGTCAATTAATATCTTTGCCTCTACAATAATAGCCGTTCAAAATCCCCGTGGATGGAATCATGCCGTGCATTTTAACCGAACACTTTATTGTACTATATTTCTTTACCACTTGCTACAAAAATCTTCTTCCGAAAGGGTCGGTCATTGAGGCAAAGTCGTCCATTATTTTAAAAGTTAATATACCAACCACTCATATAAAGTGTATGTTGTTGTCAACTACAAATAGTATGACTTTTCATTGGAATGTCACACCAGCGTTATCGTTCTAAGGGGGAATAGATTTTGTTTTTTATGCCAAAGTGCCTCTTATTTATTGTTGTTGTAGACCAATCTACGGTCGAGTTGTTAACCCCCATCTATAATGTCCCCCTCTTTAGTTTCTCTAGTTACTAGTAATCGCACGTGAGGGGTGCGATGATAACGCCAAAAGAAAGGCAGGGGAAGAAGGAGAAGGAAGTAGAAAAGAAGAAAATACTTGAGAGAAAGGAAAAAAAGAAATGAAAAAGGGAGAAGGAAATGGAGGAGGAGGGAAAGAAAAGTGGTAAAAAGGGAGAGTGTTTTAAAAAATAATAATTCGTAAATGCAAGTAAAGGTAGGAGTAAAAAAAGCAAAAGAAGTGGAGGAAATATAAACGAAAGGAATATCAATTGTAATGTAATGAATATTTGAGTAGAAGACTATATAGATTGGCGGGGAAATGGCCAAAATAAGAAAATGTTAAAATAAAACAAAAGCATCATGTTTTTGAATGATAAATATAAAAGAATAACAGGGAGCTAAGTCAAAAGTTTTAGTTATATTAGATTGGTTAGTAGTATAGTGCCAAAAAAAAAATTCGAACACTTAAGCTAAGGAACATAGTTATAATATTGCGTTGAAAGTAGTTGCAGACATTTAAAACTCCCGGAAAAAAGGGATATCGATACAAAATGTACGTGATATGTACATGCGTTGTTGCTATAAAGAAGTTCTTGCACCAATGGAAGTTGAAGACTGAGAAAGGTGGAAGAGGCGAAGGAGTTAAGACGAGTGTTGGGCGAGGTGTGGGAGAGAAGATGGAAGGGAGTGAAGTTGAGATTCCTCTTTTAGCCTGGACTGCAGAAGGGGAGTGGAGGACATGCGAGAGTAGCGGGAGAAAGAGAAAGCTGGAGAAATACGAAGGGAAGAAAGAGACGGAACTCTTGACATAGCAGTGAATGTTAGGCCTTGTCTTTCAGTTCCACCAATGTCTACTGTAGCACGTGTTAATGTAAGTCCTTGAGACTTGTGGATAGAAAAATCCCATGCCATTTTGAGCGGTAGTTGTCTGCGACCCCCTCTAGAAATGGGAGGAATAGGAACATGCAAGGGGTTGTTCGAATCCCAGGGAGGTCCTGTGTAACGATCAAACTTGATGACGACAAAAAGAGGCAAAGCTGGAGGTCTGGAGAGGATTCCTCATAGACTATGTCGATGATAGAACCAGTAGCGCCGTTGACAAGACCTTTGTCAACCCACAAGTTTGCGGAAAGCATTACTTTCTGGTTGATGCAAAGAAGAACCTTGGGCTTCAATTGATCGTCTTCGGTATCACCTGATGTAGAACATCTGGTATTTTCGGCAATTGATCTGGCAATAGGAGAGTTAAGGGATTTCAACATAATAAGGTTGTGCGAGTCCACAAGGTCATTTTGAGCGAAAAGATGAGGGGAATCTTTAAAATCAATGTTTTCTTGTTCGGAAAGGGAGGAAACGGATCTTGACATAAGAGCTTCCCAGTCCTGCAGTAGAGGTACTACATTACGAATGTTAAGCAACAAGTTACAGAATGATGCATGTGCTGGATCAGAGCCTTGTTGTCAGAAGATTGAATGAAGGGAGATGGATATGTTGAATTCTTGCCAAAGGGTAGCTCCGTAAGACTTGCTGGCATAAAGAGGAATGTCCATAACTGGAGGAAGTTGACCGAGGTCTCCAACAAGGATCATAGATCTGCCTCCAAATGTAGAATTCTTGAAGTGTGGGAAAGCCTCCCTAAGACGGTAGTCGATTCTGGAAAGCAACTTTGGCCCGACGAAACTCATTTCATCAATTAGAATGTATTCAGTGTGTTTGAGGGAGTCTTGAAGAGACGATAAAGCTTGGCCCTCTAAGGGTTTGAGTTCTTTAATGGGAATCCGAAGGCTTGCGTGTATTGTCGAAGCTGAAATGTTGAAAGCAGCAACCCTTGTTGGGGCGAGTAGAAGGAGAGGTGAAAGGCCTTGGTTGGATGAAGAGGCAAATGAAGACTTTAAAATGTTAATGAGGAATGATTTTCTAGTACCAGCAGTCCCTTGTATAATAAGTCTCAGTGGAGGAAGGTTGGATTTGTGAGCGAAGTGTTGAATAACTATGTTGAAAGCTTGTTGTTGTTCTGGAGATAAACCTGAAGCTGGAGGGTGGAATCTGTCCACGAGGGAAGTTGAAATATGCTCTACCTTTTTGTCTTCGATGAAAGTGGCCCAAGAGACTGCAGAGCAACAGGAACTCGATGTGCACTCCAATTGTGAAGGGTGTCAAATTCACGAAGGCCCAACATTTGCAAGCTGTCAAGGAATGAAGTGTTCCCTGGGCGGAATCGAGCCAAAAGTTGCCAATCATATAGTTGCTGAACAGGCAGGGGGGGCTCGGCCTCTGACTCATTGTCACTGTCGGAGGTGGGTGATGGATTTGATTCGCATCGTGTAATATGCCAGGGCTGATAATTGTATCTGAACAAGCTCCATGTAGAAATGGTTTCTTGAGGTGTTGAACCAATATCAATAGAAATGTTGCGGAAAGGTTTGTATAGAAGGAGTTTTGACCAACAGAAAAGCTCAAAAGAGGGGGAATCCTTAGATGGAACACATTGAAACTTGGGGAACACTCGAACAATAGCTGGTACGGTACGACTCTTCCATCTATTGTGTTTGCGGTATTTTCCGTAACTCCAATCACGCGCAACTTCAATGAGTGGAAGGCTTTCCATGTTTGAAGGTCAGACCCTGTATGCATCTAAAAGGAGGGATGTTTCTGCATCCTCACACTCTGCTTCAACCAATTTTCTTAAGATTTTTCTGCCTACATTGAGTGACACAAAAGTGTGACTGCACATTACAAGTGGCAATTTGAGGAGCATGTGGCATGTTTCTTGTGTGCTAATGTCATGTTCAACCACACTCTCAGTTAACATTTTTTTATGGCTAAATGTGCTGGCAGATTAGGATCTAAACCTCTCGATAATCTAGAAAGCATTTGGTGGTATGTTTCTGACCTTTGCTCTGCTTTGGAAGCATACTTAGCAATGTATTTGAGGACAGCATGGTGAGATAGCACAGGTTGACAATCGATATTGGCTCTCCATATGGATAACATTACTTGGATTGTGTGTGTTCAATCTATCATCATTCCTTGAAGGGAGGTATTTAACTGAAGCACTCTCATCAACAAACAATAGAGAAGTGGCTCTATTCTCCCAAGGTGTGTTGTATCGGCATTGGAGGCGGTTATTTTTTTTTCGGAGGCAAGTATTCTCGGAACACTTTGTGTGTCGCTGAACTCAATTTATCAACTCCTCCAAATCCTGTAGCGGGGAAACTGCAAGGACTTGAGATGAAACTAAAAGGCAAGGGTCATCCTAGATATTCCTGTGAACAAATTCTGAGTGGATGGAAGGAGGGCGCATATTCCATGCAGATATGTAGGTATCAAAGTATTGTCTTGCTTTGTCCACAGATTCATTATTTGACCAGTCGATGCGATCAACGTCTAGAGCATCTTCAAGCCATAGGAAACCATGAACATGTGTTGAACCTCTATGTTGCCATTCATACTTGTGGTAAAGGAAGGTTAATCGTTATGTATTTAAGCAAAAGAAAAGTAGAGAGCATTGAAGAAATTTACCTGTACTAGTAGTCTTTGGCTCGAAGATGTTTTTGTAACACTTCTTCACGGAATATTGTGAATCTTTGATGTAAGTAAGCAACGACATGATGAGGGTGGCTAACAATGTTCTTGGTCCTCCATTGTTGTGCCACATGGGCCTCAGCAAGAGAAAAACCTAGCATGATGTTATGTAGGTCTGGCCATTTTGTGTCTACTGCACTAAGAGTGAAGAAGAGTGTAGGTACGCCCCCAATTGCTCAATCATGTCCGAGACCTCCCCTCTGCTCTTTGACCAAAATGTTCGTGTCCCCCGCAGGTTGGTTCCGAATCTCATTAAACTCTGTGGAAGGAAATCATCAGGGAAATCATGCAGGCATTGCCGTAGTTGGCCTATAGTAGGGGGGACACCATGTTCAAGGTTCAACCTCATGAAAACTGTAGCTGTAGATTGGCTCCTATGTCTCATAATAAGGTTAAGCAAAAAATACCGGAACCTGGGGTGCGAGCCAAAATGATCATCATGGTAGCACATTAGGTGGAGGGCATATTCATGCATTTGAACATCCTTCATGCGTGGTTGTTTAAACAATGTTGCACCAGTTGGAAACAAAGTTGGAAAAGCCATTGAGAAAAGGCCCTCCGTGGTGTATTCATTAATTGGTGAATTTCTGACTTCAGGCCAAGCCAAGGTGCAGGGTGCAGCCCGACCATTTGAAAGCAGGTACTGTTCGATTAACTCCTCTTCAGTGCCAGTGTTTGGGTGTGAAGGAACAAAAGAGGATGTCTCCTCGGGATACTCGTAGGGGTTGGAAGGAGGGTTGTCATTATCCTGTGCTTCAGAGAAGTGAGAGGCTGGAAGGTCTATAGGAATAGAGTTAAGGGAGGAGGATATGTTTTTCGGTTCTGATGGGAGAGAGGAAAGAGCCTCAGTATCAATAAGAACATCCTTATAGTAGGGGTCATGGATAATTTTATATTGAAGTGCTTCCCAAACACGGGACCTGCTAACATAGAAGTCGTATTTTGTTTGTTGAATTCCAGTTTTTTGAATCAACAAGAGATCCAAATCTCCTAGCCGACGAGGAAGGTATTTGGCAATGGAAGAAATGTTTTGTGGGAAACTTATTGTGTGGTCTGAATATTTATATTTTCCCCCCACGCATTTTTGTGACTTACAAAACAAGATTAATGCAAGGAATCAACATTTCTTCGACTTGGGTTAAAGATTTGAGAACGACAGGTTGAACGCTAGGATCCATATTGTTCCAAGAGGAGAAGCGGTGTCCATTTCTTTTAGACTTGCACCTAATGCATGTGTTTTTTCCTTCATGGAAAGTAGTATGTATGCCTGGGTAGTTCTCAAGACAAATCGAGTAGGTGTGGATGTGCGACAAAAGATCCAGTCTTTGGCAGAATTTGCGTTGGGCATCTGCCTAAGAAGGTACTGCACGGATTGTTCTGTGGAGCGGAATGGGGAGGGTGGAATCTTGAGTGTGATTATCATGATGAGTTTGGGAGGAAGGGGACAGAAGGTCGGAAGAATGTGAAAGAGGCATTCTAGTAAGAGAAGGATAAGCAGTCGAACTTGTTACCGGCCGAAGGTGTAGACGAAATGGGAAGGGTGAATGATTGCAAGGAGCAATGTATTGGGATGAAGTAGATGGAGGGTGGTGTAGCGATGGAGAGGGTTGCAGTTTGATGTTGCGAGCATGATGAAGACAAGGTCCGACACAAGTGGTGTGGTTAATGCAAAGAGGAAAAGGAGAATTGTGCAGTGTGGATGAAAAGTAGCCCCCAGGGGAACACACAAAAGGGGGCGGCAACTAGTTTGGAAAGGGGCAGGATACTTTTAGGTATCTTTGGACTTGGTGATACACGCTACACACAACACCGCAAGGGCTCCAAGTACATAAACTCGACTCGCAAATGACAACACATAAGTCATCGAATCACATACGACAACCACATAAGTCATGCAACTCACATAGACCCATTGACAATGCCATATACCTATCGATGCCACACTTTCCCAATGAAAAAGGTGGCATAAGAGAACATTACACGAGTGCTACAATAATGTATGTGGACTTAAGGATTCACAACCCACATGCACAACATTACCATTTGTTACATGCTAGATCTATGCTGTAACCATGCAATAACATTATGGTATGCTAAGCATAATTTGCCCGCATTTTACACACACAAATACAATAGTAAAATACCAGGATAATTTTTTTTTTTGACTTACAAAGCTTACTACACATAACACAACATGGGCTTCAAGTACAGAACTCGCCACACATGTGACAATCACATAAGTCATCGACTCACATAGACACACGAAAACGACATAGGCATGTTGACGCTACACTTTTCCCAATGGAAGGTTACTAGTAAAGACCCAACCACAAGAACATGGCTCCAGGAACGGCGAACCCACAACACATCATTTCCTTAAATGTATTTTTGGTTAAAGTTAACATTCCAAGGACATTACGAGCAAGGATAAATTTTCTTGTTTGTCCACCCAAATTTCCTTAAGTTTATTTCACGGTTGAAAATACAATTCGACCTTCTCAAGTTGGCTTCTTATACTTTATATAAATTTCCATAACTAACATACATATTTGGCATAAATCAAATTGCATACAAAGTACTTAATTATCCTATTGTTATGTAAAAATATTCTTCTCCAACATTTATTTGATGTCTACATTTTTACCCTTACAACTCAAGCGAAAGTGACTTGATGTCCAAAACGCAATGAAAGGATTTGACGGAGATAATAGATACAGGGCAGCTTTGCACCAAAATGTTTCTCGATTCACACTGAATTTATTTCTCTACCATTGTTATTATAATTTGAAAACTTATTGAATTCCTATAAGATTTATATTTATCTATATATACATATCTTTTGTTTTCTCAAAGTTTGGTCGCACCAAGGTAACTTATATTCTTTGCAACACATGATTATGTTTAATTAAGTTTTAAGGACTTCATGAGTTACCTCAATCCTAATCTCCAATCTCGTTCTCATCTTAGGATATGCTTATACATCACAATATAGTCTCGTTCATAGCATTGTGTAATCAGGAGTTACAGAAGTATTTGACTACCATCAGGAAAGGGGTATATGGTCGGAAGAATTGTAAACCATACACGAACCACAAGTGACACCTCCTAATTAGCTGAGGTTTGTTTTTTTTTTTTTTTCCATTATGCACTCAATGATCTACGCCTCAACTATATATAGAGTTTAAGGCAGGTGGACAAAATTATACTAAACCACATTCAAGGACATACCAAGGTGTTATTTTGATAGAATCCAGGGTTGCACCGCTTAGTCGTTCCTTCGAACAAGGACTCATAAGGTGACTTCTAAGGCGGCCTTCAACACTCAACCTGGTGTTGGACCTGAAGAGAGGACATTCTTCTCGCGAATGCCAAATCTAGAAGGAAAACACATACTCCAGATAGGTTGGACCATGACATTCCTAAATATGGGTTCGCGACAATGTCGCTAGACATAAAGACTATGACGGTAAACTCCAACGAGGGGTTTTTTTTTTTTTTACCTAACCTATGAGGTCTCATCAGGTGTAAAGTTTAAGGTCGTTCTTCGGTTTTAAATTTCTTATATGGTAGGAAGGGATCACACATACAGGCAAGTTATGCACGAATATTTTATTAGGGTTGAGTGTTCCCATTAAAACTCATTATTGTGTTTGCAAGGTAAACATGTAACCCTATAATTAATTTAATCATTTATTAAATACTGAGAAGGTACTACAATGTATTAACTTCGATTTCAATTTACTAAGTATAAACCAAACACTTTTTTTTTGCTATATACAACTAAAAATCAAATTGAACTTGGTGATTAGAAGTACATTCCATAAGTATCCCTAAAACTAGCATATCATGCATGTTAACAAATCTCATTTATAATTTTTCGGTAACAAGAGACTACATTACACAGTTATTCATTTTACAATGACCTATAAGAGTTACAAAAATAATAATTAAATTTCACATCGCCTTCTTCGTCATCATTCATCCATCCTGCAAAACCCACGTGAGCATGATATCAGCGATAATTCGCTGGCATGGCATCCACCCTAATCAATCATAATTGTCATTTTTCAGTTTCCCATTTACATCAGACAATAATTATAATTTTCCAATCGAAATAAAAAGTCTATAAACATGTATTCATTGCATTTCATTTTTCTACATTTTATAAACCCAGGAGAGAGAAAGAGAAAGGAAGAGAGAGAAAACTTCATTTTGTCAAAAGTTCTAATACACACAACAAGTTTCATTATAGTGTTTTAAATAGTTATTTACGTGTGTTAAAAGTTTCCAGGGTGATTTGGTAACCCTACGAGGGTCCTGCAGCTTTCTATTTTTACATTTTCTCACTAGTTACAAAACGTTCAAAACGGGCTCGGAGGCTAAGAAACTGCTTCCAAAAGTTATCTTCCAATGAGCACGCACACCACGATTAACTTTCTACGTGTCCCCAGATATACCAAAGTTCATAGCAACTGACGGAATTGAAAAAGAGCACACGGTTTGCGTTTGGCGGCTAGTTTTTTGGGGCCACTGGTCGTAGTTCACCCAATTGTAAAATGACAAAAGTTAGCTCGAGGGCCCAGAAAACCGCATCCATAACTGACGTTAGATGGAGAAGCACACAATGAGACATCTCTTACTAGTTCCCCTATATAATGAGAATTCATCAGAGTCAACGGGACTGAGAACTAGAAAACCATGTTCAAACGGCGACAAGTTTTCTGGAGCGACAAGACAAAATTGGACCAGTTTGACCTCATCAAACTGCGACCGGAGGCCTACAAAATGGCTTCTCCAAACTATCCCGAAAAGTTCTCTTTCCTATACCGAATGTTCCATGCATTTGTCTAGTATAAACGCTAGGGGTTTGCGAAGACAAAACGTGATTTCTCTTTCCAGGTTTCAAATGGTGGTCCCAAAACGAAAGCCAACTTTCTAGTTTTAACAACTCCCTACTATTGTAAACCGATGTAGCAGGGCTCCTATAAGAGCGTCAAAAGGATGTCATATGATCATTTCGGGTCAAACCAAAAATCAAGGCGACTCCTCGTATACCAAGGTACATGGGAATGAAACTTCACATCTCGTTTCCAGAGTTGCGAAGGGTACTTAGTGAGTCTCCGAAAATTGCAAAATTTAACTATTTTAAGCAGGAAGAAGGTCAACTTAATCAATGGAGAGTCAAATTTGTCTGGTCGATAAAACGATATTGAAGCAATCAAAAGGGGTAAGAGTTTTCTAGATCATCTCGAAGCGAGGGTGATAGTTCATGGTTTAAAGTAGGCGAGTTATAATGGCTTCGAGAGTTGCGACACGACACTTTAATGTTTTGCAATGAGTTGAAGAGACATTTAACTGTATTTAAGAATCCGAATAATTTAAAATTCTAATTAGTTGCAAAAGAGAACTAAAACATGAGAATTATGAGAGGTAAGGGAAGAAGGACCATGCCTGGAGAATGAAGTCGGTACGAAGCTCGCAGGCAGTTTACACTCGTTCAGTCTCTTGCTTGGGCACTTCACATGCAAACCAAGCATTCGAGCACCTAGCTCCACCATTTTGCATACACATCTACCAGGGACTGAGTTGCATTGCAAACAAAAACATCTTGTTTTCTATGCCTTGATGGTTTTGCCATATCCAATTCTAAAGCTCTTATTTATTTTTTTAGCACATGCGGGGAGGATGCTAACAGAGGTTGCTTTTTTGTTGCTTTACCTCTGCCAAATGCATTTTCTTCAAAATTTCCATGGCCCTTTACAAGAAGCCATCTACATTACCCTGAAACCATTACATTCCACATGAAATATCTTAGCAATTGTCGAATAGTTCACATGCCATTGTGTATGCCCACATTCCTCATACACACCCTGAACCACTTCCATTTTCAAAACAACTAAGACACTGAAAGAAAAAATCAAGAAGGCCATTTTTGTTCATACCAAGCTCCAAACATTGCAGTCCACAAGCTGAAAAGGTTGCTGAGTCTGGCTTGTACACTTTTTCAAACAGTTCATGTGGCCTTCAAGAAGCCCATTTTGTGTCCTGCAATGAATGCATTCCATGAGACCACGTTCCTCACATTGCATTGAAAAGGATGAAAGCCTCATCAAGAAGGCCATTTTTTGCATATTTTGCAATCATGCCACGAGAATGCATCTCGTTGTATCATTTTGTCACTAGTTCATGTTCCTTGTGTATGCTTCCACATTTTGCCTACTGCCAAAATGATTTGCTTGGAAGTTTCAAGGGCCTTTCACCAAACACCTTTGTGCATATCCTACCCTCGTGGCATTCCAAGAGCCGCATCTATTTGGGGCATTCTGCCAACCATTCAAATGCCTCTTCTACACCTTTGTTCTGTGCATACCTGTCTACCAGGGCAGTAGCAACTAAAACGTCTAACAAAACACCTCTCCAGTTCCTGCTCAGCTGTCCACACGGGTCCCAGAAGCTTGTTTTTTTTTTGCGCAGACTGAGAGGATGCTGACACAGTCGCATAAGGAAACATGGCAAATGAAAACTCGTGGGATGGAGATTTACTTGTTGAAATAAATGAAACAGTTTAAGCGCATTGTTCCTGAGTGAAAAGGGTTGCAAACCACATCTTCTAAATATTGTTGTGATCCTAGGCATTTTCTCAGAACAAGATCCATGGGAAGCACTCTCCCTCTCTACGCAACCATCTGGAAGGAGACTTTCTGGTCAATTCGTCCTAAGACACGACTAAATTTATTTAGCAACAAAAACCGAGAGGTTTTAACTAAATAAGAATAAAAACCATGAACGAGGTAAAATAGAATGTGACACAATTAATGGGATCACCCTGAAACAACAAATTTAATAATAATAATAAAAGGAAACCTCACCTTATAAATTATAATATTATTATAAACATGCTGGGCAATGATTTGATGGCTGGAGAAAGGATAATAATTATTGATCCTGGAGTTGACGACTCCGACTCCCTCCATGAGCAGAACCAAAATTTTCTCTTGGACTGGATAGTGACATGAACTAAAAGATCCAAAACATTGGGGTGTCAACAACGACCCTAAACCGCCCGAAAAAAAAAGGTGAAAAACCTTCACAGGTTTTTTTTTTAATTTATTTTTCTATATTTTATCTATTATTTATTTACATTTATTTTATTTATTAGGGTTATTGTTTTACAATTAAAGGGGCATTACATTCTCCTCCCCTTAAGAAAGCATCGTCCTCGATGCGACATACGATGAAGAGAGAGAAAAGAGTACGCAACAAGGGACGAATGTGGTGAAGGTACACTCTAAGGTTAAGATTTCAGATCCAAAATCATGGTTACGGGGTGGCCCTAGGAACAATTGGTAGAAATTTTAACTTTCAAGGTTCTGTGAAGATTGGCAGTTCTCTCTTATTCGTTATTTCATTAATCTCTTTCCATTGACATTATTCTTAATTCAAGTCCGTTAAAATTTCATTTTTATCGAATTTTAGTTTATTCATTCCTGTGGATTCCCATCATGAACTACAGTCACAACACCCTACCAGGGTCATACACAACACTAAAATTTTCATAAGCATACTTTTACATACTTTCACGACCGTATCACATTACAAGGGTTTTCACCAAACCATGGAATGACAACAAGTAGACCACATAGCAATTAATTTCCAACAATTACGCCCTAGACATAGATCTAGTACACATATGATTAACAAACAAAATCAACACATTGATACATATACAACGGGTATCACATGACTCACAAAAATCCATGACTACACCAACATAGTGCCAAGACAATATCCAATAGTCCATACCAACCAAGAGGAGAGTCAAGCCTCATACATGACCAGGTGTCAAAAAGACTCACACAAGTATACATAACTCACTATACCAACTCCCCACATAACAAGACATCACGAAACAAACCCCAGATATCTCCAAAAGTACCAGGTAAAACTCCATATATCTCTTGAAGTATCATAAAGCGACTCCATATACTCCCCAAAGCATCACCAGATAATCTCCATATACCTACCAAAGAGAAAGAAACATAGTGGCAAACCAAGCCAAGCCGGGTCACTCAACCATAGAGTGTCATAAAGAATAACAGGTCACTCAACCATAGAGGCATGTCTCCTTTCTCCTTTTAATGAGGCCGGGTCACCCTATTGCCCTGGCACATAGAGCCCCGTCACCCCCAAACCCAAGTGACATAATAACTCGTGGTTCAACAACCCGCTAGTTATCTGTAACTCCTTGGGGCGTACCCCCATACAACGAAGCGGGTCCATAGATCCAACCACTCCATGGTTAATCCCATGACCCTAATCCAACACATTACGACATTAGAACCAGCATAACAATCCATTCAAATGCCAAGTGGCAAAACCAAAAGCCTTGGGCTAGGCTACAAAACTTTCAAATATGAAAAGAAAGTTTTAAAACTAAGAAAACAAATGGCTAATTAGCCATGGTTAGTGTAAAATCCAATTGTTAATGTGACAATCAAATAAATTCCCAAAATATAAGAACATGTCAATCAAGAAAACGGCTGGTTCTAGCGAAAAGAGAAAGATTAATTTACGAATAAAATACATAATGAGAAAATAGCACATCACAATCACTATGTGGCCTCATATCTGCCACCAAAGGGGTACTCATCGAGTTGCTGGCACTCGGACATCGAGCCTCATCTCGTGAAAATATACATGTAACCAGAAATGAGTATATCAAATAATGTAACTGTCATCATCTCTGCCTGAATCATAACTCCAAACTCCCACAAGGATCAACATAGTCAAAATCACATAGGATTATTCAATGAACAATCCAATAGGAAAGAGCAGGGGACACAAGGTTACATAAGTTGAGCCTAAGGTGGTGCGCATCCACAATATACTGAGCAAGCTCGAAGTATACTAAACAGATAGAAGTGGATTTTTAGTCTATGTAAGACTCCACTTCCTCACTTCGTACTCGGCTCAAGATTACGAAAACCTGGTCCACGCCTCCTCTCTCCACACATACACTCTTGATAGTTCATCCCCTTAGGGTCGTCTAGTGTAAGGTTTCACAACATACACATAACTACATCACAAACACAATGGTAATTCACACACAACAACCATAACGCCTTGTGCATGGTATAAATATACAGGGTACAACACAATCATTACCTTCACGGGTTACGATACATCACATTACCACATCCTGCATCCAAGGTGAAATCTCTGTACGCTAGGGATCATACTCCCATATGCCCCTAAATCATGACATGAACTATCACATATTACATGAATTACACATATGAGGAACACAATGTCTAACATTACGACATATAGTCAATTGTAATACAACACGACAATGAGCACAACAAATCACAATACGGTGTCGACATCACGGTAAACTTCCATTCACTTTACATAAATTTTTTCATGCAATACATCACTACATCTTCACATCACATAAGGTCAAAATGTTCCAACACTCTACAATTCACAATATCATTCCATTCACACAAAACATGGCGGTACATCACACACGGATTCCTCATTGGATCCACGAAAAGGAGAGTCAATACTCTCATCACAAGCAGTAATTCACACGTGGACTCTTCATAGAATCCACACGAAGGAGAGAGAAAACTCCCATCCCCAGCACATCCACATGATACAAAAGCGCACTAAGTGACATACACCTCATGCGCGTTCACACTATCACAATTACGACATAGATCACATCACTCTTAAAACACATTACTCTTCCAATTATTAATTACCGTCATGCAGAATCATCACTACTCCAATCTGTCCCAGAGGTTCGAGAGCATGAACCTCTGCTCTGATACCATATGTAGTGCCCACATTTTACACACACAAATACAATAGTAAAATACCAGGATAATTTTTTTTTTTGACTTACAAAGCTTACTACACATAACACAACATGGGCTTCAAGTATAGAACTCGCCACACATGCGACAATCACATAAGTCATCGACTCACATAGACACATGAAAATGACATAGGCATGCTGACGCTACACTTTTCCCAATGGAAGGTTACTAGTAAAGACCCAACCACAAGAACATGGCTCCAGGAACGGCGAACCCACAACACATCATTTCCTTAAATGTATTTTTGGTTAAAGTTAACATTCCAAGGACATTACGAGCAAGGATAAATTTTCTTGTTTGTCCACCCAAATTTCCTTAAGTTTATTCCAGCGGTTGAAAATACAATTCGACCTTCTCAAGTTGGCTTCTTATACTTTATATAAATTTCCATAACTGACATACATATTTGGCATAAATCAAATTGCATACAAAGTACTTAATTATCCTATTGTTATGTAAAAATATTCTTCTCCAACATTTATTTGATGTCTACGGTTTTACCCTTACAACTCAAGCGAAAGTGACTTGATGTCCAAAACGCAATGAAAGGATTTGACGGAGATAATAGATACATGGCAGCTTTGCACCAAAATGTTTCTCGATTCACACTGAATTTATTTCTCTACCATTGTTATTATAATTTGAAAACTTATTGAATTCCTATAAGATTTATATTTATCTATATATACATATCTTTTGTTTTCTCAAAGTTTGGTCGCACCAAGGTAACTTATATTCTTTGCAACACATGATTATGTTTAATTAAGTTTTAAGGACTTCATGAGTGACCTCAATCCTAATCTCCAATCTCGTTCTCATCTTAGGATATGCTTATACATCACACTATGGTCTCGTTCATAGCATTGTGTAATTAGGAGTTACAGAAGTATTTGACTACCATCAGGAAAGGGGTATATGGTCGGAAGAATTGTAAACCATACACGAACCACAAGTGACACCTCCTAATCAGCTGAGGTTTGGTTTTTTTTTTTTTTTTCCATTATGCACTCAATGATCTACGCCTCAACTATATATAGAGTTTAAGGCAGGTGGAAAAAATTATACTAAACCACATTCAAGGACATACCAAGGTGTTATTTTGATAGAATCCAAGGTTGCACCGCTTAGTCGTTCCTTCGAACAAGGACTCATAAGGTGACTTCTAAGGCGGCCTTCAACACTCAGCTTGGTGTTGGACCTGAAGAGAGGACATTCTTCTCGCGAATGCCAAATCTAGAAGGAAAACGCATACTCCAGATAGGTTGGACCATGACATTCCTAAATATGGGTTCGCGACAATGACGCTAGACATAAAGACTATGACGGTAAACTCCAACGAGGGGTTTTTTTTTTTTTTTTTAACCTATGAGGTCTCATCAGGTGCAAAGTTTAAGGTCGTTCTTCGGTTTTAAATTTCTTATATGGTAGGAAGGGATCACACATAAGAGGCAAGTTATTCACGAATATTTTATTAGGGTTGAGTGTTCCCATTAAAACTCATTATTGTGTTTGCAAGGTAAACATGTAACCCTATAATTAATTTAATCATTTATTAAATACTGAGAAGGTACTACAATGTATTAACTTCGATTTCAATTTATTAAGTATAAACCAAACACTTTTTTTTTCTATATACAACTAAAAATCAAATTGAACTGGTGATTAGAAGTACATTCCATAAGTATCCCTAAAACTAGCATATCATGCATGTTAAAAAATCTCATTTATAATTTTTCGGTAACAAGAGACTACATTACACAGTTATTCATTTTACAATGACCTATAAGAGTTACAAAAATAATAATTAAATTTCACATCACCTTCTTCGTCGCCATTCATCCATCCTGCAAAACCCACGTGAGCATGATATCAGTGATAATTCGCTGATATGGCATCCACCCTAATCAATCATAATTGTCATTTTTCAGTTTCCCATTTACATCAGACAATAATTATAATTTTGCCAATCGAAATAAAAAGTCTATAAACATGTATTCCTTGCATTTCATTTTTCTACATTTTATAAACCCAGGAGAGAGAGAGAGAGAAAGGAAGAGAGAGAAAACTTAATTTTGTCAAAAGTTCCAATACACACAACAAGTTTCATTTTAGTGTTTTAAACAGTTATTTACGTGTGTTAAAAGTTTCCAGGGTGATTTGGCAACCTTACGAGGGTCCTGCAGTTTTCTATTTTGACATTTTCTCACTAGTTATAAAACGTTCAAAATGGGCTCGGAGGCTAAGTAACTGCTTCCAAAAGTTATCTTCCAATGAACACACACACCACGAATAACTTTCTACGTGTCCCCAGATATACCCAGGAGTTCATAGCAACTGACGGAATTGAAAAAGAGCACACGGTTTGCATTTGGCGGCTATTTTTCTGGGGTCACTGGTCATAGTTCACCCAGTTGTAAAATGACAAAAGTTAGCTCGAGCGCCAAGAAAACCGCATCCATAACTGACGTTAGATGGAGAAGCGCGCAACGAGACATCTCCTACTAGTTCCCCTATGTAACGAGAATTCATCAGAGTCAACGGAATTGAGAACTAGACAACCATGTTCAAACGACGACAAGTTTTCTGGAGCGACGAGACAAAATTGGACCAGTTTGACCTCGTCAAACTACGACCGGAGGCCTATAGAACGGCTTTGCCAAACTATCCCGAAAAGTTGCTCTTTCCTATACCGAATGTTCCATGCATTTGTCTAGTATAAACGCCAGGGGTTTGCGAAGACAAACGTGATTTCTCTTTCCGGGTTTCAAATGGTGGTCCAAAACGAAAGTCAACTTCCTAGTTTTAACAACTCCCTACTATTGTAAACCGATGTAGCAGGGCTCCTATAAGAGTGTCAAAAGGATGTCAAATGATCATTTCGGGTCAAACCAAAAATCAAGGCGACTCCTCGTATACCAAGGTATGGGAATGAAACTTCACATCTCGTTTCCAAAGTTGCGAAGGGTGCTTAGTGAGTCTCCGAAAAATGCAAAATTTAACTATTTTAAGCAGGAAGAAGGTCAACTTAATCAATGGAGAGTCAAATTTGTCTGGTCGATAAAACGATATTGGAGCAATCAAAAGGGGTAAGATTTTTCTAGATCATCTCAAAGCGAGGGTGATAGTTCATGGTTTAAAGTAGGTGAGTTATAATGGCTTCGAGAGTTGCGACACGACACTTTAATGTTTTGCAATGAGTTGAAGAGACATTTAACTGTATTTAAGAATCCTAATAATTTAAAATTCTAATTAGTTGCAAAAGAGAACTAAAACACGAGAATTATGAGAGGAAAGGGAAAAAGGAACATGCCTGGAGAACGAAGTCGGCATCGAGACCGCAGGCTTGGGTTCAGTCTCTTGCTTGGGCACTTCGATCAATCCAGTTCAACCGAGTGTCCATCAGCTCCACCATTTTGCATACACGTCTACCAGGGAGAGTTGCATTGCAAACAAAAACATCTTGTTTTCTATGCCTTGATAAAACATGTTGATGTGCATGCCAAACATACCATATTCCAACGTGTGCAACAAATAAATTCTAATCAGATTGGAAACTTGTTTGTTGCATTGGCTAGGGAGGATCCAAGCCCTTTTAAACAACCCATCTGGGCATATAGAGCAACCAACATTGCCCCTCCAGCCACCTATATACCATAACACTTGTAACTCCGAAAGTCTGCCATACGTCTTGTCCCTTCCCTGTATCAAAGCTCTTATTTTAACATGGCTAGAGTACGCTGGGAAAGAAAAATATCAAGTTGGATCCCTGTTTGATTGCACATGCCAAACAGTGTGACTGTCCCACGAGGAAATTGTGTCCCCTGTACACTGCCAATAAAATGCATTTCCAGAGAGCTGTTGTCCCGTTATTTCATTTGGTCAAACATTGTAACAGCGTGCACAAAGCATTGGCAACTACAACATATGACAAAGTCCATTATTTTATGCTTTAATGGAAGTCCATACTTTGTTTCAAGAGCTCTATTTTGGCACAGGTAGTGAGAATGCTGGCACGGTTGTTAAATTTAGTTTTGCTGCTATTGTTTACATTTGGTTGAAAGATTCTAAAGCCTTTTCAACAATCCATTTTGTGCAGATCCTGCAACCCTGACACTCCATGAGACCACATTTCTTTGAGGCATTTTGTCAAACAGTTCCACACCTTTTAAACAGACCCATTTTGTGCATCGCCTACAGTCGTGGAAATCAAAGAAGCCACGTTTCTTTTAGGCATTTTAGGCACCCAACTCACATGCCAAGCGTATATTTTCACATTTTTACAAAATTATCTACTAGGGCACGTGTGGCTGCAACATCTGACCCAATTTCTCTGTTGTTTTTTGCTTAGATGGGAGCCCACGCAGGTCTGGGTGCGGCTTGGAGAATATTGGCAACATGACCAGCTAAAACGCACAAAATAACCTCCTCCATTGGCTTCGATGAACGTCTAAACGTTGTCCCCAAAGCTTTTGGTGTCTACAACAACATCTGACAAACCCCCTCTCTCCAATGTGCTCATTTTTTCTCACGCAGGGGTGTGTGTGCGGCCTGGGGGAAGGCTGGAAATGGCTATGGGGTCTAGCTTTGCACAAAATCATTGCATTTGCATGAAGTTTCCAAGGTCGTTTCAACAAACCCTAACTTGCCCAAAATAAAAAAAATATCACGGGCCTTTAATTTTAATTCATTTATTTCATTTTTTTTTACATTTATTTTATTATTATTATTATTTTATATTTAAAGGGGGCATTACAGAAAAAAAAGCAAAACGATTTGTTGTTGCATATATTTTTAAGGAATTAAAGGAAGAAATACATGGGTGTGTATGGAGATTTTGATTAGGAAAAAACATAGAGATATGGCTTCATTTTTTACATAGGTATTTAGAAGGAACGCAGTAGAAAGAAGAAAAAACTTCATGTGAAATATAGACAAACATTAAAGAAATGAATAAAGCATTCCATAATGTTAGCAAAAAACTATATATATATATATATATATATATATATATATATATATATATATATATATATATATATATATATATATATATATATATTTCAATTACAAAAAAGGTTTCTTTGCGATATATATGCGCATGTAAACCAATACTAACAACCATTAAATGGAAAACTTGGAGAGTTATAGTCCATTATAACATGCAGACAAAATCATATTACAGAGGAGATATGAGCAAACAACGAAGAAACTAAAATATAGGAAAGTGTTATGGTGCCCAGGAAAGGAAAAGTCAAGCAACGACTTTTGATTCATCCAATTTAAGGGACTCAAGTATGACACATTTCAGTTGTGTATTTCCATGGAAAGTTTCTTTTTTCACGGATAGAGTGAATTTGTATTCATGGCCAATTATTTGGTTTACAATCTCCATAGTAGCCTCGTCATCTATGCACAACAGTTGGAGGTATACTGCCGTGACACCCATGATTTCTTCAGCAGCTGTGTCAAATGTTGTAACTGATTGTAGCTCTCCTGATTCATCTTGTAAGTTTATACAGAGAGCATACCTATAATCACATTGATGCACATGAGACTTACAACTTGCACAAAACCACGAGCCATTGTTTGCTAGTTTCACTTTCTTTCGGCATTGTTTGTCACCGTTTGCAAGGGGGCAAGCCATGTAGTAGAAGTTATCCATTGCGATGTCTACAATTATAGCTTTAAGCATAGCCCATTCATTGCTCTTTGTATTGCCCATTTGAAGTATTTCTGCAATTGTTGCCATAGGTTTTAAGCTTTGAGGAGAACCGAGAAATTTGTTCATTAAAGAGGGAGTTTCAACAGTGTAATTTTTAGAGGAAACCCAGTCGTGCAGTGTTTTAGTTTCAGGAATCTGAGGATCAACAAACCATTTTGTGTTGGAGACAGTGTCTATGGAAGTGTCGTTAAAACTTGAAACATGTGCCGCCTTTAAAGCCAATACTGGGAGTTGTGGAATAGAAAGAACTTCCTCAAGTTCTTGAGCAAGATGATGTAAATTCTGGCCCCATAAAGTTACAGTAACACTAAATCCTAACATGTCCTTCAATTGCAAGCTTCTTCATTTATTTTCACTGTTATCACACCTATGGATAGTGGAGCAAGGAGAGATTGCTAAAATAATGCCAATAACGTCAATGAAGGAACCAACATGTTTTGTAGGTATATCTTTTATTCCTGTGAAGTGAAAGTTATGCAAAGGTATTTTGGCATTATTGACAAGCAACAGAGAGATAGTGGAAGAAGCTTGTAGGAATATCTCAAATTCGTTGTTAAGGTGGTTGTAACCTAGTTTTACATTCCCTATCCTTCCATTTGCGATGGTGTATAAGTTTCCAGCCTTAATTTGTCCAAAAAACATTCCTGCAATTTCATTGAAGCACGTAACGTGTATTTCCCCACCTTCACAATCCACAAAATCAAAGCCGAAATATGAGCCAGAGCCATTTGCATTAGCATATTCCCTTAGCATTGTTTTCCCAAGGGCATGACCTTCAACAAACCATATACGCATGGTTGTATTCAGTGCACTTATTTTTAGAGGCATTATTGAACTGTTAGGGAGGCCAATTTTCTTCTGGGGAGGTGTTTGCAGGACCAAACTTCTGTCGGCTCTATGATTTGTATCAGGATTTGATTGCTTTCCGTGAATGACATGGGTAGGAAGAGGAGTGGGAGCACCAATTTGTGGATGTGTTTCTATCACAACTTCCAATTTGGAGACAAGAACAGTCCTGCAAAGGATGAAAATGAAAAGGGACAAAAATTTAGTGCATATAAAAGAAATGAAAGCGGAGCATACATGCACAAAGGAAAATGGATGCT
The DNA here is from genome assembly GCA_019776745.2 of Taxus chinensis. Taxonomy (NCBI): domain Eukaryota; kingdom Viridiplantae; phylum Streptophyta; class Pinopsida; order Cupressales; family Taxaceae; genus Taxus; species Taxus chinensis. The sequence continues at coordinate 772,551,669 of CM034148.1, read as the reverse complement.
TACAATTCATGTTATATCATTCTACAAAGGGTTTTGCGTAGGTGGACAATGGTTCCATATTTTAACCGGGCATCTGAAATTTGGCTTTCAAATTTCAAGGGAAAAAGAGTTGTTTGAAAGTGCACACCATTGGAGAGATGCACACGATGTTGGAGCTCAGTGTTCAATGCAGATTGAAGGGGACAAATGTTGAGAAGTTTGACTATCGGTTCGGCATCTGTACTCCCCTCAATCAACATGGAGATGCCACCATATGTCAAAGGTGTAGCCATGACGAAGATTGTTTTTAACACAAAATGCACATCTGCACAGTGAGCTAAACCGCATCACAATATTTATAAATTTGGCGGAAAGAAAAATAAAAACAAACCTTAACATTTACATGTATCCCAGCGAAACAAATACCTGCTTTGATAGGTTACGCGCAATGAGAAAAGCAAGAATATACGAGATCAAAAGGTATATATAGATCAATAATTTTATAAATGATATAGTGTCATTATTTTTTTAAAAAAACTGCAATTTGCAGGACATATTGCATTATTTCAGTATCATTCTATTTTTTTTCAGAAAAGGGATATCGATCTTAGCTATTTAGAGTATAGGATGAATCTCAAATACATTATGTTGCTTCAATATCAACTCCTACTGAAACTATCCCAACGTGATAATTGGTACTAACTCTTTAGGAAACACATGCAACCGATGTATTGAGCAAAAGAAATCAACAAAATTCTAAGTCCATGAGAAACAACCACACTCAACGTCACATATTGAATCACGGTCCTACCAAAATGGCAAGAATATTTTCTCAAAATCTCCACACAAATTATAACATCTAAGTTCTCCTAGATGATTTATCAATCAATATAAGCTTCTTGATTTCTCGAAGCCAACTTTGGTACCAAATAAGTGAGATATTTGAATAGTAAAGTTCAGCGCTTGTTGGATACTCATCTCTATGGGGAAGATTCATTTTTAACTATCCATATTATTTCAAAGTCCATAGCAACCGCAAGGACTGGTAGTGAGCAATGGAGGTAATCAGAATCAGTGAAAATTTTAAAGGGTTGGTAATTCATTCTTTTGCTCACAATGAATTGTGTTTTACTTCTTGCTCATCTATGTTGCGAACGCAAAGTGGCATATCAAACATATAGTATTAAAAATTTATTTGAATGTTTTGGATTTGGAGAATAAATTTCCAAATATTTTTTTCCCAATGTATCAAGTTGGTTTGGTTTTAATTTCAATGTTATATTTATAATTTTGCTCCTTTTATTAGAATTTTGCCCCTTAATCCCACCCATAAGTTTCCTTTTCTATCAAACCAAACAATGCTTGTATTAAATTTGTGAAAAGAAGCATATCAGAATAGACATCGAATGCAAAGTGGTAAGCAACAGAGGCTATAATAATTGGTAATAGGTACATTCTTTAGATAGACATAAATGCACTAAGACTAGCTTTTATGGCAAAATTTCTTGTCAAAGAGGATATGCATTAATCCGCTACTAACTACAATTGTAAATGCTCCCGAGTTCAATATGGTGTAGGAAATCCATATGCTTGTAGTAATGAGATATTTATTGCTCTAGGTGTAGGTGGTTTTGGTTTACTCATGAGGTTGAAACCTCGGGGTATAAAATTTGATCAAAATATAAGATAATTGGAAAGAATAACCCTTGGAGACTTCCAGCCAGGGGTTAAATTTGACGATCACCCCCACCCATCAAGAAATTTTTTTGTGACGGTTTTGTAGTTAATATCACCTTGCATGTGACATTTCATTTTTAATTTTGACTTTCATGATTTTCATATAAATATCAAAATTTATATTTTCATATAATAACACTATATGAAATAGAGATATTGAATGATTTTTTCCAAGGAAACGGGGATTGTGGTCTACTAAATAGACTAGATACACTATGAACTTTCAACTAAATATATGTCCATTTACTTAGGCTCAAAAGGGTGATAAAGCCACCTGAAGGTCACGAATAACCATAGATATGTCATACAAAGACCATACAAATAAAGCTTATGAGCACAGCACAATATGAGAAAGTGCTGGTAATTCATTTATGGAGATGATTATTTGGAAACATCTGTAAGGAAAAATGAGAGAATATTGCATTCACGCAAATCTTGACTCGCTAGAGCTTGATTGGTATGAATTCTTATGTCACAAAGAGGTTGTCTATATGAGTAAAACCTTTCATCGCATAGCTTGATTACCGATAATTTTGGCCCATGAGAAAAACGAGTTTCAGCTCTATGTAAGAAATGAATCTTTGACTCCATCTATTCAGTATTCTTTCTTCATGGGCAAAGGGATGGTTAAAAACATAGAAATGAACAAGCCGCAAGCAATTCAAAGGATCATAAGGCAATTATTTAAAAATTGTATAATGTCTTTAATTAAATACTAGTAAACAAGGATTAAGCGATTTATTTGAACTTGATGTTGTGGCCATTCAGATTGTTGCTGTTAGATATAGTTGTCACATCCCATCTCATCTCTAGAATGTTAAATTCCCATTTTTTATTCTAATATTATCACCAAATATGCAGGGTATTGGTTTATAGAACTGTAGATATATTCAAAGGGAACATTTTTATGAGGACACCAGTTATAGAATAGAATCATTTTATATCAATATGAAGAGTACCAGTATTGGAAATCTATTTTCTTTTGCATCCCTATCTCAAGAATCATCTCAGGGTTTAAAAAAGCTTCAACTTTCAAGCTGTCAAAGATGCTCTAAACCAAAAGAATAGTTAATAATGTAGTCAAGGGCTTCTCTTACCTGTTGATCATCCCCATTTATATTTGTAGTGACCTTGTGGGTATCTTCCATGTCTTCCTTCTTTCCCTTCTTACAGTAGAACCCGTAGTGATCACCTTCAAAACAAATAATTTCTTCCTTAGCAGTTTTGTCCTTAAGGCCACTCATTTTAAGCTCTCCGGGAGACTCAGGTATATCAAGCTTTGGGGTACATTTTCTTTTGAGTGGAGGAGAAGAAAGTGCACTGAAACAACTGAAACCGCCTTGTAGCTCCGCATTGATCTCTGCTAGGACTCCTACTTCAGCATGTTCTTTCACCTTGGATTGAAATCTCTTCCTGCTCCCTCTCTGCAAAAACTTCAGACTCTACTCCAAAACACTGATATTATGATTATGATCCCCATGCAACAGAGGAGGGTGATTCTCATCATGAATGAGGGGGCGAAGCCTAGATGCATGTATTGAATTCCTTGAAGGTGAATGATGGTGTTGGTGGTTCGCATTGCTCAAGCTCAGATTCAAACTTGGAGAACCTGCACTGATTCCTGTAGGCTGTGGCTGTTACCCGTGGACGATGGGCCGTATTCCAATTTCCAATAATTTCTGATTCCCGAATCGCTCATAGCTATTACTAATAGTAATTAGTATCCTGTACAGTGTATCCTGTAGGGTAGCCGGTGGGCGCTCAACGCTGTGCCTGTATTCATAAATTCGTTGACAATGTGCCCTGCCACTACCAACTCGGGGCTCGAGACATCTAAGACGGGACAAGGTGAGTCCAGGATGATCCGCGTCTACCACTACTAGTACCAGTCTATAAAAAAAAATTAAACGGTTGGTTTTAAGAAGTGCACGTCAATATGATGCTTTTCCAAAACATCTGCCCATTCCCTGTTACGGGGTAAAAAATAAGTTGGCCGTTTTTTACGGTTAAAAACACAAAAAAACGTCTAAACAGGCGTCAAATTTAACCCCTGCTTCCAGCCTTGCACAAGAAGCCAAAACGTGACCTTAAAACAATCGTTACTCTTTACCTATTATTTCCAGTAACAAATAATAGGTTTATACAATTATGCATGATATATTTTAGGAAAATAGGAGGAAAAAGCAATATTCTATTTCAAGAAAAATAGAATAAACAATAAAGCCAAGCAAAGGCTAAAGATTGTTTTCAAAAAGTAAAGCATAGAATAAATTAAATAAAGCCAAGAAAATGCTAAAGATGACGTTAGGATTAAGATTTTATTCAAACATAACTAGTAATAATTTGAGAAGTTTTTGCAAAATCTATTTTATAAGGTACCCCATGGGAGACTAATTTTCTTGATCAAGAGAAGTTCAAGGGCGCCTTGGAGATTTCAGGCCTTAACTAATGATCATACCTTATATCTAATTTTAAGTGCAGGAAAATATTTCCTTTCGGATCATAATAGTGTTAATCGCTACCACAATCAAATTCATATATACACATGCAACTGTGTATGTATTTGCACAGCTTATGTTGTTCATCTTATAGACCAATAATTTCCACAATAAAAACCATATATACACATGCAACTGTCTATATAGGCACAACTCATGTGGGTCATATTGCAGGCTGAATGACTTCCTCTGCTCATTTGGGTAATCAACCACTAAAGAAGCCCAATAACTTCCACAATCACAGACACATACACATACAAGTGTGTGTGCATTTGCATAGCTGACGTGGGTCATTTTGCAGGCTGAGCAGCTTCTGGGTGATGAACCACTGGAGCCCATTAAGTTCTACAAATCAAAGACAAATATATATATATATATATATATGCATACTACTTTCATAAAAGAACCCAGGTATAGTATGCCACAGAAAACAAAAACAACCAACTGGGTCCACCCAAAAAGGACCAGATTTTAAAAAAAAAAAAAAAACACAACTGGGTTCCATCTGATTAGATCCAATTCCTAATTGTTCTCACAAGTGCACATGATTCGGAAAACTATCAGAACTAAATATAAGAATACCATCTCTCAGCCCAAACCCAAGAAAGTGGTCTGAATGCCGTCAGTTGACAGAAACTAAAACTATCAGAATACAATTGTTTCCCCTAATAATGGGAGCCCGGTAATGAAACCAGAAACATAGACTAAAACCATACTACACAGATTTATCCCGCTAGCTAACTTAGAATGATACATTTCAGCTCAAATCCACAATTCTTGCGTAAAATTCAAAATATGTGCTTTTTAAAATTCTAATAAAAATGAACAATCCTGCAAAACTTTTCAGAAAAATATATTACAACATTCCCCCAAACAAAACTCTTAGAACATAGTCCACCAGTTGACGGAAACCCAAAACCATCAGAACAACAGCTCCCATTTCAAATCTACAAAGTTCAAGTGAAATACAACACACCCACGTCTTAACATTCTGGCAGACAAACAATTTACCCAATAGAACTCTTGAGACCAAAATCCGTCAATTGACATAAACTCAAAACCATCAAAATATTAGATTTCCACTCGAATCGCAATGCTTAACTACTGCATACCCACTTCTTAAAATTCTAACAAAATATAATATATGCAGAATAGCTTCCGAAAGATTAATATACAAAATTCACCACAAATAAATCTTGAGAACAACTCGTCAATTGACAGAAACCCAAAACCATCAAAATACTATATTACAGCTCAAATCCGCAATGTATAAGAAAAATACGGCATACCCAATTCTTTCAATCCTCAACAAAAAAGCAAACACAATAAAAAATTCACCCTGGTAAGCATCAACGCACAGTGAAAAACTTTTAAAAACATTGAAGCAAGTCTCAAACTTCAGCGAGCAAGAGCTATCAAAAACTGAATTATAACTGATTATATAAAAGAGTATACTTTAAATAATAATGATCAATTTTGTGTCTAAATTCCTTTTAGATTATAGATTTTTATTCGAAACTTTAATTCCATTTCCAAGATTACGAGAAAGGAAAAGAATAACTTACTTTTATAGTTATATAAAAATAAAAATTCTGAAATACTTATGTCATTAATTTTATGGTTTTAAAAAATATTGAAGCAAGTCTCAAACTTCAGCGAGCAAGAGCTATCAAAAACATAACATACTGTTATTTCAATCGAGCAACTGAAAGAGAACATAGTAGATGTTTTTACCATATAGCTACCTAAATTACACTTATGTACATAAGTTTAAGCATGCCCTTAAAGTTTTTCATTTTTTATTGGCTTCTCATTTTTTTCCCTTGGTGACATTAGCAATTTTTTTTTGCACCATGTGATTTTTTCCCTCCAGCATGTATTGTCTTTGCAGTTATGCCCATCTTTTGCATTTTGTGATCAGGTTCGTATTTCAAAGCATCTTTGGGGTGATCATATACAAGACCAAATCCCCTCAAGTTGAAACCCGCCATATGGAACTTGGAAAGATAAAGAGGACAGGAAGGATGCAAGTAGAGACAGTCTCTAACCAAATCAGCGATCAAAGTTTTTCCGGCTTTGGTTGCCTACATTGGAGCACATTAACAACAAACTTTGTCCGGTTGAAAGAATCTTCCTGCTCCAAGTGTGGAGTGGTGATTGTCACACCATGCGGAGGAACAACAATTGTATTACGAGTCTTCATTGCTGCGAATTCACAAGCAACCAAAAATAATAAAAATGAAAAAAACAAAACACATAGATGTTATATGAACCTCGATAAGTTCTATGCTAGAAATGGAAATTAAACACATTGTTTCTGGTTGCACAACACAAACAAGGAATCAAAGACAAATATTTGGGTGTTTTCTATTTTGGCAGACATCTTTAAAAGCCTTGCCAATGGGCAGTCTAACGCCCAACAAAGGGCGTTTCGATGAGGCCTCCTAGGGGCAGAAACCCCTCAGCACACACTGAATCCTACCAATGGTGAAGGAACTTGCCCCTCTATGCCGTGGCTGAAGACCGAAAGAAAAAAAATAGTTTTATTTATGAAACACATACAATAATAACATATTTTAAGATAGACAACTTCAACCACATTATTAAGAATCTATGAAAATGTAAATGGGAAATAATGAAAAAAACAAAACATATTCAATAACCAATTCTCTACATGATCTGTTATGGAATTGTCCATGTCACAAAGGAAAATAGCGTATAGATAGCCTTTAAAAAAGCATTTGCATACTAATTGAAATTCAATACTCATACATTGCATACTTATTTAAATTTAATACCCATACAACTTGAAATCTTTCACAGAACATAAAAATAAATTTCCAATACTTTGAGAAATGAGACTTGACTTTGTATTGATTCATCTACTATGGAAGTAAGCTATAGATGATCTAAAGATGTGGGAACGAATAGAATTGCAAGGACCCCTGTATAAAGAGTGAGGGATACACACAAAACTGATATCAAAAACATTTACAATCAAAGTTCAAATAGACCCAAGAAACATAAACAATCGATATTTGCAGTGCAACAAATTCCCAATGATGAAAATGGAAAATAATTTTCTTGTTTCCAGTAACTTCACTCAGAAAGTTACCTTCTGCCACTAGGAATACATTAGAAAATTGTTATAATAATTCAGAAATATCAAGATTCCGCACTTCCTTACTTTCATTTTTCAAAGAGTTGAGACTAAATATCTATTTGGTGATTTCCCACCTTGTAAGAAAAAACTTATTAAACCTGTTGGAGGTGTAAGAGCGTCAAGGTAGCACACTTACTTGTTTTCATCTTTCATTCAATTTAAAGCAAGGGGAGTTATAATAAGAAACTAGTTTCAACATTTCCGTAGAGAATTGTGCAAAATAACAAAAACATTGATTTTGAAGATATTTCTTCCTGACAGATAGCATTATGATAACAAACCTAGTTAAATCCCAAAAAAAAGCTAAGTATGAAATATGTTTAGACAATTTTCACACATTGGTAATAAGCTTGACAAAATGACAAATGTACATTAAAGAAAGCTTCAAATATTTAGAAAGTAAGAGCTATCAAAAATATAGCAACACTCTTTTTAATCACTTATAACCATCTTATATAATTAACCTATAATGGACTTCTCGGCTATTTTCACACAGTGTTGCAGACACAAACAATATATAGTCTATCAGGAGCTGTCTTTTTTTGGACAGAGTGAGATGTCAAATCACATTGGAAATAGATCTATCAAAGACAAAAGCTCTGATCGGACATATAGGAACATACATAAATCATATACCCACATAACTATGCATTTGAGAAAGTTCTTGGGATGGACTATACATATATATTTAATATTTATATATGTTTATTTGGGGTCTGGCTATTATTTTAGATCACATTTAAGCTAGAGCAAGAGTTGCTCAAAGCATCTGCAGTATGGGATAATCTATTCAAAAGTGAAAAGATATTGTTGTTTATATATCCGCTACATATATTATTATTTCTAAAGTATAGAGAACAATGGCAGACAGAAGGGGTAGGTCTAAAGATTATCAGAGAAACATTCACAACTGTATAGGCAGCAGACATTGGCATTCTCTGAGTGTGGAAGAAGAGCCTTGTTTTGAGAGATGTGCAGAGAAGCCTTGAATGGATATACACAATATATAATCAATAGATGGGTGTTGTTGTGTGTATGTGCCAAACTGTGTGAATATACAACTTGCCACCATCAGAGGAGAAGCAACCACTATTTTTGCTACCTGTTAATGTACATTGTGTACCCGAATTGATGCCTACACATTAATTTCAGACTAAGGCCCCTTTTTGTTATGAAAAAATAACAATCAAAAGCATGGAGAAAAAACAAGTAAAGCTTTGAGAAACAAAAAAACTTGGAAGATCTCCTTGGAAAATACAGGTTTTAAACACAGTCAATGCAGAAAGCAGGGTCAAAAAAAACATGTAATGTAGCTAAATCATAGAAAAGACCCACGAAGAATTATAACTCACCAAATTTACAAATGGGTATGAGAGCTATTTGATAAAAAAGACAATTGGAAGAGGTCAAGAGGAAGAAGTTACGCAATCAAATTATTTCAGAGGATCAAAGGCAAGTCGCGGTAAAACAGTTGAATCGTACAAGGTGAAAATGACGTGAAAAATCCTGATTTTATAATGAGCTTGGAATTTTTTACAGATTTTTTAACACATGTCCAGGGTTGACAAATCTTAGTTTTCATTTATTGTGTTGACCCAGGGATCGTGGGTTTGACCATGTCAGACATGACTTGACTTCGTGCACTTGGACTCTGTTAAACCTGACACACCAGGTCCATGTTCATTTCGGAGTTTGGGACTTTCTTTAACACACAACATGCTTTCATGATCAACATGTTTTGATGTTCTGACAATCCCTAAATTGCACTGAGAAACTGTAGTGTGTCAAGGTTTGGGGTTCAGGGGGACATTGTGAAATTTTACATGTTTTCTTGCTAATATGTCTTGGATGTTCGGAAAGTCTATTGCTAAGTCTGAAAAAAATGTAGTGGCATACTATGCCTAGTTTCTTTTATGAAAGCAGTATGCATATATATACATATATTTGTCTTTTATTGTAGAACTTAATGGGCTCCAAAGGTTCATCACCCAGAAGTTGCTCAACCTGCAAAATGACCCACAACAGTTGTGCAAATGCACACACACTTGTATGTGTATCTGTGCCTGTGATTGTGGAAGTTATTGGGATTCTTCAGTGGTTGATTACCCACATGAGCAGAGGAAGTCATTCAGCCTACAATATGACCCACATGAGTTGTGCATATATAGACAGTTGCATGTGTATATATGGCTTTTATTGTGGAAATTATTGGTCTATAAGATGAACAACATAAGCTGTGCAAATACATACACATAGTTGCATGTGTATATATGACTTTGATTGTGGTAGTGATTGGTTTACAATGGTTTGATTCTTACATTAACATAGCAACATGCTCAGCCTATAAAATGACCCCCAACAGCTGTGCAAATATTTATACACACTTCCATGTGTATATGTGTTTGGACTCCAATGGTTATGCCTTTGATTATGGAAGTGATTGGCATACAATGGTTTGACTGCCCACATTAACATAGCAACTTACTTAGCCTATAAAATGACCCTCAAGGTGTAAATGTCTATACACACTTCCATGTGTATATGTGATTGAACTCCAATGGTTATGCCTTTGATTGTGGAAGTGATTGGCTTACAATGGTTTGACTTCCCACATTAACATAGGAACTTATTCAGCCTATTCAACAGCTATGCAAATATTTGTACACACTTCCATGTGCATATGTGATTGGACTCCAATGTTTGATCACCCACATGAGCAAAGAAATTTACTCAGCCTACAATGAGCCATTTATATCAGTTATGCATATTCATTTCTAGAGGTTGTTTTTTATGTCATGAGGAACTAGATGCCAATTTGGTGTATAAGGGTTCATCTTGTAGAATCCCCAAATAGGATTTCTGTTTTTGTTTTATTTTTTACGAGCAATCGTCCACAGTGAACTAAAGTGTGAGTCTTCTGGTGTCAACTCTATAGAATGTATATTTTCCAAGTGAAGTGCAAGACTGACTTGCAGATTTTGAGCCTAAACTAGCAAGTTTTTTCCATTTGTCTAATATTCACATTTTCATCGTTGGGTTTCCATTCTTTTCCATTTGTCTTTTATATTGCTTACATTTTGTGTCCCTATGTTTCCATCTCATGACCAAACTTAAGAGTAAATCAAACCTTGCCAGTCCACCTACCCTACATTCTGAGCTACCCATAGATCATTGCTACAAGTGCAAAGAAAATTTGTACTGTTGATGTTCTGAAGGTTGAGTGAATGCTTTCACCTATTACGAGTCAAAATGTTTGATGCCACTGCTATAATCCAAAATGAAATAAAATATTAAACTAGATTAAATGTGAACTGAAATCTAATAATCTGTATTTTCATTTTTGTTCTTTGAAGACTGAAATCTGAAATTTGAATAACAAACAGACATACCAAAACTCTGAACAGAAATTAAATAAACACTATTATGATCCAAAAGGAAATTTTTGCCTGCACTTAAAATTAGATAAAGAGGAAGAAGATGATTTTTTTTTTTACACACAAAACTGATAGCAGAAACATTTACAAGCAAAGTTCAAATAGACCCAAGAAACATAAACAATCGAAATTCAGTCACTATACAATTTAAAGAGGAAGAAGATGAATTTTTTTTTTTTACCCTTTTCTTTAAATCTCAGATGCGCTGCTTGGTGGCTTCCTCCACTCCCTCAGTCTCCAACCTCTACCACACTCAGCAGGAAAAGTGAAAGGGAATTTTCAGCTACAACGATCCATGCCCACAAAAAAGAACAAAATGCACTGGTTGTAACAACATTCAACATTATAAATTGCAAAACCCTTCCCGGAGCCCTAAGCAAGGCGTTTTTTATTTTTTCTTCAACTGAACCGTACTGTCTTCTAGGGAGGCAACCATTCTTCCCCTTTCTTGCTGACGCCAGAGGCATGTCCACCTCCACACACGACTCCCGCAACTGTACTCCATTTCTGGCTCCGAGAATGCCTCCCCCTTCTTCGAGCATGACACAGGGTTCTCTGTTTTCCAACCATTCCATCACTTCTCTGTCCGGAAGATTTACCAAATTCTATCTGCCACATCAACGGCTCCCAAATGTCCGTCCATCGTCGACCGCTCCATCCTGGTCGTCGCAGTCTCCTTCGATGTCATCAGGTCGGGGGCTTTCCCCCAGAGTTCACGCCTTTCGGCGTAATTATTGTGCTCGAGGGAGGTGTATATAGGTGTATATAGGCTTCAACATTGTCATTGGATCTTAAAAAGTGTCATTAATCAAATAGCGAATAACTATTAGTCATTTTTTCAACAACCAATGGTGAAAATCAATGTACATATTTTGGTACCTGCACAATTATGGGGTCCTCTCCCCTATATATAGAAAAATACTGTAAATTACGTCTATATAAAAATACGTTGTTTTTTCTGGCTGAGCCTAACGATCACGCACGTTAGCACAGCCTATGCCAAAACTCGAACTCACGACCTCTGCAATGTCAGCAACCCCACCTACCACTGCGCCACGCTGTTTTTTGAAGATATTTCGGAAAAAATTATATTTGTCGTCAGCTGCTAACTTACGTGACAGTTAGGCTGATCGGTTTTTTCTAATGACCAGCCACAATAGAAGGATATAGTATAATCATCTTCCTTATGTTCATCATTTCTTTGTCTATCGCAGTTGTCTACCTTTCTCCTATCTCAGATATATTTATCCTCATCGTCAAAAATCTTGTGCTTCTCTTCATCTCTTGCGTTCTTGTCATCATAAATTCTTCCTACAATTGGTCCCTTCCTTCTTGGACTCTTTGTCAATTTCTTTAATCCTCTGTCTGTTGTCCGCCACAGAAATCCCGGGGAAGTCTGTTGTTTTTTTCATCGCTTTAGCTTTAATGTCTTTTTTGGGTTTGCGAGGAAGAATTACTTTGATGGAAAAAGTTAATGATGGCTTACCTAGAGCGATAACACCCTCTGTAGCTGCATTCAACTTCCTTCCCTCCCTTCTTTCCCTGCTCTCTGCAACCTTCTAACCCGAGATCAACATTTGCTTTACTCTCGTAGCCATATTTCACCCGATAAGAGGTTTTTGTCAACTGTTTACTCACTCAAAAAAAATTTACCATTAAACAACTTAAATTTTAAATGATACAGCGAATAGGGCTCTGCCAACTAGGCATCGCAATCAACTAGAGGTGCGAGGTGCGAGACACACCCAATCAGATGCAAGCATAATTCTATCAGTATGAGCATTTGATTCTCACTTTCTTAAGCAGTGTTGCTTGCAAATGAATAGTTGATACAGAAATAGACATCAAAGAGAAATCATTTGGTCTATCAAATATGTCAGGTGATTATGTGAAGCCTGAAGGATTTCATCAATTTGTGAGATTTTAAGTGCGATGTTGTTATAAGTGCATATGAAGACTTTGATAAAATTTCAACTTGGATTTTCTTGTTTCCTAGTCAATATCAAGTTTTGACCTGTTTATAAATCTAGATTATGGGTGACAATAATGTCAATATAGTAGCCCTTCAATGATAAAGTGGCGTGAAAGAAAATGGATGCAAGTATATAGGTATCTTTTGGTTTCAAAAACTATTGCAGAAACTATTAAATATTCATCTGGATTGTTGCTGGTTCAAAAACTATTAAATATAAAATTATTTGATTGCACTATGGCAATCACCACATACACAAGTTCCTAGAAATTTTAATAGCTATTCCATAACATTCATAACTCTCCAAACTTTTCACCTATCGGTTTACATTGTGACTATAATGATTCTTTGTTTGTCCTAACTAGTAATCACATCTATAGAATCTTATTTTCTCACCAGACGTTAATTGCCTATAAAAAACGTAAGTATGACAATATATTTTTTAGTTTCTCTTTTTGTCAAAATGTATTAATGTTATAATTTTTTGGTTTATAAAGGTTTTTATAATGACATGTGAATAATTAACATTAGTAACTATCTTTGCAGAGTTTCAACATGCAATAAATTATGTACTACATGCTCATGTTCGCTTCACTACTCTAGTTCAAGTATGATACTTTTCCTTACATATTGAAATAATAATATTTAATGATTGTACATTGTATATTCAATTGAATCATTATTTTTTGAAGAGACTTACATTTGACTGTAGTTATCTATTTTCTCTATACTTTTTCGATTAAAAAACTGAAAAAAATATGCCATAGAAAAGAATAAGATAGCCAAGCAAAAAATACAATCATGCATATTCCTATTGACGTAGAGGACTACACATACAATACTCATACATATCCTTGTATTGAGACTATTTTATCACAATTTAATCTCTACAGAGACCATACATTTAGATATAATGTTGGATATTTCTTGTTTGATGCCTTTATTGTTTTGCTACATTTTTTATATACTTCCACTGAAATAAGATTTGGCATTATAGACCACTTTCTCGCTTTCTTAGATAGAGGGGATCATGATGCATTAGAATCTATATAACTGGAACTAAATTTAGAGACTCTTGAAACTTTACATGGAATACATGATCCTCAAACATATTTTCGTTGAATGAAATTGTCCGCAGTTACTTGTGACCCTGAAGAGGAACTTGACTTATGGGGTGACATTTTTTTGCATAAAATGGCTATCTAAGTGGCTTGACATATCAATATGGGTATGGTCAGCAACCAATTCTAACAATTATCTCCAATTTAATGCATCATCCCATACCCTTCCATATTGTATTCTATTTCATGATTCAAACCCCCTTTTGGTCATTACAAGCCACTGCTTTGGAAAATAATTGACAGCTATATTATTTCCATTCCTCATGATCAATTATATTTCTCTTCCATATCCAATGAGCCTTATTGGATTGATATATTAAATGAAGTTGACAAATTTTGGCATGTCCCCTTTACGAGACAACAATGATGCAATTGCATCAATAGCTTGTTTGGTTCTATTTGTCTACTTTCTAACAATACATTCGATGTACAATGTCTTTCGTCGCTATGTTGCAAAATCATTTTTCAGCTCTTATCTTCGTGGATGTGAGAAATCAAAGAATTGTCTCTCTAATTGGCTTCACCATAATTCTTTAGAGAAACATCCCATGACATTGTAAACTGGGAAGGGATTGTAATAAACATGGCTATGGTGTACCGTCCCCACACAATAGAAGAAGATGAATTTTTTTTACAATGGTTGTCTGTAATATTTGATGCAAAAATACAATTGTGGCAACCAAACCCATTGCATATTTCAAAAATCTATGTTGATCATCCAATTCCTTCTGTAACGTATAACATGATCCAATGCTTTCAACAAGTGCAAGGTAAAATTTCACTATCAAGACTTGAATAAAAAGAGTTCTCTTCTACACACAATCTTTCCACCTACTGCACATGATATGTATTCATCTACACCTTCACATAGAAGCCTTCGAAAATTGAAAAAATCAATTAGAGAAACCTCGTTATGCTTGCCAAAAAAAACAAACAAAACCAAAATTTAGAGAAAAACATGCATTGCCTAAACCATTAACCACTTCTCTGAATTCTGATCTAAAATCCCTAAGGGAAAAAAATAATTACCTCCTCTCTTCGCCATGTAAAGTGCACAATCCATGAATGTGGACATTACAAAATGCAATCTTCATGATACATCTCCTTGTTTAACTCTCGAGAAAAAGACACACCAACTAATGAATGTTGGATTTGTAAGAAACTCCATTTCAATTTCAATATGAATTTTTTTACTGAATCCACAAAAAACTTATTTTTCATTGACTTCTTGTCAAATTCCACCCCAAAAAATGTCAATATGTCATGTTTTGTTCTCGTTTTCTAACTAGTGATGCATTGCCAAATTTTGCATCCCCTGAACATATTTATATGCCTATTGTGCTTCCACATGTATCAATGCTCACTGAACATCAAAGAAAGGTTAGTTTCTCTTAGACTTGCATTTGCACAAATTAGACACCAATCCTACAAATGCCCTCATTTTTCCTTGAAAGGAGCAATCATAAATGTACCAACAAATATTGATATTGTGCAAATTGCATTGCCTTGATCTGTTGAAAAAATGAAAATAATTTCCATTGCACCGAAACATCGCCTTCAATATAAAAACCCTTATACATCAGGAAATGTGTGTATCAACATCACCATGATAGTACTTAAGAATTGTGTAAAACCACACTATACCAAATGCAAAATGTAAAACTTAACCATGGATGGGCACATTTCCTTGCATTAGACCCTCATATTTCTCAAAACATGGATGAAGAAAGCATATTTATCCCCCTTGATAGTGATTCTTCTGATGATGAAAGTGAAGATGATATTGCATGTGACACTTTGATCCATGCATTTAAAAATCCCGACAACCATACATGCTCTTCAAGATAAAATAATAGAATTTTATCCTGCTGAAGGGTTTAAACCACTCATATATTCCAAGATAAATATTCTAAAGAAATGAATTTTCCCACATTGTTTTTTGGTGAACCTCGACCTCCAAAACCATTGCAAATATTTTCATATCAAAAAGTAGCACAATGGGAGTTACTAAATTCAGACCGTAGATTTTCTTATCACATTACTGATATTTTCTTCAAAGTAATGAAAATACTAGTTCAACAAGTTAGGCAGTCCATGTGGGTGCATATTAGGAAAGGCCAACTAAAAGGATGAACACTTACTGCAAAATATGTCAAATATAAACCCAACTTAGAAAGGATTTTCAAATATGATATTGGCTACATTGATTTCAAAAAAAATGAATCTCCCCAGACTATTTGCAACAAACATGGAAAAATGTGTTTGCTATGATTCGAAAATTGGGACCTCCAACTTTTTTTGCCACATTTTCTAGTGCAGAACATTGTTGGCAACCACTTACTACAACCCTTACAAATATTTACAAAATTATCAATAGTCTTTTCCCTTCGACAAGCCACAATTTCCTGATTTACATGATGACAAATTTCTTGTGAAAAATGACCCAGGTCACATGCACATGTTACTACAAACATAGATTAAATGCATTGAAATGACTACTTTGTGTAGACAAAACCTTCTTTGGAGAGATAATGGACTACTTTTAGGTTACTGAGTTCCAAAACAAAAGGCAACACACATAGTCATTGGTTAATATGGATTAAAAATGCACATGTCTATGTAAACATTGACAATCTACAAATTGAGAACTTTGTAGACAAATACATAACATGTAACACTGAACCATTCCCTTCACACATCTCAAAATTACATCAACATCATCATACAAAGAGCTGCAAAAATAAACATCATACAAAGTGTAGATATAATTTCCCTCTTCCACCAATGAAAAAAACAAAAATCCTTGAACCTTGTGAAGATACTGACCCAATTGTTATTGCAAGTGCCGATAGTATTTTTTATCTCTTGAAAGAAACCATTATGAAAGCTCAATTTCATTTGAAACATTCCTTGAAGAACTAGGCATGGACGAGACCCAATACATCCATTGCATCCAAGCAACACTAAAACAACCTACATTGTTCTTGAAAATAAAACCAAGTCAGACATGGAACAATAGCTTCTCAAAAAAAAATGCCACTCCTCTGGAAAGAGAACAAAGATGCACAATTTGTGCTTAATGCATATGCCACTGCAACTTATTGTTCTTCTTACATGACTAAAATTGATCGATCGATGACAAAATCATTCACAAGAATTTGATTAGAACATCAAACATTGCATACATGTGCTATAGAAATGATCCAAAATCTTGGAAATGTGATGCTTAATATGCAACAAATGTCTACACAACTGGCATGTCACATAATATTGTTTATTCCATTGAACAACACTTCTAGAAAGTGTATTTTCATAAACTCTTCCAGCAAGAAAATCACACTTCATTTTGAAATGTCCTACACTACTAGAGCAAGAACCTGATAATTCTATAAACATTATGTGCCAATATATTATAGATCATTACGTTATGGGGACCACACTCCATAGAAATGATCTACCTTGCTAAGTTTGTCTCTTCCTTCAACAAAGATGGAAAAAATATGCACCCACATAGCAAACCTCATGTCATTCGATTTGTTAATTACAAAAAAAATTTTGACAGTGAAAACCACTACCGTGAAAAAATAATGCTTTATGTTCCTTACAGAGACAGTAAAGAGTCTATTTAAAATTGGTTTCTCTACATGGAAAAATGCATATACCTTCCATCAAGAGACCATACATAAAAATAAAGCCAACTTTTCCTATGCCATCAATAAAAAATGGGGTGACATGAAAACAACACTTCATGACTTATAATTTGATATAAAAGTTGCTACTTTACGTTCTTCCCATCATGACAAAGAAACAAAAACACATGAAAAATATGACATACAAGTTGACCTGCCACTGAAAAAACCAAAAAATGACCACACATCTATGGCTGCAATGTTTTCAGATTGGTAGAAATCCTTCTATCGAAGACAATTCCACCTTTTACCAAAATATGTGATTGTTAAATTCAAAACAACAAGATATTGTACATGACCCGGTATATAGAAAACATAAAGATCCTAAAAACACTTTATACCTTTTCCTTACATAAGGATCCGGTACAGGAAAAACCTTCACAAATAAAATGATATTTCAAACATTGTTATGCATTTACAATAGCTCAATCAATAGGAATCCTTTAAAAACCAAAGGTTTAATATTGACATTCACAGGTAAGGCTGCTTATAATGTCCGGAGGCATCACACTTCATTCTACTTTCATGCTACCTTTCAATCGATCTGAGCTCCTTCCACTAAACGGAAAATTCTTAGATGCATTGGTAAAACACTATGAACAATTACAACTTGCCCTAATAGATGAGGTTTCCTTAGTTGAGGACAACTACTATACTTTGTTGACAGCATCTAAGATAAATAAAACACATTGCAACTAATTTTTTGGAAACATTGACATGATTTTTTGTGGTGATTTCTACCAAGCACAACCTGTTAATGATTCTCTAGTATTTGACGCCCTGAAAATAGCCACAAAAATATTGCCCTATGATTTCTAGAAACAAAAAGTGAAACTTTTTGAGTTGACCGAGCCTATGTGAACAATAAGATGAGCACTTTGTGTTTGTGCTAAATAGAATCCATATTGTTTCACACACCATCTCTGATATCACTTATTTAAACTTAACGTGTTATCATCCTACACCAAATAACCCTGCATTTCCATATCTTTTCTACAAGAACTTTGATGTCAAAAACCATAACAACAAAATGTTACTTGCTTGCACGTGGAGATAAAATTGTCCTCTACTCACTTGATGAAGAAGAAACGTCTCATAATGAAACACATACCTACTTAAAAACAATGGAACTACCCAAAAAAATTGAACTCAAACAAGGTATGCTTGTTGAACTCTTTGCTAGAAATTATGACATTCAAGATGGGCTAGTGAATGGATCTGATGGAATTTTCAAAGCCTACACAACAACACCTGATCTTGACTTGGTATGGATTCAATTCAATTCTAAAAATATTGGCCATAGATAACTATCAAAATATGCACATATGTATACAAATGTAATTGCACCTAATGCTTATTTCACTAAATTGGGACTTATTCCAGTCCCAACAGCTAAAAAATATACTCAATATTGGAATCCGATATTGCTATTTTCGGATTCCAAAATGTCAAATATTGGAATTATCTGCACTCCAAAATCACACATATCAGATTCCAAAATTGCACATATAAGATTCCAATATCGCATATATTGGAATCCAGAATCACATATATTGGAATCCAAAATCACCTATATTGGAATTATATGTACTCCAAAGTCCCATATATCAGAATCCAAAAAATCAAATATTGGAATCCATTATACGGGCTGGTGTCCTCTAGCCATTATTTATGATTTGTTATGTACAGAACATGTTTCTTGTTTTATAAGTGCTAGCGAGTCGCTGACCATTATTTATGCTATGTTATGTACAAAACATGTTTTTGTTTTATAAGGGCTAGCAGCCGCTAAGCATTATTTATGGTTTGTCTTAGTGAAGCTCCAAAAAATAAGTTCCCTCAAATTCAGTTTTTGATCAAATATCATCCCGAACATCTTCTCTTGTCCTTCAATGGTTGCAACAAAGGCCACAACTTGGTGTTAAATTTGATGCCCCGTTTAGACATGTTTTTTTCATTTTTATCCGTAAAATAGTTGCAAATATTTGAAATAACCGTCACATATGACTTGCATATTTTAGATATGACTGCCAATTTTTATAGATTATTTATATATTAATTATATTAAAAAATATTTAAAAACAATCAAGTATATATAGTATAATTTAATATTTATTTTATGAACACTGTAAAAAAATACTATTTTACAAATTTTCAAGGGAAAGATTTTTTCTGATAATTCACCACAGAAGAAGTTATTCAATCATATTGTCATCTTATAATCAGTGAAAATATAAATCCTCCCAACTTATATTTCTGACAATCTCAACATTATAGAATAGAGTTATGCAGTACATTCATAATAACATATGAATGTATATATTATTCACAATGTTAAGCATTACAATCATAACAACATTCTAAAAGATAAATAGTTATTTAGCATTTTCTTGCTCCAAGTATTTGATGCCCTCTACCACATTCAATTCTTGAGACACTATTTGTGATATTTTTTTGTACAAATCGACCATCAACCATTTATCTTTTGTACAATCTTTGTGTCTGCTTTTCATACCCACCATAAAATTTTTAGGAGGGTTTCCCTTTGCACCTAATGTAATACACAGAGTTTTTTTTGAACTGTATGAAAAATTGTTTCTACTCCAAACCTTTTCTAGGTCTCTTATTGTTATTCCCTCGACTATATTGCAATGTTCCTTTCCCCAAGTGAGTCTTGGATTCAATACGGTTGATATTTTTTTATTGAATCCCATTGATATCTTTTTAACATCAGCAGAAATGAGAGTGTCAAACTAGAATCCTAGTTCACAGTATGGTGATAATAATTTTATAAATTCTAACAGGCCACCTCGCAGGTTGACATAGCTTTCATACCGAACCTGAATGACATCTTCCTATTGTATGTTTTGTTTATCCCATATAACAGGTCCTCCATATCCAAAATAAGTAAATAAAATCTTATCGCTACCTGTAGGGAAGTAAACAAATTTTATTTTTATCGGCCACATATCAATTACAACCAATTGAAATAAACAACATTTTAGCTTACGGCTAACAGTTACCGATTGAGATTGCGGCTTGGATTACACCTGCCTTTACACGCTGTTGGATCCGTTGATGCAAGAGTTATTTCAAATAAAAAATCATCAATTCATAATCTATTTCTTCTATTGAAAATGTGAGCATAATGTATTTGAAATAAACATTAATCAATTCATAATCGATTTCATGTTGTGGAAAACTTAACTGGATAAACATAGTGGTTTTTGTGGTGATATGGTAAGTACAATATCAATTATTCTCTGTCTTATAATTCAAATTTAGTGGCCATTAAGCTACACTTATATTCATCGAAACACCCTTCGGTGGAGAACAATCCTCAGCTATTGTTGAGGATTTGTGACCGCTAGGCTATGCCATCATTGGCCAAACTACACTTAGCTAGAAAACCTTTAATGAGGCTAGCCAAGTGCTTGCTTTACATATTATACACTTAGCTGGATCAAGCCATATGTAGTTATTTTTATGATGATGTTGAAGCCAAAACAATGTTAATTCAATGTAAGTAGTCAGTATGCAGTAGTGAATTGTGAAACATTGTAGATAGTATGCAGTTGTAAATCAGCGAGATATTGATGAATGTAAGGTTTTTTAGTCAAACCATTTCTGTATTGAATGTGGATGCTTAGAGTCTACTAAGCTCTATATAGTTCGTTTTAAATTGTTATCGTAGCTTACAAATGGATTTCCTTAAACTTTTTCTTCGACCCTAAGCCAAGCATATAAACTAATGTCTGTTAGTTATCATTTCCTATAAATTTGTGGGCCTTATAAATAATTTTGTTGTAAAATACACATGGATATCATATCATTTCCTATAAATTTGTGGGCCTTATTGGTTTTCTGCATAATCATTTATTTTCTTATAAATTTGTGGGGCTTATTAGCAGTTTTGTTTGTAAATTCACATGATTAACATACCTGGATCTGATGGCATTTTCATGGCCGTTGTGCCGCGTCCTCCACATCTGTCATCTGAACTGTAAAAAACATAACTTTGTTAAAATAATTGAAAACCATGGAAATTGAAGATAGAGCTCATTAAACTTATTTATAAAATGATTGAAAGTAAATCACCATGTTGAATTGGTTGTGTAGCATCACGGTGAAATGGTTGTACATCAAATTTTATAGCTTTGTGGTTGTCTGCATAAACAATAATTGTATAAGTAACATATTTAGGTTAAAAGACATTAAACAAAATCACTTGTTGAAGTTGTTTTTGGAGATGAACCTTTCTTCATATGAGAATAGTAATGTTTCAGAAACATCGCTTGACTATGTGTCTCAACAATAAAAATGGCAGATAGTTTGGAATCCACCAATGCACTGGAGAGTGAAACTGATGCCGTAAAGCACTAGTACTAGATAATTTATAGAACAACATCGAGTGAAACATATCATCCCAGAACTCATACGATCTTTTGCAAAGAAAAGGATGGATGTTTCCTTGTAGGCCAATTTCGCTTGTAGTTACCAATTTTTGTGGCAGTTTCTCCATCTAATCCATAGTGACCTCTTCTCTATAATCATCATTATTGTCGTGGTTGTGCACACAAGATATTGTGTACATAAGACACAAAATTTTGAATATCTCATTGCTATCATAGAGTCTGTAGCATCCATCCAGAATTGATACTCCAATGTCTTTAACCTTTTCCATGTATCTTTGTACGGTGTCACTTAACATTTTTGAATAACCAGTTGGTATTAGAACAATAATAATACAATCCAGCACACTGGTTTCGATAACTGTTAGAAGCTCCATTATGACAATCAGAAGAAATATCGCTGGCCAAATTGTAAAAATCAGCGATCACACATTCAACATTGAAAGGATTAGTTGAAGGAATAGACTGATAAAGTTGATGGAAGTAGGAATGGATATGCACATTTACAAGAAAAATTGTTTGAGACTTTCACCCTTGCTAGTATATTTCCTTCCAGTGACATCACATAGTTGTATAATATTGTTTGAGCCGCGATGGGAAGAACTTCTTCCACCTCATGATCTTTTTTCCATTTTTCCATTTTTTCCCCAATATGGGAATCAAATTTTATTTTTCCATTGCTCTCTTCACCCAACAATACAGACAACTGGTGGTAGTGTGATTCATGCAATTTAAATTTTTTGATTACATTGGATTCACTACAGGATGTCAATACAATATTATCCGGATGCTTATTTCTAAAATAATGTAGAACTTTTCTCTCATTTTGTTGTCTCCTTTTATTCTCCGGTAGTAAGAATCAAATGTCTCTTCTATTACACTAGCCTCAAAAGACCCAGTTGATTTAGTATTCCTTTTCAACCCATGTAATTTTGATTTAGATGGGTCTATCTCCAATTTAGTCAAATATGTTCGCCTCAGCATAGTAAACAACTTGGCATGTTTTGGAGGTGAAAGAAAACCTTTTCTATGCAAGAAATGAAAAACTAAAGATGTTTTCTTATTTCTATACAATTTTCTGAATACTGTAAATATACCATTTTGAATGTCTTCTGCATTTGAACATCCAGTTTTGTCAGAATCTGTTAGAATCCCCAAATTCCAACCATATTTTGAACAGGAATATGGTCTTGCTATTTATGGAGGCATGCATTTCCCATTTCCTAAACAAATAAACATCCAACTCCATATCTAGAATAAGACACTTATTGTTTTCAAATTCGAAGCGTTCCACTTGGACACACAGTGTCCCCAAATCAATAACTTCTGATGATAGAAACAATACCAACTTCCTCGTGATTTTCATCTATAACAAAAAACAACCATAGGTTGACGTGGTATTTTTTAGGTGGAATTAAGTTCCACAAACCATTCCTCATCTCTTTTCTTCCAAAAAATACCACCTGCGATGAATGGAATTGTTCTGAATGGAGTGTGAACAATGGAAGACATTTTACCTATATGTAGAGTAAAATACATCAATAATTAGGTCATTTCTGAACTTTAAAGTGTTTTCTATCACATTTTCTGTTAAGGAATTTAAATAGTACCCTAGCGAACACCAACTTCTAGAGTTATTTACTATCTATCATAACAGAGTAATTAACTTAATGGTTAGTGATCTAGCTAGGATTCAATATGACATCTTATGTATCATTCAACTGCTTACAATAATTCATATTTTGTGGATCAAATCAATAATAACATAATTATTCTAAATTTCTGAAATCTAATTATGATGCATTGAAAGATACGAAACCATTTGCACCTTTTGAAAGTATTACATATTAAGCTCAGACAAGCCATAACATTATATAGATGACATGATAGGAATGTTAAAAAATACACACTTTAGTGGCATATAGACTTCTAGTCAACATATAAAAGAACAACCTAAAATAATTTTAAAGCCATTTACACATTTTTAATGATAAACCGTAGAGGACATTAAGATGTAATATTTGATATTTCGAAGAGAGTTTTTGGTAGCTTGGGATTTTTTGTTTTAGAATACTATGTGATTTATCTGTATATCGGTCATACTGTAGTAGTGAGGATTAGATGCATGTAACAAGACAAATGAACATGTTTAAAAGATAGCGGTCATAAGATCTAATGTTTGGTATTTTGAGGAGAGTATTTGAGAAAAAAATCACATTAACGGAGTTAGTGATAGCTCATCATTTTTTAAAAATCTAAGACAATATAAAACATACAATAAAATCCAGACACTATCCAAAAACATCTATGTCTAAATTTCAATAAATCTAAAAACATCCAAAATGTCATGAAATAAAAAAATCTCAAAAATCTGGTGAAAAATTCAAAACAGATACATTTTTTTAAAACACTAAATGGGAAGGATCATATCTGTTACTCAACCACGTGGTTAAGGATGAAGTAAAACACATTCAACATATCACCAATGATGACATCATTTTCCATGGAAACAATGTCTCCCCTATCATATCATTTCATGGTGGGTTAAACATGGCTTGTATTTTCATCTCTCAGGACATGATTAGTCCCCCATTCTTTTCCCTCATGCGCATCACTACATAAAGGGTCTAATATCATTTCCTTTGTTTCATAACTGCAAAACTTGGGTGTTAAACATACTAATTGAATAAATCTAATGCAATTCGTTTAAACAATTATGTTAAAGTATCTTATGCTTGTGCTTGTATGTATTAGGCTACTTAATTATATTGCATTGTTTTTAAATGTTTGAGCTCGTATCCATGGAGGAAACAAGTGCTACACTATAAATCCTAGAATAGGGATCAAACATATGGTATTGTACATATCATCATACTTATTATCTTTATGTTAATATCAAATAAGACTATCAAAAACCATGTTAGTCGTGAAAAATAGGAAACATTTTTTAACTTTTAAACTTAGTTTCCCCTTCCCTCTATCAAAAGTATCTAACCCTTTCAAAGGCATATTGTATCCAACATTCCTCTATCCTCTTATTGGACATTATGGTCTTCATAATATTATTCTTCCATATCAACCATCTATCCTACTAGTCTTTATTTGAAATAATCATCTGACCTATGAATTCAGTCCATCAATCCCTTCCTTGAATCTATTTAAGTGGCCCACTAACATTTCATGTGTTATGTATCTTGTGAAATCATCCCATTGATACCTTCACTAAAATTATAGATTTTTCCTACCACTCAACATTTACAGGTCCTTATCTATTCGTATCAACCATGTCACTAGGAGTAACTCTTTCTACCTCAATATTTTCTCCTCCTTTCAAGATTCCACCCCATTTATTATATCACCACATGGTCTCTCGATGGGTCATCCTCCTACCAATCTTATCATTCCTCATGAATTCATCCCATCATTTTTTACTACTTTCTTTTAAAGAGATCTTCTTCCACGACACCCTCCCAAAGAGGGGAATCTATAGAGACCCTATATTTTTCACACTATATTTGCTCGAAGGGTGCAGGAAATCATTCTAACTTCTAGTGCTTCATTAATGAATTTAATGACCCTGAATTAATTAATTAGAGGTAAATATTCTCCTGGGTCGATGATACAATGTTAATTTGACCTGTTTGATTAATTACAAATCATATAACAATCTTCATTTTGGGTGAAATTTTAATAACCCATGATATAATAGGTAATTAAGAGATTTACCTTTCCTTGTGGGAGTGTTAATGAACAACCTTCACTTGTTTTTAGGAATCCCACTTCAAATCGTCTCTATATTCTCAATAAAATCTCAGAAATGCATCATAAATTGAATTTCTACAAGCTAATCTAGCCATATTAATTAATTCCCAAATGATAAATTAAGCCCCCTTTGCTATGATAGACTGAATAATTGCTCTATATTTGGATTATTAGATCCCATTTAAATTCCTATGCCTGTACGATGAGAGTCATTAATCCTAATTAATGTAGAAGATTTCAATTTCACCTGAGCAGTCTCCATGATGACAGCATTTTCTAAAGATAACCGATTTGGCCTAAAAAGTGCGAAGCTATGTAAATTGACCCTCTACATTTTCCCAAAGTTTCTGATCCCAAATATGCTTAGCTTGGTCGACCGTCCTGCATTCATCATGCTAAGGTTTGGCACTGCTTATGAAAATATTGTGGCAAAAGTTAGAATAATTGCCCCTGAACTTATCTCTGGAGACTCAAAGAGGATGCTCCAAATATTGACCTTGTCTTTGTGCATTTAAATGGATTCCTCCTGGCTTCGACCTGAATTCAAAATACCTCCTTAAACAACCATTGACGTTTCCGTTATATTAATTTCTATGCGTCAAAGATCGAGCAACAATTTATTCTTTACTTGGATCGATTACTAAACACATATGCTCAGTGGTAGACATAATTAGTTCTTGACATGTGCATACATGGAGAGGTGCAATGGTTATTTACCATCGGTGGAATGAGTTTTTGTTAGCATGGAGAATTATTCATTTCCTGTGTACAACATCAGGGTCTTGCATCATCTTGATACCGACTCAAATCAACATCATTGAAATATTCTTAGTCTAGGATGAAATTTGTACAACTGTAAGTGATCATCTCATCGTTTCAAAAAGTACTAGATACAATCTTTAGAAATGTTTTAGCATACTAGCTGCATTCGCAGATACTTTCATATGTTCCAAGAGATCTGCATCTCAAATAGTTAATCGTTCAACTCACATCGCTATCAATAGCATGATCTTTGGTTTGACTCAGTTTTGATCCGAACCACCTCATAACCTATATGAGCCACATCTCCATAATATGATTCAATAAATTTTGACTACTCAACTTCATTATTATCTACCTTCATAGGTCATGACAGTCTCAAAGGTAAACCACATTTGGAATCAATGGGCAGATTGTGAGGTTGGATGATTTCCTCCACTTTTTACGCTAAGCTAAAACAATTTGACATGCATACCAACCACCCATTTCTTTCAGTCCGACACAAGAATATATGGTATACCTCTTATTCAACTATAACTGAGGAGTTCGACAAATCTAAACGAGTTACCACTCAGCGTTCATAGCATCTGGACCAAAAATCTGATAATACAATATTAGATAATATAAGAATTCATCTAAAAGAAAAGATTGGACTCTTCAATCACTATACACTTGGATCATTTTGAAATGTAAGTTGCACATCCTTTGGAAGCATGGTCAGATCTCAATGCACGTGAATTACATGCTTATCAGCTCAAGCTTGCAAATATGAAAAGGATTCTAGATAATAAAGGTGTGGTTTCTTTTGACATTACAAAATCCTTGGATATCCCTAGATTCACAGATTATTTGTAATTTATTAGTCAAGGGATTAAATCTTGTAGTGTGTCAATAGAACGAGGGTGGTCTATAATTTATAATCATGTGATACATTTAGTTTAATATGTGTAGTCGATAATGTGTAAATATAGATATGTCATTTGATCATCTGCACAATTTGAGTTCTCAAGTCCCATTGATGATAACATATTGTTGTATTATCTCTACGAAGTAATTGGTTTTTATTACCCATTTGACGATATCTAAAGTCAATTGGGATACAAAATCGGTTGAAGCTGACTCCCATTAAGAGTGGCATTTTCGGTTGATAACCAACGCATAGAAGATCCTAATGTAGGAAATTCCACTATGATAATATTTAATGAAAAAAATGTTTCATCACATGGAAAGTCAATATCCTCATGCAAGATTTACCCACAGAAGATACTATTTGGAGGATAGTAGATGGATTACATATTTCTCAGTAGCTATTAGATATTGACCAGTATTGGCAGAATGGGACAACACGGGATAGATATAAGCCATTTAAGCCATTATTGGCCATGCCCTAATGGATTCTAGAAAGAAACCATTATCTTGATCTATGATGAAAAACTCGAAGGACATCTGGGATAATCTGAGCAAACTATATTACATTCTAATGAAATCAGGTGACCAAGTTTTCTCTATTACTTTAATTGATCAAGCTCAAAATGAGTGATGGATCATACACCCTTTCAAGTCACAGGTAAACATATTATTACGATTCACTAATGAAGACATACTTTCTCAAGTAAAAGCTCCAGTAGCACGATGAGGATGCAAAAGCTTCCTTATTTTTTAAGAATAGGTTTACCTCCCAAACTACAGCAATGCTCATGTTTTCACTCTTGGTGAATGCAATACTTTCAAAATTTTTGGTAGATAATTATAATCAGCTATCCCTAGCTGAGGAAAAATGGACCAATGAAGATGTAGATAGAAGAATCAACATTCACTATGTAATAAAGGAATTACAATCTTATTCTAGACACAATGAGTCAATAAAGAATGTATTATACTGTTACTTATAAAGTGTCCACTCCAACTCCTAATCCTACTGCTAGAGTCTTCTAGTTCACATGATATAGTTAGTGGATAGCTTAATTAGGAATTTTAGGGTTAATTTTAATTAGGTTTAGATTAGATTAAAGTTTGATTACAGAATCTTAGTAAAGATGTTACGATAGTAAATACTGAAGACTTCATATTCTGAGCAACTCAAATTGGAGGATGGAGGCATACAGAGGTTGGAGGTACATTTAATTAACCTAACATCGTAAGTTGCCAACGACGGGGCTTACACAAATGATTTGTATGAATGCATCTTAACTACAGTTCAAATGAATTTGCTTTAGTTGGCAGAGATCCTATTTTCAATAAGTGGAAATTTCACATTGAAACTGAGAGATTTGAACTTGAATGTTCCATTTCACAGCTTTTTCACTATGTGAATGTAAATCAACCTGGGGTCAGCAAAATTTCCTATGTTATTCCAAACTACTAGTGACCATATCATGATGGTCTGAGAATAGTACTTTGCATATCATGATCTGGTTGTAGGTAAACTACTCTGAATTAACCTTCATTTGTAACTTTCTGGGCTAGTCCATTTTCAAAACTACCATTTATTTGTTGTTGGTCAAACCCTAGTTTTCAAAACCATCACATTGAGGCACTATGAGTGTACTGATCATCATCTGCAAACCCTAGCCATTCTCGGATTGTGGTCAACCATTCCTATAAAACAAACATTGGAAGGGTTTTGGGTCATCCTTATGATGGATGACCAGATCATGAGCAGGTGCAACCTTCAAAGGAGACTCGACCCGCTATGGTTGCACCAGAGCAGTCAATGTTAGGAAATGTGTATTTAGTGCTAACTATTAGGAGGATTTAATGACTGAAGATTTACTGGTAGAGGTAAATGATCTCCTGGGTGATGCCAAATGTGAAAAAGGGGAGTTGTTTGATAAACAACTCATATAACAATGGTAGCATGGGTGAGTTTTAATAACTCCCGTATATAGGTTTGTTTAGAGAGAGCTTGGATGGGAGTGTTGTTGAATAACCTCCTAGTTTTAGGAAGTGTCCATATTCCTATATCATGATGTAAATCAACAATCTATACTACTGATTGAATACGAGAAACTATTATTGTGTTACATGTCTACAATAGACTGAAATATTGCTCTATACAAACAACAATTTGCTTTTATTCTAAATAATCAAATATACTTCTACACTTAAACTAAAAAAGCAAAATAACCTAGTGTGGTTATTCACCTATGCTGAGTGTATTCTAAATAAACTAACTTAAAACAATAACTTTTCCAAATGATCTATGATATGTAGACAACCTTCTACAAATATTCTCTCCTTCATATCCACAGGGATGGGAAGAAGAGGATCTTTCACCATGAGTTGTTATTAATGATTTAAACCCTTTAGGAAATTAACTAATTACTTGCAAATGAAAGAATACTAGTTTTCTACTCTATTTGATATGATATAGCAGTGAAAAATTTCATAAATGAAGGAAAATCAAACAACAACCCCAACCTGGAATTTACATAACAGAGATAAATCCAGTTGTGTGATGACTTGTTCACTCATTTTATGCTTTATTTCTCTGTGTGTCCATATGATTCCAAGGAATTGGGAATGCAAAGGCAGAAGCAGGATAAGCAATTGACCAATGGCAACTTGAAGGTAGTTTGGATGTAATGCAAGTAGAAGAGATAACACAAGAGATCTGAGCTTGGCTATGCAATTCCTAGCAAGATTGTGGTAACAATATATACAAGATGCACAAAAATTCTTAGGCCTTTTACTTGAATACAAGCATGGAATATATAACATTTGGGTTGGGATGTGCCTTCATGCACAAGGCAAGAAGAGGCAATTCAAACTAATTAAATATATTTAAAAAATAGAAGAGGAAAGGAAAACTAAGTCAAATCAAAACTATTTTTAGGCAATTTGGTTCACAGATGCACCTGCAAAAAGTGAAATTAAGTGAACAGTCACATGTTAAAACACGCATGAAGAATTTGGAAAAAGTTGGTAGGAACACCGCCCTATGCAGGGTGGCGGTTACAGGACTGCTACCCCCCGGTTTTGTGTGGTGGTTTTAGAACCGCCGCCCAGGCAGGGCAACAATCTTGGCACTGAAGGCCAAAACATGTGCAGAAAGAGCGGGAAGCTGGAAGAAAGTTCGAGAAGACTAAGTAAAGGATGTATAGGTTACAAATATATACTATGTACGAGCTTAGGAACTTGAACACCTTTTGAAAGGATATGAATCATCATTGGGGACTTTTATAACCATTTTATGACAATCCAACCCATGTAATTTTGGGTGCATACAGTACCTAGGGGAGATAATAGCTACACTACATTCCATATACAGGGATTAAGCCTTACGTAGTTCCCACAAGGTATATTGTTTGAAAAACATAATTCACATCGGATCTTATAGGAGAAAATGATTAGTGAATGCTAAGAATTTTTTGCTTATCGAAAGTAAGGGCATAATGGATACTAGGTTCAACAATTTAATAATTTGAAAACAATGATAAAACCATTGTTCCCTGATCAAACCTTTAAAACAAACAAATACCCACTACACTAAAACTCAATAAAACATACCCAAAACAAAATTGCTTCTTGTTGATCAGTCCTCTGGAATCTCCACATCTCCTTCATCGATCTTTGATTGTAAATCCTTGGGATCCTTGCCATCGACAGTGCACCTAACAGAAACATGCATACCCAAAATATCCTTCACAGTTCCTGCAAGATGTTTTTCCATGGATCAGGGCTTCCTGGCCTTCACAATTTCAATAAAATTGTCAGACGAGATGTTACTAGTACGTTTAATGTTTTTCATCTTTTTCCTATCACGTTCATGTTCCTTCAGGGATTTAATCACCAAGGCAGCTTCACTGGGAACAACTATAACTTTGGTCTGACAATTTTATACAGTGAGCTTCACAATAACCCTCAAACCCTTCCAATCTCTTACAGTCTCCTTTACAATGCCTTCTCCCATTTGTTTCAGTGAAAGATTCAAAGGACCAATTTTAGGGGCCAATGAAGAGGCCGCTCCAACTTCTCCCCCTGTCACATGTAAGAACACCTCCTCAACCTAAGATGGGTCCCACTTTGGAGGCATTTTTCCTCAACCCTTCAAACCATGCCTCTTCTGCAAATACTCTACAGCTTTGCGGCCTCTTACTAAAAGGGAAGACTAGGAAAAACCCTACATCTCTATCTGTACTTGGACTTAGGGTTGTTCTCTTTTATTTTATTTTTTTAAGTAATATATGTTGTTATTTCTTAGAGTGATTGAGGTACAATATTAATGGTATGAAATGTTTTTTTCCTATTTTTTCCTATGTTGTTATCTCTTAGAGTGATTAAGGTACATGAGGGATCAAGCCTTAAATATTCCCCATAAGGTATATTATTTGAAACACATAATTCACATCGGATCTTATGGGAGAAAATGCATAATGAATGCTAAGAATTTTTTCCTTATCAAAAGTAAGGGCATAGTGGGCGCTAGGTTCAACAGTTTAATAATTTGAAGACAATGATAAAATAAAAGATCATGCTTTAGTTTAGCGTTCGACAGGCTCCCACCATTACTACTAATCATTATAAATACAATACATATATAGCTTTGGGTTGTTATTGTGTTTTCATCTATTATGTAATAATCACAAGACTTAGTATTTGTAACATGTAATTCACATTTGTTTTTACGAGATAAAATGCTTAGTGACCACTACGTTTTTGTACGTATTGAGTGGAACGCCATAACCGAATTGATTGGTATAGTTTAGCAGTCGCTAGGCTCCTAGCTTTACCTCTTATCAATATAAACACTATCTTTAAGGTATATTGTTAAAAACACATAATTCACATCGGATCTTCTGGGAGAAAATGCTTAGCGAATGCTAAGCATTTTTTACTTATCGAAAGTAAGTGCATAGTGGATGCTAGGTTCAACAGTTTAATAATTTTAAAGTAGCGACAAAATAAAAGATCATGCTCTAGTTTAGCGGTCGCTAGGATTCCGCCATTATTACCAATCATTATAAATACCATACGTATATAAATTTGGGTCGCTACTGTGTTTTCATCTATTATGTAGTACTCACAAGACTTATTGTTTATATCATATAATTCACATCTGTTATTACCAGAGAAAATGCTTAGTGACCGTTAAGCTTTTGTACGTATTAAGTGGAACACCATAACCTAATGAATTGATTAGTATAGCTTAGTGGTCATTAGGTTCCTACCTTTACCTCTTATCAATATAAACACTATATTTAAGGTATATTTTTAGAAACACATAATTCACATCACATTTTATGGGAGAAAATTCTTAGTGAATGCTAAGCATTTTTTCCTTATCAAAAGTAAGTGCATAGTGGACACTATGTTCAACAATTTAATAATTTGAAAGCAGCGATAAAATAAAAGATGATGCTCTAGTTTAGCAGTCGCTAGGCTTCCACCATTACTACCAGTCATTATAAATACCATACGTATATAAGTTTGGGTCATTACTATGTTTTCATCTATTATGTAGTACTCACAAGACTTATTGTTTGTATCATATAATTCACATCTGTTATTACCAAAGAAAATGCTTAGTGACATCTAAGCTTTTGTATGTATTAAGTGGAACACCATAACCTATTGAATTGAATGGTATAGCTTAGTAGTCGCTAGGCTCCTACCTTTACCTCATATTAATATAAACACTATATTTACATTTTTGGATCGCTAGCCATAATATGTAGTTCCCATAAGATACATAGTTTTCAACTCATATTTTATCTCATTTACAATAAAAAAAAGTGCTTAGCAACTGCTAAGATCCTTTACTTATTGACAGAAGCTGCATATCAGACCCAAGGCTCAAAATTTTCTTATTTTAAAAGTAAACATAAATTAATAAATCGTAGTTTAGCTTTAGTGGCTGCTCATCTCCTACCTTTACCTTTTCTCATTTTAAACATTATCTATAAAGTTTTGCATCATTAGGCTTATTATGTAGTTGCCATAAGATACATGGTTTTCAAGACATATTTCACATCATTTCTTAACAAAGAAAAATGCTTAGCGCCTGCTATGCTCCTTTAATTATTGACAAAAATGACATATCAGACCCTAGGCTCATACATTTCTTATTTTGAAAATATCCGTACATTTACTCTAACTGTACAGTCTTGGATCGTTAGCCTTATTATGTATCCCTAATAGCTTGTTTGAAATTGCCAGGTGGCACATTCTAATTGGATAATTGATTTATATTAGCTACCACTATAGCTAACAATGTAGAAATCGATTTTAATATAGAATAGAATGTAAATGTGTGTATATTATTCTAATAATCTTCAAAACTATGTTTAGGATTTATTTCTTCTATTTTTTATTTTAATTTTTTTTTTCTATGTTTGGTTCATTTATATGTTGTATAATATATTTGTTATTATGCTTATATTATGATAGGCTGTAGACAATGAAAAATGTTTATTTTTTAATTTGTAAACCATGGGAAAATAAAAATAGGGAAATACGAATTACCCCGCATTTTTGAATATTTCAAATTTTAATAGCCCACCCTTTTGCTTTTAGAGGGGGAATGTGAAAATTTCAAATTTTTTGTATCTCTTTTTGAATTTTCTTTCATGAAATGTGCTAAACAAATTATTAAATTCAACCACAGTATATGGGATTAAATCCCTCCTCAAAGACAGGTGAGGCTGCCTGTTTATTGCTAATCTAAAACACAGTAAACAATATATACAGTATTCACACTAATCTAACCATTGGGGGTTAGGATGAAATCCCGAAATCCACATTCACACGATTCAAGGATATTGCTTTCGTAAATGAAATAGGTTAGAAACTGTTACAATGAAAGAAGCACGATAGAAAGGAAATGGGAGAAACGTATTTTCTTTCGAGTAAACACAGAGCACGAAATAATCATACGAGTTTTAGATCACAGATGTAATGTCTGAAATAATCAGAAACACTGAGATGCTATGCAAAGAATAGCCTAAGATCATGAACATAAGAACACTGTCTTAGGTAAGATATATTCCACAACACAAAGTCTGTAAAACAATATCAGCTTCTATTCTTCAAAATGATTGAACGAAAACACAAAGTTTTTCTTCTTTCCAATAGCCCCTAAATATTCCAAAAAATCTCGACCCTTTGGAATGCAAAAGCATCCCTTATTTATAACAAAAAGAAGTAGAGATAAAATAGGGTAGATCCTAAAAAGTAGCATTTAACTAGAGTTCTGTTTTGCTTGATTCTCACGCAGGAGATCAAGTCAAAATATGATTCAAAAATATGACGAAACAGAAATGAAAAAGACATGTCAATTTCAAGATTGAAATGACATGAAACATTGGGACTTAATCTGAATCATCATCCTTTGCTCCTTCCTCTTTTTCTTCCTCCAGCTGAGACTGTTTGCTCTGAAATTCCTGGAACTTCCGAATTATGCCTTGCATTTCGTTCTCATCAGGCGCAGTGGAATGATCATTCCAAATTTCACAGGTTTCATGAACATCGCTGGCAGTGCCGGGAAGCTTTTTCAATCCTTTGCTGAGCTTTCTTAAGGCCCCCAAAGAATGTTCAACCCTTACCAACCGATCAATGATCTCAAGGTCAAATCCTTTATTGGTTCATGCTGAACAGACTCTTGGATTTGCTTGAAGAGATCATCTACTGATAGGATACCTGAGTTCCCAACGGACACCTTTGGACAAATCTTCAGCAATTCTTCTTCCAGATCACTTTTCCCATCAATCAATTTATCCCTTGATTCTCTCAACTTACTGCAGGCTTCATTGAGAATCTTTATTCTGAACCTGATGGCCTTGGTCAGCTGGAAATGCTTATCTGTATGTGGGAGAATACCTTCTTCTACCAAGAGATGTGCTGGTATTTGCTTTAACACCTGGAGAGCTTCAAAAGTCAAATCAAGATGTCCAATTTCTTGAGAGAATTCTTCATCCATCTTCTCTCCCTCCTTCTGAATGTCTCCTAAAGACTGATGAACTTTCACCACGTCTTGAATTACTTCCTTCCCCTGTTGGAGCAACCTTTGGATCCATTCATCAACCACCCTTCCTTTTTTAGCAATCTTTTCAATCGTAGGTACTGATGAGAAATCGAATCCGACAGAGACAGAAGAAGATGGTATGGATTCAAGGGGTGTTGAGAGTTTAATCAAAACCTCTGTCAACTGCTCCACTTTTCTCTTAAGCTCATCTCTGCTGTCCTTTGTTTCTTTCAACTTTTGGCACAACACGTTTATGGAATCCCGTGCATCTTGTTGCGCCCCTTCTGCTGTCACTTTCCCTAGAGCCACCCTGGTTACCTGATAATCAGAGGCTGTTATATCCTCTCTAGTTTTGTCAGCCGAGGGAGTGGCAATCTCTGCGAACTTATCTCCTGAAGCATCCACCAAAACCCTTGAAACTGTTTTGGGTTTCTTGGCTGATTTCGCAGTAGGAGCCTTGAGTGAGCTGAAATCAAAGGCTGGTAGGGGTACAATCACCTTCCTCTTCCTCGGAGTTTTCTCGAGTAGCCATTGCGGCGTATCAGAGGAAATTTCCCATGTTGTAGAAACTGGTATTCTACTCTCAAGAGGAGAAGATTCTACTATTGGAGGGGGAATAGTTGTTAATGTGGTAGTAGATTCAATAAAGAGAGGCACAGGAGTGGGCGTGTTGGTGATCACTTGGGTTCCAGCAGAGAGGGGTGAAAGTCCAGAGAAAATACCGGCCATGCTTGAAGAAGTGGATGGAGAATGAGGAGGTAGGAGTGGTTGTGAGGGGGGAGGCACAGATTCAGACTCCAAAGCCTGAGATGCAAGAGACAAGGTCTCTTCAGTTTGATAATCAACAAATGATGAAACAGAAGCTGGCTTCCTCCTTCTTCCAAATTAATTTCTCCTATTTCTGGTGGTGTTGGTGATTCTGGCACATCCACCATTTCTAGCTGGAGAAATAATTGAAGAGATTTGTCTTTCTTTCCTCTTCTTGACAATCTTGACCTTTATAGGCGCCCTAGAAGATCTCTTGTCCTTTTCCTTTTTGGAGGGCCCCGCCTCTGAAGCAGCCAACTTTGAAAACTCATCATCTTTAAAATTCATTCCCCAAGAGGAAAGCCATGCTTTGGTGCGAGCAAGGATTAGGGCCGACCTATCTGTAATAGAGGCTTTTTCGCTGGCTGACCAATCAATAGGTGGGAAAACATATTGATCCTCATTTAGTCCATCATAGGAAAGATCCAAAACACTTTCATTGTCACCCGTACCTTCTGGAAAATCAGCAAGCTCCAGTGTTTGAATCTCAGCAATAGTTAATCTGCTATTATCCTTTCTGCGAACAGCAACCTCGTTACGCAGATCTACCCAAATATCCTCTATGTTTGGCCTATGCAGATGCTGGGTTCCATATGCTCTGAGCACTCCTCGGATGTCAAAACCGTCTCGAGGCTTCATATGCTTTTTCAATTTGTCCTGAAGTTCGTGGACAACATTTTTGGCTTTCACTACTGTTGAGCAAGTATATCTCCCAATAGAAATTGGGAAGGACACAGCAGCCTTATGTTTGCTTTGTTGGAATTTATGGAAATCCAACAGCTGCCTAACCAATTCCATCAATATCAGTCTATCCCCTGGATATCGGGGCAGGCGAAAAGGATCCCCCGAGTACATGACCACCCGAAGATATGTAAACTTCTTGAATTGTAAGAAGATACATCCCCATTTAGAAACTTCGGCCCAAGCCTCATCTGAGACTCTTGTCTTCCTCAGCTCAGGGTTTATCCTGCAGATATTTTCATAGAAGAAGGCATCATTCACCCTTCTGAAATGGTCTTTGGACCCCTTCTTTGTTAATTGAGGGAAGTATTGATACACCTGGTTTGCCGTTCTGCTTCCCTTGGTATCCAGCCCGGGATAGTTCCTCATCCCGGCTGCTGCGTATGTGACATATGAAGACATATAAAATTTCCCAGTTGACAAGACCGTTGTCATTTGGGAATCAATCTCATTGCTGATGAGAGTACCCCAGTCGATCCCTTGCTGATTCTTCTTGATGGTGATCATAAATTGATACATCCATCCTTGAAATACATTCGATTCGGGCAAACCAAAAACCTGACTCAGCAGGGTGATAATATCATTGATTTCTTGGATGAAATCACTCCTGGGAATAGTCCTTGGAAATCTAGAGACCGCTGGTTTGGCCTTGATCAGGAACTTCTTGTTTACATCCTTGATGCAGTCTTCCTGATTGTTGTCCCAGGCCTTCTGAGCTGACTTGATGTTCAACTCCCCATACTCTTCAAAATTAGGCAGTTTCAGGAGATCATCAAAGTAACCTCCATCCAATTTGATCACTACTTCACCTGATTGACTTCTCACAGAACGAGAAGCCGAGTCATAACTAGATGCACAAGCCAAGATGAATTCTAGACATTGGGCAGACATGGGAAAACCCGCTGCGAGAGGCAAGCCACTGTCAGCTATAGTTCTCATCCATGGAGTTTGGGAGGAACTCCTCACTCTACTCCAGAAATCTTCCATGTCTATATTTCCGAGTTCGGTGTCTCTGATATCATAGTTGCAATCAATGTACGATGGAGATTCCGGCTTCTTGAACTTGTATTTCATTCTGCCAGACTTCTCGGCCTTTTCCTGAGATGGACCAGGATCCGACATGAAGAACGTTGAAGGGAGAAAGGTTCGAAGCTCAGGAGATGTTGTCCACTGTCAGAATTCCGACCTGCTGGATATGCCGGAAGAACAGAAGAGTCCGACACTGGAAGCAGAAGATGTCAGAAAATCCTGAAAGTCCGATGTGTTGAAAATGTCAGAAACTTTGGGAAAGCCCGGCACTTTGGATAATGTCGGGACTTTGAGGAACCCCGACACGTCAAACCTTCAATACACTTCGGCTCTTCGACTCTGCGCAACAGGCTTCAAAACCTGAAAAGAAAAACAGGGTTTTTCATCGAATTTCAAAACATGCAATCTCTTTTTTTTGTCATTCATGTTCCATGCATATAATAAAACTTCAAGGAAATAGCATTAAGTGGTAGTCTTAGAAGAGATGAACCCTAAAACCTAAAACCCCTTTCAAAATAATTCCAAAGAGAGACAAGAAAGGAAAACCCTCAAAACCCGGCGAGAAATTGAGAAGAAACCGCGCGCAATCGATCCGTAAAAACTAAGAATAAAGAAGGGAGAGAAAAATACCTTCAATCAGAGAAAGAAAAGATCAACAACAGGCGATTCAATCGAGCAAGGCGAGCTTTCGGGTTTCGAAATCGGAAGAGCATGCACGAAAAATCCACGAATTAAAAATACGTCTGGTAAGAATGACGTGGAAATCCACGTATTTATAAGAAAATTGGTAATTAATACACTTGGCTCGGCACGTGCCAACTCACCGACAACTCGGCATGAATGCCATGTCAGCATGTTTGAGAGGTCCGAAAACCCGACACGAGGGGGCTTAGTGCAATTCGGGTTTCGGGTTTTGGAAAACATGAGGCATAAAGCATGAGGTGCTTAGATGTTACATAGCCCCGAAAACCCGATACAAAGGACTAAGCGGACTTCGGGTATCGGGAAGCATGAGGCATAAAACATGTTTTGGATTAGGCATGTTCCGATGCGCCGGGAGTCCGAAAACCCGATTTTCTCAATACGAAGCGGATTTCAGGTTTCGGAAGACAGACGACATAAAGCATGTTAAAACTCATGTCGAGCTGCTGATAAAACCCGAAAACCCAATTTTCTCAATACGAGGCCATAATGCAAAATCAACTTCAAAAATTTCGTAGGGGTTATCTAATCGTTTTGTCGTGAACTCAAAACGTAGATAACAGCTAGCTCCAGTTGGGGACTTTCTTTGTAATACCAAAGGAAGAGAACTCAGAATCTCTGGTCTTTATTCATTGGGCTACGGAGAAAAGAAGAAACCAAAACAAAACAAAATGAAGAAAGAAAGAAAGAAAGAAAACCAAAAGCAAACACACTACAAAAGCAAAATATGTACAATGCAAGAGAGCATCTTGCATCAATGGTGGAACAGCTTTAGATGTTGTCCACTGAAAGGTAAAGGGAGTAACCCTCCATCCAGATATGATAGAAGGAAACTATTTTCACCATTCAGCACGTGGATCTTGAAAGGTCCTTTCCATAAAGAATCAAATTTTCCATGCATTCCTTTCTGTTCTCTCCTCTTATCCCAAAGCAACACCAGGTCTCCAATCTGGAAGTCACGCTGCTTTGATTTCTTGTCAAAAATTTTCTTCACTCTGCTCTGATGATCTGCGATGCGATCAACCACCTTGATTCGTTCTTCTTCTAGCCTGGTTAGGTACATAACCCTCTTTTCGATAGAATTCTGAAAAGCTACATCTTCAACCGCTTTCGCCAACTGCAAGGCCGGCAATTCTACTGAGATAGGAATTTCAGCATCAATCCCATATAGCAATTGGAAAGGAGACATCCCTATGGCTCACTTTGGAGTGATCCGATCAGCCCACAACGCATCATACAATGCTTTGTGCCATGTCCTCTGATTTTCATCCACTAGTTTCCTGATTATAGTAACCAGATTCTTATTGCTGGACTCAGCTTGTCCATTACCCTGGGGATAATAATCAGATGAGTGAGCCAGAGTGATGCCAAATCCATAGCAAAATTCTGTCAACTCATGTGACGAGAAGTTAGAGGCATTATCAGCTACAATCTTATGAGGCACACCGAATCTGACGATTATATTTTCTTTCAGGAACTTGCAAACAGCTTCAGAAGTTGCTTGCTTGATTGGTGCGGCTTCTACCCACTTGGTAAAATAATCTGTGGCAGTCAGCACATAGTTATGTCCGGCACTGGAAGCAGGATTCAATGTTCCGATAAAATCAATCCCCCATTGGTGAAAAGGTTCTTCAATCACTACAGGCTTCAGAGGAAGAGCTGCTAGCTTGGGGCGACCAACGAAATGTTGACAAGCTTCACATTTAGACACCCATTCCGCTGAATCCCGGAAAAGAGTAGGCCAATAGTACCTAGCCCGTAGGATCTTATACGCTGTTACAGAGGATGAAAAATGTCCTCCGCATGCTAGGCTATGAAAGGACTCTAATAACTTTTCCTGTTGTGATTTATCAACACAACGCAAGAAAACACCATCAATACCTTTCTTGTATATTGCATTATTCCACAAAAGGTATTTTGCAGATCTCAACTTGACGGTCCTCTTCTCCTTTTGATTTAAATGTGGGGGGCATTCACCATAAGTTAGGAAGAAAGCAATGTCCGTGTACCATTCATCGGTCGTACTCACAAAAAGCACCATAGGCAGCCCTGAAGAAGTATCTTGAGTCTTTTCACACTCTGCTTCGGCATGATTTTCTGCAATTAATTGGCACAGGCCCCTTCCTCGTACCAACTTGGTAGGCCTGATGTCCAAATCATACTCCTGAACCTTAGCTATCCAAGTACCTCATTGGCTTCCCAGCTCTTGTTGAGTCAGAATGGATTTAACAGCAGTATCAGGAACGAGAACGAGAGTATGGGAATTCAGCACATAGTACCTGAAATGTTTTACTGCTCGTACCACTGCGTAAGCATGTTTTTCAATCTGTGACATCTTCAACTCATGTTCCTTCAATGGGAAACTCATGAATGCGATAGGAGCTTCGATGCCTTCTCCATTTTCCTGCATCAGGATGGCTGACACTGTGTGGGCAGAGGCGTAACTGTACATGATGAAATCTTTCTTAAAGTCTGGACATACTAAGACAGGAGCGCAAGCAACTGCCCTTTTGATTTCTTCGAATGCCAGCTTCCCTTCTGTACTCCATCGAAATGGAACTTTGCCTTTCATCATTCCAAGGATATCCTTGGTTTTGTCAGCGAAATCAGGTACAAATCTTCTCAAGAAATTGACCTTTCTGAAGAAAGAATGAACTCCTGTTTTACTTGTGGGCAAGGTAAGGCTCTGAATAGCCTTTACCCTTTCTGGGTCAATTTTGGTTCCTTCCTTAGTCACAATATGACCCAGCAATTTTCCTTCGGTCACCCCGAACATGGACTTCTTGGGATTCAATGAAATCCCGTGACGTCTGCATCTCAAAAGTACCTGTTCTAAATGATCATAATGATCACTCCGTTTTTTAGAGAAAACAGTCAAGTCATCCAAATAAACAACTATGACCTTGCCCATCAAATCTCTGAATGCTAAGTCCATAGCTCTCTGAAAAGTGGCTCCGGCGTTGATCAAGCCGAAAGGCATTCTCCTGTAAGCAAAGGTACCCCATGGGGTTGTGAAGGCTGTCTTGTGTTGATCCTCTGTGGTTACCTCGACTTGATTATATCCCGAAAATCCGTCGAGCATGGATAGCATTTCTGATCCGGTAACAGTTTGTAATACCTGATCCATGATAGGCAAGGGATAGTTATCCTTCAACGAGGACTGATTCAAATTTCGGAAGTCAACACAGATCCGGATCTCGCCATTCTTCTTCCTGACAGGAACAATGTTAGCAATCCAAGTGGAGTGATGGATTGGGAAAATAATTCTAGCATCTAACATCTTCTGAATTTCTGCCAGTATAGTTCCTGAGATCTTGGGATTGTAATGTCTTTGCTTTTGTCTGTACGGCTTCACATCAGGCTTCAAAGGGATACTGTGCTGTACATCTTTGGGCTTGAAGGATTTCAAATCTGCATAAGACCAGGCCAACACATCGATGTATTTCTTCAAAAGCGAAGTGAATCTCACCTTCTCTTCAGGAGAACAACATTTCCCGATATTCACCATCCGAGGTTGATCAGATGAACCTAGATTGATTTGATCTACTTCAGAGGAAGAAGCTCCTTCGACTTGCCTTTTGTTTTGAATAAAACGATCATGCTTGTCGAACAAACCTTCCAGGGAAACCAAACCTTTTGGTATCTTGTTGCCTTTCAGCTGGATAAATTCACCATCAACCTCTTGATATGGATCTGAAATAGTTTCACGAAAGGCTGATTCCGAACCTTCAAAATATAATTCACTGAAATTGTCAGCCTTTTCTAGAAAAGCCAACACCTGTCGATCATCGTTGAACACTTGCCAGTGAGTTGCATTATCTGGGACACTAGGGCGGTACACAATCTCGATGGAGTATGTATCTTGCTTGAACTGAGGATGAGGAAGAAGAAGAGATGCAGACACGGCCAAAGAATCAGCCTTGTCATTATAATCTCTCAAAACTGCCTTGATAGAAAATGCATCAAAGCATTCTATACTATCCCAAACTTTATTCCGGTAATGTTTCAACCGATCATTTTTCACCTGATATATACCCCTGACCTGATTGACAATCAGCTCCGCATCTCCCTGAACCTTGAGATTTCTGATTCCCTTCTGTCTGGCTAATTCTAATCCTAATAACAGGGCTTCATATTCGGCCGTGTTGTTAGTATTATCAAATTGCAACTTGTAAGCTGATGGGAAAATCTCGGAGCTAGGAGATATAAGGACAACACCAGCGCCTGATCCAGAGGTTGAGCAGCTACCATCAAATTCGAGCATCCAAATAGCATTGGGATCTTCTTCTTCCACATCTACAATGGGTATCTCTGAAGTCATGAAATAATTCCCAAAGCTAGCATCTTCGAAAAGGATCTGAGCTTTTGGATCATCTGATTTGGTCACCAAATACTTCGCCTGTGGTTCAGGATGAAGAACCTGATGAACCCCATTGACTGGGATCTTAGCTTTGGTCCAATCCATATTAATTTCTCCTCCGACGTCTTTACAAAAACCTCTACCCAAGAGGATACCATAAGCCGCAGGAATATCGGCAACCAGAATAGTCATTTTCACTCTCTTCTCAGGGAAAGCAACAAATGCAAACTGTGCGTCCTTGATTTGACCAATCAGAGGAACTTGTTTAGTTTCCATGGAATAGCACCGTCCATATGACTTAGTCAAAGTAAGCCCAAGGGCATGGGCCACTTTTGCGGGCATAACATTATCAGAGGCCCCTGAGTCAATGATGCAATTGCTGAGTTTAAACCCATTTATAAGTAGAGATAAATAAAATGGTTCAATCTTTCCTGAAGAAGAAGCAGAGGTCAGATTGTTCTGTGGTGGAAGTTGAGCAGGATTTGGAAGGAGACCTTTGGAAGGTGACGGAACAGCCGCTTTACTTCTGATGAACTTGGCCAACTTTTCGAACTGTTCGGGATTCGACTGAAGGTATTCTGCTTCTGACATTTGAATTTTGGTTCTCTTTGCATGATCAATAATGTCAAAAGCAGTATAAGAAGGAATGATGGTAGGCTCAGTTCTAATTACATGAGCTTGTGCTGAGGCACTGATCTTAGGAGAAGGAGAATAAGGAGCAGCTACCTTTTTGGTAACCTCTCTTTCAGTTTGCGCCGAAATAGGGGTACCCCTCTTAACTATGGATATGGGAGGTTCCTTATTCTTCTCCTTAGTGTTTTCAAGAGATTTTCTGGGATTCTGAGATTGGGACCGAGTGAACACAGCAAATGACTGACCATCTGGCTCACATTCATCTTCATCATATTCCAAATACCCAATGCTGGAGTCGCCAGCTGACTCGTCATAAGACTCATCAGCATATCCTGAAGCTTCGAAAGCCTCACGGAAATCTTGTTCTTCTGGTTCATCGTCTTCTTCAATTAGTTCTACTGCTGCATTGACGGGAGGAGCTTCAATTGCTAGTCTTGGTTGAGCAGGAGTTAACCGTGGCCTATCTCTGACAGGTGCACCATTGTTGTTATTGAAATTCCGTCTAGGGATATCCCGATACGGAACATTGCTCACCTGCTGGGACATTTGCTTTTTTAAAGCAATCAAATCGTTAGCCATTTTTTGAAACATAGGATCAGTGTTACCTTGAGAAGAACCTTGATTTTTGAGTTTGGGTATGTCTTTCTTGATCCTTCCGGCCAAGATGAGATCATCCTCTATTTCAGTAGCTGTTGACTGAGCAGTAGCCAAATCTGGGATAACCGACCTTCTTAATAAAAAGCTTATATCAGGAGGTTGAGCATTGATGAAGAAGCATTTTTGGTTTTCCAGAGTAGGTACAGCTATTTC
Organism: Taxus chinensis; assembly: GCA_019776745.2. Classification (NCBI taxonomy): domain Eukaryota; kingdom Viridiplantae; phylum Streptophyta; class Pinopsida; order Cupressales; family Taxaceae; genus Taxus; species Taxus chinensis. The sequence goes on along the minus strand of CM034148.1, from coordinate 772,507,099 downwards.
TGGAATCTTCCGGATCAGCTTGTTGAACTTTGCCACGAATTCCCGCATAGGTTCATGCGATTCCTTCTTCATATGCGTGAGCTGAGCTAACAAAGCATGGGAATCTTCGGCTGGTTTGAAACGTGCTTCGAACTTAGTCCGCATGGTAGCCCAGTTTGGGATGCATGCATTCGGGAGGTGATAAAACCATTCAGCTGCTGCACCCTGCAACGTTTCAATGAAGAGTCAGACGGAGACATCTTCGTGGGCTACTCCGAGGACACCGCATGCAACAAAGAAAGATGCAATGTGCTCGTCAGGATGCTGCTTCCCATCCCCATTGAACTTGGGAATGTTTTTACGTGATCCACGTGGTAACTCATTCAATGGAGGAGTCAAAGAAAGAGGACCAATAACTGCACCCCAAGGCACAGGTTGAACCGCCATCCTTCTGAAAAGAGTGCGTACAGGGATCCGAGTATCAGACAAGAGTAGTGCACGACAAGTTGCAGATGCTTCCTGTTCCACGGGGATCCGGTTTCTCCGAACAGGTGAAGAACTTCTGGTTCGGTTAGAGACAATGCTGTCGGGAGAAAGACTGAAATTGTGCTGTTGCAGTAACTCAAAGAGTGGATCAATTTCACCTTGAGCTCGGCGAGACCGAGTGAAGATCTTCCTGGCCAGCTTGAACTGAAAGGAGATCTTGTTGAAAATAAGGCAAATATGGAGTCGCCAGACACCGAGAGGATAAGCTTTATACTATAGATCCGTATTCCCCAGCGGAGTCGCCAAAAACTGTTGGTTGGATATTTTGTCAAACCAAAATATGAGGTTCAACCACAGTATATGGGATTAAATCCCTCCTCAAAGACAGGTGAGGCTGCCTGTTTATTGCTAATCTAAAACACAGTAAACAATATATACAGTATTCACACTAATCTAACCATTGGGGGTTAGGATGAAATCCCGAAATCCACATTCACACGATTCAAGGATATTGCTTTCGTAAATGAAATAGGTTAGAAACTGTTACAATGAAAGAAGCACGGTAGAAAGGAAATGGGAGAAACGTATTTTCTTTCGAGTAAACACAGAGCACGAAATAATCATACGAGTTTTAGATCACAGATGTAATGTCTGAAATAATCAGAAACACTGAGATGCTATGCAAAGAATAGCCTAAGATCATGAACATAAGAACACTGTCTTAGGTAAGATATATTCCACAACACAAAGTCTGTAAAACAATATCAGCTTCTATTCTTTAAAATGATTGAACGAAAACACAAAGTTTTTCTTCTTTCCAATAGCCCCTAAATATTCCAAAAAATCTCGACCCTTTGGAATGCAAAAGCATCCCTTATTTATAACAAAAAGAAGTAGAGATAAAATAGGGCAGATCCTAAAAAGTAGCATTTAACTAGAGTTCTGTTTTGCTTGATTCTCACGCAGGAGATCAAGTCAAAATATGATTCAAAAATATGACGAAACAGAAATGAAAAAGACATGTCAATTTCAAAATTGAAATGACATGAAACATTAAGACTTAGTCTGAATCGTCATCCTTTGCTCCTTCCTCTTTTTCTTCCTCCAGCTGAGACTGTTTTCTCTGAAATTCTTGGAACTTCCGAATTATGCCTTGCATTTCGTTCTCATCAGGCGCAGTGGAATGATCATTCCAAATTTCACAGGTCTCATGAATGTCGCTGGCATTGCCGGGAAGCTTTTTCAATCCTTTGCTGAGTTTCCTTAAGGCCTCCAAAGTATGTTCAACCCTTACAAACCGATCCATGATTTCAAGACCAAATCCTTGTATTGGTTCCTGCTGAACAGACTCTCGAATTTGGTTGAAGAGATCATCTACTGATAGGATACCTGAGTTCCCAACTAACACCTTTGGACAAATCTTCAACAATTCTTCTTCCAGATCACTTTTCCCATCGATCAATTTATCCCTTGATTCTCTCAACTTACTGCAGGCTTCATTGAGAATCTTTATTCTGAACCTGATGGCCTTGGTCAGCTGGAAATGCTTATCTGTATGTGGAAGAACACCTTCTTCTACCAAGAGATGTGCTGGTATTTGCTTTAATACATGGAGAGCTTCAAAAGTCAAATCAAGATGTCCAATTTCCTGAGAGAATTCTTCATCCATCTTCTCTCCCTCCTTCTGAATGTCCCCTAAAGACTGATGAACTTTCACCACGTCTTGAATCACTTCCTTCCCCTGTTGGAGCAACCTTTGGATCCATTCATCAACCACCCTTCCTTTTTTAGCAATCTTTTCAATCGTAGGCACTGATGAGAAATCGAATCCGGCAGAGACAGAAGAAGATGGTATGGATTCAAGGGGTGTTGAGAGTTTAAGCAAAACCTCTGTCAACTGCTCCACTTTTCTCTTAAGCTCATCTCTGCTGTCCTTTGTTTCTTTCAACTTTTGGCACAACACGTTTATGGAATCCCGTGCATCTTGTTGCGCCCCTTCTGCTGTCACTTTCCCTAGAGCCACCCTGGTTATCTGATAATCAGAGGCTGTTACATCCTCTCTAGTTTTGTCAGTCGAGGGAGTGGCAATCTCTGCGAACTTATCTCCTGAAGCATCCACCAAAACCCTTGAAACTGTTTTGGGTTTCTTGGCTGATTTCGCAGTAGGAGCCTTGAGTGAGCTGAAATCAAAGGCTGGTAGGGGTACAATCACCTTCCTCTTCCTCGGAGTTTGCTCGAGTAGCCATTGCGGCGTATCAGAGGAAATTGCCCATGTTGTAGTAACTGGTATTCTACTCTCAAGAGGAGAAGATTCTACTATTGGAGGGGGAACAGTTGTTAATGTGGTAGTAGATTCAATAAAGAGAGGCACAGGAGTGGGCGTGTTGGTGATCACTTGGGTTCCAGCAGAGAGGGGTGAAAGTCCAGAGAAAATACCGGCCATGCTTGAAGAAGTGGATGGAGAATGAGGAGGTAGGAGTGGTTGTGAGGGGGGAGGCACAGATTCAGACTCCAAAGCCTTGAGATGCAAGAGACAAGGTCTCTTCAGTTTGATAATCAACAAATGATGAAGACAGAAGCTGACTTCCTCCTTCTTCCAAATTAATTTCTCCTATTTCTGGTGGTGTTGGTGATTCTGGCACATCCACCGTTTCAGCTGGAGAAATAATTGAAGAGATTTGTCTTTCTTTCCTCTTCTTGACAATCTTGACTTTTATAGGCGCCCTAGAAGATCTCTTGTCCTTTTCCTTTTTGGAGGGCCCCGCCTCTGAAGCAGCCAACTTTGAAAACTCATCATCTTTAAAATTCATTCCCCAAGAGGAAAGCCATGCTTTGGTGTGAGCAAGGATTAGGGCTGACCTATCTGTAATAGAGGCTTTTTCGCTGGCTGACCAATCAATAGGTGGGAAAACATATTGATCCTCATTTAGTCCATCATAGGAAAGATCCAAAACACTTTCATTGTCACCCGTACCTTCTGGCAAATCAGCAAGCTCCAGTGTTTGAATCTCAGCAATAGTTAATCTGCTATTATCCTTTCTGCGAACAGCAACCTCGTTACGCAGATCAACCCAAATATCCTCTATGTTTGGCCTATGCAGATGCTGGGTTCCATATGCTCTGAGCACTCCTCGGATGTCAAAACCGTCTCGAGGCTTCATATGCTTCTTCAATTTGTCCTGAAGTTCGTGGATTCAACATTTTTGGCCTTTCACTACTGTTGAGCAAGTATATCTCCCAATAGAAATTGGGAAGGACACAGCAGCCTTATGTTTGCTTTGTTGGAATTTATGGAAATCCAACAGCTGCCTAACCAACTCCATCAATATCAGTCTATCCCCTGGATATCGAGGCAGGTGAAAAGGATCCCCCGAGTACATGACCACCCGAAGATATGTAAACTTCTTGAATTGTAAGAAGATACATCCCCATTTAGAAACTTCAGCCCAAGCCTCATCTGAGACTCTTGTCTTCCTCAGCTCAGGGTTTATCCTGCAGATATTTTCATAGAAGAAGGCATCATTCACCCTCTGAAATGGTCTTTGGACCCCTTCTTTGTCAATTGAGGGAAGTATTGATACACCTGGTTTGCCGTTCTGCTTCCCTTGGTATCCAGCCCAGGATAGTTCCTCATCCCGGCTGCTGCGTATGTGACATATGAAGACATATAAAATTTCCCAGTTGACAAGACCGTTGTCATTTGGGAATCAATCTCATTGTTGATGAGAGTACCCCAGTCGATCCCTTGCTGATTCTTCTTGATGGTGATCATAAATTGATACATCCATCCTTGAAATACATTCGATTCAGGCAAACCAAAAACCCGACTCAGCAGGGTGATAATATCATTGATTTCTTGGATGAAATCACTCCTGGGAATAGTCCTTGGAAATCTAGAGACCGCTGGTTTGGCCTTGATCAGGAACTTCTTGTTTACATCCTTGATGCAGTCTTCCTGATTGTTGTCCCAGGCCTTCTGAGCTGACTTGATGTTCAACTCCCCATACTCTTCAAAATTAGGCAGTTTCAGGAGATCATCAAAGTAACCTCCATCCAATTTGATCACTACTTCACCTGATTGACTTCTCACAGAACGAGAAGCCGAGTCATAACTAGATGCACAAGCCAAGATGAATTCTGGACATTGGGTAGACATGGGAAAACCCGCTGCGAGAGGCAAGCCACTGTCAGCTATAGTTCTCATCCATGGAGTTTGGGAGGAACTCCTCACTCTACTCCAGAAATCTTCCATGTCTATATTTCCGAGTTCGGTGTCTCTGATATCATAGTTGCAATCAATGTACGATGGAGATTCCAGCTTCTTGAACTTGTATTTCATTCTGCCAGACTTCTCGGCCTTTTCCTGAGATGGACCAGGATCTGACATGAAGAACGTTGAAGGGAGAAAGGTTCGAAGCTCAGGAGATGTTGTCCACTGTCAGAATTCCGACCTGCTGGATATGCCGGAAGAACAGAAGAGTCCGACACTGGAAGCAGAAGATGTCGGAAAATCCTGAAAGTCCGATGTGTTGAAAATGTCAGAAACTTTGGGAAAAAAACCCGACACTGCCGGAACTTTGGGAAAGCCCGGCACTTTGGATAATGTCGGGACTTTGAGGAACCCCGACACGTCAAACCTTCAATACACTTTGGCTCTTCGACTCTGCGCAACAGGCTTCAAAACCCGAAAAGAAAAACAGGGTTTTTCATCGAATTTCAAAACATGCAATCTCTTTTTTTTGTCATTCATGTTCCATGCATATAATAAAACTTCAAGGAAATAGCATTAAGTGGTAGTCTTAGAAGAGATAAACCCTAAAACCTAAAACCCCTTTCAAAATAACTCCAAAGAGAACAAGAAAGGAAAACCCTCAAAACCCGGCGAGAAATTGAGAAGAAACCACGCGCAATCGATCCGTATAAACTAAGAATAAAGAAGGGAGAGAAAAATACCTTCAATCAGAGAAAGAAAAGATCAACAACAGGTGATTCAATCGAGCAAGGTGAGCTTTCGGGTTTCGAAATCGGAAGAGCATGCACGAAAAATCCACGAATTAAAAATACGTCTGGTAAGAATGACGTGGAAATCCACGTATTTATAAGAAAATTGGTAATTAATACACTTGGGCTCGGCACGTGCCAACTCACCGACAACTCGGCATGAATGCCATGTCAGCATGTTTGAGAGGTCCGAAAACCCGACACGAGGGGGCTTAGTGCAATTCGGGTTTCGGGTTTCAGAAAACATGAGGCATAAAGCATGAGGTGCTTAGATGTTACATAGCCCCGAAAACCCGATACAAAGGACTAAGCGGACTTCGGGTATCGGGAAGCATGAGGCATAAAACATGTTTTGGATTAGGCATGTTCCGATGCGCCGGGAGTCCGAAAACCTGATTTTCTCAATACGAAGTGGATTTCGGGTTTCGGAAGACAGACGACATAAAGCATGTTAAAACTCATGTCGAGCTGCTGATAAAACCCGAAAACCTGATTTTCTCAATACGAGGCCATAATGCAAAATCAACTTCAAAAATTTCGTAGGGGTTATCTAATCATTTTGTCGTGAACTCAAAACGTAGATAACATGGTCCCTATGTTTTGCATGACAGTCTTATCGTGATCCACGCAAGCCCTGATTTGTCCTAGTGAATCTTGCTCCGCAGTCAAGCATTTGATTTTGATCTCCGTGCCAAACTACCTTGTTCTTCATGAAAACTCACCTTTTTTGTGCATTAATGGAAGTAATTTCAATCTATTTTTTGCTCTATTATTTATCTTTGTTTAACTCTTTCCCATTTCTGCCATTCCAGATCTCTCTTTGGCTATTTTCATTTTGATGTTTTAGTTATCAACCCTACATTTATTTTTTAGGATAATGATAGCTTCTAACACAATCACCTTATTTTTAATTTTATTTTGGTTGAGAGAACCAAAAATTGTTTAATGTTGTTCATCAAGATGATGCAAACAAACCTCGTTAATTAATGCATATTACATTTTTTACATGGTTGCCACCTAGATATGTTAGGAAAATATATGACGCTAAAAAATTAATTCAAAACTATAAAACTATATTAATAATTCAATTGTATAATAATTATTTAAAACTATATATGTGTTTTCATGTAAAATTAACCAAATGTAATGCCTTCATCATTTTTATGGTATGTACATTGGAAGTTAAATACATTATATATGCAATAATATTATTAAATCTAATTTTAAAGAATATGTATTTTATAATTAATATAATATTTCTTTTGATCCCACTAATCTATGCCAAAAATTAACATAACTTTGAGGCTATCACGATATAATTGGTTGTTTTGACAACATATTGATAAAACCCCAATTTTATTTCGAATTACATACAAGATTTTACACGTATATTTATATATCCATTATATAAATTATGGATTTATTTGTTATCATTTGTATCTTTTCAATATGATTTCTTTGCTATGAATAAATATACCATAGGAAAATTTGTCTACCTTAGAGTCCGCTAGGATATAATTCTAATTTGGAAAAATCATTCGTTTTCCTTCGCACCTCACGGATCAATTGTTGTTATATAGGCAACACAACATTTTTGGGTCCTAGCGACTGATTTTGTTCTTTTTCAGCTATTATATTCGCAGAGATTAAAAATTTAGATTTATAAAACAACTTCATTTTGAACATGATATATTTACCTTTAGGAATATCTTAACAGTCGTTAGGGTGAAACGAGTAGATCACGTTGTATCTAAAAACTTGTATTATAACTTCTAGGTCGTTAGTCCATATTTCTTTTCTTGTCCTAAATGTAAAAATATTTTGCCAAAATATTATAGGAAATATAAAACTCTAGACGTATAGTTGTGTATCCCATGAAAAAAAAGATTCTAAACGTACACAACTTGATTATGAATATGATATATTTAACTTTAAATATAGCTTAGCAGCCATTAGGGCGGAATGATTCCAAGTCTATACGTATAGTATTATATAAAATACTAGATTTATATGTTACCGTTTATATAAACTACATTTTGAATACGATCTAAATGAAAAATGTTGGTTACTCTAGCTACCGCTAGGCTATAATTCTTATTTGGATGAAGTCTTCGTTTACCTTTGAGGACTCAAGGATAGATGGATTTTAATATAGGAAACACACTTTTTTGGGTCAAGCGATCGCTTTGATTTTTCTCTCCTATTAAATATGTTTGGTTATTTTTAGGAAAAACACTTTTTTCAATCAATTGATCACTTTGTTTATGACTAAGAATAGCTTATCAGACACTAAGCTTCATCGAGGATATCACATTGTATAACATTAAGACCTTACGGTTTTTTGGATTAAAAAAATTAAATTAAAATATTTTGAGATAAGAGGGCACTGGGTACTTCCACACTATAATATTTTGAGCTTAGTGGGTGTTATAATCTATCCAGTTACCCAATTATATTTTGAGCTTAGCGTCTGCTAACTTATGACACAACATAATATTTATATCTTAGAAATCTCTAAGTTTCAGAAAAAGAAAGTAAGATATTATAAGCATAATGACTGGTAGGTTATGCCAAAAGATAATAATATGATCTTAGTGAATACTTGTATTAAGAGCTTAGTGATCACTAGGTTATACCACAACATATTATTTAGGTATTCAATTTGCTAGGTTATGTATCGCAAACATGATATGTTATTTTAAATTAAGATATTTTGATCTTAGCACCCGCTAGATTATGATACCACATAATCATTGGAACCTAGCGGTAGTTATGATTTAGAATCTAAATTGAGGTATCAAGAGATTAAAAACCACTAGGTTATGCACACAATATAGTATTTAGGTCTTCAATTCACAAGAATATGTATCACAAACATTATATGTATCGCAAAGAAGATATATATAAATTATTTGAATTCATTCTATGATTTTAATATATTAAATTAGGATATTTTGATGATAAATCTTCAAATAAAGTACATGAGGAACTAGTACATGATAAGTGTTCCAGTAGTCGACTCCCATGATGATTACAAGTGATTTATCTTACTATATATATGCCAAAATATGGGGAATATTTGTAATTAGCTTCACTTCACCCACAAATACTTCCTATATCGATAAAATTTGCTATACATACAGCCATTCCGACCCTTAAACAAAAACCAAAGACAAATGCTTCTAGAAATGATTAGGTAACTCAGGATCTCGGCTCCACCTCATCAATGATTTTGACATCAGCATCCCCTTTACTCTGATTAGAGGAGGAGGATGAATCGACACAACATTCCGACATTTTTTACTTTCACAAAAGAAGGGAGTTCTATACCCTAATTTTATGCAACTACCTCTAGACCACGTGTAATTGCTTGCATCCCCTATGTCAAGGCATAGACATGATACTAAAGGCTGACTAGATTCTCTTCCAACTTCTCATTCTCTTTATGCAAGATAAACTAGCTTGAAGAGTTGGACAATATGTTTTTTTGCACTTAACCCTTGCACCATGTCAAAAACGTTCCTCTACCCCTTGGACTAGTTTGGATCAAGCATTATCTTGCACATGCTCTCAAAAATATCACTGTCATCTTCTTCTTCGAATTTCTCCATGACCGAAATGACCTTCTTGAGCCAATTTCACATAGCTTCGTTCCGAATTTTCCTGTCCATCCAAGTAGGGTGGACACGACGCTGCTCATCTAGCTTAGAGGGGAAGCGCGAGATTTATTTTTGGGAAGCTTCCATTCTAAAGAGAAAATACAAAATGCCTTAGTGTAGGAAAGGGCCATCATCTTCTATAGCCATTTTAAGGGACCTCTCAAGCATTTGAAACAAAAAATCTATAAATTTTAGCTTTCGATCATGTCGAAGATGCACAAGAAGAAAAATTTAAGGTCCATAGATCACTTTGTAGCATCACTGAAGCATGCAATACCTCCTCAATTTCTCAACAAACCTATCCCAAGGTTGTGGAAGTGAGTCTCGTTCATAGCCTGAGTGAAACATTGTTAGCTTTCACTGGGATACGGGAAATTATCCATCTCAACCTGAAGTGAGCATTGAAAATAAATTTCTCCCTCCATGGGGAGCCCCGTCACAGCCACAATGGACTCTTGTCAAAATAATAAATTTAGTATTTCCCACTTTGACTCCTCCTTTCTTCCAGGTTACCAACACACTGCACGTTACTTTGACATAGTGACCAGACAGTCTTTCCATAAATGACGTAACACCACTATCGTGTAAAAATATTCCATACTACCGGGTTGGCCTTAACCTCTTCATAGGAAGAAGGATCAATGCATTTGCTGGTGCTACCCATAGTGAACATGGCTTTTTTGATAGTGATTGCCAAAGGCCCGATATAGACGATTCTTAAATAGAGATGTCAAACACCTTCATTCCAATCTTCAACTCATGTCCCCAAGATTTCTAATTGAATTTTGTCCTGATTATTAATATTCATTAATTGATCTCATTCCATCACACAAATGAAATCTATGAATGTCATAAATTCCCCAAAAAATCCAAAAATTCCTTATCCTCTTGCAGCCTCCAAAAGAGATATTGCCTCAACATAACCTAACAACTTTTAATCTTAGTTAATGTTTAGCCAACCCCAAAATTAATTAGTTAATGTTCTTGCAATTACTGCATTTAGTGGAGGTCTAAGGTTTGAATGTTAGCAATATTAGATGTATTTAGTTAATATATATTATAAAGGAAGAATATGTAAACAAAATGAAGCATGGTGAAATAACTAATATTGCGAGACATGATTTCATACTGTATAGATTATCAGACAAAAAATCATAAAGCAATATCTTATTGGAATTTATTTATTGAAACTTCTATTTGTTACATTTAGGTTCTCCAAGGTTGTTCATTCTACACATGGAAATGAAGTGGGTAAGAATAGAGATGTTAGAGGGAGCACAAGCAGCACTTGTGATGGGAATTTGTTTGCGAGATTTGGTAAGGTGATTTCAAAAAACACTTTTTGACTGGAATAAGATATGGACGATGTTTTCTGTAAAAAATGCATCCCCACTAGTCCTCTCCATCCCGGGATCTGATTTTTTCAATGGAGAGTAGCATGTTTAGTTCAGACCAAGATAAAATTAAATGTAGATACAATTACATGTACATGGCAAGAATCATATCCTTATTGGGTTTGTGTTCTCTTACATGTACAATTACATTCACAATTACAGGTATAATTACAGGTACATGACAAGAATAATATACTTTTTCATCTTCTAACTATCCTCGTGGATGTTAAAAGTTCTTCTTATAATGAACCCTTACGTGACTTCAGACTGGTGTGGGTATATATATTAACTTGAATCAATATTGTTTTTTTTTTTGGTACACTTGATAGTTGGTTGTTTATATTACTTCAAGCATAGTGGTCGCTTTCATTTAATAAGTTACTGAATGATATTTTGAACTTAGCATCTGCTAGCTTATGACACAACATAATATTCGGATCTTTGAGGTCTCACAGTTTCAAAAAAATAAAGTGAGATATTATTATGATTTTAGTGGTCACTGGGATTTAACAAATTAAATCAACCTAGTTTGATCTTAGCAGGGAAAATGTATTTGAAGAATATAATATTTCGAGCTAAAGATTCACTACCATTTAACAAGCTAAAGAAAGACATATTGAGTTTAGTTTCCGCTAGTATCTCCAGTGTTAATCTCGTAATGAACTTCCTCCTAGTTGGAGTATTGAACTTGATATAACAAAAAAAGGTATAGTAGTTTGGGATTGAAGTGGAATTTGTAACCTATTTTTTAAATTTGTTACTACTCAAACAGAAGTGTGACTAACTTCATGGATGTTAGAAGTTCTTATTATTGAAAGGATTGAAAGATTTGTGAATTACTACAAAATGCCTTTTATGTTGTACTTATAATATGTTGTTGCTTGAATGAAAAAATATTGAACATGTTTCTAAAATAGTCTAGTGTGTTTTAAACATCCTATATCAATTGCTTTCACAAAAACACTTTTATTACATGAATTTATGGAGATCAATGACTACAATGCTTAAATATAACACGTGACATATCAGTTATTGGACCAAACATATTCATTTTCAAAAAAAATGTTGTCTTGCAAAGGATTTATGGAGGAAAAATTGGACTAAGGATTTACTCCCCAAGGTCAACAACATGAATATTGTCCTTAACTAGAATTGAATTGTAAAGATTGGAGGAAAAAATTGTATTTATTTGAAATATTTGTTACTTACTACAAAATACCTTTTATGTTTTACTTATAATATGTTGTTGTTTGAATGAAAGATATTGAACTTGTTTTCTAAAATAATTTGATGTCTTTTAAATGTCCTAGATCAATTGTTTTCACATAAATGCTTTTCCTACATACATTTATGAAGATCAATGACTATAATGCTGAAGTATAACACCTGACATATACATTATTGGACCAAACCATATTCATTTTCCAAACATATGTTGTCTTGCAAAGGATTTGTAGAGGAAATTTTTGAATAAGGATTTACTCACCAATGTCAACATGTTTTTCTGGTTAGTTGTTCAAAACAAGATTTTAACACTAGAAAATGTGAGAAAGGATACAATTAATAATTGGACCATAAGAAATATCCTTAAAGATACTAAATAAAATTTTCTGAAAGAGTTTGATAAATGTAATTAATTATTCACACCCTCGAGAAAGGGTAATAAATGTGTGGATTATCTTTCCATATTGGGGGCTAAAGGTAATAATTTTAAAGTGTGTGAGAGGGGAGATGATATCACCAATGTTATTAATCTCATTAAAAACATTAAGTACTCATGTGTCTGGTGGTTTTTTTCCCTCGTTGGGATGTCATTCTTGTACTTATGGTTAATAAGACCCTTCCCACGTGCATGATATATGGTGGGATTTGTATTAATTTTGTTCTTACAATTCATTTTGGCCATTGTTTCTTCCATTTTCAATCTCAATCGACTAAAACCATGGGAGGTGGTCATTTGAGAACTGATCCCATGAGCTATTGTTCCCTGCAAGATAACCCCTCTTTGTGGCGCATTCTGAAAATTGGGGGGTTTAGGAATTTCATCTCAAAAATCACGGGGTCTGATCCTTATCTTGCGTTGGAGTTTGGTTGGGCATGGAAAAATGGTAGCATGGTGATCCGCGGCATGGAAATTCTAGGTTTTGGAGGATTCGATAGTGTAGGCGATTGTAATGGAGATGGAGGGCTTAAATATATTCAAATACTACACCAGAAACAAGCAGAAAATTGAGACTTTCTTCCGCAGTGAAGAAATGGTTTACCTACTGGTAGATGATATTGCTAGATTTTACATCCCTGATATTTGGAATATGGTTTGCCTCCACCTTATTAGGTACATTAATCTTGAGGTGAGTTATCAAAGATATTTACTCACCATATTACTATGCTTAATATGTTTAGGTAGAAGATTGCTACGAGACTTCCCTTTTTTTTGTTTATGTCACTCTCTACGTCGGTGCATGATTTTCAATAGGGAAATATTGGTTCCCCGATACACCATGGACTAATTCTTTTTATTTTTAAGAAAATTAGACCAGTGGTGGTAAAGGAATTAGAGCCTGAATCATGGGATTCATAATGAAAATTTTACTCTTGTAACCATATGAAAAAACTGAGGAGAAAGAATAGAGAGGCACCTAAAGGGAATGGCAATCTTGGTACTAAACTGAAGTTCTCTTTTGATACGAAAGGGGAGTCATCTAAAGGGAAAGAGAACATCAAAATCTTGGTTGGAATGTGGCTTTTGATAAAATTTCCCTTAAGGTGAGTCAGGTGGAAATGGATATAGATGGAGGTAATTTGGAAGGCAGATATGGGAAACAATGTAATGCATTACATTGACACCTCTAAGAAAAATTACATAACCCAAAACTCTATCAGGGTCGATATGGTAGAGATAAAAATTTTAGTTTTAGAGTTGCAGGGGTGTGTGATCAAGCTGGATCAGAGACATAAATTTTGTTGGTATAATCTCCACCCCATTAGTTCTGATGGGGAAGAGCAGGTTGAAGATGACATCCCTATCATGAACGAGTGGGATGATAATATGAAATGTTTGAAGACTAACTATTCTATTGGTTCTTGGAGATTTTGTTTGACTGTTTGTGGGCTATATCGTTTGAGATGTTTTCCCCTCCATGGTTTTTGATTTATCCTTGTATTGATTTGTTGGACTGTATTTTGGGATAAGTTGTTTTAGCCCTTTTTATCCTGTTTCTTTTTTGTTCACTCTTGGTGATGCTCACGATGCATTCTATTGCAAGGTTTTTGGGTGCCTTAATCCCTATATAAAGTAGCCAATCATAATGCTCACATATATTTAATAAACCATGTTAATAGTAATTTTTTCATGACATTTTAAATTAAACAAGACAGAGTAGCAAGTTCATGCCTCACGGGTGGGAGATATGCTAGTTGTGTGATTGTTTTCATAGAATTATGATTTTTATTAAATAGAATAAATCAATGTTGCAACAAGGCCTCATATTTTTCAAATCAATACTAACTATCATACAAAGAAAAATATAAAGAAGTTTCGTAGTTTAAAAATTTATTTAAATAAATTACAAACATTGGAAAGTTGAAAATTTATAGAAATTTTTAGTTTGATTGGTGGATTGAGGATAAATTTTAATTAATATGTTTTGAGCTTAGCGCCAGCTAAGGTAACTTAATAATTCCACAGTATAAAATTTTGAGCTTGTGGATCGCTAGCATTTAACAAGTCAAAGAATATTATTTTTAGCTTAGCATCTACTAGCTTATGCGACACCATAGTAATTGGATATTATCAATCAAAAGGAATTAATAAAATAAAGTAAGATATTGTCATCATAGATTCTGCTACATTATGCCACAAAAACATATTTCGATGTACAAAAACTATGTCCATTTTTTGTATAAGAGTTAATATGGGATTTTTGAAAGTACCCGCACCCTTTTACAAAAAGGTCCTTAAGACAGAATATGACATTGAAGAGAATAGATAGGAAAATGTCAAAAATATAAACTCAAAAATTGTCTACTTATAGTGATATGTACACAAATCCAACTGCCAATTTTGTTGGCATGCGAATTTAAGAGGGCACGCGTATGATTTTACATTGCTTTTCATTAAATGGCTAATTAATGGCTGACAAAAATTACATGCTCCAAAAGGCACACATATTTCAAATGGTGTGTGTACTTTTGATTGGTGAAATTTACATAGGTCGAATTAATGGATAATTAATGTTGAGGAAAATGCAACATCAATTAGCATTTTTCCTTACAAAATGGTTATCATTAATACTGCAAATACTTGCAAATCCTTGTAATAAAATACTTATAAATCTTTGTAATAAACGTCACACATGAATTGCATATTTAATATTTAACCATCTATTATTAATATAGATTTATATTTAAATCATAAAATATATAAAATTTAGATCAATATATATTAAAAATAATGAAATTTATACAAAATAATTGGTATAAATAAACTTTATTTTGCATTTTTAAACGACAGTTGACAAATTACGGTTACCCAAAAATTGTTTGACAGGTGAGTTATCACACATAGCTGTGTAAATCAAGACTCGCACTTAGCAGTACGAATCAAGAATTTCACTTAGCGGTGAAAATCAAGACTCGCATCGAGAAGCACAATTCAAGACTGGCACTTAGAAGTGTGAGTCGAGACTGGCACTTAGAAGTGTGAGTCGAGACTAGAACTTAGAAGTGTGAGTCAAGATTGGCACTTAGGAAGTGCGAGTGGATACTCATGCTTAGCAATTTCAGTCGATACTCACACTTAAAGTGCGAGACGAGAGATGTGCGACTTGAGTCTCGCACTTAGACGTGCAACCAATCGTACTTGTAAGTGTGATCACTCACACTTATACACTACTTACCAAATTTATAAATGATAATTCCATATTGTTTAACTATGTTTAATATATAGAAATAAATTATTTATATAAATGTATATAAATATTGACGGTCAAATTTTAAACATGCGAGTCACACGTGTGAGTTATGTAAAATATTTGAAATTATGTTACGTCTAAAATCACAAAAAATGTCTAAACAGACGTCAAATTTAACACCATTCAAGGAAGTTCATGGAAGGGATTTTCAATGTCAACGTTTATTGATTTGAATAAGGTATGCATGAATATTTTTATATGTATGACGGTATTAAGATTGATATGTGGCATAAATGAAAACAATGACTTACACACTATCTTGAAGTTAGTGGTCACTTGTCTTATATAAGTTAGTGATCATTTGTCTTATGTAAGTTAGCGGACATTTGGCTTATGTAAGTGGGTGGTTGTCTAGTTTATGTGGCAAAAGTGGAATCCAATAATAGCATTATTGGAATCCATAAATAGTGAAATTGGAGTCCGATAATAGGGAAATTGGAATCCAATAATAGAGAAAATGAAACTAGAATAAGTCCAATATTGACAATATTGGAATCTAATATTTCTATTAATGGAATCTGATATTGCTACTAATGGAGTCCAGTATAGCCAAAAATGGAATCCAATATGTTCAAAAACGGAGATGGATTTCTTCCAATATTTAAAATGTTGGAGTCTCAATTCACTAGAATATGTCCCAATTTAGTGAAATAGGTGTTACCTACATGGGTTCCCATTACTCATCTATTAAGACCCCTTCATAAAAAAACATACAAAACTCTAGTTACGATTCATAAGAAATTTCTTGTTCAACTATGTTGTTCTTGTACAATTCAAAGAGCACAAGGCATAGTACTAGATAATTTTACATTTATCTCTCATGGAGCTACAGGCCATCGTCTAATATATACAGATATCTCTCACATCAAAACTATGGCCTATATGTATTTATTATATCCTATTACACAAAAGAAACTTCACCTTTAAAAAAAAGCATTGCAAAAATGGTGTGAATGAATGTAGATTCAAAATGGGAACTACAACATGACTTCTCCGGCATTGATTTTTATTCTTCAATATTGTCCTTTTCGCTAAACACACAGAGTCTATGTGCTCATAAAGATGACATTATTCATGACCATGATTTAATTCTATCTCAAATAATTTTTTTACAAGAAACTCAACTTCATTCTCTCACAAAAAATGGCTTTATCCCAGGATGCCATTGTCTACTTGTTTACCATGTCCATGGTGTTATGATATGTGTTAAGTAAAATATACCCTTTCTCCAAACACATTCTTTCCATGACACAAATGTCGAAGTGATTTATAAAAATTTAATTGTACATGGAAAAATTTTAATGATCATTAATGTCTATGCATCTCCATCAGCAACCTTCAAAAGGGTAAGTGCAGGAAGTTGATGGACAAATATAGGGTCATCCGTGGACGTCATATTGCAAAAAACAGTGAAATCTCAACTTGTAGGGATTATTAGCTATACATGCACTCTAAATTAGAAAAATTTATATAAATATGAATCGTAGCATTCGGAATCTAGTTTCTAAAATACTAATTTTTGTAAAAAACGGACAAGTTTAGCTATATTAAACACTTAAAATTATATGACTTATTTTTTTTTTCGAAAAAACTTATAAGATTGTAGTCCGTTTGCCCGCATTTTGGATGACCAAATCTTGTTATTTTTTTTTTTCCTTTGGTGAAACGTTAGATGTAGTTGTCTATCTTGGGATGGATTTTATTTTGTATTTTTTTTAGCAATATTTTTTTTTTTATGATTTTTTCCGTGAAAGTGGTCTGAAAATATTTAGAAAATGGAGCGCTTTCCGTTTGCCCGCCATAACTATATCAAAAAATATCGAAATCAAATTTTTTTTTTTTAAGGTGTATAGAATTTGTCCACGCTTGGGATGGTATAATTTTTATCATATTTTGATAAGCGAAACAAAAGTTACAGTCTTAAACGTAGACATGAACATTCACGGGAAAAAATGTCTTAAGGACCTATTGTTAGTAATAAATTATAAAATGATATTTATCTTATTCTATTCACTTTAAAAACAATATTTTTACAAAGCTAAGAGTCTACCCTACGTGATGGCACCATTTTTGTGAAATGTTTTCAGTTTTTTAGCATGGTTCAAGTCTTTGGAAGAGCAGATTTGAGGTTTTTTGACCTTTTGCACTTCATAATGACCTTCCATAGCTTTGGTTGGGGAAAAACAAAGATTTTCCGAGGCTTAGGTTCGGCAAATAGCTCCGCGATCACGGTTTTTGTAAAAATACCGCGAACGTGCTTTATAAAGCGCGCTCGTGGTTTATAAAGCGCGTTCGCGGTTTATAAAGCGCGCTCGCGCTTTATAAATCATATTTACACACATCCCAATGTCCGAATTACCATGTGATTTTTACTCTCTGACCTTACCGTATGAATTACTGCGAAATTCTGTCTTTTTCCAGGCACGTTTTTTTATCACCGAAAGCAAAACATCATGGGAGACAAAAAACGAAGTCAAAAAAGGAAGTCATTAAGTAAAAAAACACCAGACGAATTAGAGGCCAACAAAATTGAAAATGCTGAGCGAATGCGGAAACTTCGTGAATCTAGAAGAGGTTCATCTTCAATCCCAACTACTGTAAGCAATGAAGAACTAGGTAATGTTTCTACTGTCAATGTTGAAGTTGAATTGAATACTCATGATGAAGAAGTTTTTACTGTCAATGTTGAAGAAGAATTAAATACTCATGATGTAGCAAATGTTGAAATTGAAGGAGACAATGAAAATGTGAATAAGGAAATTCATGTTGAAACTGTAGACAAACAAAATTTGACAAAAACACCTCCTAGGATTTTACATAAGAAACCTAATTTTTTGATTGAAATTGATGAAAACATTTTGAAACCAATGTCTGACAAACTTTCTGAACGACAAATCAGAAGAAAAGCCACTGAAATTTGGGATAATCATTTTGAAATTTTAAATGATTCCCAAAGATGTCAGTTGTTGGTTAGTTTGATGAAATTGATTAAAATGAGACCTACATTAAACACCTTAGGATTGACAACATCTAACATACGTGGTCAAACCTCTACAATTGTTGAAAACCTTCATGATGCATATCACACTGTTGGTGTCAAGAGACGCACTAGGGATAGTAATATTGTGCGTCGTGTACTTGCTACTAGTGTTGTAAGTGAATCAATAAAAAAACAACGTTTGATTACGCAAACAAGTCGAATGTTGCAAGTTAATCGAAAAACTCTAATGAAAGCAATTGAAAGACGTAATATCCTTCAATCACTCAATAATGTCGATTTTTGGGCATTTTCTGCTAGAGCACCGCGTAAGGACAAAAATAATTCTGATGCTATAAGAGAAGTTGTTATTAAATTTTGGCATGATAACACTAGAGTTTCACCTAATACAAGAGATGTTATAAAACGGAGAGTTGGTTCTACTAATCGTGAACCACATCCAAAGCATTTCTTAGATATGACTCAAACTCAATTTTTTCGTAAGTTTGAACAAGAGAATCTGGAAATTAAAATTAGTCAACGTTTTTTTGAAATATTGAAACCATTCTATGTGAAAATCAACCATGCTCGCACCACTTGTTGTTGTAGGCAACATGTTGAATTTGCGATGCATTATGCTAAATTTTTACGTATTCGTTCTATTTTTCATTCTGAAACTATGTTATCTGAATGTGGTGTTCAAGTTCCACCAATATCTTCTAGGGATTTCATTCCTACTATATTTTGTGAAAAAGAAGTTGGACAATTTTTTTATAGTCAGGATTGTTTAGATGGAAGTTGTAGTACATGCGGCGGATTACCTAAATTGGAAAGTTGCATCCATGAGCAAATTGAAGGTACAATAGGACATAATTTAGTTGAATTTGATAAATATAAATCAGTTGCATACCAGTTGAAAGATGGAAAAGAGTCGAAACGGTGTGAGCTAGTTACAGAACAAATGCCCATTTTTCAATTTATGAGAAAATTTAAGGATGAAATTGTTTATGAGTATGCGAGGCATACACATAGAGCTCGATGGTTGGATGAACAATTCAAGCTATGCAAAGACACATTTCCTATTGGTACTATTGTTTCAGTGGTCGATTTTGCAGAGAATTACACATTGCAACCACAAATGGAGGTTCAATCGCAATATTACAACTCAGTACAAGTTGCCATTTTTGTGCATATAGCATTTCTACATTCTCCTGACAGTACAGAGAATGATCAAAAAATTTTAAGAGAGTACCACTTTTATATCAGTGATGATCGTACTCATTCTACTGAATTTGTGCAAGGGTGTTTCCAGTTATTTTATGGAAACTTGTCTGATAGGGACATCCACTTCAAACAACATTATATATGGTCAGATAATTGCACGTCTCAGTTTAAGAATGCACGAATTTTTTATTGGATGAGCAGAATGCATGTCAAGATGGGTGTGCAACATATTTGGAGTTTCACTGAGGCTGGACATGGAAAAGGAGAGCATGACGGTGCAGGGGCATGTGTGAAAAGAGCTCTTGCAAGAGAAGAGTTGAAGTACAAAGATGGTGCTAAATTAAAAGATGCAAAGAGCATAGTGGAATGGTGTACTGACAACATGGCCCGAGGTTCTCAAGAAAATTCCACAGTTTGCAGATATTTTTGGTTGATAGAG
Organism: Taxus chinensis; assembly: GCA_019776745.2. Taxonomy (NCBI): domain Eukaryota; kingdom Viridiplantae; phylum Streptophyta; class Pinopsida; order Cupressales; family Taxaceae; genus Taxus; species Taxus chinensis. The sequence goes on along the minus strand of CM034148.1, from coordinate 772,486,967 downwards.
GAAAAACATATTGCTAACTACGAGGATTGTATGACACTCACTGGGTCCAGTGATATGCACTCATTTTGTAGCTCAGACGCTACTTCGTGGGCCGTATGGACAAGAAAGTTGACATGTTTTTGTGCATCTTGTATCGAATTTGTCACTGCTGAGTGTGATTCACAAGAATGGGTGGAAGGATGGATTTGTAGGCCTCTAACTCCGCTTCCTAGTTATCAACCTCCACAAGCATTACAACTTGTTTCTGCAGATGAAGTTACAACATCCAAGGACTTTGACGAAATTTCGATTTTGGTGCGACAAGGTATTTATCCAGTTATTTATTTAATTTTTGTATTGAGTTATGTCCATTGAAATTTTAATATGTAATTTAAATTTGAGTTTTTCAACCTTGGTTATTTTTTTGTAGGACATGTGTTTGCAGTAATTGCGACAGAAGACAATGAAGAAGGAACAGACTATTTCTTATGTCGTTGCATCGAGGAAAGAAAGAAGTTGACTTCTCCTATTATAGATGGCGAAGAGATTGAGTATCCTACAGGGTCAGTGGTAGTTACTGGAACTTGGCTTCGACGGTATCCATTAAAAAACTCCTCTGTTTGGGTGTTTGAAGACTTTGAGACACACAGGAAAATACTCTTATATTCACATCTAGTTCTAGCGACAAATATTCAGTTGTATAGATATCGAGGAAGACCTAATAACAAGATTCTTTGGAAGGTTCGAGAGTCAGATCATGAAGCAATCTTGTCTGCTATTCAGAGTAGATCCGATCCTGATGGTTCATTGGAATGAATTTACAATGCTCATGTCTGGTATATATTTAATTTCAAGTTTCAATTTATATAGCGTATATATATATATATATATATATATATAATTTTTTTAGTTTAAAGATCTAGATTTAAGTTTGAATATATTTTATTTTAAATTTGTGTATTTTGTGTGTCATGTATATAGATCTAGTATATGGTTTTGATTTGAAACTTAAATTTCTTTGACTAACAATTTTATGTTTAGGTTAGTGGTGCCAGAAAAGCTTCCACCTTCACGTGGTTGGTATCGTTAGTAGAGAATTTTAAATTCTCGAAGCTAAGAGAAGCTTGAACATTGTTTGAAAAATTTGTAAATTTTGAAAAGTCAAGTTTGTAAATTTTGAAAATATTGTAAATTTTGAAAATGTTGTAAATTTTGAAAAAGTTGTAAATTTTGAAAACAACTCCTCTAGGTGCCACGGAGTCCGAGTAGTCACCCGTCGAATTTGAACGATATTTTGGTCTCAGGGCTCTTAAGGGACTAAGCCCGAACGAAGTAGCCCGGAAGCAACGACCCTTTCGCGCACCGAAACACCGCCTCCTCTAGCGTTCACCTGGCCACCCGGACGTGCCGGCGCAGGCGGTTCGGTGCCACGGCCCACCGTTTGCAAAATACAGCGTTTGACAACCTTACACTGGCTCCAACTGCACTATTTCGCGCGTTTGCAAACATTAGGACAGCGAGAGCACCGAAATGAGAAGGAAAAAAATGAGAGAGGCTATTGTAGAGGGTCTGTATGCTGAGGTGTCCAGATTAGACGAGGCCTCTCTAGGTGCCACGGAGTCCGAGTAGTCACCCGTCGAATTTGAACGATATTTTGGTCTCAGGGCTCTTAAGGGACTAAGCCCGAACGAAGTAGCCCGGAAGCAACGACCCTTTCGCGCACCGAAACACCACCTCCTCTAGCATTCACCTGGCCACCCAGACGTGCCGGCGTAGGCGGTTCGGTGCCACGGCCCACCATTTGCAAAATACAGCGTTTGACAACCTTACACTGGCTCCAACTGCACTATTTCGCACGTTTGCAAACATTAGGACAGCGAGAGCACTGAAATGAGAAGGAAAAAAATGAGAGAGGCTATTGTAGAGGGTCTGTATGCCGAGGTGGTCTAGATTAGACGAGGCCTCTCTAGGTGCCACGGAGTTCGAGTAGTCACCCGTCGAATTTGAACGATATTTTGGTCTCAGGGCTCTTAAGGGACTACGCCCGAACGAAGTAGCCCGGAAGCAACGACCCTTTCGCGCACCAAAACACCACCTCCTCTAGCGTTCACCTGGCCACCCGGATGTGTCGGCATAGGTGGTTCGGTGCCACGGCCCACCGTTTACAAAATACAGCGTTTGACAACCTTACACTGGCTCCAACTGCACTATTTCACGCGTTTGCAAACATTAGGACAGCGAGAGCACCGAAATGAGAAGGAAAAAAATGAGAGAGGCTATTGTAGAGGGTCCGTATGCCGAGGTGCCGGATCAGACGAGGCCTCTCTAGGTGCCACGGAGTCCGAGTAGTCACCCGTCGAATTTGAACGATATTTTGGTCTCAGGGCTCTTAAGGGACTAAGCCCGAACGAAGTAGCCCGGAAGCAACGACCCTTTCGCGCACCGAAACACTGCCTCCTCTAGCGTTCACCTAGCCACCCAGACGTGCCGGTGCAGGCGGTTCGGTGCCACGACCCACCGTTTGCAAAATACAGCGTTTGACAACCTTACACTGGCTCCAACTGCACTATTTCGCGCGTTTGCAAACATTAGGACAGCGAGAGCACCGAAATGAGAAGGAAAAAAATGAGAGAGGCTATTGTAGAGGGTCCGTATGCCGAGGTGTTGGATTAGACGAGGCCTCTCTAGGTGCCACGGAGTCCGAGTAGTCACCCGTCGAATTTGAACGATATTTTGGTCTCAGGGCTCTTAAGGGACTAAGCCTCGAACGAAGTAGCCCGGAAGCAACGACCCTTTCGCGCACCGAAACACTACCTCCTCTAGCGTTCACCTGGCCACCCGGACGTGCCGTGTAGGCGGTTCGGTGCCACGGCCCACCGTTTGCAAAATACAGCGTTTGACAACCTTACACTGGCTCCAACTGCACTATTTCACACGTTTGCAAACATTAGGACAGCGAGAGCACCGAAATGAGAAGGAAAAAAATGAGAGAGGCTATTGTAGAGGGTCCGTATGCCGAGGTGCTGGATCAGACAAGGCCTCTCTAGGTGCCACGGAGTCTGAGTAGTCACCCGTCGAATTTGAACGATATTTTGGTCTCAGGGCTCTTAAGGGACTAAGCCCGAACGAAGTAGCCCGGAAGCAACGACCCTTTCGCGCACCGAAACACCGCCTCCTCTAGCGTTCACCTGGCCACCCGGACGTGCCGGCGTAGGCGGTTCGGTGCCACGGCCCACCGTTTGCAAAATACAGCGTTTGACAACCTTACACTGGCTCTAACTGCACTATTTCGCGCGTTTGCAAACATTAGGACAGCGAGAGCACCGAAATGAGAAGGAAAAAAATGAGAGAGGCTATTTTAGAGTGTCTATATGCGAGGTGTCGGATCAGACGAGGCCTCTCTAGGTGCCACGGAGTCCGAGTAGTCACCCGTCGAATTTGAACCATATTTTGGTCTCAGGGCTCTTAAGGGACTAAGCCCGAACGAAGTAGCCCGGAAGCAACGACCCTTTCGCGCACCGAAACACCACCTCCTCTAGTTCACCTGGCCACCCGGACGTGCCGGCGCAGGCGGTTCGGTGCCACGACCCCACCGTTTGCAAAATACAGCGTTTCCTTATTTATTTAAATTAAATTACAATGACTTGGTTGTTATGTTATCTCTTGTTGTCATCTTGTCCTTGGTAGGATGATATACATCCAGGGCTATGAGTGTGATCTAGGGTTGAGCTAGAGATTGGTTTTTATCTAGTGGATATACGGTGCGAGATAGATCAAGAAGGCGCCTATGGTTGTTAAAACAATGCATAAATGAAGTGTATATCAAAATAAGTACAAAATTCTATATTTCCAAGTTCCCAAACCAAATTTTGGGTACTAAACATTTATATCTTAATGAATTCAACACTACATGACACTTTTACTATTTCACATGCACCAATTAAATTACAACCCTTTTGATCAGAATATTTTAGTGAATTTTATATATTAAAGATATCCTAAAAATTGACACAAATACACATTATATCCAGCATGGTGTTCTATATGGCATGGCATGGTGTTATATCCTAAGTAAATTGTTTCTCTCATATTTGTTTATCAGATCAAATTTATAGCCTTACATCAACACCACTTTTTTGTTAACATAGTAATATAATTGGTTCATTGAGCATCCAATATTATAAATAAGGTGTGGAAGTTATGGAATCAATATAATAATTCATATTTTTAGAAGTGACATGTAAACAAAATAAAAAACTAGAGAAAAATAATGAGATGCTTAGAGAGAAAGTAATCAACCTACAAAAAATATCCAACATGTAAAACTACAAATGATTGAAGAGAGGGAGAGAAGCAATATTTCTCACATTTAAAAAATATCCAACATGTAAAACTACACATTTATTGACTATGCTTAAAGCATCTTTCTCACTCCCAAATTCTAAGTCCGCCATTTCATTACTTTTTCTTCATATTGGTACCTCAAGAATCAATGCACGTTATACATAGCACATCTCTAGACTCTCAGCAATCCATCTCTTCTCTCATATTAGATTCCATCCTAAGCTTGGATGGGTTCATGGGCCTAAGCTAGTATCAAGTGAATAATTTTTCCAAAGGCCAATGAACTTTTTCAAGGTACTCAAATAAGCTTTAGTTACTAATACTTAAGTTGGCTTGATATAGAGCTAACAATATTGTTTTAGTTTGAAAAATAAAAATTCAAAATGCCCATGGCACGAAATATACCACAAATAATAATCAGAAAGATACTAGAAAATATATAACTAGAAGTAATACACTAAATCCACCGAACAGAGATCAAAACCCACTTTCTCAGAGTTAGCAATAATACCAAAATAACCAAAATAAATATGATTTAACCAACACACATGGATATATATATATATATATATATATATATATATATATATATATATATATATATCAAATAAAGTGTGCTCCAGACGCGCACGTCTCTGAAAATATATATGTACATGTATAAGTTCATAATGTATGTATACATCTCGAACTAAGCACGTGTCATAATGTACATATGGGACCACATGCGGTCGCAAAAGGCTATATATATATATACAATGGACTGTGAATAGATACTCATGACCACATATATGTGGCATCCAAGTGGACTATAAATCTACTCATGAAACATCTTCCCTCTCTTCGCCCTGCTAGAAGTAGCACGTCCACGACCTGGGGATGTAGTGGAGGGAGATGCCACTACGGATTTCATCCGTGTGGTCCTAGGTGTCTCCAAGCATGCCTGCAACCTAACCTGCACATTCATAAACAACAAGTTTTTAACACCCAAAATTTTAAAATACCTTCAAAATTTAGAAACTTGTACAATTTAGTTAAAATGCATGTGCAATCTTACCGCAATGTCATGATCCCTATCGATTTGTTGTTGACGCATCGCAGGGACAACAATAGACTCACGAGGGGTAAGCTACATACAAATAATTAATTTTCAAATTAAATATTTCACACATATATATACCTACAAAATTTGATATTGTAGATTTAAGTTTAATAAGAAATAATGAACCTCCAAAATTTAACAAATTTAAAAAATTGTGTACCTCAGTTAGTGGATTTGCAGATGCTATGGCAGTATCTACAGCAGCCTCCACAGTCTGCATATGTGGAGGAGTCTCTCTAGCAGTCATAAGCTATACAAAAAACATGTACAAATCAATTTATTAAAATCTACTTAAGAGCTATACAAAAAACATGTACAAATCAATATTTAGTTACTCAAGAAAGAAAAAAAATGTTATTAAATTTTATCTTCTATTTAGGCTAAATACATAGGATCTATAAATGTTAGCACGGAGGCCATCTATCTTCATAAGATTTTGACAAACTTTTGTATTTAATCAAGGTAACCCATAGTCATCTTCTATGACAATTAGAGCATCATTCAAATTTGAAGAACTTTTAAATCTAACATCACCAGACCAAACATATAGATCAGACGAAGAGTAGACTAGAGTTGTATATCCTTGGTGGGCAAGTGTGTTGCAAATATATAGATTATAATGCACTATTTATATGTATTTGTGTCCAAAGGTAGCTGAGTTTGAGTTTTGGTGCACGAGCCTAGAGGATCTTACTTGTGTGTTATCCCTTTGGAAATAAAGATTTTGATGGTAGAACTGGATTTAGAGAGGCTACCCATGGCTAGCTAAACCCCCACCACACGTAGGGGTAGGAGAAAGTGTGATGAAATATGGTGGAATCTCAGGAAGAAGATATATATATATATATATATATATATATATAGATATATAGAGAGAGAGAGGAAATATGGCTTGAGTATATAATTTGAAGTGCGTGAATGGGAAATTACACAAGTGTGGGATGCTGAGGAGTCAATAGAGTTGTGGAGGATGATGGTTTACAAATGTTTTGAAGCTCTTATGGAAGATGAGGAGCCACAACATCAGGATCTCCCAACTTTTAGAAATCATAGTAGATATCGCCTTCAGGTTTGGATAAGAGTGCATTAGGTGAAAGAGTGAGGACCAAAGGCACACATCTGATCCCGGGCTAGCCACCTAGCCCTTACACATGGTGTTACATATCTAGAGGTAGTTATTGAGAATCAAGATATAGTCTAGGTAAATAAGTAGATATGGGAAGATATCATTTTACATTGGATTGAGAAGTTCATCATACAAATAATATACCTATGACAGTGCAGTACGTGTCATTATTTTGGATGTTGGGAACATGTAGACCATGTGTATCCAGTTTAGTACTACAAACGAGACATAAGGGAATTTATCAACTGGCCTGAGAGGATCAAGAAGATCAAGAGGATTGGGTCAGTAACCACCTAGAAAAAATACTTATGAGATTTCTATTTCTGGATCTAGAGGATAGGGCCCACATCCATAATAATCACTTAATAATCCTCTTCACCTAAAGTAAGCACCTCAAGTCTATTATGACATGTATCTCCAATTACAAAAATTTTAGAGGTATTGAAAATGCATCAGAGCATGTGTACAAGTGTGAGATACTATGGTATTCTAAGTAAATTACAACTTTATATATGGTAGCTGTTGTATGTATTTTATATACGTTGAGTATAAGAAAGTGAAATTCATGTACAAAGGTCCAAGAATTAGAAACAAAGTGTAAAGAGATTTGTAACTAACCTGCGTAAAACTCATGCGAGGCGTGCCAGTAGCTTCAGTTCCCTGAGCAGATGATGACCCGCCAGGCTCCTGTGTATAAAAGAGAAAAATATTAATACATGTACAACATACAGGTGAAACAAATTATAATAATAATCTAGTGCAATTAAATGATTTATTAAAAATGTAAGTTTGTACAACTTGAAACTTACGTTTGAAACACGCCCAACCGCAGTAGCTAGCATGTCGACACCGGATGTTTCCTTCACCGGCTCTTGCTATTTAAAATAAAATAAAAAATTAGTTTTTTACATGTATGTACATGACGTACAATCATATATATATTAATATCTCAAACATGTGAATTAAACTATTGTAGATATATATATTATTTAAATTTATTTAAAATTTACCTGTGAAAGACCAATATCAATGGCTCCAGTTCCAAAAACATTCCCCATCATCTCATCTATAGAAAAAAAATCCTGTGAACCAGCAAATGATGTCTCGCCTGCAGTGCATACGGCACCACATGATCCACAGTGGTGTGGTGCACTAGAACTGGCGCCTCCACCAACATCACCGGATGCAATATGGGTGCTATGCTGGGTGAGAGTGTCAGTGAGCTCCCTCAATGCATGCAATGTATCAATCTCCACAACCTCCTTCACTGTAGGAGGGATAACTGAAGGCAGTGGGGGTTTTGGGGCATGGGGGATCCTAGGCTGACCTACGCGTGCACCAGGTCTGCTCTGTGCAGAGCCACCTCCTCGACCCAAAAAAGTATGAAAAGTCAAAATAATTCGGGACCTCATTGAGCACGAACTCACAATATAATTTCTTCAAAAAATAAAGAGGAACCTCATTGTTGTTGCATGGTGGATAATCAAAAACCATCCACCATCGGTCCCAAAAATTGTTTTTGATTCTATCATCATGGCACCAATGGATTGGGAACCGTTTGCAAGTAACTGCAGGGGGGGCATTGGTTCTAGGGTCGGTAAATAATGCACAAATGAGGTCTTTTTCCAATTTTTTTGTCTTTGACGGCCGCATGAGATAGTTTATCCGCATACCACCGCCTACAGTCACTTCTAAAGGTGTTCCATCTATGTATTTGGTTGGTTGTAGACTCGACTTCGCCAATCAATGTTTGTAATGTATTGGCTAAAGTCATGCATGGATGGATTTGTAGCATGATTTTGTCTTATAGTTTGAATTAGGTTCTCAATGACAATTTTATTTTCTTGGATTCTTCCAATGATATTATCTTGCGTTCCTGTTGGCTCAGTGGGGACGGAAGGAGCCACAGGGGGTGGATCTATGTTTGGAGGAGGGTTTTGAGGAATGTTCGGAGGGTTTTGAGGATTGTTTGGTGGGTTTTGAGGAATGTTTTGACGGTTTGCACGAGCCCGAGCTTATCGAACAACTGACAAAACAATAAAATTTTATACATAAACAAACAATTCACAAAACCCATGAAAATGCACAAAAAATAAACCTAAAATGCAAACAAAAACAACCTGAAATGCAAGAATATGATTACAATCGGGGACTTATCTCTTTGTCTTGGCGGCATGGTTGAAATCTATCGCTGATCCAGAAGTCTGATGAGAAATTTTTAGATAGTATTCAAAGCGATGAGTGAACAAATGTCTATGAGAAAGTCGCGGTAGGAAAGGAAAATTGAGAGGAAAATAAGGAGTCACAGGTGTATTGTTAAATTTATGTCTCAGAGGACCATGATCACAGTTTGACTAACCACGAGTGTCGGTAATTAACTGCGCTCATGGTTTCAGAATCGTGATCATGGTTTAACCGCGTTCAGAAATTTTAGGACCGAACCGCGATAAAAATACCTTTATGGTGCGAGTGTGGTTTATAAACCATGAGCATGGTTTAGAAACTGGGAGCACGGTATAGAAACATCAAAATTGTTTTGGAACACATTTTACTAAATATTTCCATTGATACACCGTCCTATTTGTTCAGAGATTTGAATACTGATATGCATACATACACAAGAAAGTCCAAGCTTTTAACTGTATACATGCAACAAAAGAACTTCCACTTCTACATTTCACAAGCAAGCGTGTTTTCACATAGCAACATTGATCATGTTTGGTTGAATTTTGTACAACATCTTTGTCAATCATTTGAAACACATGTGTACTAGAGTGATCATCTTTCCATTTTCTTGTCAAAAAAGACAAATAAAACATTCATTGGTAAGTTTTTTTTTTGTCATTTTTCCCTCTACTCAAATAAAATTTATTTAACTACAAAATTTCTATTTATTTCCCCATAGGAAAAAACAAAATGTGAAAGAGGTGATGTCGATTGCTGCATTTTGGTCACCTCTAAAACAAAAATGGAAACCATTTCAAAAGTTTTTGAAACACGAATACTTACACGTTCAAATACAATACATTATCTTGTGCATTCATTTGTTGCATACTCAGTTGGTTCCTTTGCTGCAATTATTACACGAACTCATCGCTCCAATGACCAATATGTACTTTATGTCAAAGACGATGACACCAAACATGACATAGAAATTGTAAATTATCATTTTCTTTTCTTTAGTTTGAAGTTAATTTTCTCATTCTCCCTTTATTTTCTCAACTTCATCTCACTGTTACTAACATGTACTACTACACTTTTCAGGTTCAACTAGGAAGTCCTTACCTACCTCTATACCACATGATACAAGACAACCTTGCTACTGGAACACTACCACTTTTTCTATTTAAAAACTTTTACAGAGAAGGACCATAAGGATCATGTACTTTCCCTGCAGGACTTTCTTCCTTTGTTGATCCTCTTAATAATGTCTATACAAAACAACAATTACAATCTCTTCTAAATTCCAACACAGAGGTATCTATTCATGCTCTCTCATTTCTTGCATCCCACATTTTCATTCATTTTTACATTCATTTTTTAATTTATGTTATTATTTCCTAATAATAACCATACTTTATTTTTCGTGCACAAATAATATGTTTCCTAAGATCTGTAAACATCTACCTTTCTCCATTTCAAGCTTTATGTGTCAATTGTGATCATAAAATTGAACAAGACTTGGCAGAAGAAGACACCATCTCTTTTTACACAATTTGAAATTAGAAAACATCTTACAAATATGAACACATGCTACAATGTTTGGTGCAAAAAAAAGAAGGCTCCATTAATTGCACTCTACACTAGCCCCCTCTTAGAAAATTCTTCCCCAAGTTGTGTGCAATCACACATATGACCAACATCAACAGGACGTCTCATCTATAGTTTTTCTCCTCCACCAATTCAAAATCAATGGAACATTCACTATTACAATTGACAACAATCTTACATCCATTAAGCCATTGTAATTCATACACACATATTGGTGATGTTACCTTCTCCTTCTACACCATACAAAAATTAAATCAGTCTCTCTTAGTATAATTTTGAAAACATTCTAACATTTTCCATGTTTAATTATTTCCTCTTCTTTTAAAAATTATCTTTTCTTCTTTATTACAAGTTCACATTTTTCCCACCTCATGTTTATACATTTCATTTCTTTGACCTTCTCAAATTTTCTATTAAAAACAAATCTTGTTTATATTTCCCTTTTACTCAACCTACTCATGTTTTAATTTATATTGTGCATCTATGATTACAATATCAACATGTATAAAAAAACAACACTTTTTATAAATTGCTATTATTGATATCAACACTTTCCATCCAATTTTTTTAGTATATAATTAATCTATATTATTGTTATATGCAATCCAAAAATTTATTTATCCTCTTCTTTTAACAATTCTCTAGTCTTCTTTGTTTCAGGTCCACATATATTCCTCCCTCCAGTTTATACATTTCATTTTTTTGACTTCTCAACTTTGCTATAAAGAAACAACACTTCTTTTTATTTCTATATTACTCAACCTTGTCATTTTTTTGTTTATATTGTGCCTCTATGATTACAACATTGACATGTATAGAAAACCAACACTTTTTATAACTTTGAAATAATGATTTCATCACTTTCCATTTACGAGTCTCTCTAAATTATAATAATTTTATAAAATTGTTATATGCAATCTATACATTAATTTCCTTCGAGCCAAAGCTCAATTTTTTATTAGGCATTTTTTATACGATGTATAATATAATACACAGTGACCATGGTAACACAACTCTAATCTAACATTACTATGCATTGTAATTGAAAAATAAGGTTTTGTTTCAGATTTTTTTCCAAGTTTCCCTACAAAACTTACACAATTATCAGTGACTCAAATTTGGAAATCCATGGTGGAGTTTCTAATTCTATAAGTGAATGAGCTGCATACCTAAATCATACTAATTATTGTCATACCAAATAAATTTGTTGATTTTCCATTGAATTTGAATTCATAAAGCCAGTTGGAATAACTCCGAAAGAATTGTTGCTGGAGATATCTAAAATTTAAAGTTTAAGTGATTTAATCAATTGCCATGACATTTCATTGGTAAATTTATTGGATTTAGGTAATTCTAATTTTTTGTACTTTCTCAATGCCCTGCTTTTATGGCATAGAGAATACACTTGGAAATGTTGTTTAATACATTTCATTTGTATAAAAAGTAACACTATTTTTTATGGGCTCTATTTGACGGAACAACCACAAATGGTTGTGTAGTTATTAAGGAAAATGACAATGACAAAAAATGACACTAGATGAGAAATATCGCGAAGTATGTCTGTTATCCAATTTTTCCCCTCGGGAAAAATCGGACAAATGCGACCTTGCACACAAATAAAATGGAGGGATTGATTCAGTCATGGGGGCTTGTATTTCAAGATTGGCCAAATAGGTTGAAGCAGGCTGAGAAAATTGTAGATGAATTCAAGAAATGAATAAATTCCTAAAGTCCAAAATTATGGATTTTAGAGGTGGATTCATTTGGAGGTAGGTTAACGTCAGATTCGGGGAATGGGTGGAAAGAAGCGCGTAAAGTCCAAAATCCTGAAGTCTAAATTTCAGACTTCAGGATTTCAGAGGTTCAGAGGTTTTGGTGAGCATGGAGAAGTGAACATTACAAAAATCCCTGAAATCCCAAAGGTCTAAAACATGAAGTCTGAATTTTAGACTTTGGGCTTTTGAAGGTTAAGAGTTGGAAGCAAGGTTAAAGATCAATGGAAGCCTGAAATCCCAAAAACCCAAACCTTGAAATCCTAAAAACCCGAACCCTGAAATCCTAAAAACCCAAACCCTGAAATACCAAAACCCCCGAAAATGCAAAGTTCTGAAATCAAAAGTCCAAATTTCAAACTTCGGGGTTTCGGCATTTCGTAACTTTGAAGCCTCAGAACACGAAAATCACAACTTGAGTTATGAAACCCAGAGCCCGAATTTCATACTTTAGGGTTTTGGAGTTTCAGAGGTTTCACGAGTCTATCCAAATGAACAATAACATCAACATCTGAAGTCAAAATACCTAAAATGCTGAAATTTTAGATTTTGGAGGTTGCGAGGAATTTTGGAGTCAAAAGAAACAGAGCCCACCACTCGTATTTAATGCAGAATGGCACCCCCATATTTAGATGGCCATAACTTTTGACTGGGAGCTTAGATTTACACAATACAAGACTTTTTGGAAATCTCTCAGTGTCCTCTACACAACTACAAGTGGTTATCTTAATTTAAGTGAGACGAAGTTCTTAAAACTGGAGAAATACAGTCCTACATTTTAGAGGATGTTTCCATATTTATCACCTACCCAAATGATGATGATATGGGCTTCCTTTCTTTCCCAACAAAGCATAATACATGGAGGTATGGGTTTTGTAGTGGCACACATCATTGTTTCAAGTGAATTAAATTTATTTTAGGGTAGTTGAAGTAATATTTCGAGTTTCTTCCTTCTCTCCCTTCTCTCATTCTTCCTATAAATTGTAAGGAGGGGAATTTTTCTAATGTTGGATAATTTTTCTTTGCACCCTCCCTTATCCTCTTATCTGTAAGTGGATTTTTGGAGTTCAAACCTCCCATTCAATCTTGAATGAAAGTTTGTGCCTCTTGGCCATTGTAATGTAATGTACTGTATCAAATCTGTGGAGCAATAATATAATTTTGTGAATGAATTTCAACCCTCTCTTGTGTTCATTGCTTTCTTCTAATCTCTCATTGAAATCTTGGTTATCTGTGCATGTTTATTGTATTACATGTTTAATAGTTTGTGTTTAATGGTTAGTGGATTCTCATCAGTGGATTGATCTGTGGTGTGTTTTCATCCTTCTTAATCTGATTGTGGTTTCCATCTACATGCAGAGCATGTGTTCAACATTCCTTTTGGTGCATCACCTCAGTTAGTTTAGGTTTAATTTCTTGTAATCTTCTTAACCCTGTCTCCTTGGAAAGTTAAGAGTATATTTTAAATTAGATCCTCTACAATATGGATGTGTGCATCGAAATAGAGGAATAGGAACCGACCTTCATCCAGAGGGTTATCCTGATTACAGAGTCCCACACTTTAGGATAACTCCATGTTTGACGAATCACACTAATTGCCTCAACCATTCACTTGCAAGAAATCAGGGGTGTTATGATTTTTCCATAACAATGTCATCTTATTGGTACCTGTTTCATTTCTTTTATAGGCCATGAAAGATAAATTGCGACAAGTTACACACTCTTTTAACCAGGCTTTTCCCAATGGTAAAGACATGTTTGAGGCATTTTTCTTATCCACTGGATCAATTTTATTTGAGTTGCTATTAGAGCTAAAATTTCCTTTAATATTGAAGAGGCCTATCATTTTATTTTTCCCATTTTTGATCAAATTTTTTGCGCTTTTTCACAAATTTTCTCAGAACTTAAATGTCGTAGTTAAATTTTTCACTAACATGCTAACCTACCCATTAAATTGTGTTACATTTCTTGCACAAAATTTTTGAATCGTGTTTCTACCATCCCTACCATCCCTATTTTGTTGGTTTTTCATTTGGAGCTCAATCTTTTAAGATAGATAACCCACTAGTGTACTAATGATTACTATAGTAAAGAAATGGGAAAAATGAAATATGTTATAAATAGATCCAATATTGAAAGGCTCTTCAAAAAATGGATAGATAATTCATCAATCTTCATTCACCCAAATGAAGGAAGAAAACAAAACTTTTTAGAAGGAAGGTCTCTCCCATCGAAACTTAGTCACTATGCTCTTTTCCCAAAAAAATATTACTATAGCTCACTGCATTTTTATTGGACATTAAGACACAGTTATAAACATGATGATAGGATTTCTAGTTTTTTCTTTTTGAGATTGTGTGATTCAAATTTTTTTGAAGGAATGGGAATAATGTTGGAATAGATGAATAGGAATTAGTGTAAAATCTCAGCAAATGTATTTTATTCATATTTTGTAAGCAAGACAGATTTCTAGATGTAAATCCCCTTTATATCATGCTTTGGTGTTAAACATGTTGATTGGAAGCTAAACATATCAATCTGGTTGTAGTGTTGGGGATATTTACAAACATATAATGTAACTTAATTTCCTAGTTCTAAAGTATGTGTCTTTATAACTGCATAAATCCTTCCTCCAACTTGAACAACTCATGGAGGACATTTCTGAAATGTAATGAAAAATCTCAAACAAGTCACTTTCAATAAAATGTCAAATCTCTTTGAATAATTCTTAACTTATCCTCATTCATGAATGAATTCATTAACAATAAAATGAAAATAGTTCCTTCAAACATAAGGTAAAGTATTTTTACTTTCAAAATTGCATACACGTTTTTTAGCTATGATGAACATAGAAATCTTGAACAAAATTAGAAAACTCTAGCTATATAATTTTAACAATTGGAATTCACTCCTTACCTATTTCAATTCTTTATTTTTTCACAATAACTTCATGTTATCGGATGTTTTAATTTTATAAATGAACCTAATTTTGTAATATAGTTTTGGCTACAATTCACTCTAATTGTGTCTTTATAAGTTTGCACATTTACTAATTTGTAATTTAGTTTTACCATTTCTTACATGTTTTGTGCTTTATGATATAATCAAATCAATAAATTTGTGGTTTTTTAAATAATTACTTTTTTAATATTTTAGATAATCCATTTATAAGTAACTATATGACTAGCCCATTTTTCGCATGTCATGTTCTTGCTCTTGCTTAGATTTGTTCTCCATTTACATTGTTTATCAATCAATATGTTTATTAATTTAGCATAACAATTTGAATGCAACATCATTCCATTGTGTACAAGATTATGCCAAGTTTATATTGCTAAAGTTGCACATTGATGGAAATATCATCAGATGCCTTCCAAAATTATGCCAAATCATAGTGCAAGTGCAAAAACATACTACAAAATAAAAATGACTTTAAAACTCATTCAAATCTACAATGAATTTAATTACAAACAATGTTCCACTAAACATTTAATTAAATATCAAGAATTTAACTTCAATTACAAACAATAGCTACATCACCTATAAATATAACCTTGTACAAGTAGTCTCTAAGGAATATTCCATATCATTTCTTGCATTTTATAGTAAACAACAACATATTGTCACAATAGTTGCAATATATATTTATAACTTTCATCTTTACTACGTTTTTCTATATCTATTACATTTGCTTCGATAGGATTTTCTGTATCATGGCCTTGTTTATGTAGAAAAAATTTACTTAGAAATGAAATCCAATGGTGCCACAAGTTTGTGCCAATTGCTTTTATTGAGGAAATGAAGATACACCTAAATATCTACTTTATGATGTTTTAGATAGTCTAGAATTCAATAGTGCTTGTACAACTATTTTGAGTAGTTTACCTAGTTGCATATTTTGTCGGCCAAGTTCCTTATGAAAGCAATCTTTAAATTATGGGTTCATCACAGGTTTATAATGCATGGACAATACCCCATGGTTAATGTGCAAGCTAAGCTCAAAATCCCCATTTGGATGGAGTTCCCTAGCCTTCCTTTGCCTCTTTGGATGGAGTTCCTAGCAGATGAGGAGCACAAGGGGTTCACTTAATAACAATATGTTAGACTTCTAAGGGTATTAAATAACACCCTAGGCAACATTTATTCTAAGGGTATTAAATAACACCCTTAGTGTTAGTTTTTACTCTAATTATTCAATTGATAATACCCTCTCCTATTATAATTTTAGAATGAAAATGGCCCATAAAATTTGTTTATATACAATTGACTAATATCTCCTCATGTTATATCTATTACAATGAAAATACCCCCAATTTTTTCCATTACTTACCCATTTTTCTATTACAATTTGATTTACCCTTTTTATTTCTACCCTAATATATCAAATAGAAAATATATAATGTTTCCTACTCAATTATTATTTTCTTACAATGCCTTTTCTATAAAAAGAGATTTTGAATCCATTCAATACCTATTAACAATTACCTTAATGTTAAGATTTAATCATTTACCAACAATTCTTCACATAATTAATATGGTGAAATAATATCATTTGTGTTGGAAAGTGTACTAAATCATAGTTCTCTACCATCTTATAATTTCTTGATTAATAATATCCTATTTGAGATATCCTTATTAAAAAAAGATTATAATTTAACTTCATCACCATATTTATTTTGAACTTTTAAGGTATTTAGTTTTTAAAACTAGGGTTCAAATGTTTTATTTTTATATTAAAATTAACCCTACCTTTTCTCTGACCCACCTCTCTAACCTACCATCAATACCTAATTCAAAATATTAATAAATTAAACCCTTTCACCCTTCATGTCTACCGGTATATTGGCTTTTCTTTTATCAATTTAATTACCTCAATATAAATGAACGTTCTAGGATACTTCATAGCTAATAAATACACTATGATAAGCAGGACGCCTACATGCAAATAAAATTTATTCCATGACTGTGTACACATGGAATGTAAGAGGTCTTATTGGCACCATCCAAAAGTATATATTATCATGGACATGTTCCACTTGTTTGATAAGATGAAAATTCTCTTCTTGTAAGAAATTTAAAATTGTTGGATTTTCACTATAATTCACCATCAAATCGATTTAGATGAGGTTCATTAACCATATGTTAGGTAGTGATAATGGTAAAAAAAATTGGTTACATTGATTTCCCATTTTCTTTCACCAAATTTGGTTACTTAGGGATCAAATCCCACTCATCGGGTCATGTGGATCGTGTTTCATTTTCAATGGACATTCTCTTAAAATCACCAATAGTTATGCTTCCAATGATGTTATCGAAATAACTACTTATTGGAGGTTCCTAGATACTATTCTCCCTAATACCAATCGAATCGTAAATGGTGATTTCAACATGATTGAGTCTAGGGAAGAAAAATCAGAGATTCTCCTAAATAAATATTGTGCGAGTGAAAGGGAGGCTTGTTTATATGCGTGTAAAAATTAGGAATTTCATACCCTAACCACCACGACTACCTTCCCAATACCTCACAATGGTTAACCTAGTCCAAGTTCTACCAAGTCATAAATTTGGTGACAATAAATTGATGTAGAGAGTTTCTTATGTACAAGAATATTTTTACTTTTACTAATAATTTTGACCACCCTATGGCTATCATTTCAAGATATTTTCTTTTTGATTACCTTCTGTCAAGTTTGAGATTCATTGGATCATTCCGTAACATAGAAATCTAAAGTCATTATTCTATCACAACACTACTCATATGTATCATGGTTGAACTAAGAATCACCTCATTATAATTTAGAATTCCTCATCCTACCAAAGATTTAGGATGGATTGAATGGTGGGGTATTTCCATAAGCTGAGTAGTTTCCTATCTTTACAGTTATCCAATTAACAAAGAGCTATACTATTTATTAATGAACCTAAAACTTCACACCATTAATATATCAAGATCTCATAGGAATTAAATCTCTCTCTTTTTAATGAGACTTTGAAAAAGGTAGATACTTTGTGAAAGCACAAGCTCAAATTCAACTATCACTATCAGGCCACCCTTCGAGATTAGATTATAGATCATATTATCTGATTAAAAATCAGAGATAGAGATGCCAAATAATTATTTTCTCTTATCCATGTTAAGAATCTATTTGATCGAGATAAATTCATAAGTGACGCTAAGACTTGCGTTACTTTTCTTCCTAAAATTCTTAAATCTTTTGTTTCTCATCATCATGAAGTGTTTGTTCTCATCCCTCCATGATTGAGTGATAAAAAAATTTATTTCAATGCCTCCAAGTGGTTGTTTGTGTTATTTCTAATGGAAAATGAGTGGCTTGTGATCGCTTCCTTTCCATCGAAGAGATTCATGAGGCATCCATAAAAATTCTCATTGATAAAATACATTGGATTGTTGGATTCCCCTATGAGTTCTATCAAGAGATATGGGACTCATTAGACCCAGTCTATAAAAAATATATTTTGAAGCAATTCATACTAGCACTCTTGAAAATTCGATCAATATAGAAATATAAGGTTCATTTCTAAATCTAGAGATTAAAATTCATTATTACTTTACTGCATTTTACATTGCTCAATGTCTCCTTCAAAATCATTTCCAAATGATTATCTTTAAGGGTTAAATATCTTATTCCCCTCACGATTCAACCACAAAAAAATAGGTTTATTCACAATAGGCACATCTTTATTGTTTGGGAAGGCATGGAGTGGGAAAGAATCTCTTATCAAAAAACAATGTTCATCAAAATAGACTTTGAAAAGGCCTATGACATAATAGAATGGCCTTTCATTCTAGAAATGTTACAAGCTCTTAGGCTTTCCCCTAATTGTGTCAATACTTTTAAAATGCTCTTTATTATCCTAAATTTTGAACTCAAACGAAAATATAGAGTAACCATAGTAATTTTTTATTGAAAAGTGTTTTTGTTAGTATGATAAATTTGATGGATACAAAATTTTGTCTAAGTGTTGAAAAAATTAGTGTTAATTAGAATATTGGACTTCTCATGTACATTTTCAAACTAGTTGTAAAATGTGTCCAAAACTTTAAATAAAAAAAAAACCACTTTTCACTGTTAATCAGAATTTCAAAGACTTAGATTCATTTTTCATATTGCTTGTTAACCTCTGAAGTCTGATTAAGTTTTCAGACCACTGTATTTCATGGTATCAAGATTTCTGTGCACAATTGTAAATTGCATGCAAATAGTAAACATTCTTCAGGATCCTGATTCATGTATTCATAA
This sequence comes from Taxus chinensis, assembly GCA_019776745.2. Lineage (NCBI taxonomy): Eukaryota > Viridiplantae > Streptophyta > Pinopsida > Cupressales > Taxaceae > Taxus > Taxus chinensis. The sequence continues at coordinate 772,467,614 of CM034148.1, read as the reverse complement.
AACCAGAACTTTAGTAAAGTGGCATTTTGACTAAATCTCTATAAAATTGAAGGTGGAAAATACCTGGCGAATATCCCCGTAACCAATTTCAGCGAAAGGCGAATTTGACAGTATTCAAAAAAATAAATTTGCCTGGTTTTCCATGGCTCCATCAGTGACGTGCGACAACACTAGTTCGTAATGACGCGTGTCATTGGCGTGACACTAGTTTGTAATGACACGCGACACTGGCGTGACACTAGTTCGTAACAACACGCGACACAGGCTAGTAATGACGCATGACACTGGATCGTAATGACGCGCGACATTGTCACCTGCTGTCGCGCGTCAGTGTCTGTTAATGACGTGCGACACTGCCTCCTACTGTCGCGCGTCACTGGCCCTTGATGACGCACGTCATTTTCTCCTATTGACGCGCGTCACTGGCTCCTATTGATGCGCGTCAGCTAGGACTATTGTCGCGCGTCAGCTAGACCTTTGACACGCGACACTGTACCCTAATGACGCACGTCACTGGAACCTGTTGACGCGCGTCAAAGGTATTAGCTGACTCGCGACAATAGGAGGAAGTGACGCGCGTCAGTAGGGGACAGTGTCGCGCGTCACTAGGTGCCAGTGTCGCGCGTCAAATGTCTTAGATGACCGTGACCAAGTAAAGTGATGCGCGTCAAATAGTAC